>OZ010576.1:30054240-30161740 GCA_963932145.1 Acanthosepion lycidas
AAAATTATTCATGAAAAGCTTTTGTTGTTATTAGGTCAGGGGGTCATCGTTTGAAGCTAAGAAAACCTCGGTGTTGACAAACAAAAGCTAAAAATGTTGAATTGGCTGAGAAAATAGACAAACAAAAGACTGAAACAAAATGAGATAGAAAGTTTTAATCTATTTTTATTTGGTCAGAAGCATTTTTATGTAGACAAAGTTATCAGGAGAATTCCTGAAAGAAAATACAATCTCAAAGAATATTCTTAAGAATCTCTATGAAGAATGAAGGAAAAGGTGAACTTATTATGATGGTAAATTAGAGAATGAGTGTTGTGTATAGTCTAAGTCATCTAAGCTACTGTATGGAGCACTAATTTTAGTATCCTCTCTCTGATCTAAGCCTAAGATGAAGAGATTTACAGCATGCATGCTCCCAGTTTTTTCATTTTATACATGCCACAAAACTGAAAGGGGTTTATTGTCACTGATAGGATTATCAACACATCTCAAGTGAAAAGATTTAATGTCTGCTAAATTCTAAACTGATGCAAATATACCCTTATCAAAAGCTCTTACCTCATTATAAATATGTATTTGTGTATAATGTGCCTCTTCCACTGTCTTAAACACTTTTCTAATTCAATGTTTCGATTATTTCTTTTTTCTGCATATTACCACTTCTCTTTGTCTTACCTTTTAACTCTTGTTTGTTTACCCATTTTTCCTGAATGGTAATAGTAATATTAGCCGTTTCCTTATAAGGAAATATTCAGCATTCATTGACCAGGTAGACAATGCTAATTTTGATTGAAATTTATAAAATCTTTCCGTTAAAACAATTTTTCAGGGTAATAGGTTTCTCATGTTCAATAAAAGTTATTATTCTTTCTAATATTGCTGGTATTTTCCTTCCCAACCTTTTATTTGAAATAGTGTTGAATGTCTACATCTTGATTATATCATTCTCTTATCGAGTTGCATGTGCTACCCATTTTAGTTGTCGCTGCTGTTGAAAATCCTCAAGTGATGTGGTTCCTGTTATTTGGTATAGTTCCTTGTGATTCTGTAGTGCCAGTCGACAAGAAGAATGGTTTTCACTAAGAGCTACTGTCTTCATTTGCTCAAAGTATTTTTAACCATTGATTTGAGAAAGTGGTTGTATACAGCTGGCAGTTTAGATATTTTTGAACAAGTTTAGCATCATCCAATATGAAAGTCTTGATCCGATGAGACTATTTAAGAGCATCACTTCAGTTTTTAGATTAAAAAAATAAATGAATAGGAAACTAAAAATTGTGACTAACAATTGAAAGATACTTTTTCACATAGTGTTTCTAACTTCATTTTTATTTTTTAAACCTTTATCACTCTCTATGTGACTTCATTTGCTGTACAAAAGGTTTATCCTGTCACTGAAGGTGACTTTGATCCCTAAACAATAGTGTTTGAATTTCCTAGTTGTGTTGTCATATCCTGTTATGGCAACAGAAAACAACTTTAATTAAAATTAGCAATAAGGATACAGCAATTGAGGGGCCTTGAATAAGTGGAAAGAGAAGTCATATGAATAATACAGAGTGCTAAAGGTTAATGTCATATCCTTTCATGACTATCCACAAATTCCTTTTCATTATTAACTGTGAATTGACAGGCTTTTTTGGTAAAGATAGTGGAGTGGTTTCCTGTTACCTTCAATGTTTGGAATTCAAAGTTTTCTTTCTCTCAGACTGGTTGTCACTGAAGACAATGCAGTTTATTCTGCTATTTAGTCCATAGCTGGAAGACAAGTCATACTCATGCCATTCTCATAGGCATTTGTGTGAAGGACCAGGATTTGAACTCTAATTGTTGATTCCACTTCATTACTCTCTTCTTGTCAATTGAAAAATTCTGGCAAGCCTTTTATTTTAAAACTAAAATCAAGCAAAGGATTAACTGATGAACAGAAGTAAAAAGAGATGAGGTTGATGAAAAACAATTTCTTGCTTTAAGGTACATTAAAAAAGTGAATTTATCTCTAATGAGATTTCTTGACTTTTCAGAATAAGGAATGGATAGAAAAGAAAGAATACTAATTGAATTTTATTTAACTCAAATTTAAAATTCTGGTTAACTAAGATCAAACCAAAGTTAAAAATTTAAACCTGAGTTAATAAAATATCAGTATTATTGTTATATAGTTAAACGGACTTGTCTATTACTTGTATTTTATAAACAGTGAGTTTATAAGGCCTTACTTACTTTTTCTACTTTTTCTACTTCCTGAAATGTACCCATGTAAATAAAAGCTTGGAATGCAGATATCCATCTTTTGGTCTTCCTTTTGACTAACATCATTATATGGAATTATAGCAATTATATCAATCCAATTACTAGAAAAATTGTTGTAAAAATTAAGTTGATTTATAAAAAAAACAACTGATAAAAATTAAGTTTTATATAAATAGACAATATTTAACAAAAAATAAAATATACTATATAGACCACATTTGAAAATGTATTTTCTTTACACAGCAATATTGGATGTTTAAAAATTTTCTGAAGATTTTTGTTTTTATTTTTTGCAAGCTAGCCTGAAAACTGTTTTTAGCACACACCTAAAATCATTTTTATTTCATAGTTATTTAAAAAAAGGAGATATGTGGGTGTCGTAATGGACAGTGGGTTGGAATGAGAAATTGGAGAGCCAAATTTGAATTTTGGCGGGATTCGTTATATTCACTTATTGGGAAAGGTATGGATCCGTCTCCCCCAGCTATGGATTAAATAGTATCTTGAAAAATCATTATTTTAAAAAAAAATTGTTAATACATTATTCACTTGCAAAAAAAATTCACTCTTACAATCCTAAATATGTTTCAGTTTAACCCATAAAGCATTGGTAAACTATAAAAACCAAATCAATCAACATTTAAAAACAAAAAGCAGAAATCTATTTATAATATCTCATTTCTGTGTGTGAAATTAATGGATACAATATTTTATAAATTTTAATTTAATGTGTAATAAATATAGGTTATTCCTACAGAATTAGGGATTAATAACATTAAATGAAAATTCTTTGATGTTTAATCAATATTTAAACATGATTTTTATATTCTAGTGAGAAAATAGAAACAAGAAAGTGAATAATAAATAGTTAGATCATGTGCTTTAACAGAAAATAAGGCAAAATGAAAGGATGTTATAAAATGAGGAAAAATAAAAACAGTATTAAATGTATAAATTGTATATGCTCTTCTATTGCTATTTACTCTCCTATTTGAAGTTTATTTAAAAATGTGAACTAAAAATATTGGAAAATATATCTGCAACTTCATTCTTATGACTGAAATAGCAGCATAGACATAAAAGATGATGGGATTATTTATATATAGATCAGTAATTCTCTTTATGAGAATTTTTGTGTTCTCTTTTTAAGATCAAGCTGTTGTAAGCTGGTCCTGTTTTTCTTATTTTCCATTTTAATGTGAAAAATAAGAAAACAGCACCAGCTTACAACAAAATCTTAAAACAATAGAGAAAATAGCAATAATCACCTCTAACCACAATATAAACTCCTAAAGAAAAGATGGAGAATCATTTCCAAATATGAACATGAAAAAAAATTCCTACTACACTACCTATAACACCTCACAAATTCAAACACTAAATAATTAATAACTCATAACCTAAAAATAATAAACTTTATTTCAAATACCAAACTTTTGTACCAAAGTATACAAAAATGAATAAATTAAAATAAAGTAAAAATAAATAGATGAATAAAAATAAACACTCTGAAAGTCAGGACTATAAATAATATCATTAACCCCAAAAAACAAACTGTTTTCCTCTCATCCCACTTCTCATAAGCTACCCAATAGTCTCTATATATAACCTCCTCAAAGGAGTAACAGAGGGTCTATTAATTGCTTAAAGTGTGAAATTGTGAGTTATCACTCCATTGTTTGTATCAACAAATGTTCTTTGTGTCTACTTCCCCAATAAATATAGCAAATTTTTAATAATGTGACTATATATAACATTAATCAGCAAAGTGACAAATTTTATATTTGCATTATATATATATATATATATATATATATATATATATATATATATATATATAAAGAATTTATAGATTTATTTTTAATCTGATATTTTTATTACTTTAAGTGGATACTTCATGCTTGAAATAGAAGCCCCATTTTCGTTTATTAAATAATGTATTACATCTATCTGTCTGCACAGTTGAGAAGTCTTAGTAAAGAAAATGTGTTCCCCAGTTGGGATTGAACCTGCGTCCCGCTTTGTAAGGGAAACCACTATTTGATCCTCTTGGCCATGAAGAACGTTGAAGCAATCAATCTCATTTCCTTTTTAAGGAAATGACATCCTCTTCTTTCACATTATTCGTATCCGAAAGGTAAACAAAGCAATTTCTAAAGAATTAATGGATTTATTTTTAATCTGACATGTTTACTATTTCAACCATTCACTATAACAACGTTTAAACAATCAAAATGTCTAATAAAATCCGTGCAGAAGGCTAACGTTGTCGGGCAAGGATTAAGGGAGATAATCTAAATTATTTTAAGTGTCTGGGCATTTTTTCTGAATTAGCTGATTGAAGGGGAAAAACTCTGTACGTAAGGAAAAGCGTTTTTTCCCCCAAAATAAAATACATAGACATTTTCAATAACAATTTAATCAAACAAAAAGTATCGAGATTTCACACTCAGTTAATTATACATATCCATACATATGTAGATATTCTCAAAAAAGTAATGTATACCTGTAAGTATTTGGCTCAAATCCACTCAATGAAAGAGAGGAATATTATCATTCTTGGTTGTTAAAAAAAAGTCTTCTATAGTGGAGTAATGGATAGCGGCTTGGATTGAGGAGTTGGAGAGCTGAGTTCGAATTCCAGTCGAATCCATTACATTCACTTATGTGCTAATACTCTTGGGAAAGGTATGAATCCTCTTCCTCTCCCCTTAGCTATAACAGCAGGACAGATCTGGTTCTATAGCCTTGGATGGTAACTGGTATACTGCGGGGAAAATATCTGCCTCGTCAGTCATGTATTGAAAGATACATGATCGCCTAAGCATGTATCATGCATGGCATATAACTGAATTCATTCACTGATCAAGATTATGATCACCAAAATGGCTGATGATATCCAAAATTTTTAGTCTTTGCCCCAGTCATCTGAGTAGCATATGCTCTATGTTTCTTGTTAAATATTTACAAATGTCAATGAAAAAGAGCAAATATGAGACAAAACATATATTCTATCTCCTCCTTCAGGTGTATGGTGTCAAATCCCAGTATTTCCAGGCTAGACTAAACACACACATCAAGAAAGCCATGAAAATAGTTGACGCGTTTCGTCCTCTGATGGAATTTTATCAAGATATTTGCCTTGATAAAGAGACTTGATTCATATTGCCGATTTGGTTAAGTTCTGGACTGTGGTGGCATTGATATGCTGTTTGCTTGATGGATTGGTGTAATGCATCCTTTTTTAGTTGGAGTCTGAGTTTGCACCAAACCAGAAAGTGATCCGTGTCACAGTCGGCACTCTGAAAAGACTGCATCATGAGCACGTTTCTCAGGTATCTGTGTCTAGTGAGGATCAAATTTAGCTGATGCCTGTAGTTGAAAAGAAAAAGAAGAAAAAAACTGTCAATTTATAGTAAGCAACAAACGTCTACAATAGATTATTTCTGTCTCTCGAGCGCAACACTTGTAGCCAAATCACAGTTCAAAAGGTAGTCCATCGTAACAGGCAACGTAGAAAAGACAAAATGGGGTCACACATCCAACTTTCACTTCTCACCAGCAAAAACACGTGTTCGTCCACCAAGCTCAGAAAATCTAATCTACATAAGCGAAAAACAACAGCTTTTGTTCACCGAGAGATCTTTCTGATTGGTCACACCATTCAGGGGAGGGAAGAACATTAGCATAGATTCTGGTCCTTAAAGTAGATTTTTGCTAAGTACTTACCAAATAATTTTTCTTCGGCAGATCGCACACAAAACTCAAACTTTTTTTGAGGTAGCTGATTATCTCTTTCACTACAATGCCAGTGCTTAGAGTGGAGGTGTTACCAGGAAACTTTGTGCTGGGCTTTGACCTGAAAGTAATGTGTTAGTGATGGATAGCTCGTGAAGCACACAGAGTTTGAGCAGTTGTTGGTCAGTATCATTCAATTCACAGACTTCATGCTGTCCCAGACAGCTAGGGCATGAATCATGATCAGCACCCATTCTGGCATTGAGGTCATCAAGTATTAACAACTCTTCCTCTTTCGGAATGGTCTGTATCTTTGATAACTGATGTCATCTTTGACATCTTGTGAGATGCATAAGGTTGGGGCATAAGTGTTGACAAGTGGTATGCAGTCGAAGCGAGTAGATTTGCTCTGATCCATTCTTGCTGAGTTTCACCATTCCAAGTTTTTTCACAACAAAGCCAAAACCGTGCTCTCTGATCTCATCTTTGGCTTATCTCCACCAGCAGAAAGTGTACTCTATCTTACAAAAGGTCCCTGACTCTGGAAGCCGTGTTTCTTGATGCACTATCCACTCAAAACCAAAGTAGTTCATTGTTATTCACTGCTGTTTTGTGGGTGTTGTTTTCTCTTGTGAAGATCATCTGATAGACCAGTTGTTATAGTCCATACATCCCAACATCCAATTCTGAATGCTGTTTTTTTTATTATTATTATTCCTTGTTTTGTTTGGTGCAGTGTTTTCAAACCACGATTCAGGATACTTGTATCCCTAAGCTCCACACATCCAGTAAAGCAGGAGGAATATGGTGGAACATCAACTTATTGGCTGGGGGCTGCCCAACCCAAGGCGGGCTGTAACTGTGCACTGAGGTGTGATTACTTCTTCCTCCATCAAAAGTAACCCCTGGCATCTTCCTCCATGCTAATCAAATGTTGGCTTATAACTGGTCACTTCCCAAGTTTTCCCATTGCAGTGAGGCAATACTGGAGTGTCCTCTCAAGGCACAGGCCTGGGCAGTTTTATTGTGAGAGATTTGCAGTACAAGACACTGGACTTGTTCAAAGCAAGTACAAATGAGCACAACAAGACCATCGAGAAGAAGCGCATTGCACTATTGGAACACAAGCACCAACTTACTCGGGCAATGTTGCAAGCTTTGAGGACAGCTAGAAACAATGCACAGAAGACAACCAGATAATGTGCAAATGGCTACTGGCTCATTCGACATCAACACCGATGATATTCATGGGATGTATGAAGGAATCAAGAAAGTCATCGACACAACCAAATGCAAGACAACACTGCTGAAATCCTGGGCTGGCAAGACACAGACAAACAGATGGAGAGGTGGGTGGAGCACTACTTGGAACTGTACTCCAGGGAAAGCAGTATCTCAGACGATGCTTTAAACACTGTTGATTGTCTATTGACAAGTTATTCACAGGAAATGCACCAGGACTGAATGGCATTCAACCAGTGGTCATCGTGTGCAAAGGGTTTTTCTGCTTGACTACATGATGAGTCTAATCTGTCAATACTGGGAGGAAGTAACAGTGCCGCAAGATATGAGAGACTGCAACATATTCTCTATAAGAATAAAGAGGACTGAAGTGATTGTAACAGTTACAGAGGAATCTCTTTATTGTACATCTTCGAGAAGGTCTTTGCCTTCGTGGCCTCAGCAGACTACAGAAGCTCGCTGAAAGGGTATATCCCAAATTCCAGTGTGATTTCAGGTCAGAGAGTTCCATGATTGACATGATCTTCTCCCTTCGACAACTACAGGAGAATAGAGACAACCACTGTACATTGCCTTCATCGACCTCACAAAAACATTCGATCTTGTGAATATGGACAGCTTGTTCAAGATACTTGACAGGATCGGTTGTCCTCCAAGACTCCTAAAGATTTTCCAGTTGTTTCATGTGGATATGAAGGGCATCATACAATTTGGCAACTCTTATTCAGAGGCTTTCAGTATCTACAGTGGTGTGAAGCAGGGTTGTGTCCTTATCCAGCATCTTTTTCATAGTCATGCTGAAACGTGTGTTCGAGGTTTCAACTGAGGCGTCTACTTTCACACAAGAACTGTTAAAGGCGTGGTTTGAACCTGCACTCTTGTTAGAGAGAAACTAGTTAGAAATTATGTCAATTTTACTATGTTGAACAAAAGCGTATAAGTAACTGATATATATATATATATATATATATATATATATATATATATATATATTACTTATACACTTTTGTTCAACATAGTAAAATTGACCTTAGTTTCAACCTTCATCATTTCTAACCAGTTTCTCGCTTGGCATCAACATAATGGTGTAGTAATAATGGGTCCATGTCTAAGCTATGCTGCTGGAGACATCACTCCCTGGTAGAGTCACAAATGGCAGATATATCAAGGTCTAAGTGCTGATGAACAAGAAAGCCCTTATGAAAACCAAGCAGTCACTGGTCTGGAATCCACCAGATTCATGTACCTTCAAATTTTATCCAATGGCAAGCTGAAGTTAAACTGAACTTCGCTTTACCTGCTATGATTTGGCTTATCAGAGTCTGTGATTGGATAGAATTAAGATGGATCCCCATCATAAAATTCCCTGTAAAATTTTGCAATGATTACAGTCATTGGCTAGAACAGACACCGCCCTTCTTGATGAACAAGGAGACATAAATATAATTGGCCCCAACCAAAGTTTACATTAGAACTTAAATTTAACTGTATGAGCCAAGAAATGTTTCTATACCCAGTTCCACGCTAAGATGTTAGTTGTAGTTTATCTTGACCTGTTGTCTGTCTGTACTCCTAACATATCCCTGCTATTACTGATAGAGTCAGTATAAATAAAATAACATATTGACAGTGATGTATATAAAATTCAAGACCCAACCAACATTGTACATTGTAACACCAAATAGTGCTGGAATCACACTAAATATTGTCAAGAATGGATTCAATAAAATACAAACCAATGGTGGCCAAAGAGAGCCCTGGCAAAGCAAAAGCACTGTAAAGGTCTTAATTTTACTCAATTCATCTGTATCATTATACTGTTAGATATATATCTGGGAGAGATCCAAAAGCAGAAATTTGACAGGAAGCCAATTATCAAGGCTCTTTCTAAAATAAGATTTACTCCATTATCAGGTAGCTCTTCAATACCACTTGAGCAAAATCACACAGATTTTCACATGAAAATTTTTTTGACAAACTCTTGTTTCTGGTTTACAATAGAGAAAGTTTTCCTAATCAAAGCATTTTGCAATAATTGGAAAAGGTAATAATCGATTGGTGCACAGTCAGGTGAATATGGCAGGTGGGATAGAACAGACCAACTGAATTCTAAAATTTTCCCCTGCATTATTTCTGCTGCATGTGTCCTTGGATTGTTATGGTGGTCAACAACATTTTTCTTTTAATCTACTCTGTACGCTGCCACTGTTGCTCAAAAGTTAAGGTATGTCCCATGTACTCTAAATTTATTTTTAACTGCCAGGTATGATTAATAATTAAGATGATACATTCATCAATACAATTCCCAAAAATGGAAATTACTTATGACTCAACCCAATACAATGAATAATCCAAATTAACTTCTCTCTTTTCTATTAATGAATATGCCAAACACTTTTGATAGCATAGAATTGTTTTGGCCAACTAACAGATACAGTTTACTAGAACATTATATTAGAGTTATAAGTTTGTGTTTATCAAAGTTTTAAGCCTAATATTGCATAAATTATCTCTGCTTGCATTTTTTTAACACCACTGGTAGTAGTGTTAACAAATATAGCCCTTGGCAAGTATATGCCTATCAAAATAAACACTAATATATCTGAAAAATCTCAATATTTTAATGTTGAATATTCTTTGATGTTGCTAACTCCTTTACCAGTTCCAACATATACAACTGAGAGAATTTAGTCTGCTGTATAAATCATATACATATATATGTATTCTATTTTTATTCTAGATTTTTTTGCATAAATGCAGGTGTTCCCCAGGGTTCTATCTTTGGACCTAGTTTCTAATTTTCAGAAATGACCTTTTTAATGTGATCAGTTCTCAATTCGGTATCTATGCTGATGACACAATTGTCTTAATAGTATCTGGTTGGTTTGATGTGGTCAAATTGGTAGATGATTTCAAAAATGACTTACAATCTGTTGTTAAATGGGGCAAGCAGTGGCTTGTTAATTTTAATGCCTCCAAAATGACACTGCTCTCTTTAATCATCTGAGAGAACACTTTTTACCTTCCATCAGCATTGCTGATACTAACCTCCAGGAGAGTGACTTGTTGCACCTTCTCTAGACTAACATTTTCAGCTGATATAAAGTGGAAAAATTATATTGAATCATTTGCTAAGTTTGCAGTCTAATGCTAGACAACTTTTCTTGTCAGAATCTATCTTACATATTTATAAATCTACCATTCGTCCTTGCTATATATTTAAAAATTCTTAATAAAATCTAACAAATCTGCAATGTCATTGGTCCTGATCTGGCATTTCAACTTCAGTCCCTTTCCAACCACCATAATGTAGTTTCCCTGTGCCTTTTCTATAAATACTTTCATGGTAATTGTTCTGTTGAACTTTCCGCTATAGTACTTAGACTTTATGAATATAAACACAGTACTACACTGGCATCATTTTACAGTTGAAATGGCTAGATGTAACCATAGGTTCTATGCTAACAGTTTCTTCTATCACACTTCTTGCTTGTGGAACTTTCTTCTGACTTCTTGCTTCTTAGTCAACTTTGATCTTCAAAAATTTAAATGTAATGTCAATTGTTATTTGCTTAATTATTGTTCTTTTGTTGTCCTCTCTCCTTAATAATAGTTTTTCTCATATTCTCTGGCACTCAGTAACCCCCTTGCGTCTTGGTGGCTTTATTGATTTGCTTGGGGTGAAATGATTAAAAAAAAAATATCTGTACACATATACGCATTATTTACATTTCATTTGGAGATATACAGGAATAATAAATATTAATAACAGAATACATGTATATATAAATTTAACATCTTGAAATTCAACATGAACTTTATTCTGCAAATATACAACAATAATTACAAAGTAATTCCAGAAAAAAATAATGAAAAAGAGTGGAACTCTTGTTATGTATTCGTCAACATATCATATGTGCTCATCTGAGTTAAGAGAAATAACAAATTGATAGAGTGAAAACAAATAAATGAAATGAAATTAGCTTATAAATTGTTTTCCTTCAATGATGCCCATAATGGCTGGAGATGTTCACAGCTTCCATACCACTGAGCGAGATTCATCTGTCATGAATTACTTCTTACTTTTCTGATCAACAAGAAATGTTTTCCCTTTTGTGGGCTGAAAGAAAAAAAAAAGATAAAGAAAGAATATATCCAAGTTAAAGAAGTATATATATTCATTTCATTTATTAAAATAAAAGTTTGAAACTTAAAAGTACAGATATTATTCAATTTGTTTATAATCATTTTATCAAGACATAACGCATTTAAGCAAAAGAATTTAATAAACAAAAACATTACATGACGTGTCAGTGTTGGAAGTGACAAAAAATATTTGAAATAATCTTTAGTTTCTGTTTGAATTTCTGGGATGAAGTATTTACTTTATTTACTTTCAAACTAATGCCCTCGTTATCCCAATGTTTTAGCTGTTGTGCCTTCTAGTCTCCTTCAAGTGTCTGTCAATTTGAGTAACATTAAGGAAAATTCAAACTAAAAATTTTATTTAATATTGTTCTCATTCCACTGTCCATGTCTAGGGATAGATATTTCATCTTGTTCTCTTTTTAGTTCTGCTCAGTTAATGCTCACCCTGTTTCCCCTTTGTCTAAGTCTGTACAGCCCCAGCTGGTAATTGTGAGTTAAATCCCTGAGCAGTAATAATTAAGAACAAAACAAGATATCCCTAGACAAGGACAGTGAAATGAGAACAATCTCCTTCCATAGATTATATAAATGGCTCAATTCAAAATTCCTTGATGGCTACTTGGACTGATAGACAACTTAAGTTGGCTGGAGGACATGACGACTGAAATGTTGTCATAATAACAACAAAGATGAGGATACTAGTCCAAATGTAAACAGTATAAATCATTTTTAGTTTCTCTCGAATTAAACAAAAATGTATCTCTTAAAACCATGCATTCCTTCTAAATTCTATTTGAGATTTTTAAGACAAAATCTAGTTCTATATATTCCAAATAGCATCCTTCTCTACAGAGTAAGCAATTCCACTTTAAGGAAGTTTACATTTCCATACAGAATTCACATTCATCTCTTAAAAAAAACAAATAACAAGACTTAACATTCTTCATAGAGTCAACCATATTCTACAAAATATCCAAACAAATCAAAATCATAAAAACCTAATCATTACTTACAGGTAATATTTTAAAAGAACAAGTGAGATCTTCATCAATGATCAACACAGCAGCAGCATTATCAAATTCTCCACAGTAATTTGGTGCACTGAACAATGTCACCAACTAAAATGCAAAATGAAATAATACAATGCAGACATCTTTTTCCATGAATTTCAACAGTGAACATATTAGATTTTAAAGCAGCAATTTTCCTAATTGATAGACTTTGCTTATTGAAATCCTACAAACCCTTTCTCATAGAGAAAACATTGCAAGCCACTTACTGGTCTATTGTTATTTCCATGGAACGTTTTCAGACATACTACATTCCTTAGTTCCACTAGTTCTAACCCTCATCTCTAAGACCCGCCATGCCATGTACAGTGTAGGGAACCACCCTGATTCCCTTTGTATTCTACTGGTCAGATGAAAGTTCCACTCATGCAGCTTCTTCCCACAAACTGCTGCTTTGCAGTACCAACTCCCAAGATGATGTTTCCCCGATCACTACAATTTTCAAGTCTAGAGTTAACCATTGTCTTCCTCCATACATCACCATAAACTGTACCTCTTACCCTGTAACCCTCTACCTTGAGTTGCTCTTGGTCCCGGTACAGTAGGGCAGGTTGATTTTTTTGCACTCAATTTGAAAGTTGGAGTTTGACGTGATAAATAATGACACAAAATATTTTTTTCTAATTCTTTACCGTTTTTTGAGGAAACCAGTTTGAAGATTCCATTTAGGCTCAAAATCATAGCATTGCAATTTCATTCTGGTGATAAGTGAAAGCCTTATAGCACACATTCATAAAATTTATAATTTTTCTGAAGCTTAACAAATTTTTATGGATAAAATGCATGGCACAAGCACATTATTACTAAATCATTATGCCATCAAATAAGACCTTCATTTGCTTTAAAGGTAAATTATACTGAACAATTTATCTATATTATGATGCAATATATTATACAGTGCAGCAGTTTTAGTGCCATTTTAATAAACAATGCAAATTTAAAACATTTTGTCTTATAATTTGTGCCCAGCAGTATTATGGTATTTCAGGATTCCCACAGATCTGTGTAAAGAAATTCCATAACTTTTCCAGGACTATGTTAAGAAGTTTCAAGGACTGAAACTGATGCACATATACACACACAAAGTGAATGGTCATCAATTTCAAAAGCACAAACTTTGTGATTTATCTTTTAATAGTTTGACAGATGAGATGTTCAAAGAAAAGCTACAGCTGGTTCCAATAATCCATGTCACATGGTTCAGTTAAAAGCAGTGAAGAAATCCAAGTGTTGAAGTCTAAAACACAACTGAATGCAGACCTGGTTAGGTTACACATTTTGGGTAGCATTCTACAGAGTTTGGAGTTCTAATACACTTTTTGAATTTTTAAAAAATTTTGAATTACACACTTTAATTCTTATACTACACATTCCAGCTATCTGGACTACTCATGGTTTGTGAATGTCCCAAAAATTCTTGACTGCTGCACATTCCCTGTGAAGTTAAGCATAATGGTTTTAATGAACAGAACAACAAATAGAAAGTTTCACAAAAAGATTACACATTTAAGCTATCCCTACTACTCATGGCTTTTGTTGCACATGGCACAGAACAGAATGATGTTAACATTTTTTTCAGTTCATCTAATTTAGCATTCAACTCCTCTTCTGTTATAGAGTGAACAAAAATTTTTTCTTCCTCTGTATGAGAAACGAATCCCTCGTCGCCAATGTGTTGTAGAGTAGTTTTCACAGTGGAGGCTTGTATTTCACTAAGTCGGTCCTAAAAGGGTTCAACATACAAAATGTTAGGAACTTGAAATTATAGTTAATGACACAGCAATCTAGTTGTGGTGGTTGATACTTTAATGTCCGACATCGATTGACACACCAACTCCACTGAGCCCTGGCGACTGCTACTATTACTACTTATTATCTGTGGGAAAGTCTATTTAAAAACATTTTATAACATCTTCTAACTTTGATATCTCTGGATTTGTCTTTTGCAGATCTTTGCATGGCATTGGACTTTGCAATAAGTGTGAAGTTCTGAGTCAGCTCAGCTTTCTCTGCATGGCTGTCAGCTGACTTGAGCAAATCTTTCTTTCAACTTTCAAGCTTGGGTATTTTGGTCTTTAGTTCTTCAATTTCCATAAGCATGGATTTCCATTTTTGTCCAGCTGCTTCTTCCTGCATTTTTTCCTTCTCGGCCTCAAGGTATTGGTTGTAAGCTGTTCTGGCATTGGAAGCACTGCAGAGAAGAGCCTTAGTCATGGGAACAATCCCAGCACCCTCAACTATGACCAAATAGCCCATGATAATGCACTGTGCAACCAGAGCCTAATGTTTCATATTGTCAGTGAAAATTTCTTTATCGATTGAGAAAACGTCTCTCCAGAGGCCTGTTCATGAGAGAGTACCAGCAAACATCTTTCAAAAGTTTTAAATATTCTTTGTTGCTAGACAAAGAAGAGTAGAACAAAGTGTCCAGTCTTCTTGCTTGCTGAAATTTGTAAAAGAAATAGCCTCCTCCTCAAACTCTTTGGACTGACTGATGATTTCAACACAATCAGACTTGCTGACTTGTTTCTTGTCTATCATGTGGCAAAAACATTTTTATAGGCTGTCTCCTGTGGCAATGTTTTTTCACAAATAGATTCAGGGTTCAGTCATGCAAGTGACCTTACAAGAGGGTATCTAAGGGGAGAATTTACCAGAAGTTTCTCAATGAGGTCTTTGTTGCAAGTCTGCATGCAAACAGATCTTTTGTTGACTTTTTTTTTTTTAATAAATTTTGCATAGCCCTGTCTGCCAGAAATCCACACTTGATCTTTGCAGCATTTTTATGCATGTTTGGGTTTGACAAAATTCTTACAAATTCATTCAGTTTTAAAAATGTAATTATTTATTTAGTGTGCTCTTTCTTAACCCCTTCCTGCCAACGATTTTGGGAAAAATGTTTCATTTTAAGACAATTTTTTTAAATTTCTTTTAATATAGTAACCAAGAAACTGGTTAACACTTTTACCAGATGTATGAGTTGACAACTGAACTCATTTCAAGCTCAGAAGGGCATAAAAAAGAATCAAGATGGATGTATAAACACCTCTGTAGCTGGTTTTTGAACATATTTATTCGTCCGTGTCTGCAAAAGACACTTTCGGTAAAAACATATATACACGTCTACACCTGTGAATGAGTTAACAGTTTCATGATCATGCTAAAAAGATCATCTGCCAGGAAAGGAAGCAACGTTTTATTGCTGATATTTTATTGGAAACAGTTCACTGTCTTTCGAAACAACAAAAAAAAAATCTGCAGTTTCACTGGAAATAAAATTGTTTGATAGAACGCAGAAAAGGACTTGGTCAGGACATTTTTTTGTTTTTGATGTGAAGTCAAAGTTTAGCTTGTCTTTGTCCCACGTTATTCTCAGTGACAAGTTATATAGGCTTTCTCTTGCTCTTATGCAAATTAGGCATATTAATTTGCCAGTATCACTACATCACCCTGAAACTACCTCTAGTAGTTCTTGTACTTCTTCTCGTGATAGTTTCATTACTTTGCTCTACTTCTCTCTCTCCCATATTTCTTTTTCTGGGAGACCTAGATCTGTCCCGTGCTAAGCTGTAATCATAGGCATCTTCTTGCATTATTTGATCTTCATCTGAAGTTTCAAACTCATTCTGGCCCACTTGATCCTGCATTATTTCATCTTCTGATGTTTCATTCTGTAACGTTTTTTCTAATAAATCATTAACGGATGGAATCGTAGACATTTCCTCATCATTTTGCTCTTCATATTCACCCTGGGTCCTTATTTGATCTGCATGGGCTAATACACTGTTGCTGTTTTCTCTATTTATTATAGCTGTATTGTGGCCTTTTTGCATGATAAATTCTGCCCTTTCCGGATTTGCTTCTTTGTAATTTTTGTACCACATTTTTTCATTTGTGGAATACGACATCGTTAGTAGAGCTCTAATTTGTCTTCCCATTACAGCTGATGGGCTAGTATTCCAGTGTGTGGTATTGTGTGATAGCTTAAAAGCAGCCTCGGTAGAAAAACTTCTACCTTTTCTTTTTGCTGAGAGCATGCTTTTAGTCCCATTTTTACGGTTTGCACCATTCTTTCCGCTAACCCCTTCGACTGAGGGTGATGTGGGGGTGTCTTATACGGTTTACATCCTATTTTTTCTAACCATAAATTAAGATCTTCATCACAAAATTCTGGTGCGTTGTCAGATACCAGGGTTTTTGGTATGCCGTTTCTGGAAAATATGACCCTTAGAATCTGCTTTATCGTAGAACTTTTCTTGTCTGGCACCCGGATTATGTCAGGCCAGCCTGAAAAAGAGTCTACTAGAATTAATAAGAGTCCCACTCCAGTAATATATGCATGATCCATAAGCACCCGACTCCATGGCTCCACTTCTCTGGGCCATGAATGTAAAGTAGTCTGTGTAAAGTTTCTTAATTCTTTACATTTTTTGCACCTTTTTACATATTCTTTGACATCTCTTGAATATCCAGGCCACCATGCTTCTAATTTTATACTTTTTTGTGTGGATGCTACTCCACAGTATATATCATCATGTACACTTTTTATTACCAATTTTCTTTGTGTTTCTGGGAGAACTACCAGATCCCCATTACAAATCACTCCATGTTCTATCGTTAATTTTGTCTTATTTCTTTGTAGGGTCTTTCCGCCCTAGAACAATTTCCCCATAAGTTATTTCTTATTCTCGATATTAACCTACTTAGTACTGGATCATGTCTAGTTTCCACAGCCATTCTATCTAAAGACAAAACATCAGTCTCTACCCAATGTAAGAATGCATCTTCAAATTCTTCTTCTGTTTTATCTTTTGACTCCTTGTAAAATCGCAATCTTGATAGTGCATCTATGTGTGGAATTGAATTTCCTTTGACAATATTCCTGATATCGAATGTTCGCTTGCATCTGTGGTTGACGTAATGTCCTTTTTTGGATCAAATATTTTCACTACTGGTTTCTTTGCCGTAATTACTTTTAATCTATCAAAAGCTTTTTGTTGTTCTTCTGACCAAATAAATTCAACATTCTTTTTTCTTAAATTTGCAAACGGTTCAGGCAAATCTGTGTATTTTGGTAAATATCGCCTGAAAAAATTCAGCAATCCCAAAAAAGACTCCAGTTCTTTTTTATTTGTAAGTGTAGCTACTTTTAGTATTTTTTCTATCAAGGCATGGTCTGGTGATATACCTTCTTTTGAAATGGAATAACCTAAAAAAGATATTTTACTACAATTGCTTACGCATTTTTTCTTGTTTATTGTCATTCCAGCATTTCTTAATCTATTCAAGATTATGTCAGTTTTCTTTTTTAATTCATTTTCATTAGTAGCTCCTATGCATATATCGTCTTGGTAACAAATCATATTTTTCATATTTTCTAAAACCTGTTCCATGGCCCTTTGAAATATGGCACTTGCGGTTTTTATTCCGTATGGCATTCTTTTCCATCTTAGTAACCCTATTGGCGTATTTATCGTGGTTACTTCTTTAAAGTTATCATCTATTGGTATTTGGTGGTATGCCGTTTTTAAATCTATTTTTGTAAAAATGTTCATTCCTACCAGTGCATGTAACATTCGGTATTGGATATGAATCCAAACAAAACTTTGTGATTTATGCCTATTTTGTAATCTCCACAAATACGTAAATCACCACCATCTGTCTTCCTCAAAACTACAATGGGTGATGCCCACTTGCTACCCCAGGGGGAACATGTTCAAGAAGGTCTTGTTCTATTAATTTTCATAGTTTTTTTTACTACTAATGGCAACAAATGTACTGGTAATTTTTGTGCCTCATAATAAGAGGGGGAGACATTTTCTTTTAATTTTAAACTTGCTTTATAGTTTTTTAACTTTCCAGTTTTTTCCATTTTGACCTCATTAAATAATTTGGTAGAATTTATGTTAAGCACGTCGTTTCGAAGAAGTCTGTGGTTCTTTTTACAACTTGTGACAATTATAGGTATTGCTTCAAATTTATCTTCTAACTCCAAGGCACCTTCAAAGTATCCTAAAGTTTTTATGACCGATCCATCAAATTGGTGTAGTTGTAAACTGCTATTTCGTAAAGGTGGCTTTCCAATGCGTTCCCAAAAATTTTTTGGTATAAGCGTTACTTCACTCCAAGTATCAATTTGCATATCTAAATTGCAGTTGTTGATTTTAACCTTTAGTATAATGTCTTTTTTCTTTTGTTCAATTTTTTCTATATTCTTATTTTTTAATGTGATAACTTCCATATTGGTTTCGTTTTCTTCAACTCTTTCAACGTTTTCCTTTTTGAATTTGCATACTGCCTGAAAGTGGTTCTTTTTTAAGCAATTTGTACAGGTTTTTCCAAATGCTTGGCATTTTTCCCTTTTTATTTCGTATTCATGTCCACAATACGAACATTTTCTTATCTTCTTTAACATGTACGTATCAGCGAATATTTGTTCGATGGGTTGACTTTTATGATGATTGTATTTCCGTATTAATTCTTGTTGCTGTATAAAGTCAATGTATGTATTTAAAGACATATTTCCTATTTGTAGTTGTTCCATTATTTTATATCGGTGTGATGCATTGCACATACCTTCAATTAACCTTAATTGAATCAAGTCCTCTTCAATAGTCTGTTCTTCTTGTCCGAGTTTTTCAAATTTGCAATATCTATTCGCATTTCGTAGACGGTGTAGATATTTTATAACTGGTTCATCAATTTCTTGTTTCATCGACATGAACTTTGTTCTTTCTGCCACTACCAGCCTTTTCTTGGGTCTCATATTTCTCCTTATAATCTGACTTATTTTTCGAAAGTCAGGTCTTCCAAGTTTGTGGGATATGCTGTGGTGGAGATTTTCATTATCACCTCACATCCAGCTGTAGCCAAAAATAAATCCGTAATTTCATTTTCACCTCCCTTCTCCTTGTTGTCTTTCAGCTTTTTACTTCTCGCACTGGCAGAAAAACAGTGAATCCATGCATCCACATAATCTGAATCTTCTAGAGACCAATGCGATCCTATCGGCGATGCCATTGATGTGGAGTCAAAGTTTAGCACCAGTCAGTCGCTAAGCTTGTCTTCGTCCCACGTTATTCTCAATGACGAGTTATATAGGTTTTCTCTTGAACTGATGCAAATTAGGCATATTAATTTGCCAATGTCACTACAGTTTTTTTAATTAAATTCACAAATTTGATGACATCTAACCAAATATCTAGGAGTCATTTACATGTTTGTACATTTTTTAGTCATCTATGGTAGAAATACAAAAGTAAGGGGACAGGAGTTATCAAATTGAACTTTTAATATAAAACCAAGCAATAAAAGCCAAATAAGTATTTCATCATTTTTTCACACTTAAAACAAAAGCTAGAGATACATGTCATTATTCGCTTGCAAAATTTAAAAATAACATTTTTCTTATTTTTTTCAAAGACGCATTTTCTAATCATCAAACCCGACTACACTTTCGTTGAGTCAAATTTGATTCTCAAACTTGTTGCTTTTGGCACTAATTTAGACAAATGTAGTTGACACATAGATACACATTGACTTGGGAAAGTGTCTATTTTTTCAGCATGAACTCACTCACTGCTGAATAGAGATCAAAAGGATTTTTTTACTTTTGAAATTCACAAGTAAATAAGATTTCTTCAATTGTTCAAATTTTAAAAAATACTGATAAAATTTTCATATTCTACTAAAATGTATTTTATTACTGTAAAATAATTAATTTAAAATGTATTTTATTACTGTAAAATAAATTTATTATTTTCCTTTCAACTACAAATTCAATGAGTGTGAATTAATTTATCATTGACTGAGATGTTTACTTGTCTTTCATGGCTTTTGTCTTTGCTTTTCCTCTTTTCTTGTTGAGTGAGGGTAACCGCTAGAAGAAGACATGCCATCATATTCTTTCTCTCTTTCTTTCACCTCACCTAGATGAGAAAATACAGAAGTAACTACAAGGTCATGAACTCGTTCTAATCAAGGAAACAAACCACCATTCACAATAATTGCCAAATATTGGTTATGATTAAAAAAAAAACACTTTTCTTAAAGGACAATTTTAGCTTAGATTTCTGGGATTTGTAATTTTGACTTTCATGTGGGCAGCCCAATTTAGAAAATTCCAGGACTTTTCAAGGAGCTTTTGGGCTATTGCTGTTTTTCCAGCACTTTTCAAGCCCTAAAAAAGGCCCTGTCAATTTTTCCAGGACTTTTCAAGGTTTCAAGGACCTCTACGAATCTTCTACATTTTTATCTATTTTTTTGTTTTTATTAGTTATGATCTAACAAATGATCTTATCCTATTCATTAAGTAGCCTTTTTTGTAATCATTTACATTTTTTTTTGTTTTGCTTATTGAATATAGTAAAAATAAATTGCATATTTTGCTTGTGGTGATTCATAATTAAAATTCTGGTTTGAATATATTTTTCATTCAATGTATCTAATACAAAAAATATCAACTTTATTTGGATTTATTCTTGAAATACTAAAATTTGGAAGTCAGTTTCTAAGCAAAAACCTACAGAAATTAGGTACATGTACATTTCTTCAGACGATCTTTAAAACAAAATGCTCAAAAATTGCTAAAATCTATGGATCTAATTTTTGGTGCCAGTACTTATTAAACCACAACTTTCACAAAGAGTGCAATGTTGATTTTCCCCCAAAAAAGTGAAAAATCAACCTAGCCTATTGTACAGGGTGAACATCATTGTGAAAAAGATCATGAAACTGTCAACAAAGAAAAAATACATTAACAATTAATTTCAAAGAAAAATCTTCAGCAGTAGTTTTTCATTTACTTTTGTCTACTAGGTTTTATCTTAGTACTTTCAGTGTACTTTTTTTAATTGCAAAGGAAAACAATTTATATAAATTCTCGTATTCTTCAGTGGATGGATAGGCCTTTTCTTTTATCTTTCTTGTCCTCAGAGAATTTTGAATAGGCACAAAGATAATTCAGACTTTTTTCCTAATTAATCAACACCATTCTAATTTTACACATTGCAAAAATAATTACTTATACCACAGAAATAAAGAAAAACACTGCAAGATTGGTTGATTGATTTGCTTTTTATGATTTATCAATCTTTTGCAGGTTATTTAAAACCAGAAAATATTCGTAGAGTGTAGGAATTTTGGGGAGATAATAATGATTTAGTGACACAAATCCTAATTAACCTATAGTTGGGAGGGAGAGGGGGGGATTTATAGCTTTCCCAAGAGTATTTGCATATAAGTGAATATAACAAACCTGACTAGAATTGGAACTCAGCTCTCTAATTTCCAATTCTGAATAGTTATCTGCACATCCAAGCTTACAACACCTGTCATCCATTTAGGTACTGACTAGGCTTGATGTTGCTTAACTTTCATGATCAAATCAGAACTGGTGTTTCAACATGATACAGTTGTAAGCCAACACTACAAAAATAATGTCCACACTAAATTTTTTTAACTGAATTACTAATACAGATATAACAGCTTTTGCCACTGTCTACACCCAGTGGTGTAATCATGTTTAGTGGTCCAGTCTTTAGGGTCTTAGAACATTTTAACTATAAGGCTAACTCTGCACTAGTCAATGTTAATGCTGATCCAGGCTGGTTGTTGGTCTTCGATCCAGACCAACTCTGCCTATGTTGTGTTCTCAATCTTAAAGCAGTGAAAAATTGAAGGTTGTAGTTTTGCATCACTGGTTCAAGCCATAGTGGGTGCTATATTAAGGAAAAAATATCTTCACAACGAAAAATAAAACAAGATATTTGTTGGGTTAATCTTCAATTGGTTTATATAGCTCTTGGTACAACAAAAATTAACCTCTCTTGCATCAATCTCTGTAGTGACACTGTGTCATGTCTAAACTTGTGGAGGAGCTGGGTTCAAAGTCTGGGAATCAGGAAATCTGGTGGCAGCTGACATGGATTTCAGAGACACTCAATGTGTGTTCTCAGCACAAAGTCTCTGAGCTTCCCAAAGTTGTCTGCTTATATGCACTTTGGCTCAAAACTGGCGTGGGGCCAAAGGGTTCTGGGGATTCAGTGACTCGCCAATTTTCATTAATCCCAATAAAAGTTTTCTTTGTTCCCTATTATTGCTTTCTTAATCAACTTTCCAAATTTGGAGAATTATCTATCCTTCTTGAGAATGTCACAGGGATTACAACCTCCCTTAATTCCAACTTGCTTCACTTCACATCTCGCACCAGGTGGGGCTAAATTCTGCCCCTTCTTCTCTGTATTTTAACTCTGCCCACTTCTCAAGGATGGCATAACTGTCTTTGCGATAAATCTAATTTTATCATATGTAGGACAGAGGACATGGTTTATTCTCCTCATTAATTTCAATACACTGACTCTTTTCCTGGACCCACTTGTTCAGCGAAAACACAAACCAGATCACCTTCACATTTTAACCTTCTGGGTGATAGATAAAAATTATTTCCCAATTTGTTTTTGTTAATGAAAATATATTTGTTTACCTACAAGAGACATGCTGTTTTGCATCCTTGAGCTGGTCACTGTCTTAGGGAAAACATAAACCAGATCACCTGCCTGTTATGATGAATCGATTTTAACTCTTAACTCCCACAGTGTATTCATTCTCTATTTTGATTTCTCAATTCGTTTTTGCTACTAAAAATATAATCCCTGTTTGCATCTCTTTGTGCCAATGACATATATTTTTCTAATTTCCCAAGAAAGATATAAAGCCATTTCCCAATTTGCTTTACCCACATGCCAGATTTTCAATAGATAAAAGAAACTCTTGGTGTATTGTTCCAATTTGTAGGGGTGAGACAATCCAGATGGCCCTTTCTTCACTTCCACATTACCAGGGAAAATGTCTTCCAGTTTACATTTCATTTTGGATTTAATCCTTTTTTTTTGCTTAGAATTAATGTTTAACAACCTCACAAACTCAGTGTCCCACTGATATAAATTATGCATCTATTTCACATCTACTTGGGTGTGTGGCCATGTGGTTAGAATGTTAACATGCCAACTTTGTTGGTTTTATTCAACTCTTGATGAAATCAGCTGAGTCACTTTCTTGCAGAAACTGTAACTAAGGTCTGCTCAGCATTGTTACAGTATAAAACACAAGTTGACTCAGTGAGTATTAAAGAAACATAAATATGGCTGAGCAGGTGTCTGCAACAAAGATTAGTTAGCCATTGTAGCAGACAAGCATACTTAGAAACAAGCAATCAACCATTATTATATTATCACATATACTGCCAAATTATATATCTGACTAATGATACATACATTCTGCTTTCAATATTCTGTAAAAAAAAGAGGTTGTTGAATAGATTAAAATAAGTGGTTATGGAAACATCTTGGATGGTATGGTAGATGAGAAAGAATGACTCTAGGTATTAAACTGTTATAGTGACACACAGATAAGTTTTATGGTGAAGAGGTGAACCAAATAACTTTTATAAAGCCTTTCTAAAAAAATAATAAATAATAAAAATGATGTTTAGTCAGCTGTTCAGATTTTGGTAAGTTAATCAAGCTGAGAACTTTTCAGCACCCCCTTGGGACGGCATCAGAAATTTTAAATTGTTTATAGTTTTAAGCAGGGAAATTTTTTTTTTTTTTTTTTTTTTTTTTTTTTTTTTTAAGCGTTTCACCCCAAGCAAGGCGGGAAGCCACTAGGACGCAAAGGGTTACAGAAGATTTGGAGCAAGATCAGATAGGAGTGATAAGGGAAAGGATGAGGAGAAGGATAGTGGATAGATAGTGGAGATGTTGATTGACATTACATTTGAATAGTTGGAGATTATAGCTCTCAGGGAAACTGGAATAGGGAAGGGAGTTCCACAGGCGAGAGGTGCGAGACATGAAGCTATTGGAGTAGAAGACACAGCTACATTTAGTAGTTTCGACAGTGAAGGGGTGAGAGCGGGATGCCAGCCTCGTAGGGCGCTTGAATTCATGAAGTCTGGGAACCAGCGAATAACAAGTACTTTCTCTCATGTTCCATTTACATTTGGTTTCTTTCTCTGGTATAAATGCAATGAAATTAAAGAGTTATTTCCCACACACTTTGATATGAATCTTAATAATTAATTTTTTATTGATTCAAATTGTTTTCCAATTCCTTCATAATTCAGCTCATCATGGATCCCTTAAATATAGACTTTTGCAGAATTAATTTTCTGATCATCCTAACATATATTAACATATTTTTTCCATTAATCTTACCTTTCTTTTTTCAAAAAATTGATAACCATCTTCCACAACCTAAAAATTAAAAATTAAACAAATTAATAGTAAAAGTGTACACATTTTAAACTCTTAACTGAAATTGTGTATATTTAATTAACTTACATATTGAATTGAAAACTGTTAATTTAATTTTTTGCCTTTCTTTTTTGTTGTATAGACAGTTTACTGTCATTAAATTATTAGATACAATTTTTTTCATGTTTTTGTCTTAAATTTATTGTTTGTGATATTTTTAAAACCATATAAAGTAAGTATCCAGATCACTTCATTTCATTCAAAAAATTATCAGTTTATTTAAAAATGGGCTAAGGATAACAAAAGACTAAAATCATAGGATATTATCCAAAGTAAAACATATCAAATTTCATAGTATTACCTGATGAGCCCTAACCAATAAACTACAATCCAATTTTTTCAAATATTCTCGTACAATATCTCCACCAAATGTAAAGGAAACACCTCGATCATTTTCACCCCAACCAGCAATATCCTCAAGGAGGGAAAAAAAAGAAAAGCAATTAAGAATAATGTACAGGAAAAAAAAGCCAAAAAATAATTTACATGACAAAATTAAACAAATCAAAAGATTAATTTCTAGAATATACTTTCAGTTTAATAGATAATATTATTTTCAGTTTTGGTGTGAAAAATTAATCTTGAATATTTCCATGACTGACAATGAAAGCTAAGTATTACAGACAGGAAATGGGAGAATCTCAACATTGGAAAACATTTTCAGATTTTAAATAACCAATTAGCAAATAAAAATAACTTTCCAAAAATTGAATGTATTCTTTAAATGAAAGTCAAAACCAATATTTAAAGTTTTTTCCCTCTAGATATTATTAACTAAATACAGTCATCAAGAGATGCTTCAAAAGCAATATCAATAGTTTTCCTTCATCATTAGTCCCTTACACTTCAGTCCAATTATGCTTCACTCTTTATAGTTTTACCATAAATAAACAAATATAGCTTGGCCTTTTGATTTTTCCTTTTTGAAAGAGCATTCACTTAATGTTTCAATGGACATTATATTGATTTTATTTCTAACTAGTCCTGTGCTAAATTGAATTACATATGAATAAATAAAAACATATTGAAAGAAATAGTTTTTTAGTCAAATTGGTAAAGAAATGATTTTTCTCCATTCAACATTTAATTATCATGAGTAAATAAAACATTTTTTCAACAGTTCACTTAAAGTTTCCATTACAAAAAAAATTATCTGGAGAAGAAAATATTGCAATTGCATTATGGATTTCATTCATACCTCATCTGGATCAGACCAGAGAAGATCGCATACAAGTCCATGATCTGGAACATCTAGGGGACGCTCAATTTCACGAATCTAACCAAAAAAAAATCATCAATAATTAATAACAACACATAATATACAGACATAAGAAAACAATAGTTTTTTATGATTTTTTATGATAACCTAAGAAAATTCTTTGCAAGAATTAAATTATTGTAGAAATCAATTCAATTTCAATAGACAAGGCAAAGGAAACTTAATGAGGAAAAGAAAAATATTTAAAAGTATAGGATGAAAATTGTGCCAACTTTCTCATTATTGTAACAAGATAAAAATATTATTATATAACCTGGAAACTAACCTGATTAAGATCAATCAAATCTGGAGAAAGTCCTCCATGCATACATAATATTGTTCCTTCAATGATAGCAGCTGAAATAAATATGTAATTATCGTATCAAAATACTTTTGCTAAATGAATTTCATGTTCTGAAACAAGGACAGACCTTTTCTTTTTATATGTTTAAAGTTGCAGTAGCTTAATACTAATACATACTAGATACATCTTTGTTGCTACTGTACCAACAACAGCTTACTTATCACTGCTGCTACTGTTATTTCTTTCTTTCTCTTTCAAACACTACTATCTTATGAGAATACAGGATGTAGAAATTATGTGTAGTCAGAAGCAACTCAGCAAAGAAACATTTTTACCAGATATATACTGAGTTTTTTCAATATCTATGAACAACATATATTCTTCATCTTCTAAATATTATCTAGATATCCTTTCTATTCTGTATTCTTCTTAGTTTCTATTTTTATTGTTTTACTTTCAGTTTTACATCTTTTGGTTCAGTTGTAACACTACAGTGTATAATATACAATATATTCTGACATCTTTGAGAAGTTAATATGTAAAAACAGATATAAGATGGAAGAGTATAAAAAGGTGAAATATACATGAAGATTGCCAAAGGTCAGCTAAATAAAAGGAATACATATTAATGATAGACAGATTGTTGTCAAGATGGTTCTTTTCAGTTTTATGCATTCAGTATGAAGCTTCCCACTAAAAAAAAACAAAAAAGAACATCACATCCCAAGATTACTTATATAAAGGAACACATGTTCTAGCTTTGTTATGAATGTAGATAAAGCAGATCTTGGCTGTTTCTGTGTGTATATAAGCATATAAAATTGTTGGAAAAAAAAAAAAAGAAAACTTTAACTACACTCCAATCATTATGTATTGATATATTCACCTTACAAAAGTTACATGAAGAAACCCAGATTTTTCAATGCTTAATTTAGATAGAGCTTTTGCATGAATGTTCATATTAGAGAGAAGATAGATCTTTGCTGTTGTTTTGAGTTTTAATGCTCTCTTCTCATCATTAACTGCCTTGGGTCTAATACACAAGTCAACACAACTGGGACTGATAACCCAACACAATAACAAATAATACAGTCTATGTAGACACTACTGTACTCTATTAGACATCATTACTGAAATGTTCTTATGTTTGAGACCTTCATATTTGTATTATTTTTCTGTTTTATTTGCCATTGAGTAGATGCCTTTTCCCGGTATCCATCAGTATTCTAGTTAGACAGTTACATTTTCTCATCCTATAATAAGCTTACAGACACATCACATTGAAACACTGGTTCCCGTATCATCACTGAACTTAAGCAACGTCAAACCTGGTCAGTATCTAAATAGTTGACCACTCAAGTATACCAGGTGCTGTAAGCTTGGATGTGCAGGTGATGTAATAGATAAAAGCTTGAAATTGTTAATTGGAGAGCTGATTTCCAATTCCTGTTGGATGAGTTACATTCATTTACTTGCAAATACATTTGGGAAAAGTATGAATTCACCTCTTCCCCCTACCAGCTATGGATTAATTAGTGAGATGTGTATCACTAATACAATTATTATCTAAGAAAAAAAATCTTACAATCTAAAAAAATGCTTTCTGGCTTCAAATAACTTGCAAAAGGGTTGATAAGCCATAGATCAATCAATCAATCATCCTATAATAAACCTGTTGACTGTGGTCATTTTCAGAGATGCTCCTTGTGAGAAAAAGCATTTTTTCTGAATGTTAAAATTTACACATATACTTAAGAATGTGTTGAATAGGAAAAAGGAATGTTTTTCTATATAAAAATGAAGCAAACTACATTTAAGCATAAAAAAATGATAGGAGACAATAAAGAAAAGAAAGGTCAATTAGTTCAGTAAATTAAAGTTTAAAAAGTCTTAAGAGAAATACAATAAAAATACATTTTTGCCATGAAACTTGAAATTCTTACATATGTCTATCATAGAAATTGACAGAAATCATATTGGATTTCTTACATATATATCTCCTGTTATCAAATCATTTTTTAAATATACACATTTTTTAATCTACTGATTTTCTCATGAGAATTGTGAAGTTTTTATAATTAATTATTGTACCACTTGGTTGGCAGTGGCCATGAATTAAATGATAAGAAATACTGGATGTAATAAAGGAAATCAACATCTGAAGATACAGTTTGAAATGCTTCATTAATTGTATACTAGGCTTTTAATTGGACTGATATACTTTATTAAAGAGCTACTGAGGAGACTCATATGGGTACAGACTTAATCTTCCACTAATATGGCTAATCTAAATAAAAAGAAGAAACGGACATGACATTCACATTTTTATAAATTATTTAAGTGCCCATTATCTATAGCTCTTACTTTACAGCAGGATATTTTACAGCCAGATATTTCTTACTTAAAAATCCCAAATAATAATTTCTTATTGATAATGGGAGTTTTGAATTTTAAGATGTGAAAAATAGTTAAAAAAATGTTAATTGAATTCATTGCAAGAAAGTTCAATAATTTTATAATTTAAGAAATGTTCACTAACATAAAAAAAAAAAAATGCAGCTATGACAATTGATATTCCAAAAAAAGAAACTTACCAATGGGCAAACAATTAAAACATTCTGTGAATGTTTTCCACAATTTGATGTTATATCTGCGTTTACATTCGTCATAAAATCCATAAATTCTGAAAAAGACATTCCAAGAAAATTTTAAGAAGTAGAGAAAAATGTGTATTTTTTTTAAGAAAATGGAAAATACCATTTTCATTAATTTTCAAATTCTTATTTGTTTGAGCTGTTCATTCCTTAACTATGATGTATTTAATAGAATGAGTTTAGATTTTATATTTGGAAAAATTACTTTGAAGATGGACACTGATGTATGCATCATATTCATCAATAAAAGGTTTCAAAAGAGAATTGCACAGATATGTAAATCTGTGCAATTTCTGCAAAATTTTATTACTAGTAGTTTCATTTAAATGACTTATACATTTGCCACTTGTATTTAATTGAAAATTATATTGATTGAAAAAAAATGAATAATCTAAGTAACACTATAAATTTTGCAAAGTTTCATTTGTGTGTGTGTGTGTGTGTGTGTGTGTGTGTGTGTGTGTGTAGATCCATGTATGGTTGAGTGCATATGTGTATATTAGGGTACATTTAAAAAAACAAGTATATTCCACTTTTTTTTAAATTCAAATTAGATTTTCTCTATTTATGTTTATCTTAATAATATAGAAAAATTTAAATTGATTGAAATAACATTTCAACAAAAATACAAGTAGAAATATATTTGAAAATTGAAAGTTACTCATTCAAAAAAGACACATGCAAAATACAACTACTTTTAAACATATAAAATGCACATTGACCAAATAAACATTTTATTTTTGCCAAAGATTGATTTTATGATGCCCTATTTAAATTTAGAAAAAGAGAAAATTTTTGAGATTTAAGTAAAATATGCATTTTATATGCCACTAGCAATCTGTTAATCATGTAGTTACAGGCAATTGTTGATAAATAATCCACTAAAAAAGAGATACTGTTACTGTTATTTATGTATATTACTGCAAATAATCAGTTTCATGACCAATATTTGTTTTCTGTTGGACAAATTTTTCTATTAAGCTTAATTTATTAAAAAAATGTGCAATTCTAACAGAAATTAAGACCAGATTGTGCACTGAGGCTCAGCATTGCTTCTATGCATCTTGGTAGTCATGCTGTGAGCATAGCAATGTAATGATTTGATACTAAAAATATTCAGATTTTGTCTTTGCAATAAAATGTACTTGATCACAATTTTATTTGAGTAAACTGAATCATTTGAATAAAATAATTGATTGTCAAAGTCAAAAAACAAATAGTTAATTCTTTATTCAAAGAACTTAATGTAATTTTCAAGTTATAAAGAGTAGAAGAATTCACTGCATTCTGCCAAGAATATTGCAATCTGAAAAAGAAGCTATTACAGTTGATGTTATAAAATACTAAATACCTTAACCAATTCAATTTCTATCTGATACATACAATTTTGAAAATTCTTCTGTTTAATAAAAAATAGAGCATATATCCTACAGTATTCTTTAAAAATATCTTAAAAAAAGAGGAAGAATGATTTTCAGTTTGCATGTGTACATACAGACATAATTAATGCCTGTCAAGTAGTAACTTACCTATTAATAGATGCACATTCATGATTCCCTCGAAGAAGAAAAAAATTCTGTGGATATTTGACTTTATATGCCAAGACCAAACAGATGGTCTCTAATGAATGACACCCTCTGTGAAAGACATAAAAAAGATCAACTGACATAAAAAGATCAACTAACATAAATGGTTTATATATATATATATATATATATATATATATATATATATATATATATATATATATATACACATATATATATATATACTGGGTTTGTTGTTCAACGTCATTCAGTTTTTAACTTTATTAAAATGAATGTTTTTAATTATGTTGTGATAACTGTCATGTGAAAGTGCATTTTAAAAATTATTTGAAATTGACATATTATTTTGTTTAGTCTATCATTGTATATTAATACTGATATACTTATATAAGATTGCATATTAATATATTTAATTTTCTATAGATTACCCAGATTAATATGCACCTGATGAAGGTCAGAGGGCACAACAGCTGAAATGTTGTGATAATAACAACAAAGATGAAGACAATAGTCTTAATATAAATAGTGTAAATAATATGATAACCATAAATATTAATAATATTCATATCAAGAGTCAATTGTTATCTATCCTCCTTATCCTCATAATCTTCCCTTCCTACCATCTCTTTCATTCATATCATATACCCCATTCATCATTACCATTTTAACAGTAACCTATTCAGTGCTTTTGGGCTTTGTATAAAGTGAATTCTAGTATAAAAAAAGTTAAACTCTCACAGTAAAGATGGAAGAAAATTAATATTTTCAACACATGCTTTTTAGTTTTTTTATGAAAGGTAAAAACGCAACTCATTTTAATTATAGAGAAAATATTGTAAATGATTGAATGGGTCAAACGTGGCTTGTAAACTTTCACACTGGAGATGTTTCATGATTGGAGAAGCACCTTGGTGTAGGGTAATGATTAGCAAGACGAGAATATTTGTCCAATACTACTAAGTAGAGAGTTTGATCCTCACTGGGTGCCCCATACAAAAATTTAGCATTAATAGCTCAACAAGAGTTGACAGGTCATAAAATCAACCAGTACAACTAATCTCAAGTTGGGTACAGCAAATGGAATGGATAATGATCAAGTTACTTGAGAATAATCAATGTTATATGAAACAGGAGAAACTCAAAATATCCAAATCAAACACTGAAAAACATTTACCCTAGTTTGGTTATGTGAATAACTTTGCTGTGTGACTTTCACACAAGTGAAAATAAGCTAATAAATCATATTTCTGTTTTTAAATCAAATTGTAACAGATGATGAAAAGTGGGTACTTTACAACATAGAACACAAGGGATTGTGGGCAAATGAACTGAATGACCAATAACTTTAGCAAAGGTCAGTCTTCATCTATAGAATATGATTCAGTATATATAGGTGGATTAGAAGGGAGTCTTCTACTATGAACTCCTGGAGAAGTAAATAATTAATTTAAACAAGTACTGCTCACAGTTAAACCAATTGAAAGCAGCAAAAATTAACAGTGTCCAGAATTAAATAAGAAAATGGTTATAATATTCCAATGAGGAACAGATCACATATTTTTTTAGTGACCAAGCAAAATTTTTTACAGCCTGGTTAGAAAGTTTACACTCTGCCATAGTCAGCACATTTTACACATCTGGATGACCATTCTTTACAGAATTCTCTTAATTAAAAAAAAATCTCCCCGCTGGAAAACAGCAAAAGTTACCTAAATCTGTTTTATGATGAGAAAAATAAAAAATTCTTGCAGGATAGAATTATGAAATTTCCTGAAAGATGCCAGATTTAATCAACCAAAACAAAATTTTAAATTAAGTTAATCTAAAAGAAGACTTTTATGTAATAAATTGAACCAACTTTTTGACAACCCAAGACACACATAACTTATATTCATAACTATTCATTTTTCATACGGTATTCACTATTTTGAGCAAGATGAGATAAATTTTTGTCTGCTTTAGTTGGAGAAGTGAAGACTTTCTTGGTTAGCAAGTATGTAAACCCCATTTGTGCAGTATCTATTGAAATATCTGCCTTGGTATAGTGATGTCGTATTTGTCAAGGATCTTCAACATAGTCATAGTCATGATCCTCGGATTGTCTATAGTCTCATGCAGTACTTTTCTTCCTAACCAAGGGAACCACTATTTGTTTCCAACTATATTCTTTTAGATGTTGTATTATTTTGAACTTCTTATATTTTTTGATAAGGCTGTGGGCACTCATATTTGAAACTGCTTTTACTCACCTTGTGCAAAGTCACAATACACCTCCATAAGCTCTCATACAGTTCTTGGACATAACCCATGTTAAGCTATTCTTAAGGCTATACACTAACAATGACTATATTAGATCTTATTCATTTATTGTTGATAAGAATGCTTGAGAATTCTATAGAAATTACCAACTCTCTTTGGAATTTTTGTAAAGTAAGATTGATTTTTTTTCTTATGGCTTATCAATCTTTTGCAGGTTATTTAAAGCCAGAAAATATTTTATATTGAAATAATTTTTTCAAGATAATTTTATTTTTTTTACAATGATGCTCACCCTGTATAAGACCTGAGAGCCTTGATTAGGATTGAACTCAGTAGTAGTCCTGATGTAGCTCACTCACATGAATAAAAAATAAGTCTACCTTAGTGAGTTACATGAAAGGCACAATATCAAAGAAGGAAACAATTCTGTGTTGATCTGATTTTATTAAGCTGTTTGTTGATAAAAATCTTCAGAAATTAAGATCCTTGAAACTTAATCATGAATTTAAAAAGCAAAAGAAATCATTTTGTTTATGGAAAATTTTTTGGTAATTTTGCAGTTTAAAATATTTTGCAAAGTGGCAAATGTATGATGTCAAAAAAAAAAAAAAAATAATGTCACTCACCTGTCAACATAATCCCCCAAAAAGATATAATTTGACTTAGGAGGGTAACCACAATTATCAAAATGTCTTAAAAGATCATCATACTGGCCATGAATGTCACCCATCACATTAACAGGAGCACATAGTTCCAAAAGCATTGGTTGCTCCAAGAAAATACCACGTGATGCCATGCATAGTTGACGAATCTGGTATTCAGGTAACTGCACCTTAAATTCAAAATGCAAATAACTAAAGTAATTATGAAATTGAAATATGGTTTCTCACAAAATTAGACTAAATGCTATCATCTCATATATCTTTAGAAATAACAGAGTTACACTTTTTCACTGATCAGGAAAACAACGAAGGGTAATTTGAAACAATAAACCAAAAAATAATTTTTCAATTAATACTATCTCTGTCTCAAAATAATCGTATATATAAATGTAACACCTGGGACAGATGTAGTAACTGATAATGTACACAAATTTATAAGTATTACTTCAATAATGACAATAAGAATAGATAATGTTAAATTTGGGTGAAAAGGTAAAAAAAAATTAAGCAAAAATATATAAAATGTGTTTTGAACTTCTGGCTAATAAATGATTCTTAGTTTTTCTTGAAGATTTATAAATGGTACATTTTACTGGAATTAATTTTTCTAATCAAGTAAAAGGAAAGATTCCATCTTTCTCAAATGTTTTGTTTGTTTCTAAAAGCAGAACACAAAATCTACATTGTTATATATTCTTCTGACTTAATGACTAAATAATATTGACAGATTTAAACATGAAGCATCATTTCATGAAGATAAAAGAAGTTACAAAACATATTTGTACATAAGTAAAAATTTGCAATGTCTACCGAGCTTTATTATCATAAAATTGCTGAGCATTTTCAACAAATCGTTTTATCTATTTGCGTGAAAATGCTCAAAAAATTAATTAAAAAAGAAGCACAATAAAACTTCATGATGAAAAATTACTAATGTTTATGCACATTTAGATAATTATATGCATTAACAGGCTAAAAGGTGATGGAATAGGTGGCTAGTATCATGTAGAAAGCCAGTCCAGAAAAGTACAGTAAAACCACTGTTGCGTCAATTTCAAAAATAGTCAAAAGATACCTGGAGAGATGCTGAGCCATTTCATCTCAGTAGCTATCCACAGTTCCCTGATATTTGTAGGGTGCAGGATCTTGCATACAAATAGAGATCCCCACCACACTCCATAAATGTTTGATTAGGTTCATGTAAGGTAAATGCGGTAGCTACATTATTTGTCAAAGGTTTCGGAATGCTACTTAAGCCAATTCTAAGCAACTTGGGCAACCGATTACACAATGCATTATCCAGCTGAAATAATGCATCCTTATTGGGTTCATGAATGGTCATGAAGCAGTGAAACAAAGCAGTCACCAGTAAATAACATATTTAGGCAAACCAACATATCCCACACTATTATAGCACCACCACCAGCCTGTACAACACCTTTTTGACAACTGATAGAGCCTATGCCACCCCCAAACCTTACTATTAGTTAAAAACAACAGGAACCATGAGTCATCAAATCATGCCACATGTTGCTAATCTTCCAGGGTTCAATTAGCAACATTATGAACCCAGGTGTGGTGTCTCATGCTATGGTGTTAACATGAGTACTCTGGTGGGTCTTCTGCTTCTATAACTCATGAAAGCTAAAAGAATACTTAACTGACCTACATCTGATACCTTCTACATTGAATGTGGGTGAGATTTGAGCCAGTGTTACTTGTCTATTATTAAAGACAACCAGATGCCCATGATCATTTATGATCCATGGTCAACAATTGCAGTAATGCCTTCCATCAGGTATTCCTAGTACACATGTAACTCCATAAACTGAGGGATGTTAAATGTCTCCATAAATTTAAAAATAGAATATCTCATCCATTTAGGACTCACTATCATACTCCATTTGAACTCTGATAATCCATGATATCTTTTACCATCAACAGCCGAGCTGGTGCTCACATTGACTTATCAGATGTCAGGGTGAAAAGTGCCTTTTGAAATGTCAGTGTAATATTATAAAGAATTTATTTCACAATAATGCCATTGTTATAAGAACACAACACTGTACACTGCCATATACTTATATCAAATTAATGTTCAATTTGATATCAGTTTGTTTCCAAAATTGATCTATCAGTACACTATAACAAAATAAATACAAACATGAAATATGAAAATAAAACAATTAGATAAAAAAAAATTACCAATTAGCCTGAAATATTTGGAATCACTTTATTGTTGGATAATCATTTGTTACAAAGATTTGTGGATGGGAATTGCTTTAATGGTGAACTTTGATCATTAAGTCTACAAGAAAGTGCTGTTAAAATATGTGATATGTAGAGTGCTTTAAATGAGATAAAAAATGATCAATATTTGTTTTAACAGATTGTAGCAACATATGACTGAATTAATAGACTTCATTTGATCAATGGTGCTTAAACCAATACTTATGTGATGTCGTCCCCTGGTCGCAGCGCCAACCGTGACGTTCTATCCTAGTCTACCACGGCACCAACTGTGACATCCCTAAACAGCACCAATTGAGACGTCCTCGCTGCAGCGCCAGCCGTTCACTCCTCGCTGCTCCGTTCAGGTGTCGCTGCTCCAAATGTGACGTTCTAACCTTTTGGTGATTCGGGTGGGAATCTGGTTAGATTTGATATCAGCCTCGTCGTTCCCAACTCGCTTCCAACGCCTGGTTACCAAGGTAACTGCACTGATCCCCCAGTCCGCCTACCCACGTTGTGAATTGATCTTAGGCAGACGAGATCAAACAGTGGTTGGGGCCGTACTGCAAACCGAGTTCAATGGGGGTGATACCACACAAATATGCATAAAAGACAATAAAATGAAAACTCAAAAGTTCAAAGTATCAAAGAAAAAGGTAACAAACTTTATGTCTAGTTGTTCGATACATAGGACTGCATCTATCTCCCGACCCGTTCTATGAATTGTGACACATCGTTTTCCGCTAGGCAAGTTTTAACACTTCAAGTTGTCTGCTCTCTAAGAAATTGGTGTTTCGGTGGGTCTTTGGACGAAAGTCAAAAAAAACTTATTTCGGTGATCTGGATCTAAGTCGCTCTTCAAAATAATTGTTCTTGGGTTGAAGAGGGGTCCGGAATGTGCATGAATCTTGGTCAGCTATCTGCGAGGCTTGCTTCAACTGAAGACTGACTCTGGGAACTGCTGGGACTCCACTCAACTCTGCTCATTGTGGCTTCGTTTATATGGGCGCCGACCAAAACCGGGGTGAGTTTGTCGGCGCTGGGGGGTTCCTCGATAATTCTAAATACATATCACCTCTCTGGTTAGGAATTTCCACCTTTTTCCATTTTTGGGAACCTTCCCTAACTCCCACCTTCTCATCATACTTCAGAGGGGCATGAACTGCCCTCCCCACATCTTCGTAGCAACCTCTCTTACTCATCCTCCAGATGGGCTGCAACAGCCTCCCTCGTGCGCCACGTGATCACCACTCGACCAATGATGTCTTAGTCGGGTGTGGACGAATCTGTGGCTTTGTTTCAGGAAGAAAAAAAATATCTTGCTTAACTAAAAAAAAAATTATCTCTTCTCTTTCCCTTTTCTTCCTCTTAATCGCCGTCATCATTTCTCTGGCCGCGAACGGGACAATATGACAATGGCGGTCATAACTCTTGTTCTACACGTGGTTTACGTCAGGTATTTTATCGCTAATTATCAGAATGGGTTGTCTTCTTAACACGGTCTCAAAAAGAAACAGCTCCAAAGTTTCAGTCAGTCTGTCACCTCGAAGAAAGAAAAAAAAAACACTTCTAGGTTCCCATTCATTTTCCTTCGGTACATATTTCTGATAACAATTTTATTATCGCAGGCCAAGGATGTTCCGTCGAAGGAAAATCGGTCAACGGACACTCGTAGGTGGTCCTTAATTTTTCATATCTGTCCAAAGTCCCTTTAGTTGCCTGTTTTTCGTCACTTATCGAAATAACATTTTCATTTGAATTTTTTTTTTCTTTGGCCAGCCGGTCTGTAGTTGATAATAAGATGTCTTCCCGTACCAATAGTTTGTTTTCATCTCCTTAGATAACACAGCCGATGCCAAAACATATCTGATTCTTTCTTTCTTTCCCTTTCCTTCCACTCAGAGTTTCCCTGTCATTGTAATGACACTCTTTCGCCATTTGTTACTTATCAAAATATCCTTTTATCCATTGTCTCTTAGCCGTGTGCGTGTTCTTACTTATCACCCACGATTCGGTCCTTAGCCTATCCTTTTCCTCTTTTCTTTCGTTTCCCTTTCTGCCTCGTTAAATGGTGCCACAATCCTCCCCTAACTGATTTGTCATTTACCCGTAAATGACACCTAAACCCAAATACACCATTTAACATGCATCATGCATTTGTCCCATGCAATTCTATACTACTTTCCTACATGCAACGTAATGTTCTCTTTCAAGTTCTTCTGTTCTACATGCAAATGTAATGTTCTCTTTCAAGTTCCTCTATTCTATATGTAATGTAATGTGTGCCTGTGGGTGCAGATGTGGTTACTATGGCTTGTTCTTCTTGGTCAATGTTTTCCTCTCCGCTGTGGGAGATTTTTCCGCCGCACGTGGCGGTCTCACGCCAGCCTCCTCTGCTGGTCTTCCTTCAATTTCTTCGCCGATTCTGTATGAGTAAGGAACACTGCTCGGCATCTCCCTCTCGAGTTGCTGCATGCGCATTGGATTGTCGTTCGTTAATCTCCTCTTACTCTTAATCTTCCATACTACTATACCCCCGATGGCTATAACTATGAATGTACCCATCACTACTGACCAACTTATCGCGATCTGCTCATCGCCTTCCCAAGCCATACCTTCATTTCCCAACGCACTTAACTTGTCCCTCAATTGATCCATATCGATCTTTTCTATCGGCTTCATTAGTTCTGGCATTTTATTCAAGGTAACATTGGAGAATCCCTTCACTATTGGCTCCCATAATTCTGTACAATTGACTAAGCCTCTGCCAATCATTTCTATGATTGAATCTTTCTCTTCATATCTTTCTTCTTCCTGGTAATAGGGGGGTAAGGACATAGATATCCCAAATGCCGAACATCCCATGGGTAACTTTAACAGGGATAATGGTGGCCTTACTCTTAATGTCCTTGTGGACTCTCCCCCACACACCCTAGACAAGCTGATAGGTTTCTGTGTGGCTACTGCCCACACCCATTCTGAAACACTGATAGCTTGTGGTAATGCCGTGTTTGCTAATACCTCTACTTGGCAGGTTCTCTTAATTCCTTCTCTCTTCTCTTCAAACAATTCTAGTATGCACATTTTGCGGTTACCAGTTATATAGATAGGGCTTAACGAGGTACAAGTCCCTAGAGCATCATCTCTACACTTTCTAGCTTCTTCAGCTGTTAGCAACATGAATTTCGTTCTCCCTGAATTTAAAGCTATGTATTCTGTTTCCACCTTGTACCTTGCTATCATTCCCAAACCTTGATCTCTTCTGGGGTAGGGAATGGGTAAATTTATAACCTGGTATATCTTGAATATACTCTCCCTATCTAACAACGGAACAGATATCACAACCAATAGTCGTCTATTTTCCAACAAGGTCACACATCCCAGTGCATTATAATATTTCCACAATTCTTTGGTGGGGTCCACTGGCAGCCTTAAATGGTGGGGCAACTCGGCCTGTATTCCGGGTAGCACTTCCCTTAGGCGACCCGGGTTTACTATGCTTGGGGAGAGGTGTCCCAATGACAGCATGTCTAATTGCGCTCTCACGTGTTCCAGCAAGGTCGTCAACGACTGACTAGTTTGTTGTACCTTATTCGTAATTGTCATCAGTTGGAAATATTTTTGCATGAATCCGCTCATTTCTTGTAATTCGATCATTACAGTTTCTGTATCATTAATTACCTCTTGTCTCAACCCTGCCAGGTTATCTATTAACCAATTGATTCTGGCTCTGTTTTTGGCCACCTCTAACCTTGTCACATTTAATATTGTCACACTCTCCCTTGCCACTTGAGCAAGCGAACTCTGGTTTACTTCCACTTCTCCCAGTTTCCTTCTTATGAATTTAACGTCATCTTCAGTCACTGTTCCAAACAGGACATTTAACGCTTTTCCTACAATCGGAACTACTGATCTTTTTTCCGGCGTCTGCAGTAACTCTATTCCCTTCAGGTAATTTTGCATGTCCCTCCATTGAGCCTCTATCATAGTGGCCTCTGATTCTAGGGAGTGTAGTAAACTAAGATACCCTTTTTCCTTGGGATAATCTTGCCCTACCTTCAACCGGGCTGCATCCAGCTGCGTTAGCTCATTTCTTAACTTATTTAGTAGCGACTCGTATGGTTTCAAATCTATCACGAATGTGATCAACCATTTAGACCTGGTTATTATTACTTCACTCGTCTTTTTAAAAATGGTGTTTCGGCTGTGCTTCCCAGCTTCCGCCATCGTCACCATCAGTGTGGCTATCATCATCATCAGCCCTTTCATCTTGATCATTCCTGTAAGGTAACAAAATTCTCTTGTTGTTATTCTTCACAACCATTCAGTCTTGCTCAATTCATCACTCAATTATTCCATAATTTCTTACTACGTTCAGCTCTTCCCTCCTCTAACTAACACCTAGCAGACAGAATGGCCCGAACAGGTGTGCGCGGCGCCCACTCCCAAAGGTCGTACTTCATGACACCACTGATGGCCAGTCAGCAATGCCAATAATCTTCTTCCGTCCTTCGTGAGATGCAGCCCGCGACTCCATCCCCTCCATCCACATCCACTACAGTCAGCCAGCAGATTTTTGGATGAGCCAGTGTCGTTACCTGTCGACACCGACTGTTTCTATTCTGCACAGCCTTCTTTGTTCTACTGAGATTTGGGGTTCTTCACCCTTCTTGATCTCATCTTCCGAGGTGGTCCCTGCTCAACCTCTAACCTTCCCTCTGTGTTTAATTCCCGTCCAGGAGGTGTTTTGTCCTCTTCCTCCTCTGATTCTTCCTTCGGTTTAGAGTCCTCGCCTTGGACGTCTTTAATACCTCCTGACTCTATGTCTAGATCTCTCCTGTTCCTTAGCTTTTCCTTGAGCTGGGAAAGGGGTATTTGATCCTCTTCCTCCCACTCGCTGGACCCTTCGTCCTGTTCAGGGTGCCTTTTTTTAGAGCCCTTGGCTGCTTGATTGGATCTCCTCGTCTTTCTCTTCCTTTCCTTTGGACATGGGGGTGCAATGGTGACCTCGCAGGGTCTTCTCTGCACCGATTCAGTCGACGACTGAACACCGCTGATATCCGCCGAGGGTTCCAACCCCGTCACTCGGATCGCTTCGTCTATCTGGCCAAGTCGATCTATCTCCTCATTTTCTTCGGAATCTTCCTCCGTCTCCATTTCTTCCGGCTCAACCAGAGTTGCCCTCCTTGTCCTTGTCTTCTTAGGCCTCGGCTCACTCATTTCCAGGTTAGCTATTTCAGCCTTCTTTAGATCATTGGCATGGACCCTCCTTGCTCGTCCTGCCACTTAATCCCATATTACATATGATACTGGACCCGTCTGCTCTACTATCCGGTAGTACAGTTCCCATCTTTGGTCCAGCTTTCCTTCTCTCTGGTGGATTTTATAGTAGACAGGGTCTCCAACCTTCAATTCTACTACCTTTCTTTCAGCATTCACTCTCTCATTTCTTTTCTTCTGGGCCCTCTGGCTCCGGAGCCAATCTTCTCCCAAGATTGCCTCTGTACACAGGTTGGGGGTTACGTAAAAATTTTGGGTGCTTCTTAATTTCCCAATCCTCACAGGGAGCCTCACGATACCTTTTATCTTCAGGGGGGTTCCATCTGCTTGCGTGACCTCTATGTCCGCTTCCCGTAACCTACTCTTCCGTTTCACCCGCCTGTATGCTTCCTCTCTCAGCAATGACACAGATGCTCCTGTGTCTACCAGAGCTTTCATCGCCTTACCCCCTATCTCTGCTCTACAGGATAGCTCCTTCTCTTGCGTCAGCAAAGAGAACACTTGGGTTTTCCTCTTCCTGGGCCCCCACCCTTGGGTCATACCAGCAATAGGCGCCGGCAGCAATAAATCACCTTCATTATTCTTACGGGGGGGAGTTCTGCACTTTTCGCACCTGGGCGGGCCCGGCTGGACCTCTCCCAGTCTCCCGCAGCTGTTCCTAAGGATACAGCTTCTCTTCAAGTGCCCTGGTCTCCTACAAAACCAGGACTTGCCGGACAGTTCGCCGCAAAGTGGCCCACCTGACCACATGTCCAACATTTTGCTCTTTTTCTCTTCAACTGGGCTAACCTCTCGTTTACTCCCGGGGGGACCTGTCCTCTACCCAAGCGGCTCGCCCGACCACTGGTCCAAGCTTTTATTTCCCTTCTTTTTAACTGGGCCACCCTCCCTCTTAATTCCGGGGTGGCCCGCTGGCTTTTCCCTGGTCTTGTCTCTTGGGCTCGGCCTTCTTTGTTAATATCGGTGGGGCGCCTTTTCTCAGCCCACACCACTTGGCCAGGTGTCCTCTCTTTCCACACCTGGTGCACCTGTCCTGTTCGAAGTCTGGCGGCAAATCCCACTTCGTCGGACATTCCGCCGCTCTGTGGTCCTCATGCCCACAGGTCCAGCAGACCAGCCCGTATCTACCCGGCGTGGGCTTATAAAATCCATGCCTGGTTGACCATGCCTTTCTATTGGGGTCTTCTTCCCACACCTCAGGCTGATCTACTTCGAGCTTGACCCTCCGATTCCACGCGGGGGGTCTTCCGCCTTTCCCCCTTTTTCCGACCTCTTGACTTAGTATCTGGCTCCTTCCACACCTTTTCACCTTTTCCCATACGCTTTGGCTCTCCTTGGCCAGCTCTATTGCTGCCGATAGTCTCACCGCCCCTCTTTCAGCACGTTGTGACGAACACGCTCGTCACTTAGGGCCTCCACATACAGGTCTGCTAACTGGGCCTGCATGACCGCATTGTCTCTAACCACTTCTGGGAAGGCCAATGATGACAGCTTCCTCGCTCGGGCCCCCAATTCTCCAGGGGTTTTGTCCCGCAGCTGTGTCAGCTTTAAGAGGGCCCTCATGGCCTCTATAGCCGTGCCCTCGTCGGTGAATTCCTTGGTCAATAGTCCCTTTAATCTTTCCCAAGACAAGTGGGGTTGACTCTCCAAGAGCTCCTTCATAAACTCAGAGGCTTTCCCCTTTGAGGCATCATATGCCAGATACAGGGTCTCCTGATCTGTGAGTTCATATATAATTCGGCTCTTCTCCAGGATTGCCAGCCAGTTTTTGAAATCTTTCCCACTGCCATCAAATGCTGGGACCCTCGGTCCACCCAACAACTTTCTCAGGTCAGCTGACAACCCTTGTCTAACCCCCTCTTCATCCCCCACTGCTCTATCTGAATCATAGTCCGACATATTTAAAGAGAAAGACAATCTACGCAGCAACAATCGAGGTTGGGAAATCAAGCAAAGTGTCCTACCTTACAGACGATTCTGTTCTCGTTCCTCTCGGTCCCAGGTCGTTTTGAGTCCTATTTGAAATTTCTCAGCAACAGTGGTTGGTCCAGGATCCTGTCCTGCTGTCACGGTACTAATTGTGGCAGTGGCTGTTCCAGGGTCCTATCCTTGGTCCCGGCACCAGTTGTGACGTTGTCCCCTGGTCGCAGCACCAACCGTGACGTTCTATCCTAGTCTACCACGGCACCAACTGTGAGGCCCCTAAACAGCACCAATTGTGACGTCCTCGCCGCGGCACCAGCCGTTCGCTCCTCGCTGCTCCGTTCGGGTGTCGCTGCTCCAAATGTGACGTTCTAACCTTTTGGTGATTCGGGTGGGAATCTGGTTAGATTTGATATCAGCCTCATCGTTCCCAACTCGCTTCCAACGCCTGGTTACCAAGGTAACTGCACTGATCCCCCAGTCCGCCTACCCACGTTGTGAATTGATCGTAGGCAGACGAGATCAGTGGTTGGGGCCGTACTGCAAACCGAGTTCAATGGGGGTGATACCACACAAATATGCATAAAAGACAATAAAATGAAAACTCAAAAGTTCAAAGTATCAAAGAAAAAGGTAACAAACTTTATGTCTAGTTGTTCGATACATAGGACTGCATCTATCTCCCGACCCGTTCTATGGATTGTGACACGTCGTTTTCTGCTAGGCAAGTTTTAACACTTCAAGTTGTCTGCTCTCTAAGAAATTGGTGTTTCGGTGGGTCTTTGGACGAAAGTCAAAAAAAACTTATTTCGGTGATCTGGATCTAAGTCGCTCTTCAAAATAATTGTTCTTGGGTTGAAGAGGGGTCCGGAATGTGCATGAATCTTGGTCAGCTATCTGCGAGGCTTGCTTCAACTGAAGACTGACTCTGGGAACTGCTGGGACTCAACTCCACTCTGCTCGTTGTGGCTTCGTTTATATGGGCGCCAACCAAAACCGGGGTGAGTTTGTCGGCGCCGGGGGGTTCCTCGATAATTCTAAATACATATCACCTCTCTGGTTAGGAATTTCCACCTTTTTCCATTTTTGGGAACCTTTCCTAACTCCCACCTTCTCATCATACTTCAGAGGGGCGTGAACTGCCCTCCCCACATCTTTGTAGCAACCTCTCTTACTCATCCTCCAGATGGGCTGCAACAGCCTCCCTCGTGCATCACGTGATCACCACTCGACCAATGATGTCTTAGTCCGGTGTGGACGAATCCGCGGCTTTGTTTCAGGAAGAAAAAAAATATCTTGCTTAACTAAAAAAAAAATTATCTCTTCTCTTTCCCTTTTCTTCCTCTTAATCGCCGTTATCATTTCTCTGGCCGCGAACGGGACAATATGACAATGGCGGTAATAACTCTTGTTCTACACGTGGTTTACGTCAGGTATTTTATCGCTAATTATCAGAATGGGTTGTCTTCTTAACACGGTCTCAAAAAGAAACAGCTCCAAAGTTTCAGTCAGTCTGTCACCTCGAAGAAAGAAAAAAAAAACACTTCTAGGTTCCCATTCATTTTCCTTCGGTACATATTTCTGATAACATAATTTTATTATCGCACTCGTAGGTGGTCCTTAATTTTTCATATCTGTCCAAAGTCCCTTTAGTTGCCTGTTTTTCGTCACTTATCGAAATAACATTTTCATTTGAATTTTTTTTTTCTTTGGCCAGCCGGTCTGTAGTTGATAATAAGATGTCTTCCCGTACCAATAGTTTGTTTTCATCTCCTTAGATAACACAGCCGATGCCAAAACATATCTGATTCTTTCTTTCTTTCCCTTTCCTTCCACTCAGAGTTTCCCTGTCATTGTAATGACACTCTTTCGCCATTTGTTACTTATCAAAATATCCTTTTATCCATTGTCTCTTAGCCGTGTGTGTGTTCTAGCTTATCAACCACGATTCGGTCCTTAGCCTATCCTTTTCCTCTTTTCTTTCTTTTCCCTTTCTGCCTCGTTAAATGGTGCCACACTTAGAATAAATGACTTCAAATTTCCACCAGTTTCAGAAAGCATTTCCCATGGAATGTTATCAGCTGTATGATTTTTGTTATGAGTTTGAGAAATTCAGAATTTATAAAAGTACTGAAAAATTGTTTTTACAATTACTTGACTGGTTCTACATCATAATTTTTACAGACAAGTAGGAAATAAATTGAATGATGGGAAAATAAGGAAATATTCATAAATAACATATTGTGTTTCTGTTCTCTAATTTTGTATGAAATTCAAATACATAGTAATGAAAGTATATAACTGATGTTTTACTTGTATACAGAAATACAAAAAAAAAACTATATTGTTTATTGAAAACAATTAGCTCTAAATTGAAATTTTCAATTTTTTTATTAAAAATTTATTAGTATCTTACACACTAATTTAGTGTGATTCTTTAGTTAAATCGCTATAAATACTCAAGGTTTACTTTAGGTTATGGAAAGCAGTTGGAAGTTGAAAGTTTATATTTATTTTTGTAATCTGTTAAGAATTTATTTCTACACACTACCTACCTGGACACTAAGAATTATTATCTTTATTTTTACTTTTTTTACACTAAAGTCCACCCTATATAAGGCCCAAGAACAACTCAAGGTAGAAGGTTACTGTGTAGTGTTGTATGAGTATAAGAAAGTGAAGTGCATGGGGCTATGCAGGAAAGATAATGGTTAACTCTAGACATGAAGAGGTCAAGATTGTAGCAATTGGGAAAATATTTTGCCAGGTATCTGTGCAACAAAGCAGCGTTTTTTGTTTTGTTTGGAAGAAGCTGTTATTGGAATGCAAAGGAAATGAGGATGATTCACTCTTGTGTACATGTCATAGTGGGTCCTAGTTGTAAAGATCAGGGATAGTGGAACTAAGGAATATAGCTTATCAGAACACATGCCATGGATATAGCAATAGAGCAGCAAGAAGTTTGCAAGGTTTCGCCTGCGAGAATGGGGTTGTAGGGTGTAAAAAATTCATCACCTACAAGGCCGTATAATGGACAAATTATATAGTAATAATATATCTTAGAAAGTAAGTCTGGGAAAGAAATTATAATTTTTCTTGTGAAATCATATATTGAAGCCAGTCAGCAGAAACAAAATTATTAAATGAAATTTGCCTCCAACAAATATGCAGAGCAATAGACTAAATTTGTCAAATTATTAGAAGGTGACATGGCAAAATTGAAATCAAATTAGACTGACATTTAGTTGGTCCAAATTTCAAGAACTTTAACAACACAAAAAACAGGACTGCTAATGAGAAGAGCAAGAGATGATGGTGAAAATTAGTAAATTTAAAAAATAAACACTGATGATCTTTGAGATGAAAACAAAAAAAAAAACAGAATTCTGTAACTATAATAACAGGACATAACTTCCCAACTGAAGTTGAATTTCAATAAAAGCTGACTGTAATCTGAAAAAATTCTTTATAACTAATGAAAGGACCAGTTTTATTAAACAAATGAAAAGGACAATAAATTGACAATTATAATAAACTTGGTTGAACGTCTGTGGTTATTACGATTACTTTTGGCCAAATTGTAGAACAAAAGTTCAAAATTTGTGGGAAACACTAAAAACTAACTTACTCACAGCAGATCTTAGAGAAACAACATTTAGAAGATGCAATAAAACACTAATAAATTTTAGGTTGATGCAAATGTGCTTCACGCTATCTTTTACACAACAGTAAGGAAATCTTGGATGTGTCTGAAGTTTACTGAACTCTTTCTTGTTTATGCATCAACTGCAATACATTGTTTTTAAAAAATTATGAAATTAGGAATATATGCTCCTTGCAAACTAAAAGAAAGAAACAACATCCAGTGCATAAACACTTTCTCTTTTTGTTTTTTGTATGTTCACAAAGGTTTGTCAGACTGCCTTTTCAAGCCAGGTTCAGTGTTTCTGGAATGATCTCTTTTTGGTATCTTCTTTCCACTGTTCTCTAGATGACTGACTACCCATGCACACCAGACTACCTGTTTTTATTTGTAGGGGATATTCCCTTAGCTCAAAGTTGAGGGGGTCCCAGGATTACATGTTAGGTAATTGTTAAGAGTTAGTCCTCCTCACAACACCCCATTTTGAGGTGGGTAAACATGTTAGTGAGCTTGACTTGCTTCTGGATTCGATCAGTCATTTTTGTTGTAGGCTTTTTTTGAGCTCTTGTTTGAACATGCAGTTTAGACTGGGAACTCTGAGGAAGTTCAAATGTGTCTAACAAAACAATGAGCGAAGGGATTGTATCAGTTAGCTTAGTCTCTGCAAGGAGGGAAGGACACAGTTGATTTGCATGTTGGACCAAGATGAAATACTGTACATTCACATCATAAGTAATATGTCCAGTTCTTGGCACAGTATGAGCTTGTGTCTACTTATCCATATTGCTGCAATTGTCTTTGATGAGAATGGATTGACCAGGTACAAACACATGTTGTACAGTCCCATAGTCGTGATTAAACTGTTCTTCTATAAAAGTGTTTACCCTAAGAGAATGATGTGCACAAATAACATCACATGAATAGCACCAACTGGTAATCAGACCTTGTGATTCATCAGTGCTTCAGCAAGTGAGCTAATGTTAGGCTCATTCCTAGAAAAATCACAATGATTTCCAGTGTAGTCCTCTTCCCTTTGAGTTTTAAGAGTGCTCTCTTAAATGTGTACATAAAACGTTCTACCTCTCCATTTAATTGTGGATGGAATCTTGGTGACCAGATGTATTGTATACCATTTTGTTGGTAGAATGCTGAAAATTCTGGCAAGTTAAATGAAAATTGTCAGAATCTAAAATATCTGCAACACTAAATCTGCTAAACACTTGCTGTAGTGTTATTAGAGCAGGGGTTCTCAACCAGTGGGGAAATCCCTTCTGGGGCTGGGAATTTCAGAGTTTCAGTGGCGGAATCGGAGCCACAGATTGGTAGACTAAAAATGTTAATTTTTGAACTCCCCAAAACAGCACAATCTGCAATGTGCATCGGTCTGTACAACTGAGAGGTCACGCTGAGTTTCATTCTGTTAGCTCTTTTGCCACTACAAAAATAATCTATGTCAATGTATACGTACTAATAGGGGAAAGAATGAAAATGTTCAATAATATATGCATATTATTTGGAATGCACCTTTTGAGTTGGACAATCTTGGAAAGGAGGGGTGAATGACATCCTAACTTAAGGTGAAAAGGGTGCATCAAGCAAAATAGGTTGAGAATCACTGTATTAGAGTCTCACCAGAAGTGGTGGTATTTATGGAGAATACTTCTGGCAATTTACAATAATCACCAACTACAATCAAGTAGTGTTGTCCATTAAGAGGTCCTGCAAAGTCAACATGGAGTCATGACCAGGAGGACTCTGGGACAAGACATGAACACAGTTTATATTTCCAAAAGGGACTTTGAAGTTAGCTGACATCTGGAACAAGAGTGCATAAATTCTTCCAACTTGCTTTTCCATATTCAGCCAGTAAATATAGCTGTGAGCTAAGGCTTTTGTGTGGCTAATTCCCTGGTGCCCAAAATGGAATTGTTTGAGGACTCTGTTTTGCAGTTTTAATGAAACCACTGCGCATTCAGCAAAAAAAATATACACACCAACCTCAAAGATGATCAACATTGGTAAAAGGGCTGAAGCTGTTGATTTGGAACATACTGTTGGTCAATGTGTGCAGTGAAAATAGATAATTTGCTGTAAGGGATTGCAGCGGGTTTCCTAGACCATTTCTGAAGTAACCAGAAATGATCTGACTTTGGATGCCAGTATTGACTATGTATTGACTTCTGATTTCACAGATATTGCTGCAACAACTATGTTTTCTGGTTTGTTTGCATTGAGAATCAACAAGTCTTGATAATGCATTTTGCTTGACTGATTGCATCAGTTGACTGGTATTTGATATAGAAGTCATAGTCCAAAAGCATTGTAGCCTAGCATTGCAGATGGTTAGCTTTATAAATTGAAATGCCTTTCTTGGATCCCAAAACACTGACAAGAGATTTGTGGTCAGTAATAAAGATAAAATCTTGCCTATATAGGATTTTATGGAACTTTCTGATTGTGAAAATGATTTCTATGGACTTCCTTTACAATCTGGTCATAATTACACTCACAAGTGTTAGGGACCTGGATGCAGGAGCTATTACATTTTCCCTTCTGTCTTGTTAGAAGCATCTGAGACAACTGTAATATCCATGGATGGATTGTAGTGCATGAGCAGTTATTCCAAACAAAGTATCAAAATTAGAGTGGGATTTGAGTGACCAGTCCTATAGTATAGCCTTTTTCAAAAGATGATTAAAGGGCTCACGTACCTGGTGCATTTCTGGCAAAAAAATGCATGTAATGGCTTACTAGGCCAAAGAAAGAGCGTAAATTTATTAAACTCATCAGTACTGGCCAGATGCTGTATTTCATAAATATTTTCTGGGTCTGGTCTACAAACACTTTTATCAAAAATAAATTAGATAGATAAAATAGATATTTAATTCGATGTCCAAAAGAAATGGTGGAGCACACATTACAAACATAAGAAATCATTTTGAGTGGACATTGTGATGATGATGATGTCATCAATGTAAGTAGCAACTCCTGTTGACCCGGTCAACATAGCATACTGTCTTGTCTGGTGTTCTGCACATTGAGAGTGCTCTTTTCAACTGAGAAAAAAACTGGTGTTATATGGCTCTCTCAGTCCCAGACCCATGCTGACTATTGGCTAATAACTGTCCAGTATCATTCATATGCAAATAGCACCACCTACCATAAGTAGAATGTCTTCTCTCAGCAGCTAATTGTGGAAGATGACATAACTCCTGGTGTTTACTCCAATAAAATCAACTCCATGAAATCAACTCTGAATCTCTTATTGGGTTGACCCGATTCTCTGTTACACATAATTTTGTCTGCTGGAATACTGCTGGTACTGACTAATGCCAAACAGAAGGTGGTTAAAATGAAACAACTCTTGATGTTTGTTGATCATAAGTAACTCACTTTCATGGTAATTTTTCTTATGAACTTTCTTCTATAGTATCTAAATTTTAGGAATTTAAGAGCAATACTAAATTGGCAACAAAGTCTCATTTTACAGTTGAATTGGCTAGATGCAAATGTAAGTTTCTTTTCTTTCACTTCTTGGTTGTAGAACTCTCTTCTGGCTTCTTGATTTTCAGCCAACTTTGATTTTCAAAAATTTAAATGCAATGTCAATTGCTATCTTCTTTCTTCTTACTTCTTATTTGTCTCACTCCTTAATAATGTATTTCTTTTTCTTATTCTTTCACACTCAGTAATCCCTTGTTTCTTGGTGATATCATTGCCTTGCTTGGGATGAAATGATAAAAAAAAAAAAAACAAATCATCATATACATCTATTTGGAGGTAAAAGTCAACCAGGTCGATTTTTTAAAAGCAGGTTACTCTATTGAGTGTTGTGAATAGGTCTTCTGGAAGCAGTAATGGATAATTATAAATATCTATTGAGTCCAGTGAAATAATCAGCACATGTATATTTTGCCATTAGCCTTTTTTATGACAACAATGGGAGCCACCCATAGTGAGTAATTTGCAGGTTGAATTACTCCTGCTTGCTAAGCCAGTTTAATTTTTTCTTGTGTATATGGTACTGGATTCTTGGGTCTGGAAACTGGTGCTACATCTGGCTTTAGCTTGAGAATAGCTTTATTCTTGGTACAATTATTTTGTTAATTTCTAAAGCTTTAATGTGTTAAACCCAAATGTCAGTGGGATGGCATTAAAAAGATCAAGCTCTTCAGTCCAGTGACATCCAAATAAGTTAATTTGGGGATAATCAGTGAGTTAACATATTCTGAAAAAATGTTTGAAAGACATATTACAAGTTAACTCACCCATTAATTGTATGGCGTTGCCTGATGCACTCTGGGCTATATGGTTAGTATTTGCCATAACAGGTTTAATGTGAGATCAACGTTATATCTGGGGCAGTGTCAACTTGAAAACAGACTGGAGTTTTGTTAATGGAAACTGCTATATATTTTCTGCAAAATTTATGGTCAACTTTCAAAGTTACAAAAACAGGATTTGTGGAAGAGGGTTTGGGCATTTCTTTTGAAGAGTTGAAAGTTTTTGCTTTCTGTGCTCAACAAAACCATTCCTTGTGTCTGCACCAGTTGCAAGTCTGATACTGGCATTTTTTTAAATGGACAAAAATATGAATAATGTCACTCACTGTATGATCAACATGGTGTTGGAGGCCTCTTTGTTTTTCTTCTTGTCTGAATATTGCTGGTAGTAGATATTAGGTTGGTGCAAAAATAATGGCGTAATAATGTTGTTTTTTGACGTATTTCTTAACGTCAAAAAGCGACATTATTACGTCATTATTTTTGCACCAACCTAATAGCTTTGCTGAACCACCAAAGTGTCATGTTTCTGATTGAGTAGATGTTGGTATTCAGTAATGAGAACTTCCACTGTGATATCTTTTTCCTGATCAAACTTTGACAATAGTCAATTGCAAATAAGCTATAGCATGCTGAATGTAATAGAGATGTATGTTGTTCTAATTTTGGTCATTTAAACAGTGATATTTTTATATCTAACTGAAGAGATGTACTTTTATGAAAATAATATATCAACAGATGTACACAAAGCAAAACTATACTTTTAGGTTTTTTAGTTTTTCAAAATTCACAGGTAAAATACAACTATTGTTAACCATATAAAATGTACATACACCACATATACATTTTATTTTCCAAAAACTGATTTCTTGATTCGTTATTCTAATTCAAAAAAGCTTAGAACCTTTTTTGACATTTCTTTATGTAAAATATAAATTTTATATGCCACTAGCAATCTGTTAATCATGACTGCTAACATGTGGCTAGAGGCAATTGTTGATAAATAATTTATGAAAGAATGTGATACTGCAATTATCATGGCTATTATTACCATGAATAATCTGTTTTTATGGTTAATGTTTTGATTTACTGAAGTGTTTTTAATGAGCATAATTTATCTTCCATTTTCCTTTATTGCCAAATATGTACTAAAATATAAAAGATTTAAATAATTTCGGTTTTTAATTCAATAAATATAGTTCTCCATAAGGCTCTGTAACTTTTTCTTTTCAGTGTTCTGACAATTATCTATTTTTTTTAATCAACTCACCCCAAGCATGGTGGTAATGCCACTAAGATCCAAGGGGTTAGGAGTGAAAGAGAATGAGAATACTTTATATAATGAACCGGAAATTAAATTCTAAACAGAAACAAGGGATAAATCTCTATTCCCGTTAAAAGGAGCAGGGAGAAGTGTGAACCGGACAGTAGGCGAAACTATATATTTGTTTTCTGAATAATCTAAATAAAAATATAACAATACAACTTTTTTGATTAAAGTAGTAAGAACGATGTGTAAAAAGAAAATAAATTAATAATGTGGCTTAAAGAAGGGTGAAATAGGGTTGGGGATTTGTCTTATCAAATAACAACTTTAGCTAACATTTTTTTTTAATTTAGTGTTACATTGAATTATTAATCCAAAAAGATTCCTGAATATACCAGTAGAATACTCTGACACGACAGTCTCACAGAAAGAAAATTATTACCACAGAAAAAATGCAACTTGTTTTTAGAAAAGCACATTGAAAAAAAAATTGTGAATTTGAAGAAAATTTAATTATTAAAAAATTGTTTTTTGATACTTTTTTGCTTCAGCAGTATGACTAGTGGTCTTTCTTTCAGGATTACAAACTAGAAAAAAAAACAACTCTAGTTTACAGTTTACAATTAAAATTTGAGAGAAAACTAACAAAACTTACTGGAAGAGAAGTAGCATTAAGAAAATTGCAAGATCGGATTTTCTAAAATTTCGTGACTATCATTTATTAGTATTTTTTAATCCCAAATTTTAAAAATTCCAATTTGCCTTTCAATAACTCTGTCATAATACCTGTTTAAATTTTCAAACATTTAAAAAAATTAAAAGAACATATTTGTTACATTGTTTAGACACTACTATTCCGAATTACTTTTTGTCACTATCAGTTTTTAGCACGTTAATTATGAATGAATACAATACATTGATTGATCGATCCCTGCTCGACTTTCTCCAATTTTGAAAGAATATTTCAATGCACATAACCAGAGTTAATTAAGAGTTTGAAAATTAAACGAATCCAAAAATTTTAACATCAGTCAAACAAAAAAGTGAAAGCTAAAAAAATTGTCCTCACAAAGTTTTAAATCCAGAGAAAACTGTGCGATGTTTAAAGGAAAACTGTACAAAAAATAATAAAAGTTATTTATAACGTTAAAAAAAAGCCAGCTGAAAAAGTTACGATTCATTTTTTTAAAAATTCATTGAAATATCTTAAAAAAACAAATTTAATGAATGAAAATTAAAAAGAAAAACCGACATGGTTACTTAGTGATGAGAGCAGCAAAGATAGAAATTAATGACCATTTCTGGTCATTAATTTCTATCTTTGTCAACATCCAAATCTAAAACAGGGTAAAAAAATGAAAATACAACAAAAGTAAAAAAACAAATGTAGATTTAGCCGAGCGTTTTCCATAAATGGCTGGAAATATTGTTCAAAGAAAAGAAAATGAAGGAAATTTGAATTAGAGAATCATAAGTTAGTTACTAATGCTGAAATTTATAACAGACAAATATTCAAGTTTGACTAGAAAAGATTTAAAACTTTTCAACGTATATCAACATACCAATTCAAAAGTTAAAAATTACTCATTTAATAAAAAAAAAAAAAACCCATTAAGATGAAAACTGCTCGAATCTAAATTGTAGTAAAAAAAAAAGTAAGATAAAATAAGCAACAATACACAGAAAAAAAAGAGCAATGCATTGAAAATGTATTGTTAGTCTTCTTCTTACTCTTAAACAGTTGGTAATTTATTTTCTTTTGATCTCAAAGAAACAAACTTGTTCACTAATCAAATTAAAAAAAAAAAAACATAATTAGTAAATGGAACATGCCAGGAAACTTATTTAAATAACTAATAAAACTACAAAGAACTACAAAAATAACAAAATAAATTTATTTTTTTATTTAAAAAAACAAAAAAAAGGCACTTTTTCAATGAGAATTTACCAACGAACTCGCTCAGCAGTCAGAAACTGTTGTAAATTATCAAATATTGGTTATTTTTTTTGTTTATTTAACACGTAAAAATTACTTTTTTCATTTGATTTGGTTTAAAAAACCAAGTTTGGCACAAACACATTTTTACTGCGCTGAGAAAATAAACTCACGAGTCGATTTGCATGAAAATATAATATTTAATTTATTTTTAAAACACGAGAAGTCTTTCTAACTTTTCAAACTTAAAGAAAAAGTAAGTAAAAAAAAAAACAATTTTAAAGTTATTTCTCGAAAAAAAAAATAATAAAGATGAGTTCATGAAAATTGAAAATAGAAATGACGGAAAAAAACATTTTTAAATTGTAAATGTAATATGTTAAAAAAAATAAATGGAGATACGCATTTTTTCGCTTAATTTCTAGTGAGATCTCTACTACATTTACAACATAAAAAACACATTCATTCAAATTTTTTTGAGTAAGAATTGATCCGTATTCAATGGATCACAGTAGTAGTGTAAACAAATCCATTGCTATGTGTATCTAAACAAAATTCACAGGTGAAAGTGTCTCTCTACACAACAACACATTCGCACCGGCAACTTAAATGTCACAGGAAAAAGGGGGATCGTGTATAGTAAGAAGGGATATTTTTGTTTGCGTAATCCACAATCACTACAAACAAGTATATTGCCCGATGTCTGACACAAGAAGTAAAAATATGACATGTACTACACTACAGTGACTACAGGTACAACAATAATGTAAAAAAAATTGTAAATTGGCTAGGAGGCAGACACGGAATGTATGTAATTATTAATAATGAAATGATTTTTCATTATTAATTACTTTCCGTATCTGCACAAGTCAATTTACAATTTTATTGTTTTTTACCTGTTTAAAAAGTGTTTTCTTTTATGCGTTGCGTTGGTGATTTAAATTTTAAATCATCAAAAGCGCACACTTCATTCAAGTAGTAACTTTTGTTGCAGATGATTAGGTATTTAAAAGAAAGATTATGACACTTGATTGAATTTTCTTTTCATTCATAATCAATGGCAATCAGTCATCATCGTTATTTTCTTTCAAGCTTACTTTTTTCTTTTTGACAACAGTATTCCAAGACCATCATTCGATTCAAATTACCGTTAAAAAAAAAAGGAAAGTAAAGAAAAAGAAAGAAAAGAAAAAAAAGAAAAGAAAAAGAGATTCTGTAGAAAAAGAGACTCACCTGTTTTGATGGAAGAGATTTAGCTGCCAAAAGCTGTTCGATTATAAAATCCACATCGAAGCTGCGTTTACCCTTGTTCAGTGCCAAACTTGACATTTTTGTATATTTCAATTTTTCACTCAAAAATGATAGATTTTAAGAAATTTAAGAAGAAAGATAATAATTTTTATGTCGCACAATACCTCCAAAACAATCAGTTTTGGTCACAGAAATATAAATAACAATTGTTTGTTTTTATCTCTTTCTTGTGACATAAATAGTTTTGTTTTTTAGAAGAATCTATAAAAATATACATTTACACACATTCACATATAAACGCCGAGATGTACTAAAATATGGCTATTTTAATTTAAATTTATGATTTACATTTTACTTTCTTTTCTGTTCTTTTACGTTTGAACGAATTTAGAGATCTAAAAACTCTTAAAGAAATGCAACAATTTTCTTAGCTGAAGAAATGCTGGTAAAAACCAGCAATTAAATATGACTGCTGCTACATCTAGATGGCAAATGCCATCCTCTCTGGAAGGAGGAGCGTTATTGTCTCCATTGCTTTCGATTCGAAAAACGATATTTCAGACTATCTTTCTTTCTGTCTCTTTCTAAAGATGACCGTTTTCTTTCCCCGTGTAGTCATGGATGGATTGATCTTCCTCCATTATTACGTTTGATCTGCACTCTGCAGTCAGTGATGACGAGACATGAACAAACAACACTAAACCTCCACATTATTATTCGCTGCTACTATATATCATCGTCGTCAACTGTTTTTACTAGGAAGAGCGATAAATCCAAGGAAAATAAATTTATTATGCATAAACACATGCACACACACACACACAAGATATTGCGTTTATTCACTGTGTCATATGTACCTGTGTATATTTGCGTGCACGCACACGTACGCGTACGCGTGTGCGTATATGCGCATATATACGCATATGTGCGTGTGGATTGCTATTGATTTATTTCATTCAAGGAAACTAACATTTAAAAAATGCATAATTTTACTTTCGTTCCCTTTTTCTATGAATTTTACTTTTTTTTCAAAAATTTTTTCCTTTTTTTACCTTACATACTTACTAAAATGACACCCCTCATAATTTTACTACAAGGGCTAAAAAAACTTAAGCATATTTTTTTGTAGATAACATTAATGGTTGATTTTTATTTTTATTTTTTTAATTAGGCGTGGTATCTGAACTGATTGCCTTGATTGATGAGGACAAAAAAAAACAAAACAAAAAAACAAAAAACAGATCGATATGATTAGAAGACTAAGAGGGCGTGAAAGCGTACTTATATCCCCTGATCATTTCCTCGTAACGTCTTCATTACGAGTCCGAGTACAAAACTTGTAAGTACCTACAAATTACGAGAAGAAAATTACTACCAACTTGAAAGTATAAAACTTTGACGCATTTCAATTTCAGTAATAAATAAAAGAAAAGTTTTGATTACACAAAAAATTAATTGTTTTTTTCTCTATACAGACTTTTACAAAGGTAAAGATTTCAACAATGAACCTGAATAAACATGTCAGATGTATGGAAAAAATATACAATACGTCTTTAATTGTTTTATATTCTCTAATTTAAAAAGTATAAAAGAATTCAAAAAAGATTTTGTGTTTGTGATAAAGTTTCCCAAAACAAAGATTTATTTTCAAGGTGTAAAAAATTCTTTTGTGGAGGTAGCAAGGCTGGTCTTGGCTGTTAAGGTCTAAGCAGGTGATACTAAAGACTGGAGCTCATCGGAACATTTGCCGTGGAAGTAGCGATAGGCTTGCGAAATTGCATCTATTGGGGAAAGGGGTTGTAGGGTGGAAAATGTCATTCCTACCCCACAAAGCCACGTAATTTTAGAACTCTGTCAAGACCGGAAAATGAGGACTGGAATGATCCAACGCAGATATGACAACAATACTCCAATTTTGGTCTCATCTGATTCTTGTAAAGATTGTAATGAGTGCGAAATAATAACAACCCCCTTTACCCACTCCTTTCAAATTCAAAGGACTGAGGTAAAAGATAGAAAGGAATTTGCGAGCCTATGTGAAATTTTCTTCGGACCAATGAAAACCTTGTCTTCATAGAGATGAGAAGAAGACGGAAATAAATACGAGAACCTATGTGTAATTGCTTTTAGACCAATGAAAACCTTGTCTTCACAAACGAAAGAAAAGAAAGTAGCGTGCCTATACGAAATTCTTTTTGATGTAAAATGAAGAGAAAAATTAAATTAATAAGAGTGTCTGAAGTCATGTGAACGGTTTCGTTTCTTTTCACCGCACGTAGCATTTAAGTTTTCGCCAGTGTCAAATTACTCGCCAATTATATTATCGACCTTTTAACCAAGTACGGGACTTTGAATTTTCTTTCAGCAATTCAAGAAAGCTAAGTATTTCAAACTATCTATCTTCGTCTACTTTTGAAAGTATGCAACCATATATCTCTTCTGTGAGCAACGAACTCTCTTACTTTTGAAACATATTTAATATTATTTTGTGTCAGATCATTTAATCTGTTGTATGAACATTTCCACGTCATTACCATTCTTCGTTAATCATCCTGGTGTTGGTAAATCAACTGTTCATCTTAACCCCGAAGCTCCACACCACTATAAAATAAAAGTTGGCAGAAGAGTCAGGTATTTTCTGGAGAGTTACAAGGAGCTGACCATGTTTACAGTATCTTTAGCTCTGGATCGTATATGAGTTCCACTAGAGGTCTGGAGTGAACTTGAGTTCCAACAGACGTTCAAGGCTGGGAGCTTCATTGAAAGTGTAAATGCCTACTGGAATAAATTCAGGGTCTGCTCGGTGAAAACGGTATTAGCTTGGTTTGGAGGTGTTAAATGATGCAAGCCAGTTTTTCTCCCATTGAATTTGTAGAAACTAGATCAGATAGATCAGCTACCGGACTTAAATTATTTTGATTTTTGGAGGTGCATCCATAAACTGTCGTATCTACATAGATATTTACAAACGATCTGAAAATGTTCCGAGGCATATTGTTAATATAAAGCATAAAGAGGGCAGGACCAAGGAGATAACTTTAGGGGACGCATGCATTGAGGTCAGGGGCTACAGAAGATTGGTAATTAACAACGACCTTCATGGATCTGTCTATGTGGAAGGACTTGAAAACTTAGAAGACTCTTCTAGAGATACCATAACTGGAGTGTTTGTACAGCGACCCCCTATGTCACACCTTGTAAAAAGACAATCGGGTTGATGATGAAGTTACTATTGGACGCGTCACTAATTCGGTGTGTAATGATCAGTAGTCAACCTAGAGAGAAATTGAGATTGGTTTAATTCATTGATTTGATTGTTTAACGGCATATCAGCTACTTATAGGTCATTTAATGCCGAAATTTAATTTTCTTGCGAGCTTTGAAGTAATACACAGGGTGCGATGGGTAAATTATCGCCATTTTATATTTTTAATTTCGCGCATGCGCGTTGTTTGTTTTTGATTTTGTCGACTGTAGAGTATAGTATGCTCAATTGGACACCGTCTGTGAGAAAAAGAGCACTATGACACAATTTACTCTGCCAGAAATTTGGAAACGGTATGCAGTAGTGCTTGGCATTCGTGCCGGAAGCTCTAATACGAACATTTCAGGGTGTTTGGGTGTCAATCTGAGGACAGTGTAGAGGATTCTGGAAGAGTTGGGTGATATATCAAGTCAACATCATGGTGTTTGGGGTGATCACTAGCGATGGCGAAGTTATACCTCCATTCATCTTCCCATAGGGACTAAGACATAACACAGAAGACTACATCAAGTGTCTTGAGGAGATAGTGCTGCCCAGATTCAAGAGGGTGGCTGCTCTGCACCCTGCCAAAAAAGCAGGAAAACCTAGTCATGGCTGTCTGACAATTTCTGCAACCACATCACCCCTTATATCAGGCCACCTAACTCCCTAGACTACAACTCGCTTGATTATTATGTGCCGGGAACAGTTGGGCGAGAGACCAACAAAAGTCCTTGTAATATCAATGATGAACTGAGGGCAAGGATTATGGCAGCATTCAACAACTTATATAAGGAGACAGTCCAAAAGAGTTGCAGGAAATTCCGAAGTCGAAGTCTGGAAGCCGTGGTTGAAGCAATTTTGAGGCGTGGCGATTGTATTGAATAAATTTACTCTTTAGTATTTCAAGATATTTTTGTGTAATTTTGGTAAATATATCTTGTTAGAGGAGATGTCAGTGTTATTTTCATTTTTGCGTAATTTAGACAATTTATCCATCGCACTTGTAAATATGATATGTTATTCTGCTTTCACAATTGAATACATGGTAAATAATATTCAGTTTTGTGCATATACATGTTTGTGTGGACATGATGACTAGTGGCGGTGATATGTGTATTTGATGTTGTAGTTTTGTTAAAGTTATATTTTGTAAAACAGGTTGATTTCTTTAAGAAATTGTAGAATATTATATGGATTAATATCATGAAAAAGTTCTTTCATATTGGTTGATTTTGTTTAGCGGCATATTGGGTTATTTAATGTCGAAGTCTAAATATTTTTAACACAATTTTGTGACTTCAACTAAATATATTTTAAACTCAATTGTATATCTTCAGCTAGAGATATAATATATTGTTAGTAATTTTACTATAAACGCCCATTATGCGGCGCTGTTCAGGACTACAAAATAACAGGTGAAATAAACCCTCTTCTTGTTTTGCTTAGAAATGAAGCAACGTCAGTATGAATCTTGTCCCCACTGGAGAAAATTCTTTTCCCTGGGCGACCGATTACTCTCTCTCTCTCTCTCTCGCTTATTCTCTCTTTCTCACACACCCAAGCCTTTTAGTGGAATATATAAATCAAGATGTGTTTCAGTCAATTTAATCGAGGACTCCTTAGGAATCAAATAAATCCTTCGGTACACGAAAGTAGGCTGGGTCGGTTTTAGATCTTACATGTCAGAAGTTCCTCTCTCAGCCTTCTTCAAACATACTACCTCCAAAGCTGCTAACCTCGTCTCAGAATGCATACTTCTCTAGGATAGAAAGTTTTATAACCCAGAAAAATTTCAGCCAAAACCGAACAGCCAGCTCTGGTTTACCCCTAAATTTGCTGCAGGCATAGCTCACCGTAATCACTACTACAATATCTGTCACAGGAAGAGATGTATTTGAACACTTGCAGAATTCATAACTACCCACAACCAACGTAAGGAAGTTCTAGAAAATGCAAAGTGTATCTATGCACAAGCACAAGAACGTTTCAAGTTGTCTTTCAATTTGTTTTTGTAGCGTAATAGTGGACATCCAACTGAACGCTTGGAGTTTGCTAAGTGTCCATACAGCTCCTATTTTGGAAGCCTATGCCCATCCATTCTCACAACATGACCAGCCCACCTAAGTTGTATCTTTGCTAGAATGGTTTCAGTGCCTGTGATGTTGTTACATTTCTTCAGTATTGCACTATTCTTGACTCTGTCATCCCAATTTGAGGTTGAAAGCAAACAAATTGGACCTCGGGAGGAAGATCTCTAACCAAATTCTGAATAGTGCCAAAGCGCCAGTGCTTACTATAATAAATGGCCTCTCGCTGCTATATCGCTATTTCCATGGAAGTGTTCAGATGAACTACATTCCTTAGTTCTTCCAGTTTTAACATTCGTGGCTAAGATCTACCATGCCACTGTAGCGAACCATCCTCATTCCCTTCGTATTCCATTGGTGAGATGTAGATTCAACTCGTGCAACTTCGTTCCACAAATCAATGTTCTGTGGAACCGGTTTCTAAGAAGTAGCTTCCCCAATCACTACAATCTTAACCTGTTCACATCTAGAATTAAACGTTAACTTCCTCATATATTCGCATAGACTATGCCTCTTATTCTATAACCCTCTACCTCTTGTTAAATAGATTGCGATGTATCAATCAAGAATTGTTTATTGGTTGCTAATATATATATATATATATATATATATATATATGTATATATATATATTTAGTAAACTCTCCTATCGTGAACGATAAATGAGTGTCAGCAGTGGATGATGCCTTTCGTTTTACATTTATGCATGCTAGCAGGGGCTGTTGGGGAGAAAATCATGTAAAGGAAAGACATGTTTCATTTGTGCTTTCTTAAGTGCGATAGTAGCCCAGCCTTGCTGCAGGCGACAAAGACACACTGACAGATGAAATTTGTTAAAGCAGGATTTTGATGGCGTCTCTGCTTCAGAGCTTGACGAAGCTGATCACGGTGCTTCAATCTACGGTCATCAAAACCCTTTAACTTAATGAAACATGTCTTACGCCACTCTTTTCGGTTTGATACTTGGGCTTCCCAGGTTTTCAGATAAAAGTTGAGACATTTCAAGTTGTCTTTCAATTTGTCTTTGTAGCGTAAGAGTGGATGTCCTACTGAACGCTCGGAGTTTGGTAGTTGTCCATACAGCACCTTTTTGGAATCCTATGCACATCCATTCTCAGAACATGATCGGCCCACCTAAGTTGTATCTTTGCTAGAATGGTTTCAATGCCTGTGATGTTGTTATATTTCTTCAGTATTGCACTATTCTTGACCCTGTCATCCCATTTTGTATCACATAGGACACGAAGACAGCGCATGTGATTAATGTGCTTGATATATATATATATATATATATATATATATATATATATATATGTATGTATGTATATGTGTGTGTGTGTGTGCGCGCGCGAGGGGTGTTTCGTAATGTTTAAGCCAATGTAGTATCCGTCTTGATTTAGTTGTCTTGTTGGTGTATTCTTTTGTAGGAAGTGGTGATTTTTCGGAGAATTTTTGTTGATCGAATGGTTAATTGTATGTTCCGCTCTTAAGTGTGGTTCATCTTCAATTTTTTATTTTTTTTATCTATATCATCGAATTTAAATCTGTCGACGGTGATTCTCTTAAAGAAATAATAGTCTTAACTCTGACAGCTTGGAAATTAAAAACTGGCAAATTCCCGCCAGATAAATCATTTCCGGCTACACACACAATATTGAAAATTGACTCAATGTTAATAAAAAGGAACAAACATATAAATAAAAACTATTTCAGCTAATGAAAAGTTTTAAAAAGAAATTAAAGGAACACATTTATTCGTTCACTTTTTATGGCAGCCGATCATTTAAAAATGACACTTAAAACAATAATCACAGGGTGACCCAGAACTTTTGAAAGCAGCTGATCTCGTGGGCTTTAATCCTACCAGTCGAATTCATACTAAAATATATTTTCTTAATTACTCATCAAGGAAAGGGAAATAGCCAAACGAACCTGTTATTTGTGATATGTCAATGCAACTTATTTTTCTATTTTGTCATCCAACGACAAATATATGTAAGTCTTGACTGAACAAGGATTATTTCTCAAACTTAGCGAACATTTGCCAAGCACACAAAAGTTGGAGACCTTTTTTTCATTTAAAACCATCAGATCAGTTAAAATTTGGTAATTATCCCGCTGAATAGCATCTAATAAATTATGATTTTCAATTATACAAACCTTGTTTGATTTGTTCAACACTTTGAATTTGAAATGAAAGGTCTTTTGTTGCATTGTGATTAAAAACGGAATCGCTACTGTGTGACTTTTTCGGCGTTGTTGGTGGGGATTTTAATTGTTCCATTGCTTCTTCAGATTACTGATAAATGCAGTTGATTGCTTTGAAGTATGAAGTTGTAGGCGTTTTTTTTTTAGTTGCCATAACACAAGGTGCAAGTTTGTTTGAAGATACGTCAACAGAATTACCACTTATCTTTGTTCAGGGTAACTACTTGACCTTGTTTGGTAGAAATTGATTTAGCGTCCTTGATGTCAATCTACAAGGACATCACATCGCGAAAATACTGGAGAAATATTAAGAGATGTTTCATGTTGGACTTGGTCGACTGCAGAGGATGGAAGCAAAATTTTTATTAACCAGGGAACAAGCTCTTAAATTTATGAAGTTCCAATTCGTAACTTTTTCAGTGAAAGAAAAATTGAAGAAAAGATTGATGAAACTAGAAACTGAAGAGATTATAAAAGCCGTGATCTTTCGGAATGTGTTGGTATTGAAACCAGATAGCTTCGTTCACGTGTGTGGTGATTATAAATTCATGGTAAATGAAGCAAATAAACTCAAACAATACTTTACTCCTTCGACAGATGGACAAAGCTTCATTAAATTTTCTACAAGTACCCCTTGATATCGAATTAATGCCGTACTCTACGACCAACAAGCATCATTGAATCCTGGGTATGACGATAAACTACATCTGGCAGAAAGACCTCTGATCAGCAGATTGGAGGTTTTGAAGAGCGTGGAACCATCTCTTAATTGCTGTTGTTCCATCGATTGAAGAGGAGGATATAGAGACCTTGCACTTATTTAGTATCCTATTGCAGAGACGCCTGTAATTACGAGAGCCAAAGTTTTTAGAGGCTATGCAGTGTTTCATTCTCTCAGCAAACAGGGACTTAGCTCATTCGAGGACTCGATTACATTTGTTACGCGCAGTAGCAAATAGGTACTTGTTATGATGAGAGCTGTCACGGTGGTATAGCCGGAAATAGTGGTTCCTGTGTGTTATGGTGGCCGAGAATACTGGTGTGAACCATAGAAAGGATTGCGGTTTCACCTGGTATTTCTGAGAAGGGAGGAAAGCATCCATACCGGCTTTGACTCACTTGGGTGGTTGAAGATGTCAGTCCAAGGGGCGTCACGAAGAAAATACCAGAATGAGTCCCAATCAGCGTGCTGATAACGGAAAGATGTCTTATAGATAGGGGATTCCTGTTTAATAGATGCTTGGAAGGAGATATCAATAGCTACGATATAGTGGTCCGAATTACCAAGAGGACAGTATTGCGAAGCTCGACAAGAGTAAGGAGAGGAAGTAAGAAATAGACTCAGCAGTTCCACGTGCCATGTGTAATGGATGTCAGTTATCAGTTACTTCCTGTTAATTCACCTCTCCAAGTTCTCCAATGCCTTAACTCACAACTCTTTGGGACCTGTCATTGGATCTAACCAACGCCTTTATCCACTGTGCCATGTGTCATTAAGGGACGTGGAACTAGAACAGTGTACCCCAGCGAGCGAAATAAAGGGTTCAGATCGATATTCCAACCACCTGAACAAGGCCGGAGCGTATAACGTCCGAAACGTTGTGATAAATATGGCAACAAAGATGAGAACAATAGTCCGAATAATGTAAATAGTGTACATAATGCCTCATCTCAGAAATATAGACAAATAATTCTAATACTGATATATTAAGCCGATTACTCTTACCTGAGACTGAAGTTAATGGAAGTTTGTCCTTCAGCTTGAGTACCAGTTTCTCCCATAGAAGCAAGAAACCCTAAAATCTTTGAAAGTACAAGGGTTGTTGAGGTAAGAGATTCTCCGATTCCTGATTTAAGATGGCTCACACGTGCGAAGAAAACTCCAGAAAACCCAAGTTCATAAAGAGACTAAATGTTATCTAAAATTAAAAAAAGATTTTAATTTCCTATACAACCATTTGCACTCAGCATTATTGAGATAAAACCCACCCAAATTAATGTCTGTTGATATTTCTCATAAGTCGTGATCTCTTTTCAACCATTGAAACTTTGACCGCCTGTCCAACAAAAATGATAGTGATTTCAATATTACTCTCAAGCATAAAACAACAATATACACCTCTTAGATATTCGCAAAGTAAGAATAGAATACTTTATGTGAGATATAGTTTGTAGAAAATTTCTCGTATTCTCATGCAGATTGAGCAAGTATATGCGAAAATAAAGGAAGAAAACTTGTTTTATTTTTTGGTTATTTTATTTTCATCATATAAAATGGGCACAGTTTTAAGACATCAACTGCGATTTCCAGCAAAGCTACTGTAGTCAAAACATTTAAGCGTGTTTTTTATTTATTATTGGAATTCAAAAATTTGAATGAAATTCAAAATAATGGAGGATATTGACGAGAAATAATGGAGGATAACTATGGGAATGAATTGAATATATTTACGGGAAATAATGGCGGCTATTCATGGGTAATTATGGAGTATATTTATGGTAAAGAATTATTTATATCTACAGGAGACAGAAGTTATTCACCAGAAATAATGGAGGGTATATACGGTAATGAATTGAAAACAGTTATGAGAAATAATGGAGAATGTACAATGGTTGAAGATACTGCAATTGCATGGAGTGATGTGTGAAATGGGGTTGAATAAATTATATAAATAAGGGAGATAAGATATTTCTTGTGGTCGTTCGATGAAGTTCTCTTGGTCTTGCGTCGCTTGATGATACTGGATTTTAGTAGACCGCGTCTCTTGCGAAGATTATTCTACTACTGTGTCGATCTTTATTTTTCTCGCACCACCGTACATGAATATTCTTTGCGTCGATGATTGGACTATGATGATGATGATCCCACGTTGTGTCAGGGTTGCGTTGTTGTAATTATTTACCCGCTGCCCCATGCAGCAAGATGAGGCACAAGGCCGAGTTTAAAGTGGGGTACCCGAGCCCGTAGGCTCGGGCAAATATTCCCTATAGACCACGGAAAAACGGAGTCAGTTTACCGAGACGAGACTCTGCCCTTCGGCAGAGCCTCGTCTGGGGGATACACTCTAACATAAGCCAGATGTTGTGTTTATCGAAGCAGTAATATATAGCTAGAATGAATAAGTACATTTTAATTTCAGTTTCTTTAACAGACGAAAACATTGTATATGATACGCAAATGACACTTTGAAGACAACTGCAGGAACACCTAGCCAACGTAGTAAATAAGGCGAGAAAAAAGACCATCAGTTGTAAGAAGACAAAATGTATAATCGTTAGCAAGAATGACAACAGAAGATGCGAACAAAAATCTGGAAACGTCAAAATCAAATAAGTACAAAGATTTAACTAGGAAGTGTTCTAACAGACGACGAAAAATGTGACAGATTTTTGAAGGTGCATTGGAATACAGATAATTTCCAAGAGCTAAACAAAGTATTAAAAAACAGGAATATTTCATTAGAAACAAATAAAAAGTGTTGAGCTGCTATATAACATCAATTCTCTTATATAGCAGTAACTACTGGACAATTTATACATGAAGCAATCGACATGTGGTTCTATATAAGGATGCTAAGAATATTATGGATGGAATAGATGAGCAACGAGAAGATTTTAAGGAAAATAGGAACAAAAATCACACTTGTACTTAGAATAATTAAAAAGAGAGTTGAAGTTTCTGGAATACATTATGAGGAAAGAGACTTGGAGAATTCAACACTCACAGAGCGTATTAAAGGGAAGAGTGGCAAATAGAAACATTGAGTAATCAACCTAATGTGTTTATATAAATAGTTGGCAAACCAGGGACTGGGAGGATAGTAAGGGGATATATTTTGCTTAACACGACAAAGAATAGGAAGTTGTGGAGAGTCATGATCGTCCACGTCCTGAAGTGACATATCACATACGAAAAGAAAAAAGGTAGATTTCAAGGCAGAGTGAGAGAAGGCGTGAATAGGCGGTATCGCTAAGTCTGATCTGACATGGATGGAGGAAGTGTTAAGCTGTCAATTTTGTGGTCAATTAAGCTATTTTCTGTTTGCTCCTGTCTTTTTTTTTTCTTGTTTTGTTTTTATGGGTTTCTCTTTCTTTAACTATATCGGGCTTTCTTTCTCGATGTGATTTCTTCTAATGTTATTTCTGATAATAAGGAATCCACTAGAAATAATAGAAGCTATTTACGTGAAATAATGAAGGATCTTCTTATATACTATGTTCCTTTAGGACATGGGCAGTCATAGCTTTCCACAACTTCCTACCTTTTGTAACTCTTGGCCAATTACTACTCTTCCTTGTCCCTGTCCTGTCATCCATTCACTAAAATTTGTCGAATAGGTGACATGCTGTCACCCCTGCTTATTTCCATCAAAATATCTTGTAAGTGTTAAACCCTCTAATCCTCCTTTCCTCATTATGTGTCCCAGGAATTTCAACTCTCTTTTTTTGATTGCTAGCAAAAGTTTCCTTGTAATTCATATTACCCTTAAAACTTCCTCTTTATTCATATGCTCTGTCCATGTTATTCTTAACATTCGTCGGTAAAATCACTTTTCTATTGCTTCAAGTCTCTTCATTTGCAAGAAGATTGTCCAGCAGGCTCTGCCATACAATAGAATACATAGCAGTTCAGTACTCTTTTGTTTGTTTCTATGGATCTTCTCTTAATACTTTGATTTTAAAAGGCATATTTCGCTATGTATATGCGTTTTTGAATTTCTGTCTCTTTTTGCGCAGTCTGTTATTACACCGTCTGTTATTACACTAGACACCTGATTGATTCTGACGTCCCCAAAATGTAACTCGCAACTTGGACTGTCCTCTTTTTCTGACAACCATGCATTCAGTTTTCTTACAATCCTTTCTTCTTGCTTTCCTCGGCTACATTGTCTAAATTTCTGGCTCTCTCATCAACGAAGTGTCATCTGCGTATCTCATTTCGTAACAACAACAACAACAACAACAATAATAATAATAATATATTCTGGTAGGTCTGTTTGTTCACTTAGGATCACCTCGCTTTACAGGAGTATAACAAGGATTCGTTTTTTCACTGCACCCTTGTTATACTCCTGTTTCTATTGTTTGTCTATTCACTAAACTCGTTTTCTGTCCGCATGCAGGTTTCCCCCCCCCCCCAGTAGAGATGTTACCGAGTACTCGGATATTTTCCCCGTGGCAATCAAGGTTTCTCTAATATTTCAAATGCCTTTGTGTAATCTGCGAAACTCAGATAGAAGTCTTTCTGCATTTCTTTTCGGGAAACATATGAAGATATTTCTAAAAAATAATGAAGCATACAGAAGCGCAGTGACCCACTCCACCCACATAGAAATTGTCATTTTTATGTATCCTTTTATTCACACACAGGTGATGTGTAAGGTAACTGTTTTTAGTACATAATCGCTAAACTGTATTCGACTTTCTGTTGAGGTTGCTTGTGTTTAACTTAGGCTGATGTATGAATCCACACACCTGGGCTCTATTCCATCGGCAGCAGATAATGTCTCGATACTGGCATGATACAGTTAATCCATAGTTACCTAACTAACCAGGCTGTAGTAATAGTAAAAGCGCCGATACACAAATTTGAAATCCTCACAGAAAGGATTAGCCCTAATCAATGTAAAATAGTCTTATGTAATTTCCGTTTGAATTTCTATGATGAGGAGTTATCATTATTTACACGTGGACTATTGTCCTCGTTTCTGTTGTTGTTATCAAACCGTTTCGGCTGTTGTGCCCTCCGGCCTTCATCAGATGCTTGTCGATCCGAGTAGCCTACAGGAACTTTCGAACTGAACCCTCTATTTAATCTACGGGGTTAGACTATTTTCGTTCCACTGTCTAAGACTACAATGTTTACTACTTATTTAGTACTTCTCAATTATTTCATGCCTCGTTTCCACGGAGTCCAAGTACGCACTATCAGATCCAGATTGAAGTCACAATTACTATGTTACCAAATTCACGAAACAACGCTTTAGGCTTGACTCAGTAGAGAGTTCTCCGGAGGGTGGATTTGCTTTTGAATATTGTCCTGATGTTATATGGATCCAGAGCCGGCTCAAGTTACTGGAAACTCGGGCAGTCACCCGGGGCGCCATTATGCCGCCATATCACGTGCTTGGGATCTTCCAAAACTTATATAAACATACTCGCGGTAGTCCATGACTCAAGACAGATTAAATTCTTTGGCTATTTTGTCAATAGAAAATGAGCTTGTAAAGAGGATAGGTGTAGAAAGTGCCATTATAAGTTTTGCAGATCTAAAAACTAGAAAAATGTTTTATGTAGGATAATAATTTTTTCTTTAACTTGTATTAAGTTGTATATTGTATTAAATTCGTTATTCTACATTTTAAGTTGTACTGAAATTAAAAAAATATATATTTGTAAAGGCGCCGACGTTTAACTTGTCCGGAGTGCCAACAACTCTAGGGTCGTCACTATATGGATCACAGATCTGAATCTTTTCCGATGAGATCTTGGATAGAAGGAGCACTAGAAATGTGGCATGGAGTTAAGTAGGTGGCTGCTAGAAAATCATTAGATGGTGATGTATATTGTGACCAGGTTCATTGTGGTAAAGTCCAGCGCAAGCAGATGTCATATCAGGAAAAACGCATAATTGCTCCTTTTAGTTAATTAGAGTTGCTTGAATGGATTTGGATTGTAGGTCTTCGAAAGGCTGGATGGTATCTTCGGAGAATTGTTGTGCATATTCAACATGACACATAAGCGTTGTTAGCAACAGTTGTTAGCAACAGTAATCAAATGATTATTCTTACACTCGTAGACCAGGTTCTGGACGGTCATATAATACAGACACTTTCAGAGATCTATGCACTCAAAGGATAGCTGTTACAGACCACATAGTATCTACAGTACAGATAAGCAAATGTGTCCCTTGGAGTGTCTGCGAATACAGTTGGAATCATTAACTTGTAGCAGAGATATGGGCCTTTAGCCAGACGTCAACTTACGCCTCAACAACGTTCCGCATGTGTTCAGTTGTGTCGTAAAAGGGTCATCTGAGGGATCGAATGTCGTTCTGCTCAGTAATGAGAGCAGGTTCAGCCTTCTTTGAAAGTGATGATTGATTGCGTGTGCGACATCTTCCAGGCTGTATTCACCTACGACAACACAGGTCCAACCCATGGCATCATGATATAAACTGACATTAGCTATAAGTCTTGCTTGTCTTTGGCATTTATAGAAGGAATTTTAAACAACACCATGTACATACAAAACCTTGTTGAACCCATTCTGCTACCATTCCAACAACAGGAAATCGAAGTGCTGTTCCAGCAAAACATAATAATACCTGTCCACATAAATGCTCGCACTATTCAGCATGATCTGCAAGATGTTCGACATCTTCATTGGCTGAAATGATCATCAGACATGCACCCATTTAACATGCCCGGGACATGGTGGGACGATGCCTGATTTGCTGTATTATGTCAACAGGTGCAAGAGGCATGGAATAATATATCGCAGTATAGTATTTGCCAGCTATACTATGGAGGTGAGAGTATAGTCCTTTATTAACGTCTAAGCGTGATATAAAGTATATTAAATGGGATTTGTGTATTATTGGTTCAACAGTCATTTTGGAACATTTACACGTATTGAATAACATATCTTATTGTGCATAATACGAGACATTTTGAACGAAAATTAAAGGCAAAACGTGGGGTCGTATACACTTGTACACATTTTCAAAAAAAATATACTCAGCTTAAAAAAACTCTTATTTGCAAGAACAAAATTGCAAATACTCTCAGTACAATAGATAATAAAACACAAAAAATAGGGTAGGTGTTGATAACAATTATTTACAAAAAGTATTTAATATGTTGGCAATATTTGTTCTTTGGGAATCAACGTAACTGACTGTCTTTTGACTCAAGGACAAGAAATTCACTGAAATTTATTAAGAAAATTAATAAAGGGAATACACAAGATCGCTTAAAAAATGGGGTAATAATTCCCATGCCGTAAGGCTGTTTGATATTGTGAGGTTGTTTGATATTCCCCCGTTTGTCGACATGTTTAAAATTAAAACAATTTTATGCACGATAAAAACCGTTTCTGTTTTGAATTTCTCGTTTTTTTTTTAATGAAATTTTCTCTCTTCATTCGTAAAGACACTTTCTTCATAGTTTATTAATACACAGAAATATAACAAAGTCATATCAAACAGAAAAGTATGATAGATTTATTAACACCTTAAAAATGTATTACATGGTATATCTAGTTAGCTTCCTTTTCCCGAAAATTCAAAGATAAGTTTTAAAACGGAAATTAGAAGAAACACACAATGGCTAAATATCCGGTTCATTTCTAGTCTTTAGTATGATGAAAGAATAAATATTTTAGGGAAATGTGTGTATAACAGTGAAATTTTAATGAATAATGTGATACAACATTTAACAAAAGAATTTACATACTGATGGCGATAGTGCGGTGGTCGTATTATACTCAAGAATGTAATTTATTCCCTGATTTAACTTCAGAAACACGAGCTCATATTATAAGCAAGATTTAAATTATTCCCTGTTTTTAAATTCAGAAACACGAGGTCAGATTATACTCAAGAATGTAATTTATTACCTGTTTTTAGGTTAAGAAACACAGAGTCGTATTAAACACAAGAATGTAATATATTTTCTGCTTTTAGCTTCAGAAAGACAGGGTCGTATTATACTCAAGGATTTAAATTATTCCCTGTATTTAACTTCAGAAACACGATGGTCGTATTATACACAAGGATTTAAATTATTCCCTATTTTTAACTTCAGAAACACGAGGTCATATTATACTCAAGAATGTAATTTATTCCGTTTTTAGGTTCAGAAACACGGGGTCGTATTATACACAAGAATTTAATTTATTCCCGGTTTTTAACTTCAGAAACACAGGGTCGTATTATACTCAAGGATGTAATTTATTCCCTATTTGTAGATTTAGAAACACGGGGTCGTATTATACTCACGAATGTAATTTATTCCCTGTTCAGAAACGTGTGGTCGTATTATACACAAGAATGTAATTTATTCCCTTTTTTTAGCTTCACAAACACAGGGTGCTGCTATACTCAAGAATGTAATTTATTCCCTGAATTTAACTTCAGAAATACAGGGTCGTATTATACTCAATGACTTAATTTATTCCCTGTTGTTAACTTCAGAAACACGAGGTCTCATTATACTCAAGAATTTAATCTATTCCCTGTTTGTTGCTTCAGAAACATGAGGTCGTATTATACACAAGAATGTAATTTATTCCCTGTTTTTAGCTTCAGAAACACAGTGTCGTATTATACTGAAGTCGTATTATACACAAGCAAATATGGTATTTACTTTAATCTAGTTCTATTACTTGTACATTTTATTTTTAGCAAAGGGAAACACATATGCAAGGAGGTACAATTTTATATTACGCCAGTATGTTGAAGGCTGATGTATGCGTTTCCCAACTTGTTGCTGGCGTTAGTAACATCGGTGTTTGAAATTGGGAATAACACGCTGTTTTCTGAAATGCCCACAACAAACATGGCAGATTCGGGATGTAAGTCCATGTCAATAAATGATAAGCAACGGCAAGAACCAATATATATGTACAAACAAAAGATAATGTATTAACAATAAAGGGTTATAAGTGACAAAGACAAAGATGTGTGTGTCAAATAAATGTCAAAACCTAATAGTCCAAAGTATGCGGAGTGAGTGAATGTGTGTACGTACGTGCGCACGCGTGTATGTGTGTATTGTTCATGCGTTTCCCAAAAGAGGGCGTGTTCTCCGCGAGAGCTTACATGTTGGCGGACAAGATCAGAAGAGAGTGATAAAAAATTATTGTAGAGTATTTATAGTCCTAAGAGCGACTCCTGGTACCGTTTTCGAAAATTAGAAGGCGGTAATCCGGCAATACTCCTCTCCAGGTGGGTAGATTTTTTTTTCTACCCATATGTAAAGTTCTTGTAGCTTTGTTTCTGTACTCGTGAGCTGAAAAGAAAAAGTGTCAGAAGTGTGGTTTCGATGCGTGATTCGACGAAATATATTCGTGCTGTCATCAGGGTGCTGTATTATTTTCTAGGTGAATGCTCTGGAAAATGCGCCGGTAGTGTAAATTGTTCAGTGTTTGCTATTAAAATTTGTCTTTTTCTAATGCTCCACGTTGAATTGGTTTTCTCGTTGTATTGATTCTTTGTTATTAGAAGGGTTTTGTTTGAGAAAGGTATTGTTTGTTTGCTATACGTTATTGTTGTTGGCGCACAAAATTTAATAGGAGCAGCGTTGTAGAAAAGTTGAGTTGATGTAGAATTTCTACCGAGTGTCAAATGCATGTTTGAGAAATTTAAGAAAATTTGCTTATTATTGTTGATTGCATATCGTACTTGCAAATTCTTAGTGTTCGAGTGACATCGTCGTAGAGTGAAAAAAAAAAGACAGTAAGTCGCCTTTTGAGGTATGTCACACTTTATCTGATTAGCCCAGAAGAAATAGTATTAATTAAAGCTGAAAAGATGTCTGCTGGTTGAGATCAAGTCAAGCGTAATGGTGCCGTGTTTGTTGTTTGCCAGAGTCTGTATATTGACTCAAGATGTCGACGTATATTGCAGGATCAAGCAAAAAAGACAGTAGGGATGAGACGTGTATTGTTTGCCTACTGATGGACCAATGTAGCAGTAAGTGAAAAGCGATTTATATTTATAGTCTTGAGAGCGTCTCCTAGTAGCGGTTTCAAAAATTAGGAGGAGGTAAACCGACACGTATGGTGTCTTACTTTCGATAATTCTCTTCTACATTGCATTTTAAAGCGCATCATTTCGACAATGGACGAACTTCACGACTTATGGGCTTTATTTAAAAAAAATATGTCACTAACCTTAAAATGCTTAAATCAACTTTATTGATTGCTTGCTTTGTTTTCTACGGCTTATCAACCCTTTTAAATCGCTTTTAGTTAGTATGGCTAGATATTGTTTAATTTTCTGAAACCGTTGCTTCCCGCCTTGCTTGGGGTGAAATGCTTAAAAAAAATCCTTCCCGTTTCCAAATTTCGTGAGCAGCTTCAATAACTTTGAGGACCAGTTTGAAATACTGCCCCAAACTTGCCATAATTTACTTGTATCTGCCATAACCACATAGGAAACAAAAACACTTTTGATAATAATAATAACAATAATAATAATAATAATAATAATAATAATAATAATAATAATAATCAAAAATGATCAATGGAAAATTACATGAAGCTATTTCTGAACTTAGGTCTCTGGATGGGACACGGAAGGAAATGTGTATACAACAGAAATCAAAGGAAATAATAATAATAATAATAATAATAATAATAATAATAATAATAATAATAATAATATCGAAGCCCTAGATGTTTTTGAATGTGTTCAAAAGATAAGCTTTGGTAAAAATCTTTGTAAAGGAGGAATATTCTTTTGATACACCCTAATATTAATTAATATCGCCGAATATAATATCTTGGTTATAATCCCGAGGATTGCACAAAAGATCAATAAAATCTTCATAATTATTTTCAATGTTGTTGATGTCTGGAAAATGAAGGTACAAGCTTTTATCAGATGCAATTTCTTTTGCTTGATCCTTGTTTACTGTTGTTCCAATCGCGATGATAAAAAATACTGCATACTTATCCTTTAGCCGAAACTTATCAACTTCAGATTTGAGCTCTTCCAAAGGCTCTGAAGATTCATCGACAAATACAACGATCATTTTCTTTCGATTTTCGGGCAGTTGAAAGTGTTCCGGATATCGAAGAAACGAAGAAACGATTCCCTGGGGTCCTGGGAATTGTAAATGATCAAACCTTTCTAGTAGAGCGGTTACATTTGACACAGATGGTATTTTAATGACACCTTGAGTTGGTCTGGAACTAAAATGGATGCCAAAGAAGCAGTTAAGTTGCTTCCGTTCTAACATTCGAACAGCGCGAATGGTAAATTTCATAATCTGATTTGATTTCAGTCGTCCAAATCCGGCTAAATCTATCAGGAATCTGAAATCTTTACTCTGCATCTGTTGGCAATCTAAAATACAAATGAGAACGAGAAAAGAATAACAAAAGTTGTTTTGGAAAACATCCAATTAAAACTTGACTAAATTGTGTTATTTGCCGTGTTCAGGATAGTGGTGATGAAAGTATTTCCATAAAACAAAAAAATTACTAACTTTTTAATTATATACCAATAGTTGCGTCAGTAACTTAAATGTGTCAGTAATGCACTATATTTTTTACAATGATGTTCACTCTGTACAAGACACAAGAGCCACTCGATGTAGAGGCTTACATGGTAAGAAGCACAGGTTATGGCGATATGTGGGGAAGTTTACGGTTCACCTTAGACTTGAACAGGTTAAGATTGTAGTGATCGAGGAAGTAGCCTCTTGGCAGTCGGTTCCATAAAGCAGCGGTTCACGAGAAGAAGTTGTTTGAGTGGAACTTGCATCTCACCAATGGAATACAAAGGGAATTAAGGTGGTTCCCTGCAATGTGCATGGCATTGCAGGTCTTAGCCGTAAAGGTTAGAACTGGTAGAACTAAAGAAGTAGTTCGTTTGAACACTTTCCATGGAAATTGCAATAGAGCAGCAATAGGCTGGTTATGTTTCGTTTGTGGGAAAGAGATTGTAGGATGGAAAGTAATTCATCACCCATAAGGACGCGGCGATGCCTTTGGACTCTATCGAGACTGGAAAATGAAGACTGGGCAGCTTCAGCCCAGATATACCAGTAGCACTCCATTTTTGGCCTGATCTGACTCTTGTAAAGGTAGAGGATAGCAGGAGGTGTCAGGTACAAGGAATCAATAATTTTTCCAGCATCTTTAGTGATGGATCGTATGTAAGAGATCCACTTGAGGTCTAGGTCGAGTATATCCTAAGTGTATAGCGCACTCAAATGAGGAATATTGTTTTCTTTTATACTAAACAATAATGTTCAATCTATTTTTCTTCGATGATAAGTGGTATAAATTATCACTCTTCTTTACTTATTCAACAAATACTAAGTAAGATGTTAAGTGATAGACAGGTAAAAAGCTGTATGATGAAGAAAATCATTGGCATAAACTAACATGCGACTTGTTCTGGTGGATAGTTCTAATTGTCGTGAATTTTAAGGTTGGTTAGCAAAAGATCCCCCCTCCAAAAAAAAAATTGTCGACATTAAATGGCAAATATCTTGGAGGGTAAAAACTATATATTCGCAGAAGTATAAAAATTCATGTGAAAAAAATTACAACCGCATACCCCCCTTACCACGACCTTAAAGCTAATATTTTAATAACGAATGAGCTGTTCAGACGGCCTTTTCTTGATAAATGTAAGTCGCCTTGTTAATTGGATCGAATTCATCTTGTTAATGACGACGCTGTTTCTGGATCAGGGCAACAAAAAGCGAACATTCTGGAAAAAATTAATTGAGGATAAAAAAAATCTCCTCCTCTGAATTATTTTCCACGAATCAGAAGAACGGAATGTCAAAACCCCAATAAAAAAAATAACTTTGTGGGCCTGCAGACCTAAATAAATAGAAAGTCAGTTATTGCTTATTCAAGCCTCGTCACACAAACATAGGGACGACCATATCAATTAACATTTTTTGATGAGTGCGAAAATGGCAATAAACCTCGAAACGGCACGTGGTCAATCCAAAATCCAGAAGTAGTAAAACTTTAAACGACGACGCATCACACAGCCGACTAAAAACCCCGGACAACGTAAGAAACTAGAAACTGCCAATTTGTTCTTCTAAAACTAACTTCCCTGAAAATTCTGCTGCCATAATTCTTCATTCAGTTTTCCCCATCAACAACATTTTCGCTATTATTACGAATGACCTCGGACATTAACAAAGTATGAACTTTCCCTGTATCACTTTAACAAATACCTTTTTAACATTTTATCAACTCTCTAAGTCTCACTTTCGCAAACACGTTTTCTCTACTCGGGTTATTTTTTTATTTGGCAAAAGAATATTTTTAGCAAACTTTTATATCTTCTTTCCTTTCCACTTAAATCTATTGTAAATAAACAAATTCTAACTGTTCCATTTCACATTAAATAAGAGTCCTTCATCCTTGTGCTCCTAATGTGCTATTAATTTTCAATTTTTTATTTTTTTCTATGTTGAATAGAACGAATACTCATAAATTCATAGGTGGCATATTTAAATGAAGCCAATTTCCGAAAATAATTGAACTGTATATTTGGCCCTGCTAAATGTATGAATGCGTCATTGTATCAATACGCCTTAGGGCAAGAATAGATAAAAAAATAAAAAAAAAATGAAAAAAAGTCTATTGCGTTACAAAATTGAACTATCTGGCCTATAATTTATACGCATGTCAAAGGGCAAAAAAGTGATAGTTTGGCGAGAGGCGCGAAATGTAAGTCGCCTTGTTAATTGGATCGAATTCATCAGAAGGCGAGCATGTGTATGCTAGCCTTTTTTTTTCTCTCGTCGTTCGTGGCCTAGCCGCATCACTGATGCAAGGTAAGACCAAGTCAACTATCAAGTAATACCTTAATTCTATTCTCTTTTTCCATATCTGTTAATATGTATCAGTTTCGATGAACCAAAATATTATTGTTGTGTTCATATTCTGTAAATATGTAGATGAAGTATATTCTCTCAATCATGTCCTTGTCTGTTTTCACCCATGAATAAACTGTTGCCATATCGCGGATATGGATTGCTATACTTGAATAATAATGACAGTTTACCTCCGCCAGACATTCCAATAAATCTAAAGTTTTAGAAGAAAATTTAGAATTAGTTATGAGTGAAAAATAAAGATAAAGAAGACGCCTTGCTAAAAAAAATAAAAAAGGCTATAAGTAACCTAACCTCGCAGACCAGTACTAATGCGTTTATTTCTCATTGGTTGTTGTAGAGTTATGGTCTTATGCATAGTAAGCACCTACAGCAAGAAAGAATTAATAACATTTCATTAATTTCATTTACAGTAAATTAACGTCAAAGAACACATTTAAATGATTTCAAATGCGTTTTTCAGGGATTTCTGTTGTTTTTACGAGGTTCGTGGCAGTTCCTATCTGTATTAGACACATGTCCATTTCTTTAATCATTTCAAACAATAAAAATGTTTAGTATAAAAAATAAAGGAAATACAATAAGATTAGATAGGTTCACCAGTCGCCCGGTTTACGATTTTTCCCCGCGTTTGTGAACAAGAGTAGAAGTTTATCCCTTGTTTTCTGTTTAGTATTGGGTTTCCGGTTCCTTCTGAAGTCTTCTCAATCTTTTACACTCCCAGTAACTTCGTGCGTCTTAGTGGCATTATCGCCTTGCTTGGGGTAAAATGATTTTAAAATAATCAGTATACGCATACTTTTACATACAAAACACTGTAAAAATATATGTAAGTAGTAATTTTAATTTTAATTTAATTTTTTTCAACAATTATTGGAAGTTTATTTATGATACTAATTATGACTATGTCTAAGCTTTAAATATCACTCAGTTGTAAGTAAATTTTTAGAGTAAAAATCATTATTTTGTGCAGAGAATTTATGAAATATAAAAAAAAGAATGATTTCTTAGCGAAGTTGATCTCTATGGCAAAGACGATTTTATTAACTAATTAATTTAAACAAGCTTGAAATATAGCTTTTGTTAATTATAAACTTGTAGAGAAAAAATAAAATATACTTACTGTCACGTACTTCGGCAGCTAAAATAATAATAAAAAAAAAATAAAATTGATTCAAAATTCAACAATTTTTTTCATTTAAAAAGTTTATTCGTTTATTATAAAATAGAACATTCGATATTTATGAGAGAAAAGTGCTTGATATCAGGGGACAGAGCGTTATGTAAATATAAGCAGTGTGGGCATGGATTTCAACACTGGATAGCGTAAGGCCATGTGGGTGGAAGAATAGCTATTCGACTCATTGCGTTTAAGCATGAAACAAATTATCGACACCCAGTGTTGATACCTAATTCCACACTGCTTTTCAAACATAAACTCTTATAGCTGTGTGTGTGAACAATTTTGCCCTCATAAAATTTATGATTCCCTCGTAATACAAGGAGATGTAGTCATAACCTTCCCCAGATAATTTGGGCGTAGGGAAACAGCGAGTAACCTATTAAATAAGGTTGATAGCAACACGGAACTGCCAAAGATAATAACAGGAAAAACATTGCTTTGAGCTACAGATGTCTTATTTAAAATGCAGGAGACGATTATTTGGTACAGAGTTGTTTAACTTCAGTTTCATTAGTTAAAACCTACTATAAACATTTTAAGAATCATATAGAATGCTTTCATCTTTAATACTTTAATATATGGATTACATCATATAAAATTAAAAAAAATAATAAACGGTACCAATAGTGTGGGATTAATCCACTTGTATGATAAAGACATCCTCCTAATTGTCTCTAGATGGCGTTGTCAAGAGTCAGGATAAAAGAAAAGGACACATTCTCTCTCTCTCTCTCTCTCTCTCTCTCTCTTCTTTTTTATTACTCTCAGAAAACCGTAGGGACAACCCGCTTTTCGTTTCCCTCTCTGCAGGACTTCTTCGTCCCTAGCTAATCACGTGTCGCATTGTACACAACACAGCATTCAAATGGAACTACGTAACACAGTGAAAACAATACAGCATACAGATATTCTAAGTTTATATATCTACCAAACTAACAGCAAAAAAAAAAATCGTCTCCAATGTAAATCTCTCAATATCTACAGTAGCAATTTACACATATATTACGTACGAATAAAGACATCTTTGTATACACACTTCCATTTATTTCTTTTTATATCATTCCTATTTAATTTTACTAAATAAATAAAATGTCGTTATATGTACAATATTGCTTGTAGTTTTATTCATATTTCCTGTTCGAGAAAACATACTATTTATTTAACCATCATAATATCACAATAGTATTGTGGGTTGCCCTCATTTGGATTCGCGAAGACGCCGTTAGGTGACGCTATTAAATTAAACTGCTATAAAAACGGGACACTCCTGTTTTCTTTCTCTTTTCCTTCTAGCATGAAGTAGAAGTAACGCCCATCTCTTGTCTCGGGCATGGGCGTATCTTTCCTTTCAGTAACTGAACTGTTACACACACACACACGCGTGCGTGTATAACACATACAATTCATAAATCCATAATTACAATGCCTTCCTTTTAAATGCATACTAGTGTATTTTCTCTTTGTTGTCCAGTTATATAAAAACACAAGAAAATATCGCCTTGTTAAAATTTATTGCATTTCCTTACACCTCCTTTAACAATGACGACCTATCATTTACATGTGTAAACAGGGCCGGTGCAAGGGTATCATGCCTCAACAGAATCTATAATACCCTCCGAATCTATGATACGCCCTCCCCACTATGTTACATCTTAATTTTCATAAGGTAGTATTCATATAAAATATAAATTTTATTGTAACTTAATTATGTGCAATAATGGATCACATGCAATATAGATGAACAATTCAACAAGAAACACTGAAAAGTATAATGTATCTAAATACAAATTAGAGTCATGTCATAATAGATCATTCCATCTTAAATAAATCAATAATGTTTTGCGACAGTTGTTGACACCAGCTTGAGATTTTTTCATGTTAAAAAGTTGAATAATTGTAACATATTCAACATTATGGATAAAATAATATATAAAAGACCCTAGAATGACGTCAAAATCCGCAAATTTTTTTCATCCTTTAAGAGTCAGATGCGCTTAGTTTAATTAGTGACGTAAATAAAATGTAGGTAGAAAAAAAAGCAAATGTTGTTAAGATAGCAAGGGCCACAAAGCACTTCCCGGGGACCCCAGTCAGGCTTGCCTCACCACAGTGGGGTGTTCGAGAGTATTTACGCACCTCCCCTGTCTAACATTTTGTTTGTCACTGATTTTAGTCTAACTAGGAGGAGTAGAGTAACAGTATAACTCTTGCATGAATATACATGCACACACTTTACTATATCAATTACTAATTTCGCTAAAAATATATTCATTCAACAACAGAAAATGAAATCTTCTTCAACAAATGGTAACGTTTCTATACAGTAGATTTTTCGATACGGTTGAAAGCAAATATTTAACATGTGTTTCTATAAAGGCCTACCATTCGCCTATGTTTAGAATATTGGTGCCACATATTGTCCGGTGCTCCTGCTATATTTTTGGAGATTCTTGATAAAATCCGAAGAATCAGCAATATTATTGGTACTGACCTGACATCTCCACTTCAGTCACTTTTCCCACCGCTGTAAAGTTACTTCTCTGTGCCTCTTTTTATAAATACTTTCATGGTAATTGTTTGGGTGAGCTCTTCACTATGATACCTAGTCTTTATTAATTTAAGTGCAGTACTAGATTGGCAACAAAGTCTCATCAATTTACAGTTAAATTGGTAAGATTTAATCGTAAGTTCTATACTAACAGTTTCCTTTCTGGCACTTCTCGCCTGTGGAACTCCCTTCTGGCTCCATGCATTCCAGTTAACTTTAATCTTCAAAAATTTAATTGCAATATTAATCATTATCTAGTGTTTTCCTTATTACTCTTCTATTGCTCTCGATCCTTAATAATGCTTATGCTTTCTAATTCTTTCACGCCTAGTAACACCTTGTGTCTTAGTGGCTTTATTAACTCACTTGGGGTAAATACAATTCAAAAAATGTTCACATGAATTAAAAAAACAAAAACAAAACAAAGACTAATCAATGATTCGCAAAATCTGATAACTGAAATTACAAAAAGCATCAAGTTGTTACTTACAATTGCAGCCAATCTTTGACATTGTTTTAGCAATGGCATCTCCAACTTTCCGGGTATCTAGTTTGTGAAGAAAACGATAAGACGGTTTATTCGCGATTAAACGCAATTCACCATTGTTGTTAACCTGCTTTGCTTCAATGGCAAATATTTTCACACCTTCAGTTTTTAATTCTTCTGCAATTGGAAAAGGGTTATCTACACTTTCTCCGTCTGTTATTAGTATGGCAATTTTTGTAGCATTTATTCGAGCCAGTGGGCTGCCGAACCCTTCCCTTTTCAGATAAGTAAGAGCCCTACCGATTCTTGTGCTTCCGGACAAAGGAAAAACACTGCTCATTAATGATAAGAATGAATTTTTGTCGTGTGTTAAATCAATGCTGAGATAAAATGAATCACTGAATGTTGCCAAGCCTGCGTGAATACCGTCCATTTTCATGTCTAGGTTGTTAACAACGTCAGCAACGAATTTGAGTTGGTCGGCAAAGTTCTCCGTCTTGATGCTGCTTGACGAGTCCATCAAAAAGAAAACATCCATTGAACTTTGTCGGCATCCTGAAAAATATACAAATGATTTTCAAAAATAGATATACCATTCAACTCTAATTACCAGTAACTTGCGTACACAACAGTATTTATATGCAATAACGGACTGGTCTACTGGGATACTGGTGAATTTTTCGGTTGGTCCCTTCTTTAATTATATATATATATATATATATATATATATATATGATAAAAAGAGTTAATTTATTTTTAATCGATGTTTTTATTGCTTCAAACGTTATTAAAATTTAGTTTGAGTTGTTTGTTTAACGGCAAGTAAACGCCTTATGTGTCATTTAATGCCGAAATTTTATTCTTTGGTCATTTTTTTCCCAAAATGTATTGCTTGTAATTTTTTTATTTTTACTATGAAAATGTATTGCTGATAATTTTTCTAATGTATTTTTATAATTTCATGTTTTGACCCCAGTTTGTGGGTTCACTATTTGCTCATAGATGGCACCATAACAAGTGTTACCACCTTGGATCAGGGTGGGGCTGGGAAAAACAGCTATTATAGGTGGTTTCACTCTCCTCAAAACCTCTCGATCAGAGGACGTGCTGCCGGATGTAGTTTATCGTCAAACCCAGGACGACGTTATTATAGTGGACAATCCGTACTTGAAATAGACGCACATTTTTATTTATTAAGCATTCGAGAAATCTCTGTAAAGAAAAATGCGTTCCCCGGCAGGGATCTAATCTGCGTCCCCTTTGTAGGAGGAAACCACTGCTTGATCCGGTGTGCTTTACCGCTTGGCCACGGAGAACGACGCTGCAAGTAAGATTCTGTTTTCAGCATGTAAATACGAAAGGAAATATATATGTAAAGAGAAAGGAAATTCCTAGTAACACAATAGGAAGCGGGGATTAAAATTAAAGGACTTCAACGAATCAACTATTAGAAGACAGTGATTCTGCTTTCCTTTCCAAAACCAATGTACCGAGGATGGAGACTGGTGAGAGGCTATGTCGCCGACATAGGTGTTCATCGTTGCGATAAGAATGATCTTGAACAGAAAATCAACATCCTCTACCAAGTAATTCCTAGAAATAGGACTCAAGATAAACCTTCCCAAAACAGAAACAATGATATGGGATTGGAATGAAAGTAGTGATGGCACATAACTTGAATCCATCATAAAAATTCAGGATAAGGAATTAGTAAATGCCAAACATTTAAAATACCGCAGAGTATGGATCAATTATAAGTAATTTAGTACAGGAGATAAGGAAACTGAACATAGAATAGGCTACACTAGATGTAGTTTTATCCAAAAGCGAAAATTGCTATAAAACCAAAACATTAACTTCAAAACTCGAGCCATGTTTTAAATAGCCTCGTCAAGATAGGGACTTTCATATGGATGCCATGCATAGGGCCGAACCCGTTCAACGATATCTAAACTGTTTGCTATATGCAATCGCTTTTTAAGATCAATGATTAAAAATGTTTTGGGCGAGTGAAAACTGTGGATCTTGGTGAAGACAACACTTCTTCAAACCTTGTGAACTATTGCTACTGAATTACAAAGATCTGTATCAGATAACAGAAACTACATCACTTGAGGACTTTCAACAGCAGCAACAGATAAAGTGGATAGCACATGTAACTCGAAGAAAAAATAAAGACAATCAAGATGTTGTCGTTCCAAACTAATTCATATAAAAGGTTAGGAAGAAAAAAACCCGTCAAAACTGGAAAAAGTGATAACAGCTACTGAACTTGAGAAACCTATTTTCCTGAAATTTTTTTTTAATAGAAAGATTTTTATAAATATTAACCATCAGCAGCACAAGCTGCTAGGTCAATGAATGCCGAATGTTTCCTTATAAGGAAACGGCTAATATTACCATTACCATTACATATTAAATTAAATTAAAAACGAAAAAAATATAATTTTTTTGTGACATGACGTGGGAATTGAAATATAAAGTGGAATGAGATAAAATAACCAAAACCAGCATGAAGATCCTAAAGGTTAAACGATAGATAGATAGATAGATAGATAGATAGATAGATAGATAAGCAACCTAGAAGTCGTAACCATAAATAAGTCTAGCCTATTTATATACACACTTCCTCCAAACATCCACCCATCCAATCAACATATATAAGCAATCAAGGCCGTGATGTAAATAAACCTTAGAATTGGCTTTAAAGAAAATAAACTAAAAAGGGTTGGTTTCCTCTCCCCTCATTAGTCTTAAACCACGACTGACATACATAACATAACTCGCAACACAACCCACTAAAAGCACTTGATCTGAAGATCGCACTAAAGCATGAAACTGATAGTCACCATACAATGTTGATTCCTATGTCTCTCTCTGTTACCCCATATATATATATATATATATATATATATATATATACACGCACACACACACACGCATATTATCAACCAAATCCCGCATACACCAACTAGAATTATCATATACAAACACACACGCTACCTGTCAAGATAAATACAATGAAAAACAATCAACACAAAAAGGAAAAATACCAGAATTGTCTTTTCTCCCCCATATTTCATTCTCTGATGAAGCTTAAATAAAGGCTAAACATGTTGAATATATAAACGCTTCCTGTTTGTTCCTTATCCTATAATTCTGTCGGATTCTTATCCATTTTTGATTCCAATTCATATATATATATATATATATATATATATATATATATATATATATATATATATTAATAAAAAGAAAGAACAGTAAGATATATAATCCGGTGTTCTTATAGATATTTTTATTTTTACAAAATAGTGCTCAATGTAAATTTACAGAGCATTAATATTATAAGTTAATAGACTTAAAATAGACTGTGTAGCGAAAAACTATATTTTAAGTCTATTAACTTATAATATATATATATATATATATATATATATATATATATATATATATATATATATATATATATATATATATATATACAAATGTAAAAGAACGAAGAGTTAAATTTCAGCGTTCAAAACATTAATTTAAAACAGTGCTCAATATAAAAGCAGAGCAATAAATATTTATTTATTATGCACTGTTACATTAGAACATGTACATACCCACTACAAAAACTCTACATCTTGTTTCAACGTTAAAAATTCACGTTTCCTCGGGTGGGAAATCATGATGGTACTAAAATATTTTATTCCGAAATTCATTTAACGAAGCATAACTTCAACTTCCGTCTTTGGAAAATTTTCCATAAAAGGTAAAAATGATTTATATATGGAGAAAGAAAGATAATAATTAATATAACAATATAAATGTTTAAAATTTGTTTAATATTCTAATTTTTATTGTAAAATCTGTTTTATTAAATATTATATTACCCCTTTAGATTCCATGAATAATTTTCTTTGAACATAGGAAATTTTTGCCATAGAAACATTAACCTAACTCGCTACGTTACCGTCTAAATTTGAATGCTCTGATTCGACGGAATTTCATTGGTTGAATTTGTTACTTCTTTGTTCCTCTTACCTTTCCTCCTCTTTTTTGTTTTACACGGAAATACATTGATCTATATACAGTAAACATCTTCTTATCTCGTATATCCGCAACGTTCTTCTCCTTACAAATAGGATGATGTTGAATACTCGTCTCAACATTTATTTCCTTTTTTTGGTCTTTTTCTTTTTCTTCCCCTTCCCTCTTTCGCATTTATTAATCACTTTCTTTCTTTTTGAGGAATCGGAGAGCCGAGTTCGAATTCCAGTCGAATCCATTATATTCACTTACGTGCTAATACCCTTGGGAAAGGTATGAATCCTCTTCTTCTCCCTCAAGCTATGGGTAAATACCAGGACAGACTGGGTTCTATAGCCTTGGATGGCAACTGGTCTATGAGAAGGACAACCCTGAATTCAAAACCTGCGGAGGGTCGTTTGGGAACTCTGCGGCACGTAGTGCACCAGGTCTCTGTATTCGGCCCTTCAAAAAGTGTGGATGGTCCTGCACGAAACCTTCACCACTATAATCAGATCTCATTGCTGTTGTCGGGCTGTCGGTTTCCTGAAAACTGATCTGCTTGAATACGTCGAATACGTATATATACGAATATATAAATATATATATATATAGTGTAACCCGGATATAAGAGACCCAGATATAAGAGAAACTCGGATATAAGAGAGATTTTATCTGGTCCCAAATTAGAGCCATACTTACCTAAACAAAATAGACCAAACCCTGATATAAGAGAAACCCCGGATATAAGAGACTTCTTCTCCGGTTCCGACAACTCTCTTATATCCGGGTTACACTGTATATATATATATATATATATATATATATATATATATATATATATATATATATATATACAAATCATTATTCTATGCAAAAATTATTTATTATGATCAATCTTTTAATCCTTCCATTTCTTTTTCTGTTCCATCTGAAATATTTCCAAACTTTCTTAGAAAACAACAAATCAATTTATTATTATTAAATTTATATTTAAATGATTTGCTTCAAGATTTTGTATACGAGAGTTCTCGGATCGACGCATAAGATTTTATATACGAGAGTGTGATGAAAATCTCATGGGCTGACCCATCTTCCTGATTCTGGTCAAATACTTACTTCATTTTATTTGAACTTTGTATAGGAGTGCAGAAGAAATTTTCGTCCCGATTGACTTTCCAAAATCTAAATCAGAAATGTTTTTTGGAATCCTTTTTTTTTTTTTTTTTTTTTTTGGCAAGACAGATAAGTTTTCAGCACCTCCCTTTATTTGCATAAAAAATGAATATTGACCTTTCTTGGTTCCATTCAGCTAATATGAAAAAAAGTAGAAAATTTTAAAGCAAAAACAAACCTCTCCTGAGTGGAATAGCATCTACTACTGCAATAATGCCGATCTGAAAAAAGAAAGAATGCAAAATATTTTAGAATATATATATATATATATATATATATATATATATATATATATATATATATATATATATATATATATATATATATATAACATATAAATGCAATGATGAAGAGATATTGTTTATTATTCAGAAATCCTTCTAATAATTTATCATGTTTGATAAAATATTAGGTTGGTGCAAAAATAATGTCGTTTTCTCACATGTGAGAAAACGACATTATTTTTGCACCAACCTAATATTTCACTCAATACTAATGGATATCAGTGTCAAAATAAAAACCGGAAGTAAAATTTCAGTTTTGAATTTTATAAAAAATGAATGCAATTTTCACATTTTTTTAGTTGCTTTTTTATGTATAAATAAATAAAAACAATCAAACAAATATCATGCATAAATTATATTTAAAAAAACAGTTATTATTTATAGACAACTTTACAAATACAGTAAAAAATGACGGCGATATTTAAGTACAGTGTAACCCGGATATAAGATACCCGGATATAAGAGAAACCCGGATATAAGAGAGATTTTTATCTGGTCCCAAATTAGAGCCTGTGTTAATGTATATAAAATAGACCAGACCTGGATATAAGGGAAACCCGGATATAAGAGACTTCTTCTCCGGTCCCGACAACTTTCTTATATCCGGGTTACACTGTAATTCTGCAATTGCATCGGTTGTATTTTTGCAGTTTTGCAGATGTTCGTGATTAACTCTATTGGCGTATGTAACAAAGAATTCTTCTTAAATCATTAACAGTAAAAACATTTAGCGAACTACTAACACTGCTTCTTTTTTTATGTGCCGTGTCCTTTCTGGGCGTAGACGATCATGGCACTCCACAACTTCCTCTCCCTTGTAGCTCTTAATAATTTTTTTCTTTCTGTTATTTCTCTTAAAGCCTGTTCTGCCATCTATTTATTGAAGCTCACTAAGTATGTCAAGCGTTGTTTTCCTTTGTCTCTCTTGCCTTCAATTTTTTTCTGTGAGTATCAGATGCTCTAAGTCTTGCCTTCAGTCTGTCATGTGAGTATTAGGTTTTCCAATTCCTCTTTCCTCCTTCCTCATTATATGCCCCAGAAACCTCAACTGTCTCTTACTGATGTTAAGTATTAAGTTTCTTTGTTTCTAACGAGATTTTTCTGTTCATTAGTATTCTGCTTAGCTTTTAGGGTGTATTTTTGTTTATCCCAATACGCCTTAGGATTTCAGTGTCACACTTTCCGCCCTCTCTTAAAACATTTTCCAGATATTTAAATTTCCGCATTTTTTTATTTTATTTTGGTATCTCCGATTTTCAATTCCTACTTTGGACTCATTCTTTTGCTAACAACCATGCATTATTTCCTCTTGCAGTTGATGTTTAATCCTTTCTTGTCGCTTTCTTTCACTACCTTCTGTAGGAGTTTTTGTAGTTTTCTTTCTGCTTTCAACACTGTCAACTGCATACCTTAAGATTGTGACCACCAATAATGAATCCTGATAACACTTCTACTTCACTCAGAATCGTCTCGCTGTAGAGGAAAATATTGTTAGAGAATGCAAAGGCAAACTTATTAATAATATACTGTCAATCTTCATCCTGAATCAGAACAAAGGCAATATGGCACTAACTAGCAAATTAAATTTGAGTAAATTTAAATACGAATCGTCTAGATTTGTACGAATCAATTATAAATTAAATTAAATAATAAATAAAGTCAAATATGTAACAAAAATATAAAAAAAAAAAGAATTAATTACAATTAAATTTAAATATCGAATCAATTTAAAACCTTTAAAAAAACAATTCTTTATAAAAAGTTTCATGTCAGTTTCGGTTTTCATCAGAAATGGAATTGATAAGATTTAATTAAACTTTAATTAATATAAGGGGCAAGCTAAATTGCTCAGCAAGGCTTACTACAGACGTTTAGACAGAGGATATATTTCAAACCTAGATTTATAGAGGGTCGCCTATCTGATATATTGCACGGCTAGGCTCCCCGAGTACCCTTTAAGGATCAACTTTATACGAATAAAAACTAAAAAGTGCCTTTTTTTTCCAATGTACGTTTGGAAAGGTAAACAGAAATAGATATTATACTATACTATACACGTAGAAAAGTTAGGTAGGCGTATGGTCTTAAATAAAGTTTTTATTCACAAAATAAACCAGATCAGGATAATTCATGTCCATAGAAAGCGTAAAATTGACGAATAGTCTATTTCTGTCAGGTACTTCAGAAGTTTCGGTTTCTGCTCTGTTTGTAATCGAAATTCATAGCAAATCGATGCCCCAGGAAGTAGCCGACCTCTAAAATTGGTTTTTAACACTACTACGGTTACGTAGTCGATATATTTCATAGCTAGACGGTTCCTAGTATCTCATAAGACCCGACTTTATATGAAGAAACACTTAAGAAAAGGGTTTTTAAAGTTAGTGACAAAAATATACACAGACAACGTAGATCGTACACGTTAGGTACTGCCACAGACTTTTAAAAAGAAACTAAAAACGCATTTTAAATAATTTTTAGATGCATTCTTTGAATTTAAATTTTGGTTCTATTTTAAAGATAAAGGCCTAAAGTTAATCCGAATTAAGAGAAAAAAATAATTTCTGTATATAATTGGGCATTTTTAAAACATTGGTACTTTTTTGTCATTGTATCTAAAAAAATCTAAACAAATTTAAAATTCTCTTTAAAATTCAATTTAGCCTAAAGATTTTTTCGAACTATATTAGAAAATTTTTAGAACTAATTCACTGGATTTTCTACAAGTAATGGTCACCTTTTACTTAAAACAGAAAGAAAATAACATTTTATTTACATACAGCATCCTGTGAGATCAAAGGATAAATAAAAATAGTGTAATTCTACCGCCTATCCGAAAAAGCGCACAATGAAGTAAAAATGAAACCTAAAGAAATACGGAAGACCGTCAGTGCAATAATCAAGAATTTGTTATTTATGTTTAAAAATAGTATAATGAATAAATTCGAAGGCATTAAGGCGTTCCCAAAATTAAAATATAGCGTGAATGTAAATGCATTAAATTGATAATGCGAAAAGAAAAATATTATTCTAAGATTAAATTTTAAAAAAATATATAGTAAATATTCATTTATTCGAATGAAATAGTTTCTGAAAATTCTCTTAATGAACAGCAACGGGATCAATTTCAAAATCGCACTATAAAATATGGTCAGTAGGGTACTTCAGGAGTTTAGGTTTCTGCTCTGTTTTCAATTAAAAAAAAATCATAATAAATCGATCCCCCGGGAAGTATCCGACCCTCTAAAATCGGTTTCTAACACTGTTACGGTTACGTATTCGATATATTTCAGAGTTGGGTGTTGCTACTACCCCAAAAGAACCAACTTTATATGAAGAAATCCTTAAGAAAGGTGATTTTTAAAGGGTTGCGTCAAAAATTTATACAAACAACGTAGATCCTATATAGTCATCACTAGTAAAATGGAAGCCAATTTTTTTCCGAAATGAAAGCAAAAAATCGCTAACCTCTGTTTTAAAATATTTGCCCCAAATCAGGGAGTTATCTGATGCAAACAAAATTTTCAATACTTATCCATTCATAAATGAAATGTATACTGTACACCCATTTTAAATAATTTAAATGCCTTCATTTTTTGCTTTCATTTCGAAAAAAAAGCATCCATTTTGATTGTATCTATGTTATACCTATAATAATTGGTGACCTAGGTAGATTAATAAAGATACAAACAAGAATATTAACAAGATCCTTATTAACCACCTTTTTGTAAGAGATTTGAAAGAGTGAAATGTGAAACTACTCAATTACTCCAGTGATATCATTATGTAATTGATATTTATCATGTAACATTAGAATATGTGCAAACAGAAACAGGCATACATATATTTACTACCTTCTCTTGCACTCTAGGTAATGACTTAGTAAGGGATTAAATTAAAGAGAAAGCAAATAATACATACATACATGCATAGAACGGTACAACAAAGCAACAGCAACACCTCTACTAGGCTATCCGAAAACATCAAAGTCAAAGACAAATACTATGAACATGAACCATCAACTGTAATAGAGAGAAAATGATGAAGTTACTCTTCTCTGGGATATTCCAATCGAAACTGACGAAGAAATTAAGCCCAACTGACCTGATATGTTAATAAGGAGGAAGATGAAGGAATGAACGTGTATACTTATCGATATACCTGTCTACACCCGAAGAAATGCCTCCCTGAAAACTACAGAAAAACTCTAGACATATAAAGATCGTGAAATAGAAATTGAGGGAATGTGGAAGACCGCAACAACACTAGGGGTAATAGGTGCAGGAGATTGGGTCAGGAAAGGGATTGAAAATACACCAATACAATCCCTAGCAACATCAAGATACAAGAAGTCTAGAAGATCTTCCTCCTTGTCACTGCTCATATATTAAGCATGACTCTATCCATCAAATACATTCATCACACCTTCATGATAGGCCCAAATCAAAAAGATGGACTCGACTCCATGAGTGAAAAAAGCAGGACATAATAATAATAATAATAATAATAATAATAATAATAATAATAATAATAATAATAATAATAATAAAGAATAGTACCAGTCATAGTAGGTGCGCTTGAAGTGATAAAAAATCCCAAAAAACGCAACACATTGAAAGAATCCTTGGAAATCCTAGCTTAAGAGAAATACAAAAATTGTCTTGATAAGTACAGCCCACACACTAAAAAGAACTTTTTGTCTATGCAACGTTAGTTATAGGAGTTAGAAAAATAAATCATGAAATGTAGCCATAGCAACACACCACTACCTGCCTTAGGTATTCCCGTGGACTTAGTAGGTAGTGTGACCATCGCAGAAATCGAAATATAATGATGATTATACTACTACTACTATTACTACTACTACTACTACTAATTATTATTATTATTATTATTATTATTATTGATAATAATAATAATAATAATAATAATAATAATAATAATAATAATAGCTGTCTTCTGTTTAAGTGGAAACAGCCAAAAATCATTCGCTTGGCCATTGGTTATGACCCGACATGTGGTTATAAAACAAATACAGGTCAAAATGATATTTTTTTAAATGAAGATGTTTTGCATAGATATTATAAAGTACATTTATGTGCAACTATTTCAAAGTGCAAGTTTTCGACATATCTGGGTGTAGATATTATGCATTAATAATAAATTTATTGACAGTCTTAATACAAATCATACACAATGTGTGGGTATTATGTAGGGATAATATAAAGATTCTATATTTAAATATATCATTTTGAAGGGGATATTTGCAATTATTAAAGATCGTCAAACGATATATGTCTTTCAATATCAACTTATTCAATTCACTTGTTACTTTTAACTGTATATTCCCTTAAATCTATTAATACATTATTTTACTAAATGTCTTATTATTACGAAATACACTATCAAACACAAGATCTTTTTTTTTTCTTTTTTTTTTTTTCGTATCTAACAGGTTTATTAGCGTTCTTTAGCTCCGAATGTGTGAAATTCTTACATATTTACGAATAATTGCACTTATTCAAAATAATTTTTGCAGCGATAAATCGAGAGAAAAACTCAAAACTGCTTACCGAGAGAAATAGGAAGAAAACGCCACCGGACATTTTGGGGGATTTAGCAATGAAATGCCAAGTTTACCTTCAATACAGTGTAAGCAAGCCTTGTTATTGATAATGGCAAAGAATAAACAGCTTTTCACAATAAGTACTCAATACTAATGGTATGTTGTGCCTGATAAGAAGATTTGAGATGAGTGTTGTAAGGAGATAGGCGCTTTTAAGTTTTAACATTCCAGACGCGAATTATTTCGGAAGTTGATAAAAACTAATAAGGAAGTAAAACAAATTTCTGGGGAAGAAAAATGTCGCTGAAACAAATGACTTCTTTGTTTCTTTCATTAATTCTTTTTTAATGATTATCTTGTAGAAGTATGTTGCCTCTTTTTTTTCTTCTTTTTAATGTCATTTCCTTTCGGGACGTAGATGATCATTATTTTCCACATATTTCTTTATTATTTGCAAATTTCCATGTATTATTGGGGAAAACAATGGAGTGGTATCCCGCTGCATTCTCCACGGTTTGAAATTCAGAATTTGCCTTTTCTGTCTCTTTCCTTATGTCATCAAAAACTAAAGAACCTTGTCTACACAGCCATAGTTGGGAGCAGAATAGATGGAGGCATACCTCTTCAAAGTCATTTGTACAAAAAAAAGTAAACGCAACAGACTAAATTTGAACTCGGTTCATCGACTCCACATTCTTCGACAATACCCATTAAGCCGCACATCCTCATGTTGCACATAGTCTCGTAGAGATACGAGATCTGAATTCAGATCTTGTTTGGGATTACTTTTATCTTTCCTATCCAAGCTTACTTAAAGGTTGTAGTAGAATGTAAAAAAGACCCGACCGTTGTGATAACAACAATAAAATTCGGTGGAAAAGGACAAAGACTAAAATTAGACAATAAATAAAAATAGTGTTTCATCAAAGAAATTTGAAATTAAAAATGGATTAAGAGAAGAACCTATGAAAAGATTTTGATATCAGTTTTTGCGTTCTTAACAAAGCTAAGGAAAATCTAAGCTAATTAATTAATACTAGAATAGTTTGTGATATGAGTTGTAAGTAAAACCATTTGGAAAATTGACACGTTTAAAGGTGGATTCGATCTGACTTTGCGAGAATGACAGGTTTAAGTTTGTATTTATATATTTAAATTGCTTGCATAATTTAATAAAACATTTAGATTTGACAGCTAAAAAATCTACATTCAATATATATAATAAATTATTTTGTAATGTTACAGTGCACTTTTGAAATTCAGCCAGTTCCTGTTATCGATAAGAGATTATTTTATCAAAAAAGACATGTTTGAAGAATCAAAAAATGTAAAATTTAATGTTACTTTTTAAGCATTAACATTTTTGAAAATATTTTTTTTGCCACTGTTGGATTATTTTTTATCTTTTTGTATGGAAGTTTAAAAAGGAAATAATTCAATAATTAACTGTAATCAATTAACAGTATCAATTCGGTAAGTTTTTATCAGTTTTCTGCTTTTTTGTTCCTTTAGCTTAATAAATTTTAAAACCAGAACAATTAGATATTTTATGATATAAAACAGGTAAAAAATAATAAAAAAATAAAAGCAATGAATTAAACTCAAAAGTATTACTTAACAAGTTTTTAATTAATTTCTTTTTATACTATTAATATAATATAAAAATAAATGTATTCATAATAAGTTTCATAAAAGCCTATAGAATAAAATGATATTCTTAAACTATTGGTTATATTAGATTAAAGAAAATTTATTTTTAAATATAAGCAATACCAATTTCCAGATTCTAATAGTTTTGGTCCTCCACACTTATTAAAAAAAATTACACACGTTGTAGGTGACAAGACTACTGTTGTTTAACTGCGACCTTGATGACAGTTCATGGGCTACCGTGCGTAAATACAAGTTATCTTCGCTGTTTTAAGCAAAAAGTAAGCATTACTTTTACAAAATCTAGTGAATTAATCCTTAAGTTTACTAATTTAATTTGAAACAAATCTCTAAGAAAAATATTGAATATTTAAGTAATTTTAAAATTTATTGTTTTTATTTTTATAATGGAGATTCGATAAGGTGGTGAGTGATCGTACCATTGTTTTAAAAATGTCCGGAATTTTATTTAAATACATAAAATTATTTTCATTTTATTTTCAGGGATTAGCTTTAGGCTATTATCTTTTAAATAAAACCAACATTAAACTTCGAAAAGGCATTTAAACTATTTAAAATGTGTTTTTAAGCTTGTTTTTGCAAGTCTCTGGTGATAACGGTAAATTACATATTTCGACTGTAGCGGTTGAAGTCGCTGAAGCGTTTAAAATATGTATGCTTCAACAGCAACTTAAACGGAACCTACCTACAATGATGTTGTTGTATGAGCGATAAGAATAAAATGCAAGAAAAGGCGCAGTTTATGAGGATATGTGGGAAAGATAATTTTACACTTTAAGAGGTTAAGATTGTAGTAATCGGAAAGCGTCTTCTTGGGAATCGGTTCCACAAAGTAGCGGTTTGTGGAACGTGAAGAGAATGAGGATGGTTCGAGTCAGTGTATGCGGCGTGGTGAGTTTGCTTTGAGCTATGAGGGTAGTATTTACGTTTACTACTCGGTCAATGAATACCAAACGTTTCCTTATAGGGAAACGGCTATAATTACTATTGCCATTAATATAAGCATTCCTATGGGATTTTCCTCACGTTATTGGGAAATACCATTCATATAATTGCCTACTCTTCATTTTTTGAGTAGGACGGCTAGCCAATCCCTGTCGCAGGTGCCTACTCAGTAACATGTGTTTCTTCAATATCTACAGAGGCCACCTGTATTTTATAATGCAACTATGCTAAACGAACCTTAGTTACAGTTTTTGAGAGAGAGCGCATGATCTGGAATAATCAGCAGTTTGAACAACGCCAGTACACTCAAATCATCCCTTAAGATGACTTGGGACTTCGTACTAGCATGTCATTTACATATAAAAAATAATTTAAACGTGTTTTTTTTATCTTTAAATTTTACAGACGAATTGTCCAGATTTGACCAGCCAAACTAGTATGATTGTTTGCAACTGAATTTAATAATACCAATAGGACGTAGAGAGGTATATGATATTGAATCAACACAAGCAATGTAGCGGCTTTCACGTAGTAGTGGCGTGCTTCAAAATTAGTCATTTATATTTTAATTTTACTTCGATAGACTAAAAAATTTATGTGTCAAGCAAATAAATATGAATATCTAGGAGAATTTGTAGGTTATTCTTGATTCCGATGACAAAATTGAACCGGGAGAATTGAAGAATATAGTTCCGATGATGACCCAGACTTCGACAGCACTGTTAATAGCTCAGTTTGGTGAATTAGATTAGATAGTTGTGTTTTTGCAATTAGTGCCCGTGATTAATGTCCTAAGACAAGTAAAAAACATGACTTTGAATTCAGATTTTTAACGGTATGGCACAGGTACGTGTGGCCACTCCAGTTGAATGAGTGGCGCAACACACATTTTTTATCATAAATTTGCTTGGCCTTTTACCTTACTTACTTAAGGCTCATAAATACTGTTAATTTGTTACAGTTTAAAATTAAATAAACTTTCTAATAATACAACTAAGTTATTTCTGTAAAAAAGATTTAATTAGTTGAATTTATTTATTTATTGTGCTCACATTATTAAAAGTTAATTGTAAAATTAGTGTTTGATTTTTAAGCTAATTTTCAACTTTAAACTTTAAAAATCTTTGTAATTTTTCCTCCACGTGTGTTGGGACAACATGCCTTACTCTTCCCTAATTAATATGCACAGAATTTGGTGGTCATGTGACCTTCAAGTACCAATCAACGGAGTAACTTATTGACAGAGGCTCCGATCGTCTTCTATGCGTCACTATGAGATGGTGTCCTGAATCTTGGGTAGGCACAACCTCTTGTCAGATGACGTGCCGGGCATTTAAGTAAATACAGATTTTGTTTGACTTAGTTTATTTTGTTTTATCGCATATCAACCTCAATGGGTTATTTAATGTCGACAAGATTTTAAGGATAGGTTTGTATGAATAGAATATGTATTCTTTGTAAGTCAGATTTCATTGACGTAATTTTGTAATGTTTTTCTTTTGTCGAGAGTCAAATGTATTGCTGGCAATATATTTTAAAAATGTATTGCTAGGAATATGTTTTCAAAAATATATTGCTGGGATTTTTACTATAAAAATCTATTTTTATATTTTCATAGTTTTTTGATCCTAGTTTTGGGAGTGGGTTACTATTTGCCCGTAGCTGGTACCCTAACAGGTGCTACCATCCCGGGTTAGGGTGAACCTGGGAACAACAACAACTAAGAGGTGGATCCACGCCCCTCAAAACCTGCCGATCAGCGGCCTTGCTGCCGGATGTAGTTTATCGTCATATCCAGGACGGCAGATTTTGTAACACCTACGAGCTTTCAAGTTCAGAGTGAAGGCCTTTGACATATTTTTATACTTCGTTAGCATGTTCTTTTTCGAGAAAATAAAAACTTCATTTACGTTATTCTGACATCTCCATAGCCGCCTTTACGTTTTATTTTATAATAAATGTTTTTGTAATTATCTGCTTTCGACTGCCAGATTCCACCGCACTCGCTCAATATATACTTCATAACTCAACAAATGCATTGATATGAAGATATCTTCAAAATTTATGTAAGGAACAAACAAAAACCCTATTTTACCAGCATTTCGACACATTTTAACACCAAAAATAATCAGTATTTTTCTAGGATTGATTAAATAACAAGCTTTAATTATTTTGATATCTCAAAATCCTCAAGGATAGAGCACAATAGTTAGAGCAAAGGTTTGAAAATATAAAATTCTTACATTTTAATTATTTCATACGTCACGAAATTATTGGTGATTAACTGAATATCACGGATTTCAAAAATGGAAAAAAATACCCTTCCTTATGTAATAAATGATTTTACGAAACGGTCAATCACAACACCAACTGTAATATACAGTTACAAAATGTTTCTTCTTTCCAGTAATTTTCTTTGGTAGGAAATACAATTCAGACACTTTCAGGTTGATTTGTCGAGTTTTTTATTCGAAATGTTTCCTGTGGAGAGAATGAAAGTTTGAAGTAGGAATAAAGTTTCTTCGTGGTCAAACAAGGGATCCACTACATCTGACCACCTTCGACCACAAGGTGTTTTAACGTTCACTTTCTACTGATTCTGGTTCCGCTGATGCTGAAACCACTAATGGATTTTAAAAAATACATTTTCTTGGAGGTGTCATGTAATCATACGTATACGTAAATCGCTTGACTAACCCCAATTCAAACAAGGTTACTACCAAGACATTATGCAGCTAACCTATGCTGCTAATGTAATTACACTTAAAAAGTTTAATTATGCTCTCGAGTGCCAAATAAAAGTCCCTCACAGCTTATTAATTTTTGGAACCTCTTTTTCACAGAGGGTAATTATAACATGAATACAAGAAGATATGATGACTGGAATGAATTAAAAAAAAATAGCGCACGCATACACAAACACGGCCACATCATTGGTTCTCATACAATCACCGAAGTTAAGCAACGTCAAGCCTGGTCAGTAACTAGATGGGTGACCACTTGGGAATACCAGGTGCTGTAAGCTTGGTATAGTGTAATGGATAACGGCTCGGAATTGAAAACCGGAAAACCGAGTTCCAATCCAGTCAGGTTCATTATATTCACTTACGTGCAAATATCATTGGGAAAGGTATGAATCCATCGCTTCTGCCCCCAGCTATGGGTTAATTAGTAGAACTTTTATCAATAAATCATTATTATCTAGAAAGAATTAGACAATAAAAAAACTCACCCCCCTCATACACACAAACAGCACAGCACTCCTTCACTCTTTTCCCATTTTGCAAATAATAAAAATAATAATCATAAAACCGGAAAGATTTTAAGTCAGCTGACATCTAATGTCACAACTTTCTATAAAAGGATTAGCTCACTTTCTTTCAGTACCAACCAGCCATCTGTTAATTGCGGTTGTTCCCAGGTTCCATCTAACCCGGGGTGCTAGCACCTGTTAGAACCCCAGTTATGGACAAATAGTGACCCCCCAAACAAAAACCAGAACACTCTGAAAGTATAAAAATACGTTTTTATAGTAAAATGAACTACAATACTTAGTTATAACAAAGTGACCTTTTTATAGCATGCAATTTCGTTTAAAATATTTAGATTTCGTCATTAAATAACTCACAGAGAATGCAGCAGACAAATTCAACCAACCAATATGAAAGCACTCTTTCATGGCATTAATCTATGTAATATCCTACAATTTCTTAATGAAACCAAACTGTTTTCCAAAATATAACTTCAACAAAACTACAACATAAAACACATATATCACCGCTTCTAGTAATTATATCTACACAAACATATTGTTATATACCGTACCTATGAATACTAATGGTCATGTCTTAATCCTCATAAATACGTTGTATACTATTGTAAATGGAGGGAAGGATAATATGCTGTCTAAGTTGTCCACCTCTAGCAGTGGTTTACCTATTTCACACCGCTGGCGAGTATTGTATTTTGTTGATATTATAAAGATTACCATTTCATAATCCAACCTCCGGTTTGGTTATTCCTCATGCAGTAACCCTTCTAGGTTACAGCACATATATGCGCAAAAGCCGAATATCATCTACCATGTATTCAACTGTGAAAGCAAAATAAAATATATTTTTATTGCTTAAATTAAATTATCCATAAGAAGTTGATATGCCGTTAAACAAAATAAACAATACTTGGGGTAAAACGTCAAATTTGGCAGCTCTCCAAAATCAGAGCAACGAATACACGCCCACATACACCAACAAAGTAAATGCTTTTGCTAACTTTGTATAAGAAAAAATATAAAATAAGAAGAGTCAAGAATGTTTGAGCCCCATATTGACGTGTTAATTTCGATTATTTTGATCACATTTTTGTTTAATTATTTTATTAATATCTTTGACTCTGGTAAGTCTAAACCTAATTTGTTGGAAAATTGTTAAGTAGAATATTGAATATAAGCTTTTTGAATTCAGCTTTTAAATAAATGGAGATAAGTTACAACCAGAATCGTTTCTCACATTCACCTTTCTGTACCTAATGCATATGTTCTTTTTGATGCGCAAATTCTTTAATTGTGTGTATTTAGGCAGCAAATGTTCTTTAAAGCAAATATTAAAGACAGCAGACATTTTGTGTCGATTAATTTTATTGATCGACTTTTCTAAATTACGAATAATCCTTCTCCGATAAGGAAGAAATCACTTCAGAAATTTTCTAAAGTTCATTTCGGGAGAAATATGGTCAAAGCTTTCGACTTTCTTAAGTCATCATCAGGATAGGTAGAGACAAATGGTGAGTTTGGCAGAACTCGTGAGTGTAGTGACGTGGGCGAAGACTTTTGTGATGTAGGCAAGGTGTGACGTATGTGCTTGTCTATTTTATTTATTTTTAATATATATTTGAAGATGAGGGCTCTTAAATTATAACTTTTTATTTATAGATGGTTGTTTTTGTTGTACGAGTATTGCTTCAAGGAGTATACCTGTTTTCACTGTTTGGCTTTGCTAGTATTTTGATATTGTTTGTGAGTAGCTGTTTAATGTTACTTATTGTCTGATGGTAACCTGGTCCAATAGGTGGCAGGTGAGTGACCGTGAGTGTGTGGTTTTGGTATATCCTATGTAAAATGTTTTGTGTGTGTGTGAGTTTTTTTTATTTACAAAGAAACATTCTCCGAGTGGGCAAGTATACTCATGCACAACATTGGTCTTCTGTAGGGGTTTGGATGTTTGGGATATATTATTTTAAATAACTAGGTTACTAATTTGGGTTTTTTTTTTTGTTTGTAGTAAATGAGTTCTTTAATATTGCTACTTTACTATATTGTTACTTTAGGCAAATTGAACTGCTGTTGTGATTCAAATCGAAAGCCGTCGTCGTTTTCAGGGATGGTGCTTCTTTCGGAAAAAAATCTGTTGACAAAAACCTTGTGAACTGTGGTTTTAACCTAGTCATATACACGTACTGGAATAATAAAGCAACTACAATGTACAGAAAAATATAATAACTCACATTTAGTCGCTCTGTAGGCCGAGAGAACTTTTACTTTCAAAACAAGAAACAATACTAGAATAAAAAGCATCGTATGTAGAGAAAGGAAAGTTGGTAAGTCTTTTTATTTTATGTTTGGATGTGTGAACACCATAACGATGCTTTCTAGGTGAGTGGATTTGGTCAGTGTATCTCTGTCCTTGTCTACGATAATCACTCTCTCTATTTCTTTCTATTTCTTAGTTGCCTCTGTCTACTCTTCTGACAGTGTTAATTGGCCTGATACTTGACTGGTCAGATTCCATAATGAGAAGAGTGTCTACATTTTTCTAGCTACGCACGAAAAAAGACACTTTAAAAACTTTATCGGGTAACAATTTGAATTGAATATCAACTGAAGAATATAATAACAGTAAGTACTTGAATATTTGAATTTCTACAATGTAATTTCATCTTCGTTGTTTTAATCCTATGACTGTTTTATTACGATAACGTAAATTACTCACTACAATACAGAGAATTTTTTCTTGGGTTTATTAACGCTATCTAATGTAATTCAGCCAGGTGTGGCTACAAAATTAAAAAATGAATAATAAAAACACATTATCTTTAATTTAAAAATGTAATGATGGCATTAAAAACAGTCAAAACAAATTAAAAGACAATATTCTTAAAAAAGGAAGTTAACTGCAGGAGATGTGTAGCAAATCTTAAATTTGAGTCTTTGGATTTCAAATTCGATTTTCGTTATAAATATCGAAGTTGATTGAGAATGTACATAATTGAGAAAAAATGAATATTCTATGCACCGATTTATTTTTAAATCTTAAGAAACTTTGTAGCAGACAGTTTTATTTCACTTATAGTTCAAGAGCAAATTCTGGTCAAAAGGATGTATCACATATAATTAAAATCAATGACCTCTTATTGTTAGCTTTCCTAACCAATTAGTGTAGAGATATGATTAGCCAATGAGTGAACAACCCAAATAAACCTTCGCTTGGGGCCTAATTATTTTTTTCTCTTCTGTCATATTCCTTCAGGACGTGGGTGATCATGGCTCTCCACGACTTCGCATCCCTTGTAGCTCTAAGTGATTTTTGTCCCCTTCATGTTCCGATATCCATTTACACAAACTCGTGAAATATATCCCTCGCTGTTTCTCTCTGCTCCCCTTGCTATTCATTGTCAAATTCTCCAATATCTCTTCCCTCATTATGTTTCTCGGGAATTTAAACTGTTTCTGATTTTAAGTACAAATACTCTTTATGTTTCCATTTTCTTAAACTTCCTTGTTGTTCACATAGTCTGACTATGGTATTCTGTACATACAGTGTAACCCGGATATAAGAGAGTTGTCGGGACCTGAGAAGAAGTCTCTTATATCCGGGTTTCTCTTATATCCGGGTATGGTCTAATTTATATACATTAACACAGGCTCTAATTTGGGACCAGAGAAAATCTCTCTTATATCCGGGTCTCTTATATCCGGGTCTCTTATATCCGGTTTACGCTGTACTTCTATAGAACCAGATTTATGTTGCCTCAAATCTCCCCTTCACTTGTGAGGAAATTGTCATAATAGGCGTATTTTCATATAGGAGACTTGATATTGCATTACATAGCAGTTCATCACTCTTTATTTTGTTTCTAACGAAAATTTCCGTTTCTCAATACTTTGTTTCGTTTTTGGAAGGCATCATTGGCTATTTCGATGCGCCTTCAATTTTTGTGTCACGTTTTCTGCCATCTGTTATAACATACTTCCTAGCAGTGGCAAAGGCTGTCAATGAAACCGAGGCATGCAGACCATGACGATCATTAATGGTTACGAGAGTAATCTGAGATAATAATAAAATCAGTAAATAATAATATATAATTAGAGCTTATTTATTTGTAAATTAATTAAATTCTTTGTTTCTTTTTTTACAAATTCATCGAGCACTTTCCTGTAGGAATTATCAGCACCACACAATACTTTCATTTGCTTTAAAAGAAAGAAGCAACTAACGCCACTGTTTTTTTTTTTTTACTTCTTTTCTCGATCTCTCAAGCTTTTTTTCACTCGGTTCTTCCGCGTTCTCTATGTAGAATACGTGCCGGAGTGGTATTTGGAAACAGGGCCTTCTCAGCTTATACTACTAACGTGGCTTATTCAATATTTATCTTAAGAAATGCGTAGCTCGCCTCTTGGACTGTCGTTCCTGCTCTTGAACATACATTTTGTGTTCTTACGATTAATAAGTAGGTCGTCTTGATTTCCTTTACTGACTTGTCTAGGTGTTCTTGCAGTTTTATTATGTGTCTGCCATTAGCACGGTATTGTGGTGATAGATAAATAAATACATAAACAGAAATAATAACAAAAAGGCCAAAAATTCACTATCTCTAAAAATAGACGGATAATGAAAATCGCCAGGCAAATAAAGCCAAAGTTCGACCAATCAATCAGAAAAATTTCACGACCAGGATATAAGAAAAGAAATGAGAAGGAGGTCAAAATTTCATCATTTCTAAAAATAGATAGTTCGACTAACTAATCAGAAAACTTTCACGACCAAGATATAAGGCTGCGCTCCAGTGAGAAGCGAGCAGCAGTTTCAAAGTAGTTATAGATATGTATATAACCAGATGGAAAATCAACCAAAACCAGTCGATAAATTCATTCTGTCCATTCTCCGATGCTGTGGCCATGGTAATATACCCAGAGACAAAATACAGCATTTACATGACAAACTGGCGACTTTACACGGCTAAATTATCCCTGCTACATTGAAAATAATCATACATTCTTTTAACCACGTTGTCAAGTGGTGGCTACTGCATTTGGATACATACATACATATATATTTATATAATTACACTATTTCGTTCATTCTCCCTCGTATGCGACCATAAACCCTCTATAGTATCTACGAATCTTATACTGTTAAGATTGTGTCTAGAAAAGCATAAATATTCTATTCGTGTTGTAAGCATAAGTGAGTTGTTTGCCTTTTCATAAGACACCTATAAACTCTCTATTCCCAGAATCCGTTCCGTCGCAACCTCTCCAAAATGAGTCCGTTTTTCGACAGCGATAACATAGTTGTTCATTGTCTCTCTCATGGAGGTGGTTATTAAAACGCCCCAGAGAGCGTGGTAACTTGTTTCTTGCGTGATCCTCAAAGCCGGGCCTTGAATGTCGAAGCTAGGTGGAATATCTCTTGATGAACGACCGCATCAGAAAATCCAACAATAATTTATTGATTGGGAATATTACACAAACTGCTGTTGGCTTTTAGCATCTAGGTAGCAAAACGGCGATTGAGTATTTCTGAGATTTTTGTTTTCCGAATGCTTAAATTCTGCCTGTTCAAGCAGCTAGTGATAATGTTGCAGTAATCGCCTTTCCAGTCCCACCGTGTATCTGCAAGTGACGGTCCTTTGTGTTTGTGTGTCCGTTCCATCCACAGGATGCGTGTGTGCGCCTGTCTTCGAGCAGCGGTGATTTTCTTAGCACGTCATTCTGAGCTTTTCCTAGTGACTCTCGAAGCTAACAACGCTTCAACGGTTTATATAAGTGATTTCCCTGTGAACCCCTTTTTGACATTGATGCATGCAAAATGTCCACCTTCATCTGGATTATCTAAATTTCCATTGTTCAACAAAAACACATAGTCACTGAAAAACAACATTTCTCCAACTTTTCCTGAAAATTACCTTATAGCTTAGCATCGTAGTATTAAGATTTTGTCCCACTCAGATTAGACTACTGCTCGAAATCCCAAGCAAATATGTATCCTTATCAGAAAAGGATAAATCTTTGAAAAATTCGTTCCGGAATTCAACTCTCTCAGATTTTCTAAACAAATGCAATTTATATATCTGATTTAATTTTAATTTTCCGTTTCTTTTCCCATTTTCTTCCTAATTATGTTAAGCATCCCTCAGGGAGTTTTCGCTTTTTATTTCTAATCACCTTAAATCACAAATTTTGTAATTTCATCCAACTAAACGTCGAACCAGGGCCAGTGCCCTGTTACACACTACAATATGCTTCTTTTTTAAACTCATTCATCCGCATCTTTCGCACCATTAATCCCTAGAAATATGCTTAATTTTACAAGACATATGTACGTCAATGTACTCACATTTGCATGTATTTTAGGTCTTCTAAACTTCTAAAAGGAAAATGTAATCACACACTGTCAGTCAGTCTTTTCGGGTATATTTGACAGTAATTGGTCACTTTCTTAGCTTTCTGATTTCTTCTTGCTACAGTCGAGATATGGATAATTAACTAGTCAAATGTCTCTAGTTGCTATGACGCTACGAGTTCATTTATAATAGGGTTGCCATACGCCCGGGTTTTCCTGGACATATCCGGAATTTAGGTATCAAAATCTGTGTCTGCTGGAATTTTTGAAAATTCCTCAAATGTCCCGAATGTCAGTTTCCCTAATTTCCCAAAATATTTTGCACAATTATTAACCTCCATAGGCTAAAATGACGAGAGAGTAGGGCTGTAAACTGGTTTCGGCCGCGACTCTGACGTTTGTAAGTCCTGTACGAAGTCGTTGCACCTAGCCTCCCCTCCGTCGCCTCACATCCTGCCAGTCTTGAACCAGCTTTGATTGAGGCCAGTTTGGATTACTTTGCTTGTTTGTGGCCTTGTGACTTTGTCTCCAGAGCTATTAATAACTACTTCACCCTGAGAAAATTTCCAAACAAAAGCGTGAATTCAGAGCAGAGTTACAGAATAAACTACCGTACTTCAAAAGAAGCATGGATGAATTGGAAGCCGAGTGTTTGGCGTGTAAACCAGGAACATACGTCTTGCTGGCGCATAAAGGTATTGATGATTTACAGTTATATGTGAGCATCGAGAAACACAAGAGTGTAGTGGATCCCTGGAGGGGGGGGCGATGTGAAACGGCTCGACCACTTCAAATCCGTTTGACGTCACAAGATGCCCACTAACATTTTTGACTTAAAGCCGTGAAATCTGATAGGTGAAATAAAATGGACAAGAAGCGTACTACGACTATGTTCGTAACACAAACGGAACTAAAAAGTTTTTAGATCATTTCTAAAATTAAATGAAATTAAATTACACAGCAGTAAGGTGATACAATGAAATGGTCAAGGTCGAAGCGTCCTATTCGTTCCTTTTTGGGAGCGGCCAAAGGCGGCCGCGACAAGAGGACAGTGCAGTGCTTTTTGAAAAGCCTGAAAAAAAAATGAGATAGCATACTGTGGAATTGCTACAGATGGTTGCGATCACGATACATTAAAGCTGTTACCTGTGATTATTCAATTCTTATTTATCGTATCTGTTCCGACAGCTCATGACCAGCTAAGACAAGTTGATGCCCGATACCGCGCAAATATTTGACCAATGGCCTGAGTGTACGCGTTCGAGTCCCCTACGTTAAATAACTGACCTTGTGCCGCATCCTGACTTGGTGCGAAGTCTGGTAAACACTTGTAGTATCCGTTTCAGCAGATCATGACCAGATAATTTGAGGAAAGGTGGTTTACAATCGAAACTGGGTGATTTTAAAAAAAAAACACCCCTAATGAGACTGAAGACACTATTATTAAATATGTAAAAGAAACCCTAAATAAAAAAAAATGGGCTCACTGAAAAGTCTGTGGAATTTACAGGTGACAACTGCTATATAATGCTTAGAGGAAATATGTTTGGAGTCAAACTAATGAAAAAGGGAATAATGTATTTGTAAATCTGAAGAAAATGTAAGGAAAGGTTGCATTAATTGAAGTGGGGTTGCGTAGCACATATTTTGAACAACTGTGTGCAGCACGGAGCAGAAAACAATGGATATTAATATTGAAAATATAATCAATAAGATTCATCAGTATTTTCATTAACTACACAACACTGATCAAATAAAGGGGTATTGTGAATTTGCCGAGGTTGAATACAGGAAGCTTCTCTTTCTTTAGTAAGATTAGCTGATTTTCACTGGCATCACAAGGCTGGTGCAGATGTTTCCTGCTGTTAAGTCCTTCTTTCTATCACAAGAGCACCCGCCAACAGTAATTTGAAAATTCTTTGAAAATGAAATGAGTGTGATTTATCTCTGGCACACGAACTCATTAATGGCTGTATTTCACATACACATTCAATCAATTGAAAAGGAAAACACCTTTGCTGTAGAATATTACAAATTTGGAGTCTCTTGGTAAAGTGCTTGCTCAAAAACGCACAAAAGGAAATGAAGAAGAGTGTAGCAGGTTTTGTGTTTAAGTAATTAACCTATACAACAGATACGTAGAGCAGTGTTTCTCAACCATTTTAAGTGACAGCACTCCTCAGAGCAAATGAAAATATCACGGCACACTTAGCAAAATTTTTAAAGAGTATACATTTAAATGTTATGAAATAAAAGCATAGATTTTTTGAAAAAATGCACACAAATATGAATTTACTTTATTTCATTGTTTCTTTTCAATTATTTAAAAAAAATTAATATTAAAACAAAGTATATAAATTAGCGTAATCAAAGAATAGCGAAAAGAATTATTTGAAAGAAAAGCTTAATACTTATTCATTTATTCAAATACTAACGCTGTACCATTACTACTTTCTCACACATATATATATGTATGCCGTGACAATATTTCGGTAATTATATTTTGGTAAATGGATACAACTGCTTGTTTCAAGTGGATAAACTTTTTTGTTTATTAAAAAAATTCTTGAATAGCATTGTCACAAAAGTATTATCTTCCT
>OZ010576.1:30166740-30346740 GCA_963932145.1 Acanthosepion lycidas
TATTCTGTCAGTTATGTGCCATACGTGATACACGCTTAGGCGATCATGTATCTTTTGATACATGACTGACGAGACAGATTTTTTTCTCGCAGTAGGTTGCCATTTTTTTCTGCGGTAGACTAGTTGTCATCCAAGGCTATAGAACCCGGTCTCCTGCTATTTACCCATAACTTGGGGCGAGAAGAAGAGGATACATACCTTTCCCAAGGGTATTAGCACGTAAGTGAATGTAGCGACTGGAATTCGAACTCGGCTCTCCGATTTCTCAATCTGAGCCGCTATCCATTACTCTGCTGTACCTCCAGATTGAGGAATCGGAGAGCCGAGTTCGTATTCCAGTCGAATCCCTTACATTCACTTACATGCTAATACTCTTGGGAAAGGTTTGAATCCTCTTCTTCTCCCCCCAGCTATGGGTAAATAGCAGGGCAGACTGGGCTCTATAGCCTTGCATGGCAAATGGTTTACCATAGAAAGAAATGGCAACCTACTGAAGGTAAAAAATCTGCCTCGACAATCATGTATCGAAAGATACATAATCGCCTAAGCGTGTATCACACATGGCACAAACTGACTCTTCTGTCTGTGTTCATGATTTACCGCCTTGTTCACTAAATATCTACTACATTGAATGGCCGTTTACACAGTCTACTAAGAAGCCTCGAAGGCATCATATCAACCAATGTATCATATGAAGGGACCACGATAATACTGTTCACGTTTCCTCTTGCAATGTTCTGTTGCAGTAAAGACATATTAACTTTTTTGCCAATGACCACAACGTATATCTGTGTTCCTTCCAAAATGACCTCATTGACCTCTTTATGAAGTTCTCGTTCATTCAAGTCCATTGTGTGGTCAATGAAAAGTACAGTAACTTTGCGTATATCGCCACCCGTCGAAGATTGTGAAGACATTTCCTCATGAGAACTCTCAAGGCGATGAAATAGAGAGCTGAGGGGTCGATATTTAAAATTCAAAATTCTGTTTATTAATTCTTGCTTGTTATCAATTGAACCAGGCCACACTTCCTGGTTTGCCGGACAATCATCAAACAATGTTCCCACAGTGAAAGGAGAATGTGTGCCCAGTCGGTCAACAACTTCAGTAATAGACCGGAGCACTTGTTTGGTTTTTGCAAAACCAAGATGAGTTGCAGCGATCATAAAAATGACTTCAGTCTCTTCGCTTGAGTAACAGGCTGCAAGAAAAAAATGAAATAAAGATAGTCATGATGTTTGTATCTGTCAATTTATTCACCATTGCAATCATTAAAATGTTGTAATTGCTTCATATTTGATATTACAGATAACTAAGATATGGACATGTAAATTGTCTAAGAAAAAAAATCTCTGTCTATATTTTTGAGATGAGGTATTGTAACTATTTCAAATAAATTTCGAAATTCAGATAAATATGAAAAACTATGGCATGCGCATTGTACACCGATGCACAAAGGAAGAAAATAAAGGTGACGGCTTTTGCATTGGAATTGCAATTCTAATCTATGACGACAGGACAACAAGAAACTGTAAGGGAAAAAATCTTGACCTTTGCCAATCCCTGTCACAATATTTGTCAGCGGTGAGTGGAGGAATTGAAACAGATTTTCAGTTACTTTACTGGGCGATCCAGGAATGTGAATATTAAATGTCAGCTAATTTCAGGAACTAAACAGAGTAAGAACATCTGCACAAACGTCTTGGAACCAATCTTCAGAAACATCAACATACAGATTGACTATTCTGGGTTCGGTTCGAATGTGACAATAAAGAGAAAGAAAATAGTCCGAACAATGTAAATAGTGTAAATATATTTTCATATCCAATTTTTCCACCAAGTGCTAAAGCGCAGCAAATCAACTAGTACAGATTGCATTCTTCGCAATAACTATGTCAGTTTGGAAAACATCTATGGTGGGCTTATTGTACACCGATGGACAAAGGAACAAAATAAAGGTGACGGCTTTTGCATTAGAATTGCAATACTTATCTATGAACGGCTGGCCAATAACAAAATGTGAGAAAAGAACTTGACCATTGCCAATTCTCTGTCACGATATTTGCAAGCGGTGGGAGGAGGAAATTAAACAGATTCCCAGTGACTTTAATGAGCGACCCAGGAATGTGAAGGTTATATGTCAGTGCATTTCAGAAAATAAACCTGGGAAGAATGTCATCGAACCAATCTTCAGAAACGTCAACATACAGATTGACTATTCTGGGTTCGATTTGAAATTTAAACAAATAACATCTGAAGAAGGCCGGAGTGTACAACAGCCTATGCGCTGTGCATGTGACAATAAAGATTAGGAAAACCGCCTAAACAATGTAAATAACGTAAATAGAAAAAAATCTCTTACAAATTAAATTTTAAAATTTGTATATCTTTATTTTTTTTTTTTTTGTAAAGGCCATGACTCTCCAGGCCTCATGACCTTCACTTCTTGCCCTTTCTTACACACATACAATACCACACGGTCACCCTCTACCTTGAGTGACCCTTGAGCCTTATACTGAGGGAACATTAATATAAAAAAACATACACGATCATGGCTTTCTGCGGATTGCCTTTTTATTATTTGTGAACTGCTATGACTTTTTAAGAAATATAGTGCCTTTTCCACATTTTTCTTCTTCTAGGTTGGTTGACACCAAGGCTCGAGAGCCCAGTCTATCCCGCTAATAACTGGAAGAAGAAGAGATAGATTCATGCTTTTTGCAAGAGCATTTGAGTGAAAGTGAGCATAATTGAGTATGTGGGAATTTGAACTCGGCTCTCCGATTCCTTTTACCACGCCAAATTACACCATCCACCCATCTACACTGATCTTACTAAATTTGGAAAAAACTTTAAAAAATGGGTATTTATTTGTTTTTTCACCACCAATACGTACAAATATGACAAAATTTCGGATTTGACGTTGGGTCACACAGACGTATGGGTGGATGGAGTCCTCACAAATCCGTGTGAACAAATTCACAAAAGTATTGTGACTGCATTCGTATCTGTATGTGTGTGTATCTGCAGTTTGTGCCGCAAAGACAAAAAAAAACCCAAAAGACTATCCATTTTTTAACGCAATGGTGCAGTATGCATGTAGAGCAAATTGTCACAGGTTTCAAGGAGACCTTATAACCTTCATTCGTTGATCCAATGAGGTGGTGCTGTTTAGTAGAAGAACCCACATTAACCAAGCACGTTTCAGTTATGCCCTGCTATGCCTGAAAAACTAACTTAACTGATGCAAATTAAAAGTCCAGGGAGATAGAGAGTTATCGAGGAATTAAAGATTTGTATTTTCACATTAATTTTGAAAAGAACGTTTTTATATATATATATATATATATATATATATATATATATATATATATATATATATATATATCAGAATGAAATTTAGAGAAAATCAATGTTTAAATCTTTCATCAGTTTTACACATACGCACGCACACGCACACATGCACACACACACACACAAAGGCATTTCAAGAAAGATAAGCAGAGTTTTAAATTTAATTTGTGAGAGTTTTTTTTTTCATGTCAGTAACTTAGTCATCCACCAGGCCTGTAATTGGACTCCAACAACAAGGCCTCTGATCAGGAGGTGTTGAGGAGCGTAGAACCACCTCTTAATTGCTGGTGTTCTCAGCTTCACCCTGATCCTTGGTGGTAGCACCTGTTAGGGACCCAGCTATGGGCAAATAGTTAAGTTCTCAAACTAGAGTCAAGCACTATGAAAGTGTAAATATAAGTTTTAATACTAAAATACTTTGTAAAAAAAATTATTACTAGCAATACATTTTTGTAAAAAAAAAAAGAAGATATTACCACCAATACATTTTTGAAGAAAAGTATTACAAGAAATACATTTTTGAATATATATATATATATATATATATATATATATATATATATATATATATATATATATATACACACATATATATTACAGCAATAAAAATTTTGTCGGCATTAAATAACCCATTGAGGTTGATATGCCGTAAAACCAATCAAATCAAACCCGTAATTGGAAATTACCTATAACGCGGGAGGGAGAGATAGGTTCAACACGTGTGAGGCACTTTTACTCCTCGGCAACTCAAACGATAAATGCTGAACTCACTTTTGTCCAACAGTTTGGATTCTGGAGGTGAATTATCAATTAAAATCAGTGAAGGTTTCATTTGCTATATTTATCTATCTATTAAATATATCTATTATCTATTTTTCTATTACATTTATCTATCATTTGCATCAGAAATCAAGAATACAGAAAGGCAGAGAAACAGTAACACCGTTCATTATTATCAGGGCTGGTGCAAGGGTGCCATGCCCCCAATCTATGATACCCTCGAATCTCTCTACTACATCACGATTTTCATAGGGTAATATTCATATAAAATACAAATTTTATTGTAACCTAACAATAACAATGTAACAATAATTGATCATATGCAATATAGGTGAACAATTCATCGAGAAAAATTGAAAATAAATACAATGTATCCAAACAGAAATTCGAGACATGTCATAATAGATCATTTCATGTTAAATAAATCAACAATGTTTTGCGGCAATTTTTAACATCAACTTAGGATTTTTCACTGTTACAAAGTTGAATAATTTTAACACATTCAACATTATGAATGAAAAGTAGTAATTTTTATATTTTTTGTGACTTAGCATGAGCAAAACAAATTCACAGATTTGGACAAAGAAAAAAGACCCCAGAATGATGTCAAAATCCGTGAAAATTTTTTATCTTTTAATAGTTAGTTGTCCTTGGTTTAATTTGCAACGTATATGAATGTAGGTAGAAAAAATCAAATGTTTATAAGATAGCAAAAGTCAAAAAGCACTGCCCGGGGTCCCTAATCAGGCTTAGCCCCTCCCTACGTCGTGGGCTTCGGTGGTAGTACGCACCGGCCCTGGTTATTATATACAAGTTTGTCCTTACTGTCAAAGAGAAAATGACGGAACGTTTTTGCAATTGCATTGTAATTAATATCAAAAATATTTCTTGTATTTTCTTGTTTATTATGTTCAATATTTCATGAATATTGAACACAAAAAATATCATTCTATTTATCATTTATTAATTACGATTTCTACGTCACCAAAAGGATAATAATGAGTATTTGTGACGAAGAAAAGCATTACACAAACAAAAAAAATATATAGGAACTGGGATCATAGAAGCCAACATTGCCTATGCTTTAATAGGTGTGGCACTGCCAGTAACAATGCTGTGTTAATTTCTATGTCCACACCGTTTATATCTACAAATGCTGTATGCCCGATAGTGAATGCTATTCGTCCTTACCTATGACACATTTTAAATTAATATATGTATATATAAATATAAATATAAAAGTGAACATTGAAGTCAACACTCAGAGGTGACAGGCTCTTTCATGCTAGACACAATCGTTAGGCCGAGCATGAAAGAGCCTGTCGCCTCTGAGTGTTGACTTCAATGTTCACTTTTATATTTATATTTATATTTATATACGCTCTATCTCTGATATTGAGTACTTTAGCCTATAAATATAGCACACCTTAAAACTATATTTCTTCATATATATATATATATATATATATATATATATATATATATATTCGCTAAATAATTTAATAAATAAATCAGATTTACCACCCTTCATTCTTTTTGAGAATTATAAAGAAATAAAATCCTGCTTTTTATTTATCATCAAAGTAAAAACATCCCAAGAAAGTTAAATTTAAAAAAACAAACAAAACAAAACAACAACAAAAAACAAATAAAAAATGTATTATTAAACTGATATCACTATTCAGTAACCACGAATTTCGTTATATTAACACGAGATATTTTCATGTCGATTAATGGCTCATGTTACCATAACAGAACATCTCATTATTGTGAACTGTTACCAGTCTGTGAGCCAATTAAATATATCGAATCATATTGTGTTTCAGATATACCAAGATGATTATGTAACATTACATTTTATTCAACATCGGACTTCGTCAATTGATGTCGGTCAGTGGGTCTGTCATTTTGGGGCTTTCTCCGGACGTCGATTCTACATTATGCATATACGAGACGTTCCTGTCGTCCTTTTCGTTTGAGTATTTATATTTCTACCTGTCACGTGTGCACATCCTAAGCGCAGCTGAGTCGATCACGTATTTGCATATCAGGGGCAACTACTGACATCGAGTGAAGCGCGGATCTGAACCTGGTGGCTAGTAAGTCATCCCTCAATCACCTATGCACCTGGGTTCCCTGAAGGACACTGAATGCAAAGTCTACTTTAGCTTCATCTGAGGTGAATACCCGAATTCAAGTCGATTTCATTGCATTCACTAACGTGCTAATAGCCTTGCGAAAGTTATGAATCCATTTCTTCCCTACCCAAGCTATGGGTAAATAGGAGGGCAGACTAGGTCTTACAGCCTTGGTTGGCGACTAACCTAGAAGAAAGAAATCTCTGAATTCAAACCAGCCTGAAGAGTGTTTACCTCTGTCAGGCTATCTTTCCCAAGACACACCACTTCTGCTGCGGCTGCAGTACATGTGATGTTCCTACGACTCCAATGGGCTACGGGACTCGTGATCGTGAGGTGAATAACAGATTACAATATTTTGCTTTTTTTTTTTGCTCATAGAAACAAACCAACATTGATGTGTGTGTGAGATCGTGTGTGTGTGTGTGCGTGCGTGCGCGTGTGTGTGTGTGTGTGTGTGCGGTGCGTGTGCGTGTATGTGTAAGTGAAAGGTCTGATTATGATGTGAATAAACTTTAAGATACTCTTGAATAATTCTTTAAAATGTTATATAATTGTGTAGAAAGACTGACTAAACTTCTCTACACTTATTATTGAAACATGGACTCATCCATCCATTACGAGTAGAACATCTGCTCATGGAACACGACAAAAAGTGGGTGGCAAAGGCGTAGCACTTTCCACTCAAACGCTTGTCGCACTGAACAACTGTATTCTCAATCTACGTTCTCATCTGATTAAACCCTCAATTTTTTGTTTCCAGTGTTTTCCTTACTAACCAGAAACTATGAGCGTTATATGAATTTTATAACAATAATAATAAAAATACTTACTGTCATGGTCACGGGGGAGTGTTTGGTTAGCTGCTGTACATGCCTTATAAGTCAGAATTTTAGTAGTACTCTGTAGAAGATCAAAACTGGTAACTGTATGAACAAATTCTTGAGTTGGTTCGCTGGCGATATCCTTAATTTCTACCAAATCCGTGTATGGGCCGACTGCAACTACAAATATCTTGACACCAGAATTTTTCAATAAACGAGATTGAATCTTAGTGTTTTCATAATCACTCGATTGTCCATCGGTAAAAACAATCAAAATCTGTTGGGCATCTGGACGCATTAATCTCTGATTGAAAGTCTCTTGCCTCAAATTTGTTAAAGCAATTCCAGTTTTCGTGCCACCTCCTTTGTATGTCATTTCCCCAATTGCTTCAAGAATGATGTCCTTGTTTTGATGATCATCAAAGTTAACATAACGATAATATTCGTGGCTATAAGTAGCGACACCAACTCGGATTTTGGTGGGATCGACATCAAAATTACGCACGATGTTGGTAATTAAATTCACCTGTTTTTGAAAATTGTTCATTTTGATGCTATATGAACTGTCCAGTAGAAAGAAAACATCGGCTTTTTTGTTCCAACAAACTGGTGAGAAAAATAAAGAAAAAATACAGATATTTTAAAAGATGAAATGTATATAAAATTATTTGTAAAACAACGAATTATGTTATAATGTAATTAAGATTAAAATTAGAATGACATTCAAACAAAAAGATTATTTTCCGACAAGAATTTGTTTTGGCGTTGACAAACATAAATTATGTTTTCATAATCATTGCAAACGTTGTTTGAAATACTACCTAAAAGTTCGGAGAATTTGACAACGAAAAAAATCTCACATATAGATTCTACTGTCTCCTTCAAAATTGTTCCCTTGAACAGATATACAACGTAAGGGCTATATACACGTATCATCACACGAATAGTAGGCGGTATTATAAACAATAGCAAGCAACCAGTGAGATCTAAGACTGACATAAAAACTGCGCCTAGTTTCTAAACGAAAAAGAAAATCACCTTCAATTGAGACGACCTAATCTCAGCGGGCGTAGTAGGGAACACATCAAGTCTTCGTTCAGATAGAATAATCAACCAATGAAATGGTTATATTTAGTTTTCAAAAACTCTGAGCCTGTTAGCCAGTAGTCATTTCGAAAACAAATACAAAGTTGGCAACTGAAAAGTCAGTAATAGTAGATCTACTCGCCTCAAAAAACCTACTTAGTTCCTCGGTGACTTCAAAGAAACACTACCAACATACAAACTACAAAGATGCTATTTCACTATCTTACTTCCTTGCTCTTCTTCTGAATGTTTGTACATGAACAGACTTTCTCTCTCTTACCAGCATATACTTCCTACTTCATAAACATACATACTTGCAGAATCCCTTTAGTTGGCATGAAGCCAAACTTAAAATTGTAAACTTTAAATAACATTTCTCCGGAGCCTGTTCATAGTTTTTAAATACCCATTTGTGTACTATTTTTTGTTTGATTGTTGATATATAAAAATTGACCAATGTTACTTACCTTATATACAACACTTTATTTTTTCATTCATTTTTAGTATTATTGGAAACTAAAAACTTCCAAATTCTGTTAGTGGACTCATGTTTATTAAAATATTTGTCGCCATCCTAAATATTAATCTTGCATCTGCTATACACTAACTGCCTCATTAAGAGTACTGCTAATTACATATAACTGCATATCATCAAGAATATATTTGCCTTTCTGCAGTTTATTATTATAGCTCTTATTCTTTGATGGAACTTGTCAGCCCGAGAGAGTAATGTAACAATATGATTTCTCACACATCTTTAGAAGATAAGGAGATAAATTCCTTCCTTTTAAATCCACTCAGCTATTGGAGTTTTGTAGGAATGATTGTAGATAGTCATAAAGACAATAAACTGTAACAATATGAATTTTAAAAATAGCAAAGTGAGCAAAGCCCCAAATCGTTTGGGAACCACTGTTTTAAATAGTCATAAAAGTAGTCCTTTAAAGATTTGATCACCTATGTGATTTTGGGATGGCACCAAATCTTCCGGAAAGATAAGGAGATGGAGTGGGTGGGACCCCAGGATTATCCATATAATTTCAAAAGACAGTATACTGTAACAATATGAATTCTCACATATCTGAAGAAGATAAGGAGATAAATTCCTTCCTTTTAAGTTCACACATCTATTTGAGTGAACTTCGTTAGTGTTTCAGGATTCATGTTTCCAATTCACCTTTCAATTGGGAAACATAAAAAGTTTATAATTGATTTTAGATAGTCATAAGTGTAGTCCTTTGAAGATTTTGCCACCCATGTGGCTTTGGGGTGATCACAAATCTTCTGGAAAGACCAGTGGATGCGGGGATGGGACCCAAGGATTAGGGTCCCATCCCCTCATCCACATCCCACTAATGCATATAAAGACAGGGGGTCGGAGGAAAGGCTGTCCAGCTGTGAGAGAAGTAGATGGGTGACTAGAGGAGTTGGAGCTGCCCAATGGCCAGTGACAGAAGGGCGAGTAGTGAAGAATTGGGAGTTGTCGAGGCGAGTGAAGTTAGAAAGATAGCATCCCACCTCTCGAAGCTGAAGGAAGGATCCCACGTTATGTGAGAAATTGTATTGTTGCTACTTCTCAACCAGAGAGTCTTAAAAAACAATTGTCTTCAACTTTTTGTTGTTGTTGAAAGCGATCACGACCGAGAAGACAAACCTGTGCACATAGCGAATTGGGTGTATATACAAATACACTCAACTCTGGATGTAATCACAGGTGCAGTGAGCGACGAACGATCGGGGAACGTCGTCACAAAACTCGTCACAAATGTAGTAGTCCAACTAAGAGAAGGAAAACTTTGAATTTAAATCTCCACCGATCTCCTCATAAAACATTGCCCAGGTTTGCGTTCGGGATAGGACGCGTCAGTGGCGCCTTAATGCGACGACAAAACACAGGAAGCAACAGTCTACTGATGGGAATATTATGAAGGTCCTTCTGTATGGGTGACTGACTAGCGGAAAGAGGTCACAAAGGCGACTTCCATCTTCGCTTCAAGGACGTCTCCAAAGGAACATGAGGGCGATGGACATGGACGTCACGTTGGTGACGCGGTTTACACTGAGGGATGGAGTCAGGAGAGGAGAAACGGAGGCTTACCGCCGAGATGAAGTGCACTCGAAGAAAAGAAAGCGACACAGTGACATCTGAGGAAAGCGTCTTCACATGCATCGGTTGCATCGAAACTGTCACTCCTGTGTGGACATGTACAGCCATTATAGATGTTGCGCCGCCATTAGCAACTGAGCCATAACTTTTGGAGCGCAGATCCATGGTCTCTCGAGATTGACGAATGGCACATATATTCTCTGATGCTATTTATTAATCTTTATATATATATATATTGATAAACACGCCAGATATAATAAATTAAATAATTACACAGGGAAGGATTTACATATACAATAATATCAGGGATGTTGTAAAGTTCTAGGTCCAACACAGAATGGATTTAAGAAATTCTGACGTTTAGTCATTTAGTCAGATTTCGAGAGGTAAGTCGGCCGATAACTTTTCACCGTCCTCTCGGAAAGCAGATTATATCGGAATGCCATTATATCCTTGCAACCTAGGGAAGGTTACTGAATAGAATAATCACACGGAGGTTGATAATGAACGATAATAATTAGGACAAGAACAACACATATATGATTCGTCAGCGGCGCGTAGAATAAGTAATCAATTGCTAAAAATGAGTCAAGGGAATTCCACAATGAATCTCCAACTGCAGGATATCTACCAACCACCCCACGTGGTCAGATGTGACACAAGGCGGAATTTAATGTGGGGTATCCGAGCCCGTAGGCTCGGCCAAGAATTCCTCGTACCTGTTTCCCGAGATGAGACTCTGCCCTTCGACATAGCCTAGTCTGGGTATCCCCTCTGCCCGTAGGTAGTGAGTTTGACTAGCACAGATGGAGATGAATATCCAACTGTAGACCAACATACAGTATTTACTACTGTATTTATATGAATAGGGACATACCCATTATCGTCCTTAGGTATGCTGCAACAATCTTGAACCTGCATTTCTGCAATTTTTCACCCTAATTTACCTGTACTTTAAATAAATGATAGAAACATAAAAGTAATTTTGTGATTGTATTGATTATATTTTTGCATGGGTAGTCCCAGATTTTTATTTATACAATTAACTCTTTTACTGCATGTAAGAAAGAAATCTGATCCTGAATTCATTGAAAGTAAAAACAAAAAGTAATCAAAAAATAATGATAATGATAATTCCGTTGTTACTGTCGTCCTGGCTATGGTGATAAGCTATATCCGACAACAATGCCTCTGAGCGGAAGGTTTTGAGGAGCATAGAACCACCTCTTAATGCTGTTGTTCCCAGATCTACCCTGACCCGAGGTGGTAGCACCTGTTAGGGTCCCAGCTATGGGCAAATAATTAACCCCCAAAACACTATGAAAGTATAAAAATAGGTTTTTAGAGTAAAAATACTAGCAATACATTTTTGAAAAAGAAAGATATTACTAGCAACACATTTGACCATCGACAAAAACCCTCTTTACAATGAAGCTGATCTAGAAACTGATTTGTTAAAAAGAATACATATTCTGTTCATACGAACCTATCCTAAAAATCTTGTCAGCATTAAATAACCCATTGAGGTATTGATTTGCCGTAAAACAAACCAAATATAAACGTTGTTAATGTAACATGAGGTAAATTACCTTATTAATGTCGAGTAATATCTCCTGTTCTGTTACCACAGTACAGCACCTTTACTGTTTTATATCCCCTTGTTCGCTCACTTTTACTTTAGATACATTTTTTGTTAGTCATCATTTTGACCACTTCAGGTTTTCACTTGGAAAGTACTGTAAGGGGTAGAATAAGCGAAAAGCTTAAGGCACGCGATTGATATTATTTCTATCCTACAAAATCTACCCACAAATTATAGCATCGCCGGTATGTAATGTCTTATTTTCTTTCTGTAAATGTTGGACTCTCTTAATATCCCAGATTTGTTTAATGTTTGTGTACATTCATTTTGCTAGCTGTACTATATAGAACGCTTTTTACCACCTGTTAACTGTTCTCACACTGCCATTATATTGTATTGTAACTTCATGTAGTTATTTTCTTTACAGTCGACGTAAATTATTGTAAACATAATTCCTGCCAGGAAACTACTTATCAAATTCTTTCCCCATTGAGGCCCTCGGCCTCTCGGATCAGCCTTCTTGGCAAAGACCATCCTTCTCCAAACATTGTGGACTGGCGCTACAGAATCACAAAGAAATAACTGTGCCAAATAAAAGAAACCACGTCGCTTGAGGATTACTAAAATAGCTACAACTAAAATGGATAGCACGTGTAACTTGAAGAGAAAATAATGGCATAATCAAGATGTTGACATTCCACACTACTTCAAATAAAGGGTTAGGAAGGAAACTCCCATCACAAATGGAAAGAGTGATAATAGCTACTGGACTTGAAAAGAGAAAATAATGGCACAATCATGATGTTGATATTCCACACGACTTTAGGAAGGAAAGCCCTATCAATACTGGAAAGAGCGATAACAGTTACTGGACTGAGAAAATTATTTTCCTGGAAAATTGTTTTAAAAGAAGGCATTTATAAATTTCAACTAAAAGCAATATTAGCTATTCGGTAAATGAATGTTAAATATTTCCTTGTGGGGAAATGGCTATATTAGTCATTACCATTAGCATTCGATCATGACTCTCAGTCACATTTATTCTTTCCTTCCAATTTATCTCTTTTGTTCATTTTGCTATTCCGACTAAACTCGTCTCGCGTTTGTATTTATTTCTTTTTCTCTAGTTTCACCCTTCTGGCTTTCATTATACCTGTTGTTGAACAGAACATTGTCTTCAGTGTCTTAATTGACGTAAGGCATTTATCTAACTGTTGGAGATATGCACGTGCGCAAAACAGACGCGTATCGAGATGTAGTACATCTCCTGTTACCATAACAATGAAATATCTCACTAAGAATTATAGATATGACTCCGTGGTCGATGAATATATAAAATCATATTGTCTTTTATATCAAAGAAGTATGCAAATAAATGATCATTGTGTACTAATGTAAAACCATTAAACATTTTTTCTTTCTGTCGACGGGGCTTAGAATACACTGACCCCATCGCCTGTAGTGGAGTAAGACTCACAAATGGGGCAACTTTCCAGGTGGATGATTACAGTATAAACCCAGCCAATATTTACGAACATTTTCAAGTATAAACCCGACATGTTTACCTCTAGACTCAGGTATGAACGTGACCAATGTTTACCTATAGACTCGCGTATAAACCAGATCAATATTTACCTATAGACTCAGGTATAAACCTGAACAATGTTTGCCTAGAGACTCAAGTATAAACCCGACCAATGTTTACCTATAGACTTAGTCATAAACAGGACTAATGTTTATTTACAGATTCAAATATAAATGCGGCCAATGCTTACCTGTCGACTCATGTATAATAATAAGAAAAATTCCAAGATTAAATAACCCAACAAAGTTGATATGTCCTAAAATCTACCAACCCAACATAATAAACTAGAAATTTTCAAAAATATTTTTCATGAACTTTAGATTAACTTCAATTATAAAAAAAACACTGTTAGTTGCCTGGTATGTTACCATTGGTGGTATGTTTGAAAGTAGCCATCATTTATCAACACTTATCTTTGCTACAGCAATGATTTTTTTTTTAACTATAACTATCTACTTAGAAAAATAATTTAACTATACATCAATTATGATGGTTTCTGTTGTGGCATAGCTACGGACGATCATTATGTCCCCATTCACATAAATGCAGTAGTAAATACTGTATGTTGGTCTACAGTTGGGGATTCGTCTCCAGCTGTGCTGGTCAAACTCTCTGCTTCTGGGCAGAAAGGATCCCTAGACGAGGCTATGTCGAAGGGCAGAGTCTCGTCTCGGGAAACAGCTACACGATCCCGTTTTATACGCGGTCTACGGGGAATTTCCACATTAAATTCGGCCTTGTGCCACATCTTACTGCATGGGGCGGTTGGTAAATATCCTGTATTTGGAGATTCATTGTGAATTCACGTGAATGACTTCTAGCAGTTGACTACTTCTCTACACGCCGCTGGCGAATCTTAATGTGTTGTTCGTGTCCTAAGTATCATCGTTTATTACCAACCTTCGTGTGATTATTCGATTCAGTAACCTTCCCTAGGTTAGAACATTTTCTCAGGTAATTAATACAAAAATATCATATAGAAAAAAAAAGATATACAATAGAAAACAAACCAGTATATTAAAAGAAATAATGTAGACATGTTCAACTTAGAAATAAAAAGTGATTATTCAATAAAACGACTCTGAGCCTCGAGAACAATCTTGGAAGAAACCGCGTATCCCGGATCAGCTGGTTCTAGTTCATGGTGCTCATCACGTCCACGATAGCAGCTTTCAGTGAGCCTTTGTTACGACAGGGCTGCTTGAGGGTCTCCTTATTGACAACGCCCCAAACGTAGTATTCCAGAAGTCATATCAAAAGAGTTAGGAGGCCACAAATGTCTGTGTCACATGATCCATGGAGTGAGCAGAGTCTAGCTGAAACACATACGGCCTCCACTCGGTGACCTCTACTTTGACTACCATATCCACTACCACGATGCAAGGAGTGGCGCTGACCCTGAAGCTATACAGGAAATGAGCGGCATAACATAAACTGCTTTGATCACGACCTGCAGAACTATAACAGATGAGGTAAACTTGGTGTGCATCTCCCTGGGTACCTTTGTGGGATCAGCGCAGAGTCAACTGATGTTCTTGTTTACTTTCTGACTCTAATCGAATTTCTTCTCTTCGGAAAAGAAGTATAGAATGCAGAAAGTGTTTAGTATCTTCAGTTTTGATCGGATCACACGTTTCTTTCTAGTTTTATGGGACATGAACTGCTATCTTCTCGTCATGTAGTACTTGATGTGTTCATGCAGCACACGTCTGTTAATGGATCCCCAAATATTGTTAGTGATGGTCCTCCATTTCTTGTATTCCGAACTGATGGTGTCCTAGACTTATTAGACGTTCGACCTCTTTTCTTTCTCTTGACCATGAAGAACACCCCAGGATATTGCGTGTTTAAATCACGCTGGGGTTACCAGTTTTAGCAGGATGGTTACTATTTTTAATGAGTTAGGAGTTTAAGTGGGAAAAAAGTCATTAACTTTGAGTGCTTGATATACGTCTGTTTTAGAAATAGGTCTTATTGAGTTGAGACTTTTGGTTATTTTTTTTCTGTTTTTGCCATCCAATTACAAATATCCGAAGGTTTGAGCACAGCAAGGCCTATTTCTCAAACTTAGCGGACATACGGGGCCTTTTTCCACTTAAAATCCTCAGCTCAGTAAAAACCTGTAACCGTCTCATTAAAACACATTTCGGACCAGATGCCCCCAACTCGTTGTTGACATTAAACTCAAAGGACCTGTCTATTTTCGTGTCTCTGGGTTAGCCGCTACTGTCATACGCACGGCGTAGCTTTTCATTTCTGGTGCCAGGTAGGAAGCTACCATTGTAATGCTCTCAATACGCCTGTTGCGTAACATTATGTTAGGTTGTTTTCCATTTATGGTCCGTTAAAAACCGAATTCTCAAATATCCGGCGCAGGTTGTGTAATAAAAAAAATGAATTCATTAAAATAATCATTATGCGTTATTTGATAAAATAAAATACATATATACAAAGTGTAGGTTGAAATTTATTGCCACTCTATTAGGATATTCGTTTAAATAATTCTTATCAAATCCTAAAATTGATTAGCGAATATACAAATGAGCGTGTGTCAAATTAGCATATTTTAAAAGCTAAAATTTAGGGTAACAAAACTGCAACTTTACCTTGGTTTAGAACCCTAACCACATTTAATATGGTAAAAGTATTTGTTAAAATAAAAAAAAATATCTCAGACCGTCGTTAATAAGCAGCGTGAATCGGGTGGATAAATTTGAGCGCTTGTAATCGGTTGTTCTTCGTAGTCTAATCGGTAAGACAACTATCGTGGACATGTAGGTTTTGCGATTACATTTGCTGGTTTCTTGAACTGTTTCTGGTACAACCCATCTTCCAAGAAACTAGGTACCTGCAGATGGGGAAGTTAAAGAAAATGATGAGAGGATAAAATCTAGAAATGAACGGGCATGGACCAGGCAGGTTCTCAAAGAACAGTGGAGGGATGGTACTGATGGAGAAAAATGGTGACCATGTTTTCGATGGTGTGCTAACGAACTCATCTGCAGTCAAAGGATAAGTGAAGTCTTCTACTTTTATGTACCGTGTTCCATCAGGATGTAGGTGATCATGGCTCTCCACAATATGCTGTCCGTTGTAGCTTTTGTCTTTTTGCTATCTCTCCTAATCCCTGTTCTGCTAGCAATGTACACAGGCAAATTATGGGCTATGCGCTGTTTTCCTCTGTTCCTTTTGTCTTCACTATGTCGTGTGAGTGTCAAATTTTCTAAAACCTCTTTTCTTATTAAGTGCTTCAGAAATTTCAACCATCTCTTTCTGATGTTAAGTGACGTTTTGTTTCCATTTTCTCTAATATTATATAGTTGCTCACCCATTCGGTCCATGGTATCCTCAACATCCTTCTGTAGAACCTCATTTCTGTTGCTTGAAATCTATTATTCATCAATTACTGCCATATAGGAGTACTGATATTACATAACAGTTCAGCTCCCTTTTCTTTGTTTCTAACGAAATTTTCCTGTTTCTTAATTCTTTGCTCGGCTTTTGGAAGACATTTATTGCTATCCCAATGCATCATCTGATTTCGGTGTCACACTTTCTGTCCTCCGTTAACACACTTCCCAGATATTTATATTTTTTGTACTTGCTTGGTTTTGGTAACTCCAATTTGTAAATCTTATGTTGAGCTGTTCTTTTTGCTGACAACCATATTATTCTGGCTTCTTACAATTGATGTTTAGTCCTTTCTTCTCGCTTTCATTCACTACCTTCTGTAGGATTTCCTGTAGTTTGTGCCTGCTATCAACACCGTGTCATCTGCATATTTAATGTTAGTTGTGGCCGCCAATAATGAATCCTGGTAGGACTTCTAATTCTTTCAGAATCGCCTCATTCTATCGGTTAAATAAGTCCGGTGAGAAGACACATCTTGTCTTACACCCCTTTCTATTTTTGCATATTTACTAAATTTATTTTCTATCTGTATGCAGGCGGTTTGATCCCCGTATAAGTTTTGGAATATTTTAATATCTTTCCCAAATATGTCAGTGTTACCTAGCAGTTAGAACAGTTCTTTGTGACGTATTTTGTCAAACGCTTATTGATTGTTCTCCATAGGCTAATCGATAAAACAACTTCCACGAACAGGTAGACGACCTGAAGAAAAAGGATGCGTGTTCGAATCTCGCCGGAGGTTTATTCTTTATTTTCAATCCGCTTACTTATATTGTAGAATGAGTTTTAAAGTTGTGATGAAAAGCAACAGATATAAAAATAAGATGAAAGAAATATTAGCCAAACATTTATAATGCCTGACAATGCTTCTTGTAAGAACTTCAAATAATAATATTATCGGTATAAAAAGAAAAATGGGAAACCAGTGAGTAGCATCCGCCATATAATTTGCCAGATGTTTTTTTATATGTACATTTTCGTTAAATAAATACAAAATTGAATGGAAGGAGGTGGATAAAAACAGCCCAACATTATGCAATAGTTCTTTTAAATTTTATCTACCAACTTACAAAAATATATGCGAAACAATTTTAATTGCATAGAGAAATTTAGCAGCTCGGATTGAGGAATCGGAGAGCCGAGTTCGAATTCCAGTCGAATCCATTACATTCACTTCTGTGCTAATATACCCTTGGGAAAGGTATGAATCCTCTTCTTCTCCCCTCCAGCTATGGGTAAACAGCAGGACAGACAGGGTTCTACAGCCTTGGATGGCAACTGGTCTACCGTAGAAAGAAATGTCAACCTACTGCGGGAAAAAAAATCTGCCTCGTCAGTCATGTATCGAACGATACATGATCGCCTAAGCGTTTATCACGCATGGCACATAACTGACTGACAATAAAATGTAAACAATAAAAAACCCTGTAGTGATGACAAAAGAGCATGTTTCGTCATGAGTAAAAATAGATAAAAATTCGGAATCGCTATACCATGACGTCATATTTCCATGAATCAGAAGGCTTACGGCCACACGCTGAAACACCGGTTCTCGTACGATCACCGAAGTTAAGCCACGCCGAGCCTGGGCTTTGCTTAGATGGGTGGCCGCTTGGGGATACTAGGTGCTGCACAATTGGATGTGTGGTTTGTGCAATGGATGATGACTCGGAATTGTTAATCAGAAAACCAAGTTCCAATTCCAGTCGGGCTCGTTATAGTCTCTTACATGCAAATACTCTTAGGAAAGGTATGACTCCGCCTCCCTTCCTCGCCCCAGTTAAATTTGTATCACTAAAACCACTAATTATTATCTCCAAAAATAAAATAAAATTGTATATAAAAAATATTTAGATTTTGGCATTAACTAAACCACAGAGGTTGATATGCTTAGAGGCATATCAACCTCTGTGGCTTAGTTAATTTAAGAACCACGAACCAGAAAACAAGATCTGATTCTAACAAGGATATGACGTCATAGTCTGGCGAGTCAAAAAGAAACGTTTCCAACAAAGATATGACGTCACGGCATCGCGGACCAATCAGAAGCCAAACAGTAAGTTCTAAACGGATTTTCTTGTTCGGCATATGTTCATAGAATAGATAAATAAGCATAATTCGGTTAAAATGGATTAACTATTTTATCAGTTCTCCGATCCTTGCTGTCATCGTTAAATGGACAAAGACAACATACTCACACATATGCGAGACAAACACTCCCGCTTGTGGCTTTTCGTGTGTGTAAGGACTTTCATCTTTGAACATTTGAGAATCAAAATTTAATGACTAGGACACTTTTTGTTTGTATAATGACTTTTCATTTTTGAAATTTCCTAACTTAATCACTCATTCCTTCTATGAATATATTATACTATATAAAATTTACTTTGCTCACGCTAACTCTCTCTCTCTTCTCATTTATCTTCAATCTTTACAAAAGGCTTCTTTGATATATGGATGTGCGTGGTTGTGTAATGAATGAGAATTACAGTCGTGTCTGTTACATTCACTTATGCACAAATACACTTGGGAAAGGTATGAATTCATCTCTCCTCTCCCAGCTGTAAGGTGAATAGCAGAAAAGACTGTGTCCTATAGCCTTGGCTGGTAACCATTCTACCGCTGAAAGAAATGACAACCCACTGCGAGAAAACATTCTGCTTAGTCAGTCATAGATCGAAATGATCGCCTAAGCGTGTATCACGTATGATACTTAACTGAGTGATTGATATATGATGAGATACGACATTACGGTAACCCAAACCAGTCAGTCAATTATGTGCCATGCGTTCTACACGCTTAGGCGATCATGTATCTTTCGATTCATGACTGACGAGGCAGATTTCTTTCTACGGTAGACCAGTTGCCATCCAAAACTATAGAACTCGGTCTGCCCTGCTATTTACCCATAACTGGGTAAATGGGGGTGGAGAAAAGGATTCATACCTGTTTCAAGGGTATTAGCACATAAGTGAATGTAATGGATCCGTCTGGAATTCGAATTCGACTTTCCGATTCCTCAATCCGAGCCGCTATCCATTACTTCACTACACCCAACCATAACAACTTGCGACATTACAAGATCTACTGGTAGGAGTATAATGTAATACTTTTCATGGGATTTAAGAAGTATTTTTTATTTTGTTGTGGATACCGTTCCAAGGGTACAAATATGGGTTAAGTTCTAATAACAGGCTACAGCAAAAGGGAACAGAAAATCAAAATAACATGTCATACAAATATATAAATCTCTAATAACTAGAGATATTTATTCAAATGCTACATACATATTCGCTGACGTTTCTACGTGGTTGTTTGTCAGAAGTCCAGCTCGGCACCTTTTCACTAGTAGAGCGTCGTCATTCAACAAGGAGATTGAGTTTCTTAATTATCCGCCAAGGCTATCATTGGCTCGACTGTTGACCAATCAAGGGGCTGTGACAATTTATTGAACTTTAGCTTCTACTACAATGTAAATATTTGTTTTACTTTTAAACACTATTTTATTTGTCAAAATGAATCAAAAATATTTAATCAAATTATAGTTGGTGATTGACGATAAAAACCAGGAGAAACTGACTGTATCAAAACGCACCGAAGAAAAATAAACGGATTTGCGATGTAAAGACTTGTTTGTTTGTTTTTTGAGAGCAAAGACTTAGAAAGAGCATGCGCATAAAATATTTGCTTTAATGATACATTGAAACATTGAGCATTCATTAAACTTACCGTTCTCTTCACTGGGTGTAGGTGAAAGTGCAGGGACTGTAAAAAAAAAAAAAAGAAAAAAAAAGACGAATTAAAAAGACATTTTGGAAAGTGAACTTGAAATTTTAGTTTAAAATAATATAGTATGGTTTTTATAATATAGAAAATATGTAAAAATAAATATCCACTAAATCCAAATTTAACTTTAAACAGTCTTTTGCACATCAATAGTTATAGAAAGAAACACTGTTTTATTTTTTCAGAATCATAACTTCCACACTTCCCCCATAATTCTTACTTGCTGCCATAATTTTATCAAATGAAATTGTGATAAATGAAACATTATAACACTTACCGTTATCACAACTAGTGGCGTAGCTAGAGGGGAGTGGCGGTTCATCCCGGGTGGCATTTTTGAGTCTGATGTAAGCTATAAGCCTGAATAGGTTGTACTGAGATAAAAGTGGTTTTAATTTCAGGACAGTACTAGGGGCTCAAAGGAATCAAAGAGCCTAGTTCGAATTCCAATCGAACCCATTTCATTCACTTACATGCTAATACCCTTGGGAAAAGTATGAATCCTCATCTTCTCCCCCCATCTTTGAGTAAATAGCAGGACAGACCGGGTTCTATAGCCTTTGGTGGCAACTGGTCTACCGCAGAAAGAAATGACAACTTACTGCTCGAAAAATCATACATGATCGCCTAAGTGTGTATCACGCATAGCACATAATTGACAGACTCACAGTTAAAGGTTCTTTTCGATTTCAAGTAACTTAAACTATAGCATATATATTGGCCTATCTACTGTCTATAGAGCAACAATTAACAGATGAAAATAGTTTTTGACGATGTCATTGAAGAATTTGGCAACAAAAAGTAAGAAAGTTGTAATTTTCATTTCAGAAATAAAGATGGTCCTAATGTTTTACACTTTTTTCATTATATGTCGTGTTAGCTTTTTAACTGTTACTAATAAAATTTAAGTATGTTTCGTATGTATTTAAAGCATACTATATTTAAGTAAGTGAAAGTAATATCATAATGGTACACAAACTAGGTTTATAACTTTATGGGTGAGTCACTGTGCAATATGCATTTTTGTGGCGGCGGCGGCAAACTTAAGGGTTGTCCCAGGCGTCGCACATTCTAGTTATGCCACTGATCACAACATTTCTTTTATGTAAATATTAAAATATTATTATTAGTAATTAGACTTAGCAAGTAATTCCAATTTAAACTTACGTTGATACATACAAACCAAATTAAATTATTGCATTTGATGAAGTAATTTCATTTATTGTCCTTCTTATCCTCAAAAATTCCAACACATTTTTGTCTTTTATTCTGACGTGAAGAAGCTGAATCCAACACACATCAGCGAAACGCGTCGTTTATTAGCTTTTCGACATTATCGCATCATTTCCATATATATATATATATATATATATATATATATATATATATATATATATATATATATATATATATATATACACGCTGTCTTCTTTTATATGTTGGTTACAGTACTTGCTTTATCATAACCCACACGCGTAACAATATTTTAGAGAAACTAAAAAATATATTATCCAAGCAATTTTTTTTCTCGATTGGATAATTTTCGCACATCAAGATACTGTAATTAATTATAGATTTGAATACAAACGATACATTAACATCATTTATAAATAAAACTTTTATTTTGGATAACTTTACTTGATTGTCTTTTCCGCTGAAAATTAGGTGGTTAAATCCTCTTGATAAGAAGTTTTTTTTTACAACGAATAAAAGACGTATACTCACGTGCCATGAGGTCTGACTCAAAGACTCTATTGTTCTCTGCAGTTAGCACTGAAAATTTAAATAAATAAATAAATATATTTACAATGTTTGGTATGCTCGTTATAAGATAAATTATTAATTTAATAGAGTATATCACGATTTTTATGATTAATTTCGTCATATGTAAATACATTTCGTATTAAATTATCTTTTGCAAAATGATATTTAAAATGTCTTTAAAAATCAGGTTTTGTATTTTATAATTTTTGTAATCATTTCACCCCAAAGCAAGGCAATACATCCACTAAGACGCAAGGAGGTAACTGAGTGTGAGAGAATATGAGAAGAAGAAATTATTATTAAAGTGAGAGAACAATAAAAGGACATGCATTAAGAAGACAGAAGATAACGATTAGTATTGCATTTAAATATTTGAAGATCAAAGTTGACTGGAAAGTAAGAAGCCAGAAGAGAGATCTACAAGCAAGAAGTGCGAGAGAAGAAACTGTTAACATAGAACTTACGGTTACATCTTTATGCTTTATATAGTTTTAGCTAAATCAAATCCGGTGGTTATCTTAGCATGGTTTTATACTGCTATATTAGAATAAAAATCTATTTATCCAAATCAACTGGTTTCTATTCAAAAGTGCACAATAAGAAAATCACAGCATTTAATGAATTCTTTTCCTTAAATATAAATTAATCTTAAATTTTGTCATGTTTAATAAGTTTTAATGAACGCAAACGTTTCAGTACAAAACATATATTTATTTACCTACCAAAGTTGCAAGCACGGATCTTGAGTTGATTTTCGATGGTAATTAAAGAGTTGTAAGTGGGGCTGAAAATCAGAAACTTTTCTGTTGGTAAACTTGAAATTGCCAGTAATTCTTTGTAATCAATGCGATGTCCAATACCAATCACAAACAAATCGATACCACTCTGCCGACAATAGTCAGCTGCTATTTGTGTTGCAGTCCTATTCTGAGAACGTCCATCGGTCATGAGAATACCAAATTTTTTCACGCCTTGTCTGGCTCCGTTATTTGACCATAATACTTCTTTCATAGTCATATAAAGAGCATCACTAATATTGGTGTTGCCGCTTATTTGTTTGATTCGTCCGACTCTTGCTAGAAGATCGCGTTTGTTCGTTGATTCCCGGAGATGAATATCCACATGAGCGTTGTTACTAAACGACACGACACCAATTCTGATCTTAAAGAAAAAATACCGTTCATATAGTATTTATTTTATTTTATTCTCCAAAATTACATATTTCTTATAGTCTTCTATAAAACAACCTAAAAAAAACATTTAACAAATACTATGAAGTGACATAGATAAAAGCATGTGAGGTAATATTGAACTATAAATAATTAATAACTTGCATGTAAACATTTTAGAAGCATTTATTTACATTATTTACACGGACTGTTGTCCTCATCTTTGTTGTTCTTATTAGAACGTTTCGGCCGTTGGGCCCTCCGGCCTTCATCAGGTGATTATGGCTTTGGGTAACCTTCAGGAAATTTCGAACTGAACTCTTTATTTATTCTACCAGCAATAAAGATGTGGACAATAGTTCGCCTGTATATAATGTAAAAAAGTGATAACTCCTTATATATATATATATATATATATATATATATATATATATATATATATATATATATATATATATATATAACTTTAAACATTATTTTTACTGGATATTTACATTTGAGTAGACACTCCATTTATTTATTAAAAGGATATTTAATTATTTTGGTCTTCCAGCTTGAAAATTCGAGAAACCTTATTAAAGAAAAATATGTGCTGCTAGGATTCGAAAGGACTCGGCAAGCCTGCCGGCCGGTGAGCCCAAAATTATTCTTTAATAAGATTCCCTGAATATTCAGGCCGGTAGACGAAAATAAATAAATATACTGTTTAATAAATAAATGAGGCGGCTACTTAAATATGAGTTCCCACTAAAAATGACGTTTAAATTGATAAAAATATGTCGGATTAATAAATAAATATCCATTGCCTTAGAATATATATATATATATATATATATATATATATATATATATATATATATATATATATATATATATATATATATATATATATATATATATATATATAAATGCTACTGCTATTTAGGCATCATAAAACTGCATCTTAAACTGACAAGCATGAAAATAAATTAACAACACTTAAACAACAAACTACTTGAAAATGGCTAAAGAAGTGGCCGAAAGCGCTTGGCACAATAGACATGGCAGACAATTTTATATTCCCTCATCCCCTCCAAATGAAGAAATGTAAGAAAAGTTTCTGACCATATATATATATATATATATTTTAAGACATTTTTATGTTTATACATTCTTTTTATAGATACAAATATTTAAGTAAATGCTCTGTTTATAATAAACAGTATTAAACAACATTTACCGACTTAAATGTCCGAGAAATTTTCATAGAAAATATTCGTCCTCCGACAGGAATCGAACCTCTATCGGAACCGTCGGACTTTGTCCATTTCATAATATATATATATATATATATATATGTATGTATGTATGTATGTATGTATGTATGTGTGTGTGTGTGTGTGTGTGTGTGTGTATACTATTGGTCAAAATTTAAGGTCACTCTTTGGATTTCGAAGAATCATCTAAATCTTCGGTGGCTTTTTCAAAAGTAATTTACAAACACATTTCGGGCCAGCCAGAGGGACCTTCTCTTCCTGGAATGATTTAACATATATTCAATAACATTAGTAGTAGTAGTAGTAATAATAATAATAATAATAATAATAATAATAATAATAACGAAACTAACCCAATAATTCATAAAGATTCCTTAAAATTTTAACTCTTTGCTTAATCGATCTTTCTGGATAATGGTAATTTTTGGGTCGGCGGATGTTAAATTTTAGGTTATCCCCTCTCGGAAACATTGGACGGCATTCACTGATGAGTTAAACAGTTGCAGCATTCTAGTTTAGTAGGAGTTAACTAAGACAAAGATTGTATGAAACTTGCTAATTATTAAACCAAGACGGTTTCTCTAAAGATTTGCTCAATAGTATGTATATATATATATATATATATATATATATATATATATGTATGTGTGTGTGTGTGTGTGTATGTGTGTGTGTGTGTGTGTGTGTGTGTGTGTGTGTGTGTGCTTGTAAATTTCAGATATAACCAAAATATATCTGTAAAATGACAAATATGAATAAAGACAAAAGAAAAAAATATATCGTAGGATACAGGAAAAAGGCATAAAAAGGCATAAAAAATAAAAACTGAAATAAAATTTGCGGAATGTAGTCGAAAATAAATCACAAGTTATAATTTAAAAAAACTTCAACCAATTGCTGCTTGTTTGAGTAAATTCCATACCATTCGAGTTTGTATTTCTTGAAAAAAAAAAAACAAAAACAAAAATCAACTTTGCAACAGGTCGTAGTCAGTAAACTCAAAAAAAAAACCCTGCTCGTCTACACAAATTTACGCCAAGTAACTACCTTTACTTAAACATAAAGGCAAAGCATTGACAATTTAAAAGCTTCACCGACGACTGAAACTACATAACAGCTTCTCTAAGCCAATATGCTTGTACTTCCTTTTCTCTTGTAAACTGTCGGTAAGGACATTTACTAAAATGTATCGATTTTCTCTATGCCAAACTCACATCCATTTATATGAATTTTCCAAATGATGAAACTCTTTGCCATGAAAAGATACATCGACAGAAAATCAGTTTACACACAGCTTTACATACAAAACTGTTGTGGCAAAAAAACAAATAAATTACAGATCGAATTTTACAATAGTTACTGGAATTTTTATTTGAATTTCTCGGATAAGGAATTATCATTATTTACATTCGGACTAATGTCCTCATCTTTGTTGTTATTATCAGAATGTTTCGGTCGTTAAGCCATCTGGCCTTCTTCAGGTGTATGTCGGTCTAGGCAACCTTCAGCAGTGACATAGCAAGTGTTCTCAGCACCCAGAGAGGGAATACAATTTTGCTGAACGCACTTGAGCTACTCTTGAAATGTTTCCCCACAATGTTTTGTGACGTAGTACCTTCTGAACGACAATAACAAAGAATCAATTACCACTTCACCCAGGCCAAAGATAATATCCCAATATCATAATTTTTTTAAACTGGAACTAACTGAATTAGACCACAGTATTAAGTAAGTAGATTTATATAATTTGCAAATCGTTTTGAAAAATAATGACATCTAGTAACGTTATTTTTCATCTAGTAATGTTATTTTACAGCTCGAGTAAATCAATGCCATATTTCGTGTTCAGAATTCTGGCATTCGATTAGAAAGCCATTCATTTGTGGCTGTATGAATGGTTTATAAAAAAAATGAAAGAGATACTAGAACTTACAGATTTACATTCATTTTTTTTTAAATTATTTTGCAAAACTGGGATTCAAGGCTACATTAAGCTATAGACGAATTTTTCCCGACAGGCGAAAATTTTCGCCTCTTTACATCTGCACCCGAAGGAAATTGTCTTCACCTTACTAAGTTTCTGACCGTCAGGGAATTTCAAAATGAACACTTTATTTAATCCATGGAGTAGATTGTTCTCGTTCAGCTGTTCATGTATATAGGGATATGCATCGTTCTTTTGAATATTGTTCAGTTATGGGTCGGCCTGTTTTTTGTGAGTCTGGGTCAGTACTACCCGGTACATAGATTGAACTCACAACTACTATGCCACCAAATTCACGAGCAACGCCTTAATCCGGTAGGCATTATTATTGTGCAAACTCTTCGTAATGACAAGCTTACCTTTTCACTTTGGGAATCTAGTAAAAAAAAAACAACAATAAAGTAAATAACAAATGAGTAAAAAAAATCTGCATTTGAAATCTTTCTAATACCAATAAAATAAAAAATATGTTCCAATAGTAATTAAAAATATTTGTTTTCATAAGAGCAACCTTTGAAATAGCGGCGTTTGCAAGTAAATTTTGAGATTGAAATTTAATCGATTATTAAACTTGTTGGGTACAGATGGTAATGACTTTTCCGATTGTCATACCGTTAAGTCGGCAACTTCTTATTTAGAACTTTGTAAATGCCACCAATCAGGACATGTTAAAGGATTTTGGTGAAAAAGTAGAAATTATTGGCTCAAGACATTAATAGTTATAACATTAATGTATAGTGTCTCCGAGAAATCATAATTTCATTTTTAAAAATTTATTATAATAATTTGTAAAGTTTTAAATCTTTTTAAAATTCTGTATTAATTATAGCAGCTCCTATCATTTTATGTTTGTGTGTGTGTGCGTGTGTGTGTGTGTGTGTGCGTGTGTGCAAACGTACTAAGTTTTGTAAATACGGATGTACATGCATTTTCAGAAAATAAGTGCGGTAACTATAATAAATTTAAAGCCAAAGTACTTAAAATTCAATAAGGCATTGAATAACTTAAAATATTTTCGTAATTTTTAAAGGTTACTGGGTAGTTAAGAAAAAGCTACTAACGTTATATTCGTCAAGTAATTTTTACAGATATGTCCCTCGTACAAAAAATTTCAAACATTAGTCTATCGAGATAGTTGTCAACACCTCATTAAAACACCGACCACTGTGTTAAAAATGTTTTCTGCAATATTTCAAACTAAAAGTAATATTTTTTCAAATCAGATTAATTAAACTTTAAATTATCTAATCTTCCTCAAATAAAATTTTATAAAAGTGTATTTTACTTTTGAAAGATTTTTTTAATAAAGAGAATTATGTTGTGGTGAGAGATTTGTAAATATAGCTAAAATCAGCCATTTTTAGTGATTTAAAAAATATTCCAATCTATTTAAATTCGTCTTGATATACATCAAGATATTTTGCTTATTGGAAATATTAAATTTAATCTATTAACTTGAAATTGAACCTAAAATAAAAGCTTCAAGAAAGAACCTTCATTTTAATAATTCATTTTAAACCTTAGATATCGCTTTTCCTTGGAGGTACCTAGTAAAAGATATTTCAAAGAAATGCCTTCTAAAAGAAAAAGAAAAAATACTAACCTGATCTGGACCAGGGCCTACATCGAACTGTTCGATCATATCTTGAACAAATTTGATTTGTTTGTCGAAATGTGGCGGCCAAATACTCGTTGAAGAATCAATCATAAATATAATCTCCGCAGGTGTTCCTGAACAATTCATGTGACTCTCATCTATTAATAAATCAATAAATATATAATTATACAGTTTGTTCGGAAAGTGTCCAAACAATTGATATTAACGAAAAATAGCCTAAGTAGGGTAATGGCGCCTTCACACACTTATCCCAACATCCCTTCCATTATTGAAAAAGTTCTCAAATTCCATTTTTGTTTTGTTTTTTGTTTTTGTTTTGTTTTTTGTTTTTGTTTTTGTTTTATAGTCATCTGTTGCCTCATCGCCTTCTTCTTAATCTTGCCCACTACGACTCAATGGCGATTTTTGCGAAAAACCAAAAGTTGCAGTGAACAAATATAGGCGTGGTCGGGCTGACAGACATAGATCATACAATGTTTAAAAAGCAAAAAAAAAAAAAAAAAAAGTACTAGCATGCGGCATAAAAAAAAATGTACTGGTTTGGTCTTTAATGACGTCCACTACCGACTGGGTGATTTAGCGAGATTTCACGCATGCACAATAAGGTCCTCCTTTTATCTTATGAACATCCTTTAAATTAAACATGGGTTTTTGATTGACAGCGGTGGAATGTCAGTTCGAGATGATGAGCGACCAATTAGCAGGGAAGCACCAAAAGATATGTAGAAAAATTTGTGACTTCATTCATGTCAGCCGTTGACAAACAAGCCATATTATTTACTACAGTCATTATGTACCTTTTTAAATATCTTGCCCCAGACTTTTCCGATACCACCTCGTATATTCTGTCAAGTTTCTTAAACTTAATATAGATTCCGATAAAATGAATTGCTTCCGCTTGACTATTTTCTGACAGTTTTTCATTCATTTAAACTGCTATATTATTTTACAAAAGAACATCAATAAGTCAGTAATATAATGATTACCCTAGAGGGGTGACTTAGAGAACACCGATACATCCCCAACACTGGAGATGACCCTTCCAAAAGGGAAAACTTGCCAAGTAAACACTTATAGATTTATATATAAATGACCGATATTTACCTATCCCCGAATCAAGTAAATGCTTATAGATTCAAATATATTTTTTTAAAGACTGATTTTGATATTAAGCTCAGATAAGCTCCACTCTTTACTTCCACCAGTTAAGACCTTTATAGCTAGGACACGCCATACTACATCAACGGAGTCAATTCACCCACATTTCTTCCGTGTAAGGAGGAAATTCCACTCACACAGCTTTTTCCCTAGAACTGCGACTTTGTGGAACAGACTCCCGCGTGGATGCTTCCAGGAACACTATAATCTTAATCTCTTAAAGTCAAAGATCAATCGCTATCTATCCTCCTTATCCTCATAATTTTTAATTCCTTCTACTTTCTCTTACTTTAGAATCACACACACTTCATCCAATAATCCTTTACAATGAGTGACTTTTGAGCTTTTGGATAAACTTTATTTTAAAAAAATAACAGAAGGGTTAACATGCTATAAAATCAACTAATTGTGCCCAATCCTAATATTAAAAAAAGCATTTATTTTACACAATAAATCTTGATTTTCAATATAATTTCATTCCTTGTCAATGCACTTAATTCATTAACAAATATTAATAATATAGATAAAAAGTAGAGTGAAAATTTAATATCAAAATTCAGCTAATAACTCCATATCAGTTTACAGACTTATTAATACACCTTCGTATAACACTAGAGTTAACTTACACTATTTACATTATTCGGACTATTGTCCTCATCTTTGTCGCCATATTTATTACAACGTTTCGGCCGTTGTACGCTCCGGCTTTCTTCAGGTGGTTGGAATGTTGAAGTGAACCCTTTATTTCGCTCACTGGGGTAGACTGTTCTAGTTCCATGTGCCATGTTTAATGGATGTCAGTTATCAGTTATCTCCTGTTAATTCGCCTCTGAAAGTTCCCACTGCCTTAACCGGGTATTGAACCCACACTCTTTGGACCCTGTCACTGGATCTAACTAACGCCTTTATCCACTGTGCCATGTGAGGGGAATTAACAGGAGATAACTGATAACTGACATCTATTAAACATGGCACGTGGAACTAGAACAGTCTACTCCAGTGAGCAAAATAAAGGGTTCAGCTCGACATTCCAACCCCCTGAAGAAAGCCGGAGCGTACAACGGCCGAAACGTTGTAATAAATATGACGACAAAGATGAGGACAATAGTCCGAATAATGTAAATAGTGTACATAATACCTCATCTCAGAAATATAGACAGATAATAGAGTTAACTTACTTTTTGATTTTATGAAAATAAGAAAGGCGGTGCGGTTAATAGCACAGAAAATAGAACTGACGAACCGGGTTCAAACTGCGACTGATATAGTCTGCATTCATTTCGCACCACTGCTTTTAGGAAAAACATGAATCCAATTTCGTCCCAGTTATGGGTAAATAGCGGAGCAATTTGAGACTTTTAGCTTTGACATTGAGCCGGGTGGGGAATCGTTCTTTGCAGTTGGTATCATATAACACATTGCCGACTGTTACATATCATTTGGAAAGTACCGCTAAGTAACCTCAGGAGAGATGACATGGAGAAGAATTCCTAGTTATGGCACCCCGACGATCTAATAGGTTCGGAGAAAGCAAACAAACGAACAAAATTAATTTCACCGTATGTTGCTAAAAAATTATCTGTAAGTTTGTTTTCTGACAATTACCTCATAGAATAAAATTGATGAAAAACTTTTCTTCACCAATAAGGACAAGTAGACATTTCTTCTAGAAAAGTGTTGAAAAGTGACACACTATGGTTTTCATTGTATTTCTGTTTTGAGCGTCAAGTCCCAGCGTTCAAATTACGCGGGAAATTGCACTTTAAATTGTGTACGCTTGAGAAGTTACGACTCATTAATAAATGCACCAAGAATCATAAGTTTAAAATACTTACTTAGCTCTCTTCTAATTCCTAGAACCGGAATCTGAAAAAAAGATAAGAATTTAAACATGGGAACACAAAAATAAATACACATTTTTCAAACTCGTATATAATAACACAAACCGCATATACACGAACTAACGTACTGAAAAAGAGGTAGAGAAATATAAACGTCAGAAAAAAGATTTCACGCACATATACACGCACGCACACACACATACACACACGCGCATACACACACGTGCGCGCGTGCGCACACACACACACACGTCATCGAACTAAAAATTAGTTTAATGAAGTTCATAGTCTCAAAAATAAAAAATAGAAAATTTGTTTTGAGACGACGTCAAAAACAGCTTGCTCCTTAAAGTAAAAAGTAAACGTATGAATACTTTGTGTCTCAACACACACACACCCACACACACATATTTATTTTCCTTAATGAAACCGGAAGAAGATACTATTAGGCAAGTCTTTTCTCAGGTCATTAGGAGAGACAATAAGATGACAAAAACTACCAACTATTAGAAATTTCCGGAAGAAAATCCTGACAGCAAAAGTTGAACGGGTTTTGTCTTCAGGGAAAAAGCAATGTGCTAACGACGGCAAATACTCATCAGTGCTTTGAAGACACAAACAAAAGCGTCTGTGTGCCCATGACAATTCAGAAGTGCGATCGTTACTGTCTATTAGTTGAGACAACTTCTACAGACGTCTGTGTACAGCATCTTTCACCTTTCCTTGATATTCATTTAGTTTAGCTTATTACAACAAAAGGACAAAATGTTAAAAAAAAATTATGACGCTACATGTCGAATTTGAAACCGTATAAATCACCTGGCATCTAACCCTCAGGCCACCACACCTCACGTAAGCTGTTAGTTCGTGGCACTTTATCAATTTGAAAGCATACGAGAAACTTCAGATTTCAGATAATTCGAACAACTTGATCTGTTTATATATCAAATTGATTTGTTCATATGTTTCCCACGTCTTGCCGAACATTTTTTTTATTTCTTGAAATCACTTCAACAGTAAATCTTTTAGAAATGTTGATATACAGTGTAACCCGGATATAAGAGAGTTGTCGGGACCGGAGAAGAAGTCTCTTATATCCGGGTTTCATCTATTTTGTTTAGGTAAGTATGGCTCTAATTTGGGACCAGATAAAATCTCTCTTATATCAGGGTTTCCCTGATATCCGGGTCTCTTATATCTGGGTTACACTGTATATTAAGAAATTATTTCATGTCATAAGTTCTTCGAACTTTGGGCGAAAACCTAGCCCACACGCCTACAAAAATGGATGAAACTATGCCGAAAATTTCAGATATTAGCTTATTCTTCCTGATATCCTCCATTTGCCTTTCAGTTCCATCTTAGAGTGAGTCTTTGTAAATCTTCGCCGTTATATAAGAAGGCCAAATCAGAAGATATATTGTGAAGAGCGTCTGAAAAAAAAATACACAAAGTTGATTTAAAATGAATGCCAAGCAACCGAACACAGTCGCTTGTGTCATCATTTATTTACTGTAAACTCAAGTACATTAGATCTTCTGTTTGATTCTGAGAATGAAAAAAAAACTAAGTCATTTTTACCAGACGGACATCAATAATAAGACCTCTTTTCTTTTCACTTGACTCTGCCAATTAGGGTCTGTGAATGAGAACATTGAGGTTATTCACTTTTAAGACGATTAATTCAAGTTTCTCTTCCTCTCTAATAATCTCTTCAAAAAACTGCGAACTAGATAAATAAAGTTAATTACTTGGCATGATTTTTAGTTTACTTTTTGAGTATGTTAAAAGTTGAATTTACATTTGAAAGATTATTTTTTTAAAAAACAATGTTTCAAATGACTTAAATTTAGATTCGATACTGAAATATCGACAATGCAAAAATTATAATTATAAATATGTTAATCGGACATAGAAATCGGCCAGCAATTAATCCTCATCATTGTAGTGGGTGGCATTGCAAATAAAACAACAAAAAACACGAAGCAGCAAAAATGGAGAATTTTCGGAGCTTAGTCAGCTTTTCTATTTTTTCAGCTTTTCAAAATTTTTTTAAAAGTAAAATGATATATTAAGTATAACAGGTCTCTTGTTTGTTTAGCTATGGGGTTTAGCCGCGTTCCTTTCTTCTTTGTATGCCGTGTTCCCACGGGATGTCTCTCCACAATTTCCTGCCTTTTGTAGCTTTTAATAAATTTTGTCTTTTCGTTATTCCTCCTAAACACTGTTCTGCCATCCACTTACTCAAGCTCATCAAGTATATCATGCGCTATTTTCCGCCCTCAGTCTGCCCCGTGAGTATCAGATATTCAAAGCCCTGCTTCCTCATTATGTGCCCCAGAAATTTCAATTGTCTCTTCCTGATGTTACTTATGCTTCCTTTTTGCTTCCATTTTCTCTAAAACCTCGTCGTGGCCCACATGTTCAGTCCATGCTATCCTCAGCATCCTTCTGTAGAACCATACTTCTGTTGTTTCAAGTCTCTTCTTCATCTTTGAGAAGATTGTCCAGCATTCACTGCCATATAGTAGAATAGATATTATGTGACAGCTCAATTCTCTTTTCTTTGTTTCTAAAGAAGTGTTTCTGTCTTTTATACTCTGCTTAGCTTCTGGAATGCATCATTGGCTATCCTAATGTGTCTTCGGATTTCAGTGTCGCACTTTCCGTCCTCTGTTAGAACACTTCCCAAATTTTGTATTTGTTTCAGTTTGGTATCTCCGACTTGCAATTCGCACTTTGGACTCATCCTTTTGCCAACAACCATGCATTCTGTCTTCTTGCAGTTGATGTTTACTCCTTTCTTCTCGCTTTCCTTCACTACCTTCTGTAGGAGATTTTGTAGTTTTCTTTCCGTGTCTACTATCAATATTGTGTTATCTCCATATTTTATATTGTTAAGATTGTGACCACCAAAAATGAATCCTGGTAGGACATCTAATTCTCTTAGAATTACCTCGTTGTATAAATTGAATAATCCGATGAGAAGATACACCTCTTTCTATTTTTGTATATCTGCTGACCGAAACGATATAAGATACAAACTCGAGTTTAAAGTGTGAGTCTACGCGTACATAGGCTCGTTAGAAAAATTTACGTCAGTCTCCTGAACATTTTCCATTTTGGGAAAGCTTCAGACACCAGGTAATGCTCCTAACCCTCTTCAAGGGAAGATATATTTCCTGGTGAAGCCCCCCCACCACACACACACACACACACCGGGACTGTGTTAGCTTATTCATGTGCCACAACGACACGAAATGATGACGTTGCGGTTTCCGCAGCAAATTAATTTTTACATGCCAGGCCGACGCCCAAGATGGATTGCCGAATTAATGTGATAGGTCTTGACCTGGCATCTTGACTCCAGTCACTTTCTCACTTTCTCGTGGCTTCCCTCTGTCTTTTCTACAAATATTATCATGGCAACTGCTCTGACGAACTATTTTCACTGGTGCCCCAACTGCATGAATTTAAGCGTCCTACTAGGTTGACATCTCGGGCCCACCCTTTTACTCTCAAAAGAGTTAAATGTAACCGCCCCTTATCCCCCAACAGTTTCTTCTCTCGCACTTCCCAACAGTGCAACTCCCTTCCTCTTACTTGCTTCCCTGATAACTATAATCTTCAAAAATTTAAATGTAATGTCAATCGACATCTTTTGATGCCTTGATCTTGATCCCCGTTCTTCTCTTTATCCTTTCCTCAAATACCCCTCTTTACTCTTACTTTCACACTCTGTGACCCCTTGCGTGCTAGTGGTATTCCCACTTTGCTTGGGGTGAAATGCTTAAAAAAAATTAATTCCATATTTCGATTAAAAAAGTGATTTTCATTTCATTCAACTAGAAAAAGAGATTTATAAATCAATATATTTTCTACAAACGTTTTTGAATGAAAATCTCTGGGTTTTTTTTTTTTTAAAGTGTAATTGACATGTCCCAGCAACGAGAGACCTCACGGTAAAACAATTCCCGTTTTTAAGAAATGACCATCTCTCGTTGGGACCATTCGAAGTCTATAGCCACTAGATTAATTTTCGAATCTAAAATGTAAACAGAATAATTTCTAAAGAATTAATAGGTACTTTTTATCCGACATTATTACTTATCACTATAAACATGAAACACCCTTATATATTAGGTTGGTGCAAAAATAATATCGTTTCTTGACGTTCAACTTCAAAAGAAAAACATTATTTTTGCACCAACCTAATATAATCCGTCTTAATATAACACCCTTTATTTAATGAATAATTATAGTAATGAGAAATAATGGCGGTTTAACAAAAAACATTCATTCCTTATTCAATAATTTTCAAAGAAAAATCAGTGAAGGTGCATGCATAATCTTTTTTTAACTATTTAAATAATTTTATGAATAAAACTTTTAATAAATTTTATATATGTCTCCATAAACTTATATGAGAGAGAGCGAGAGAGAGAGAGAGAGTGAGAGAGAGAGAGAGAGAGAGCTGTTATTTCAGACAGATGAGAAAATTATTTAAATTTATTGATTAGTATATCGAATATGATTGGAAAATCATATGTATTCCCTCTTTGGACCAAGTACAAAACAAGTTTCTTTCTGTGTCTTTATCGGAAATTCATTAAATTCTCATAATCTGTGATCAAATGCAGCAGGCATGTCAAACTGAAGGTCCCCTGAAAACCACTTGGCCATATATGTGTTGTCATAAGGGCCACACACGGCAACTAATTGTGCACATTACAACTAATTGGAGTCATTTAATAAAATTTACTGCAGAATATTTTTATTGTTTAAATTTAGAAAAACATAATGTGCACACAATTTTTTTTAGCAGGATTCATGTAATGAATTCGTAATGAAGTAGTTTGATAAAAAAATAAAATTTTAAACAACATATTCTTGCAGTTTGCAACAACAAATACATTGTACTAAAATTACAACAGTTCAAAATTGAATATTTATTTGCCACTATTCAGTCAGTTTTAGTTTTTTTGTCCTGAGGCTTGACACCTTTTTTGCTGACAATTTTTTTTTGTGTCTGGCTGAAATGTCTTTGCGGTACAAACTTTGGTCAGAGATAACAAATGTTGATCAGTTAGACTTGTTCTCTGAGAAGTATTTGTTGATTTCATGAAGGAAAATAATTGTTCACACACATAGGTAGAACCAAACATTGCCATAATCTTTGTGGGAAACTTTCTGAAGTTTTTAAACTTTTCAGGAAAGTATGAAAAGAACCCAGGTATTCCTACTGCAAGTTACTTTGCTCTACGTATAATCCGACTGCATTTCTAATTGTTCCATCTGCAGGATTTCTTCTGTCTTAGCAACATCAAAGATAAATGGCGCTGAGCATAATGCAAACTGATGTTAAAAAGGTGAGAAATCAGTAAATCTTTTCTGAAATTCCTTTGACAACAATTCCAGATGACTGTCATATTTAGTAAAGCGAAGTACAGTATCGGTATTGGCATATTTTTTCAGCTCTTTGCACTTTAGAAAATGAACTAAATTTTTATTTGACAACTGTGACTTCCATAAGCTTAGTTTTGTAATGAAGCACTTGATGTCATCATACAACTGATAAGTTTGTTTTTACCTTGTACTTTTAAATTAAGATCAAATTGTGCAGTAATATCCACATCAAAAGTCAAATCTTGGAGCAAACTTTCATCTTTTATTTCATCTGTATTTTGATCTTTCATCTCCAAAAACAATTATTTCTTGTGGTATGTTTATAAAAGGCCGCATGAGGCCCGCGGGCCACATGTTTGACATGCCTGAAATACAGCACATGTGATTAAATACAACAACCGTGTCCATGTAAATCGGATATTTTTAAATGGTCTAAATATAAACAGAATAGATTTTATGACGAAAGAAGAAACCTGTCTCTTGTTTTCTCTTTCAGTTTTTCTTAAGCATGCTTTGTCCCTTCAGTAAATAGGCGATCATAGTTCCTCATAGCTTATTTTTCCTTAAGCTGTCATGACTTCTTAGAAAAAGATAATGAATTCCAGTTGTGAACCCATGTATTAAAGAATTCGGCTATTTCGCCTTTACTTCACACACAGGAAATACATTCATCCTCGATAGAAATTAAGGTAACTTAAGACAATGAATTTCTCTTTAATGTATGACTGTTGATCGCTAATGACAACAAAAATGAATCAGCCAAAGCCATATTGTCTGTCTAAAAGAAGACTCTGTGAGGTGATATATTCAATTTGAAGTTGATTAATGCCTTTACAACTTTGCCACAAATGAATTCGAAGACTAATAGGTCGATAGTTCGAATGGTCAAATGGTTCACCCGAGTTCTTAAAGACAGGAACTATAGAAGAGGATTTCCAACAAGCTGGAAAGCAAGAAGCAGCAAGGAATTTGTTGTAGAGTTTAAAGAAAACAAGAAGCTGTTCGAGAGTACATCTATTTAGGACAATTGCTGGAATAGCATAGGGTCTACATGCTTTGTGGGAATCACGTTTAGAGATGATAGCAGAAAGCATGGATGGTTATATGCACATTATACAGTAGAGGTTCAGTTCTAGATGGAAAATCAGGAATTGTTACTCCTGATGAGTCGAGAACAGAATTGGAAGAGAATTTACGAGTAAAGCATTCTGCTTTATCAGCAGTAGATGAAAATACATCAAATTGGTTGAAGAGAGATTAAGGAATTACTTATTTAACGCACACACACACAGTGCCACTAGGAGTCAGAAGAAGCAAACTAGTTAGAGACTACAAGGTGTCTTATTCTCTCAGCAAACAGCGACTTAGCCTAATTGAGAACATGCTTGTATATATATATATATATATGAATATATGTACACTTTAAAGTGTACATTGACGTCAAGACCCAGGCGAGGTAATCTGTTTCAGACCTGAAAATTGCCTTTAAGCATGAAACCGACCGTCGCCGCTGGGTGTTGACGTCAATATCCACTTTTGTATTTAAATATGCTCTATCTCAGATATTGAGCACTTTAACATATCAAATATCTAATAGCATATCTTAAAACTTTACTTTTATCATTATATATATATATATATATATATGTGTGTGTGTGTGTGTGTGTCATTCTGTGTGTGTGTGTATATGTTTGTGCATGTGTGTGTGTGTGCATATCTAAATACATGTATATACATATATAAATGAATAAACATACATACATATATATACATATATATATAAGCGGCTACTCGCGTTTTTCGGGTACAGCCATCTGCTACGGCGGCTAGCGAATTCCTATCGAAGACACCTGTTCAGGTATATTTGTGTTTGTTCAATACCCACAGAGCCCACCCGTCACTTATAATGTGCTTAAATCCTCGGTCAAGGTGATATCGTGCAAGCATAAACATTGACGGCTTCTCAAAAGTTTTAGCTGTCCAGTTTCACTGATAAAGTGTTATACGGTTTTCATACAGATATGCACCTATATACACAATACATACATGAATATATACATACATATTAACAATAGATACATATATATATTTGACAATATATACATATATATATAGATATATATAACTACACATATATATGTATATATGTATATATATGTGCAATACATACATATATATGGAATATATTCTAATATATATATATATATATACAATATATACAAACATATATATATACAATATATACAAAGTATACACACACACATATATATATAAAACAATATATATATATATATATATATATATATATATACATATATATATATATATACATATATATATATATATACATATATATATATATACATACATGTATATATATATATATATATATATATATATATATATATATATATATATATATATATATATATATATATATTGTGTATTTGGGCAGCAATTTCTATGCTACGTTTATTATGGTAGAAATTATAAAATTTAAAATTACTCGTTTAAGTTTTTTTTTTTCTAGCTATATATCATCCAAGCTCGCCGTCTAAGAGGTTGACTGGAGCCTGCCTCCCCAGAAAATCATTTTCCCATCCCTAACTAATTTTAGTATATACAAATTCTTACTTGCGGCCTCCCTGACTTAAAAGGCCTACCCCACTCAAAACACTAGCGACGGGTCTGATATCATCAGTATTAAACAACTGACAGAAACACATTTTTTTATTTACGAATCTGAAGGTTTCGAGAAAGGCAATGATTATGTTGAGAATAAAGGCCTATTTGGAGATTTTTTTACCAACTTTACAAATAAGACATTCACGAATATTTAATTATGTATTGATCTAAAGCAAGAATTGAAATGTGATTTACTGTCAGGAAAGATTTTAAAAGCCTGTGACGGAAATAGTGGTTTCTATTAACATCTACTTTGAAATACATTCACAAGTTAACTCATCGGAACTAAGTAGGTTTGATCACGGAAACTGCTAATTTTCCTTTTGAACCTTGATTATCGGTGACCAAAAGCTGTACACATGAAAGTTCACTGCACTTTTATTACTGGCAATGTAATTTTATCATTATAATCTACAATACACCTAAAAGGTGAGATTTGCACGATATAGCACCAAAGTCGGTGCGTACTAGCCCGAACCTCCGACCGGGTAGGTGGCCTTAAGCCTGATTGGCAGTTGCAGTGCTTTGTGACCTTCGATATCTTATCAACATTTACTTTTTCCTACCTACAATTATATACATTATAAATTAAACTAAGTACAACTGAAAGTATGAAAAATTTTCGCGGATTTTGACGTCATTCTGGGCTCTTTTGTTTTTGTTTTGTTTTGTTTTGTTTTTTTTGCTCGTCCAAATACGTGAATTTGTTTTGCTCATGCTAAATCTCGTGAAATCACTATATAAAATTTACTATTTTGTTTATCCATAATATTGAATGAGCTCTAAAATTATTAAAAATTTAACAAGAAACATTCCAAATTGATGTTAAAAATTGCCGCAAATATTGTTGATTTATTGAAGATGGAATGATCTATTTAATGACATAACCAATTTGTATTTATTTAGCCACATTGTATTTATTTTCAACTTTCCTAATTGAATTGTTCACCTATATTGCATATGATCAATTATTGTCCATAATTAGGTTTGATAAATTGCTTATTTTATATGAATACTTCCTTATGAAAATTCAGATTTAAAATGGGGGCCCCTATCATAGATTCTGGTGGGGCACAAGGTCCTTGCACCGGTCCTGCTTTGCACTATGACTACTTGAATAAAATAGAAAATATCTTAAGTTTTCCGAGGAAATGAATTAATTCTTGGATTTTTTTATTTGTGTGTCGACTCTTTCTCGTTTCCGTTTTAATTCCTTTATGCTCACCCCTTCTCACATTTGCATGTGTATTGAAGAAATACCATTGGCGTGAGTTTCATTAGGGTGGATCCAAACTATTAAGGGAGTGGTCCACACACTCTCATCTCGGAATCATTGTCTGTGGTACATATAGTATGCGACATGCAGTATTTGGCAATAGCTGCTCTATAGACTGAGTCGCGAATACGGTCCGTCTGGCATCTGCCTGCCATCAGCATGGCAGATGCTAGACTCCAGAAGAGTAATACTCTACGCCTTCTTGGGCTCACATTTTTCACTGGTATGAAGTGGAGTGACTATATTGAATCAATCGCTGCATCTACTGCTAGGAAAGTTGGTTCACTGTGTCGTACCAGAAAAATGTTCTCGTCAGAATTCATTTTCCGTTTATAAATCTATTATTCGTCCATGCATTGAATATTGTTGTCATATCTGGTTTCGTGCTCATGCTGTATATCTCAAGATTTTGGACAAAATTCAAAGAAGAGCCTGTAATGTAATCGATCCTGACCTGGCATCTCGACTTCAGTCACTTTCTCCCCGACGTGACGTGGCTTCCCTCTGTCTTTTCTACAAACAGCAACTGTTTTGGTGAGCTTTTTTTTCCCGAGTGTCTCGACTACGTGATTTAAGCGTATTTACGAGGTTGGCAACTAGGTCTCACCGTTTTACTGTTGAACTAGCAAGATGCAGCCGCCACTTCTATTCTAACAGTTTCTTTTCTCGTACTTCTTACCTGTGGAATTCCATTCCGATTTTTTGTTTCCCTGTCACCTACAATCTTCAAAAATTTTAATGCAACGTCAATCGATCATCTTCTGTTTCTTAAACGCTGTTCCTTTTTAGTACTTTCCTCACTTTTCATTAAGTCATCTTCTTCTCTTTCACTTTTTGTAACACCACTCCCCTTGCTTGGGGTAAAATAATTAAAAAAAAAATAACTGTCCTCTTCCACCTCTACAACCATTGGGAATCAATCTGTAATGTTGGTTCTTATAATTCCTTATAATTTCGCAGATGAGGAATACAGAGTAACATTCTGAAATATGGCACTTACAGGTACTACATTTTGGTAGTTAGAAACTGTCAAATTCAGCTCCCTGAATTACAACCTCATCTCCATTTATTTATAATTCATTTAAAATGTTAGTTTTATCTTATTTCGAAATAAGAATTTCTCAGAAGAAATAAAGCCATTTCTTTCTTTCTTATTTTTCTTTTAATTAGATATAAAGAAAAAAATATATTTTAACGTGAAAAATGGATGAATCAAAGCAAATTTATTTCAACTGCTCGTTTCGATAGACATTGAACTTTGGGTTTTTATACATCAGTCTCCAATAGAAAGAAAATAAAGCGACGAATGACGTCATCGTGCTTAATGAAATAGATTTATAATATAAAATATTATGTGACTCTATATCATTTTTAGTTATGCCACCTGATCTCCGCTATTCCATATTCCGTTATGTTAACAGGAAGCATTACTTGACGCCAGTAAGCGAAAATGTCCCGTGTTACCATGACAGAATATGGAATAGGGGAGATCAGGTTGCATAACCTATAAGGATGTAAAGTCACATAATATTTTATATTATGCATTTATATTGTAATATCTCATCTCATATCAGTCGTGAGTTACTAATACATTGTTTTTGGTTTCTTTTGTTTCAAGCTAGCTTTCTTTTGGGGTATTTTTGTTTTTTTACATTTAATGATTTAAAATTAGAATTCTTTCTTATATAGAACAATGGAGTTAATTGTATAGATAAGAATCCTAGATAACTCCTTCAGAAACGATAAAGAATGCAGCTTCAAAATTACTTAAATAATCCGTCATGCTTTGATGGTACTGGTAAAGCAGTTAAGAAATAAATACCTTGGAATTAGAGAAACTGATATTCTACGAATAACCCAAGAAATTTGTGTTAAAAATACGAATTTCTACCAGAAAATATTTTCAACATTACTGGCAATCGCTCAAAAGGAATTTAAAAAAAAATTAATATCCGTCAATTAGTTGACTTTTAATAATTTTTACTTGTATATGGACTCTGTTAACACTAGCAAAGATACCAAAAAACTTAATATAAGTCAGTTAATTGACTTTTAATAATTTTTACTTGTAAATGGACTCTGTTAACAGAAATCACAAAAAATCACTTATACGCGGTATTTTCTTTTTGTTTCCCTTTTCTTTTTTTTTCTTTTTTATCTTTTTTTTTTTTTGACAATTTAACTTCACAGTTCTAAATAAGCCAATATATATCGGGGTTTTTTTCACTCGCATTAATGAGGAAAGAGGGCTTGGAAAATTTGACACTAACAAGATATGTCAAGAGGAGTAGAAGGAAAGAGTGAGTAACCAACCTAACGATTTTGTATAAATGGATGGCAGAACAGGGAAAGGGAGGGAAAGTAAGGTGACAAACATTGCTTACAGCTATAAAGGAGAGGAAGTTATGGAGAGCTATGATCACCTAAGTCTTGAAGGACACGGGACATAAGAGAAAAAATTATTTAAAATGATGCAACATTTATAAGCAAACCAATAATTTTCGAATGTTTTTTTAAGGTCGTTCTATTTTCCCAATCTTATGTCGATACTTGTTTAAAACTAGATAACTCATTTGGAAATGATAAAGAACACAGTTTCAAAATTACGTCATGTTTTGATGGAACTGGTAAAGTGCTAAATAAATAAATAAATACCTATGGGTTAGAGAAACTGACATTCTATTAGGTTGGTGCAAAAATAATGACGTTTTTTTGACGTTACATCAAAAACGTCATTATTTTTGCACCAACCTAATATGTCGATACTTGTTTAATGATATAGTTAGCTATAAAATATTCATATTAACTTGAAACTACAACTGGACGTTTTTGTGATAATGTAATGATTTAAGTCTTAGTTGTCATTGTAAAAGTACGTGGAAGTTTATTAAAATATACATTAAAATAACAAGGAAAGGTGTTCTCAAGGCAAAAAACAAATGAAACTAAACATAGTGAGACAGTTAGCTACAGAAAAGCTTTGTACCAACTGATTAAAAATTGGGAAGAACCCAACTATTAGGTTGGTGCAAAAATAATGACGTAATAATGTCGTTTTTTGACGTTAAAAAATACGTCAAAAAACGACATTATTATGTCATTATTTTTGCACCAACCTAATATTTAAAAAATCTGAATTTTTTGAAGCGCGCTTGCAGACTGAGTCTCTATAACATGTTACAGCTTTGCTTTTTTTTTTTTCTTTTTTTTTTAAGTTGAAGACATCCCTGACACAAGCCAACATCGACCCTGAGACCTGGGAAACCGTTGCTGCAAATTGGCCTTTCTTGCGTAGGACCATCCTAGGTGAGGGACCGAGACTTTCGAGTCCAACCGTCCATGAAAAGGATCTGCAACGTGCTGTCAGGAGGGCCCGACTCGCCCAGCCGCGTCCACCACTTACACCTCTTTGTGACTCCTGCTCACGGCTCTTTAGGAGTAGGCAGGGCCTTCACAGCCATCTCCGCCACCGCCATCAGAGGAAAGAAATAGAATAAAAAGAGAGGATGACGGTTCCGATGCTGGGATACGAGCGGATGCTGACTATCGCTTTTTTTATGGTTAAATCCTACACTGGAGCTTGCTCAGTGGTGACAAGCCCAGTAAAATTTATAAAATATTGTTTCATAAATAATAATGCTCAGGGTGTTGAAAAGTTCTCGGTCTAACCAAGAAGCCGTTTCTAAAACTTTTAATCTGATTATTTTCTAAAATTTGGGGAATTTGGTCGTATAAATTATGATTTCAATGGAATTATGATTTTCTTGATTGTAAAATTCGTCATTACTTCAATACTTGTTGATTCAAACAACAGGATCCTTTCGAACTATTTTCTTAGTTAATTATTATTTCTGTATCAACTGAAAATTTTCTACGATCTGCACAGTATTTGGAATTTAGTTTGAATTATCTTTTGTTAAATTGTTTTAAATGTTTGAGAAAATCGTACAAAACATTCTGCAAATATATGTGAATTGAAATTTCCACATGTAACAGTACTCATATATATATATATATATATATATATATATATATATATATATATATTAATATATATATATATATATATATATATATATATATATATATATATATATATAAATATAGATAACTAGATTATAATATATATATATATATATATTATAATATATATAGATATATATATATATATATATATATATATATATATTATAATTATTTTTTTACAAAAATATGATTCTATCGCGTCACAGAAATTGCTGTTCCGAAACTGGTCAGCAGAATTTAAGTTTAATTCCAATATTAAACCATAACCAGTAGTTAAGTTTTAATATTGGAATTAAACTTAATTTCTGTGTCGCGATGGAATCATATTTTTTTTAAAAATAATTGTAATCTAGGCTCTACTTCTGTATCGAGCACTGTTTTTTAAAAATAAAAACAAAAATACTAAAGAGCTTCGGATCATCAATCTAACTTCTTTCCTATTATATCAACACACACATATATATATATATACACATATATTAGTGGGTACAAGACTAAAGAGTTTCATTGTATCTAAGATAGGGGTTCAAAGGGGTATTCACACTTAGTGTGCGCCTTGCAGCTCGTTACATAAAAACCGTAATGAATAAAAATGGGATATCTGATGAAAAAAGGAAAGGAACCGAAAAGAAACTTTGTACTAACTGATAAAATTCCTTTCAACCTACTGATATCAATCAGCTAAGTGACAAATTTTATTAGGTTGGTGCAAAAATAATGTCGTTTTCTCACATATGTTACTATGTGAGAAAACGACATTACTTTTGCACCAACCTAATATATATATAATAATATATATAATATATTTGTATTAATCCTATATATGTATATATATATATATATATATATATATATATATATATAAGGATTAAATTTTTTGTAAAAACGAATTTTTAAAAGTGATCAATACTTAGAATATATTATATATAGAGCGTATATATATATATATTATATATAGAGCGTATATATATATATAGAGCGTATATAATTTTTTAAAATTGAAAAATTTACTATAAATTAATATCTATTATTTCTATTTATGTTTCTCCCGACTACGCAGTTTCGTAGACCACGTCCACTCATCAAGGATGTTAAACTTGTTTAATGTAAGATGTTTGAGAGCTACAAAATATGAACAAAATTTACACATACATTTTTGTTGCATACACATTTTGTTACAAAATATTAGGTTGGTGCAAAAATAATGACGTAATAATGTCGTTTTTTGACGTTAAAAAATACGTTAAAAAATACGTCAAAAAACGACATTGTTACGTCATTATTTTTGCACCAACCTAATACTTATAAAAATATTAAGAAATGCATGTATGCAATAATATTTATTCTTTTATGTAATTTGTATTGGTTTCAGTAATCACAAAGTACACATATATATGCCAAATATTTTCAAAATCTTGACATTTTAAAGAAAACTGGGTCTGCACAGTTCAATGTCTTGTGTTACATTGAATTAATGTACATGACGTGAGTGCGGTCCCTTTAATACCCTTACCCATGACCTCAGTATTCAGACATTCCTCTGTAACCCTTGCTGACCGAAAAAATTTTTAATCTATCTGTTCCCCACCATTCCTTTCTTCGGCACTAAAGAAGAAATATCTCACTCAGATCTAGCATTAAAATTAGGATTTAAATTCTTAAATATTTTTTTTTTACTAACCACGAACATTAATGTTTCAATTCATATCCAGTAAATAATTATAAAGTTTGATTATTTTTCCTTTATTTACCTTTCGTATTAACCGTGATGAAAAAAGGAGGCTATTCAACATATTTCTACGAGCCGCATATTTCAAAGAGCTGCATGTGGCTCTTGAGCCGCGGTTTGGTAACCCCTGATATATATATATATATATATATATATATATATATATATATATATGAATGATAGGATAAGGAAAAAATAGGAAACGTTTGCTCCTTATCCTTTCATTTTCTCGGATTCTAATCCATATTTGATCTTAATTCATATATATATATATATATATATATATATATATATATATATATATATATATATATATATATATATCAATCAGCTAAGTGTCAAATTTTATATTTGTATTAATTCTCTCTCTCTCTCTCTCTCTCTCTATATATATATATATATATATATATATATATATATATATAGTAAGAGCCTGGACGCAAATTTACCGTGGCTGAGCTAGGGATCAAGGCACTCTCCAGACATTTTCGTCTTTGTTAATTATTTTCTCTTTTAATCAAAGTAACATTCCCTATGTTAAAAATCTGAGATAGGAAATGCTATGTTAGGGTCCCAGTTGTGGGCAAATAGTGAACCCCCCAAACAAAATACTATGAAATTATAAATATAGTAAAAATACTAGCAATATATTGGTATATATTCAAAAAAAATTACCAACAATGCATATTTGTTAGGAAATTACCAACGATGCCTGTTTATAGTAAAATTACCAACACTACATTTTATCTGTAGTTGAAGTCATACAATTGCGTTAAAAATATTTAGATTTCGGCATTAAATAACCCATAAACAAAATCAACCAAAAATCTTTTTTTGTAAAATTAATGATGCGGCGGAATTGACTAATTACTGATTTTTTAAGGAGTAAAATCAAAAGATTTACCCCCAAGACATTAAAATATCTTGAAAAACAATATTCTTTTTACTTGATATCCTTGTTATATGACTGTGTTGTGTATTTGTCTTTTTACTTGTGTTTTATGTCTATACCTGTGAAATCATGTAGGGATATATTTTAATTTTATGAAATTATATTGCTGGAAAAGTAACTAAATAAAATATTTGCATATATGTACATTGCATTAGGGTATTTGTCCTTAAGTGCTAAAACTTAAATCCAAAAATTCTCGCTCGGTCAACGGCTTGGATCAAAGTGTAGTAACTGCTACCGGGCAGGCAGCTTACATTTTATCCTTCAGTTGTGTTTCTGTCTGCGGATAGAACACAATAGATAAATGAAGGATGCCTGGTCCTGGGGATTCCAGTCCTGCGGCAGCACCTCTCTCATTGCGTGAAAGGGGAGGATCGGTGAAATATCAACGCCAGCCCGTCGGTAATTGCGGGGACTGGACAATTTAGGGACATGGCCCATGTGCACGCGCTTAGACTTCCCACTTTAAACCGACCTTGTGTCATGTCTCTGTATCATTAGTGGACGAACAAATGCCAAGTGTAGTTCTGTTCTCTTCTTGGAATGTGTTATGGAAAAGTCCGATAGTTTATTTTACCTTCACAGAAACGCAATACCTAAGGTTTAAAATTAATTTCTAAAAATGAGAAATCTTTCTTGAAGCGTTTATTTAGTTTTAATTTGAAGTTAATAAATTAAATTTAATATTTCCAACAAGCAAAATATTTTTCTGTATTTCAAAACTAATTTATATTGACTGGAAGAAGTTTTCGTTTTGAAATTGCTAAAATAGCTAATTTTAGCGTCATTTTTAGCTATTTGTCATAACGATGTAAATCTCTCTGTTAAAAAAGTATTTCTAAAATAAAATATACTTTTCTAAAATTTTATTTGAGGAATATTAGCTGATTTAATATATATATTAATTACTTTATGTTTAAAATACCGCAGAAATGCATTTTTAAAACAGCGGTAGCTGTTTATTTAAGGTTTTTGACAGCTTGGCTGAGAGACAGAAGTTTATCTAATTTTTTTCTACGCTGGACATATCTGTAAAATTTACTTGAAGAATTAACATAAGCGCCCTTTTTAGATAATTTTTAACTACCAAGTAATCTTACAAAATTAGGAAAATAGTCCCTGTAATTTGATGTTTTATTGAATTTTAGGTGCTGTGGCTTTAAATTTACTATAGTTATCGCTCTTGTTTTCTGATAATGTCGTGCATGGACGTCCGTATTTACAAAAATCGGCACGTTTATACGCACAAAAAGAAAATTAAAATTATTTTTAAAAATCGGTGTTCGATGAATTGTAGTAACCTTTTCTATTTATGATTAGTAAATATAACTTTTAATTTTACTTACTAACACTATCTCCTAACCTCGACAGAATTTTAAAAGATTTAAAAATTTATAAGTTATAATTAATTTTAAAAAAATGAAAACATTTCTTTTAACAATTCATTATCCATCGATTTTTTAAGACAATAGTGTCTTATATATAATTTATCCATATAAACAGTTAAAATCTTTTCTAATTAAATAATGTCTTAGATTATATTGATTTTTTTATTTTGCAATTCAGGAGATTTTTGGTAACTGGGGGTCCTATTTTACAAGAAGAAATTGATGATTTAAATTCTCCAAGAAGTTCTGCTTTTAACTATTAAACTTTAAGCTCTACAAAAATTAATTTCTCGAAATTTCATAAAATTAAATGTGGGACGTAATAGATGTAAAAAAAAATATTTTTACCAAGTTTTCTAAATAAAAAAAAATCCTAAAATAATTTCATTCATAAATATAAATAAATCCTGAAAGTTTAATTGAGATCTGACAATTATCTGATTTTTGCAAGAATGTCCAAATTAGTGGTTTTCACCGTAAAAAAGACGGTAAGATTTTCTAAACTAAAAGACAAATACGCTAAAATTTCCTGACGCAAAAATTAAGATTTTTAACCAAAATTTCGAACGTTCTTAAAAGGATTAAATTAAATAATATAATTTAATAATAAAAACTCCTTTGGTCTTTCCTCTTAGTTAACATAAAGATTTTGACGATAAAACTTTGTTTTTATCAAGTTTTTGGCATTTTTTCATCATGGCATGCTATTAACGAATCAGTCGTAGTACATAATATATATATATATATATATATATATATATATATAGAGAGAGAGAGAGAGAAAGTGAGAGAAATAGATAGATAGATAGATAGATAGATAGATAGATAGATAGATAGATAGACAGATAGATAGATTTTTTTTAAAGCCCTTCCTTCAAATGACATTTTGAAAATATCGCAAAATCGTAATAATCAAATTATTTTGTCTGAAACCTAAAATTGCAAGTAATAAATTTGTTTGGTTTTCAAGATGGCCCAAATTATGTTGCAAAACAGCAGATTAAATAAAAAAAATTAAAAAGAGAAAAAAAATTCTACAAAGAAAATAGAATAAAAAAAAATCAATATTTTTTACAACAAAAATATTTTCATCGGTGAAAGTAATAGAAATTATGAAAGAGAAACTTAAATACTTACAAAAAGCGCTGAAAATAAAAATGTGTATATACAGGAATTTGCCATGACGAAAAACGAAGAGTCGCTGTATATCTTCTTTTTTTTTTTTTTTTGCTATGGTGGTTGGAACTTTTTTTTATCTTTGCCTCTTAGTGTCTTCTATGGAAATATATCTTCGAAGTACTTTGAATTCACTGACGTCACGAGTTCTGCAAGGCTACACAAGTATAAAGGGTGAAGTGTCAAGTAATGAAAGAGTATTTCATAGAAATGTGCATGTTTGTGTGGGCAAAAATACACATACATGCAAACAACTTACATACTGTATATTGAAGTCAGTTCGATTTCACGGAAGTATACTTAGGATTTTCTAATAAGATACATGCGTGGGATTTTTAAAATGAAATACACGCGTGGGATTTTTTTTATCTTGTATATAAAATATCAGCATTTTAAATGTTAATATTTAATGTCCACGAAAATTGAAAAAGTTGTTTAAAAAATTCCATTATCCCTAAAATATTTAAGTTTCAATGAATTTTTTATTTCAGAAATATAAAATCGTGATTTTTATAATGCATAAAATTGTTATCAACTTGACAAACGCGATGTAAAGTACTTAGGGACTTACTAGGTTTAGCTTGGATGTGGCATAAATCTGCAAGTATGGAGCACCAAGTGAGGGTCAAACTCACTACTTGGCAGTAATTGATCTAACGAAACAAGCTTGCCAACAATTACACTACGTCAAAATATCTAGAAATGTTACATTGTATTAAGTTGTTCGGAAAATAATGTCCGATTTTAGAATAAACTTTTTAATTGTGTTCTATTATAATAGTTGCACAAAAATATATTTCTTATTCCTAATGATTAAGGTGAACTCTTTGTTAATTTTATATTAATGTATTTCAGAATTTAACTTAAAAACATTATATACCTGCCATCTTGAACATGAAAAAAGAAGAGCTGCGTTTACTTTTCACATAAGTTCAAGCTTGCTCAGAATGCTTCTCAAACTTCTGCTAACATTAACAGAGCATGGGGTGAAAGATCCACTTGTGATCTAACAGTACAGCTTTGGTTTCGGAAATTCCGCAGTGAAGATGTAGTGAGTCCCGATAAAAATAAAATAAAATTTAAAAATAATATATATAAACAAAAAAAGAAAGCATCCAAATTAAAATAAGGCATTTGCGCTTTCCTTTAAAGCCATTATCTCATATCTTCCCCCCCTCTCTCTCTCTAAACTGCTCTCTATATACTGTCTCAACTAACGAGAAGGCAAGCCTGAAATAAAATGAAGAAAAGACTGAACCCGGACGAAAAACGTCGTAAGTTTACGGGACCAGGGTAAATATACCAAAATAAAACAGCCTCTACGCATAGATCCCTTTATATATAAAAAAAAAAAGGAATAAGAAAGGAACGCCAGTAAATAAAATAATTTTGACTGATCAAAAACTTAATAAAAAGAGACTTTTCATGATAGCCGAAACTAACGTTCGCACCAGAGTCTCGGAGTCGGGTCAAAAGGATATAAGCTCACAGCTCTGAGCTAGATGAAGAGACTAACAGCAAGATAAAACACAGAACAAGAGCCGCGACTTCGAGACAAAACAGCCATGCGTAACACGTGAAGTAGTGTTAATGATATTCCGGGCCTTTTTACGGTCGATAAAAAACAGTAGATTGACACTGACCTATTTTAATATTTATTTTTGACGTAATGTTACAAGCAAGGTCTGACCGCGAAGATACTCACTATCAATCTGATACGGACTTTCTCCAGACTGTTACCAATATCCGCCTTAGAAATTAACATTTTGCTACACTAAATATCAATGGACTCACTCTAAATCAAATAAATAAAAATATTTATTTGATACACTTGAGTCAGTTCGTTTTATTCCCGAAGTTGCGATAAAATTAATTACTATGTCTCTCTCCAACTCCAACCTACCAATATAATTTTGAAGATCAAGGTGACAGAGCACGTTCATTTGCAATTGAAAATCACCATCTGAAAACACTAGTCGAAAAAAATCCTTGTCAAAATGTCAGAGATGTGTCTCAGATAATGAGTGTCAACATTTCAACAAAATCGGATCATTTCAAGAAAACTGACAAGGTGAAGAAACTTGATAAACAGATTCCACATGAACTCAGTTCAAGTCAAAGAGTTTGACGTTTTGAATTCTGTTCAGTGCTGCGTATGCGAAATTCGAATGGTCCATTTTTTTGATCGAATAGGGACTTGTGATAAGAAATGGATCCGTTATGAAAATCGTAAACGATCTGCTCAATGGCGTGATCATAACTTTCCAAAACTGCACCAACAGAACATTATGGTGACTGTCTGGTGGCTCGCCATTGGCGTTATCAATTAGAGTTTACTAGAATCTAACCAAATCACCAGTGTAGTCTACTGCCAGCAACTGAATGAAATGCACATTCAGTTAAGCAAAATGGAACCAGAACTCACTGGTTAAACGACAATGTCCAATTCTGCTTCAATAAAAGTTCTCGGTCACATATTGCCAGAGCATGGTGGTGAAGGATCCATTTGTGAACGGACAGTACGGTGTTGGTTTCTTCAATTCTACATTGGGAATAACGATTCTTGAAGATGAAGGTGGTAGAAGACGTCTGTCTGCAATTGACAATTAACATTTGACAATTAACATTAAAATGTCAGAGAATTGGTTGTCAGTATTTCAACAATATCAGACCATCTCAAGAAAATTGGTAAGGTTAAGAAACTCGATAAAAGGGTTCCACATGAACTCTGTGAAAGTTAAAGATTTCGATGTTTTAAACTGTGTTTGATGGTGCATTTGTGAAATTCGAACGATCTATTTCTCGAGAAATGTATCCTTTATGACAAACATTCGGCTCAATAGTTTGATCATGACAAAGGACCCAAACACTTAATTTTAAATAACAGAAGATTATGGTGACTGTCTGGTGGTTCGCCATTGGCGTTGTCCATTACGGTTTCTGGAATCTAACCAGAGCAGCCCTGACGAAGTTTATTGTCAGCAACTGGATGAAATGTACATTCAGTTAAGCAAAATGCGACCGACACTTGTTAATCGACGAGGTTCAATTATGCTTCTTGACAATACTCTGCTAAATCTTGCCAGGATGACACTTCTGAAGCTCATCAACTTAGGGTAAGGGACTTTGCCACATGCACTATATTCCCTTGATCTCTCACCCACTGACTACAACTTTTTCAGATATCTTGACAGTTTTTTTAAGCCAAAAGACATTCCGTTAAAAAGAAGATGCAGAAACTGCATTCAAAGATTTCTGGGCGTCTAAACTCTTCGCAAAGACATAAATATCCTTGTAATTCATTTGCAAAAATGTATAGATGTTCAGTGTTCCTACTTTGAATGATTTAAACACTGTTTAAATACATTAATTCAGGAATAAAGGTTAATTAAAAAATCGGACATTATTGTCCGAACAATCTATTACATTAACAAACAAAAAACCTTTCGTTTACGTGGGTTAGCTGGAAAGTCCATAGGCTGACCCAGATATAAATGTAAGTAGACACACCAGTCGCTAGGCTAAAAGACATGCAAGTGTACCAGTGGTTTGCCAGCTGTTGCATCCTGGTACACTTGCATATCTTTTAGCCTACTGACAGGTACGTCTACTTACATTTATATATTGGTCAACCTATGAACATTCCAGCTGACCTTACTATATAACCTGTGTGAAATGTCGAAAAAAAATACATTACAAAATTCATAAAAAGAACTTTCAATTAATACGCTAATTTATAACTGATGGAATTATTTCGAATTCGGAGCAAAGCAATTATTTTATATTTACATTAGTGGGGATAATTTACCAGATGGTGCATTGGAATACTAGCTATTAATGTCTTAAACCCAACTTCCACCACTAGTGAATGTGTGGGTGGTGTAATGTATAGTGGCTCAGAATAATAAATCAGAAAACCGAGTTCGGATTCCAGTCGAGTTCATTACATTCACACATGCATATATATCCATCTTTATCCCCAGATATAGATTAAATAGAATGATTTGTAACTGGAAAAGACATTGTTATCTAAAAAAAATTTAATGCAACATTTATCCACAAAAGAAAAAATAATTATTCTTACGATTTAAAAAATGTTTCAGATTTAAATAATTCACAAATGGTCGGTAAGCCATAAACTTCCACGACTATTAAATCATTTGAAATTTACATCTATTTATTGTTTGTCTGTTGTAAATTCTTCTGTAAATTCTAAATAATAAGACTTTCTTTGAAATTTTCTTGAAAATAATCATTTCAACAATAAAATTAACCAAGTTATTTCTTTTTAAAGAAATTCAAAATAGTGTGACGTTTTGGGAATTAGAAATAGGAAAAAGAGAAATAAGGAAAGTACAACGTGAATCTATGGACTTAGCTTAGGTTATAGACGTTCGATTATCTTGTTAACTGCGGTCCTTGCATAGCTTCTTTAGGTAGTAATTTCTCTTGAGGTTGCTGGTTCCGTTCCTCTGTAACCACTGACCTTAGTGAAGAATCGGTGTTGCTTCGTGCTATTTGATTAACGTGATGGAAGAAAAAGAAGTTGGCCGCGTGATCCTTACGATAGGGAGTGATTGGTTCTTTCTTTAGTCATTCATTGTCCTCGTTTTATTTGATGCTTGATTTAACTTATTTCTCTGATTTATTATTTTACATTCCAATACATTTCATTCTAAGGAAAATGCTATGAAGAATTCATATCACTGTCTTTTGAACAGGACCACAATTTTCGAGAAGGGCCGCGTGATCCTTACGATAGGAAGTGATTGGTTCTTTCTTTAGTCATTCAGTGTCCTCGTTTTATTTGATGCTTGATTTAACTTATTTCTCTGATTTATTATTTTACATTCCAATACATTCCATTCTAAGGATAATGCTATGAACAATTCATATCACAGTTTTGAACAGGACCACAATTTTCAAGAAGGGCCGCGTGATCCTTACGATACGAAGTGATTGGTTCTTTCTTTAGTTATTCATTGTCCTCGTTTTATTTGATGCTTGATTTAACTTATTTCTCTGATTTATTATTTTACATTCCAATACATTCCATTCTAAGGATAATGCTATGAACAATTCATATCACAGTTTTGAACAGGACCACAATTTTCAAGAAGGGCCGCGTGATCCTTACGATAGGAAGTGATTGGTTCTTTCTTTAGTCATTCAGTGTCCTCGTTTTATTTGATGCTTGATTTAACTTATTTCTTTGATTTATTATTTTACATTCCAATACATTCCATTCTAAGGATAATGCTATGAACAATTCATATCACAGTTTTGAACAGGACCACAATTTTCAAGAAGGGCCGCATGATCCTTACGATACGAAGTGATTGGTCTTTCTTTAGTCATTCAGTGTCCTCGTTTTATTTGATGCTTGATTTAACTTATTTCTTTGATTTATTATTTTACATTCCAATACATTCCATTCTAAGGATAATGCTATGAAGAATTCATATCACCGTCTTTTGAACAGCACCACAATTTTCAAATTAAAGTTTGTTTTTTAGAAGCTGCCACATATTGACTGGAAGTAATGTTCATTTTTTAGCAAAAGAGAGGTAGAGAGAAAGAGCGAGTAAAAGTTTTTTTTTGTTGTTGTTTTATTTTTATTCATTTCTTATTTTTTGGAAACGTGTTCATTAAGACACGAGGTGAGGTTAACATCGCGGAAGTTAGAAAAATTGCCCCGTATACTTAATAATACAAGTGTGGGTCTATGGCATTTTTTTTGTTCTTTTTCTTTTTTTTTTTTCTTTTTTTTTTTTTTTTTCAAGCTTACTGTTCTTTTTGGGCGTAAGTATGCCCGATCGTGCAATACCTTAGGGTTTGAACTGTTACTAGTGTTTGGCACATTTAGAGTATAATTAAAATTATTTCGTCTCTGTTCTCTCTGGTTCAGAAGTGACAGGATGGTAATCATGTATCTGGGATCATTCCAAAGGATATACATTGGCTTGCAAAATCTTTGGGTCACCTTGATAAATTAATTAATTACTTTTGTTAATTTTACCCCAAATTTGAGAGTGATAACCAATACCCTTTTCTCAGTACATATTATCACTTTGAACCCTAACCACCACTTTACCGGTGGTAGAAAAAATGACGTAATGCGCAGCCACCGGTTGAACAGTAGTAGAGAAAATTGACTTAATGCTCAGCCACCGGTGGGTAAACACTTGTAACTATTTTTATATCTACCGTGAAATATTGCATACCAATTATTTGCGAATTTTGACTCAAGAGCTCAGATAGAAGGATTAAAATTGTTCAGGAACGCAGGGCTCAAAGGGTTAAGATCTTTGAGGACCAGAAAACAAGCTGTATGACGGATGATAGAGCATCTTAAGCTTATTAATGCTTCAAAAAAGGCCATGCAAAAATACTGGACCATCAGAGAAAATTTCACGCTTCAAATCTTTTATTAAGTTAAAAGGATTTATTGCAAAAAGTGATGTTTATTATTACAGAAAGTACAAAACATCAAAATATGGTGTTAATAATCAGTGTTACCGCCTTTGGCTCGAATAAGTGCCTCAATTCGATGTGGCATTGAATGGAACAAAATCCAGATTTTCTCATTGGAATTTTTGCCCATTCTTCTTGGCTGTAATCCCAAAGCTCATGGAGACTTAAGGGTTTTCGTTGGAACACTTGTTTCTTCATTTCCCATCACAATGGTTCAATTATATTGAGATCAGAAATTTGTGCTGGGCAGTCTTCCAAAAGTTGAACATCTTCATCCACAAAAAAACTTTTTGTTGTACGTGATGCATGGCAAGGAGCATCCTTATGCTGATTGATTTCTCTGTATTCGTAGTTTAGCAGAAGATTAAACTGTAGTAAACTAATATAGTTTTCGTTGTTTAGATTTCTACTTCCATCACTTTTGATACAATCACCCTCCATTACGTGTCAACCACCAAATTCTACCGTCTTTATAGTGTATCTTGCATTTCTTCTTTCTACCACTGGTCTTCTTACATATTCTGTTGCATTAAAATGTAACTTTATTTTGCATTGATCACTCAAAATTACTTTGTGCCACTTTGCATTTTCCCATGTTAAATATTCTTTTGACCACTTTAATTTTGTATTACGATGTGTTTTAGTTAAAGATGTTTTTATTTTGCTGCCATATGCATATTCAAGCTGTTTTTTTTTCTCGCAATACTCTGAGCACTGTATTACCTGAAACGTACCTGTTGAGACTTTGTTCACTCCTCACTTGTCTGTTAATGTTGGATTGTCTACTGAGACTATCACAATCTTTCTTTCATCTTTCTTGTCTAACTTTTGTGGACTTCCGGTTTTCTTTGCACTTATAACTCTTCCAGTAGTAGCAAACATCTTTTGGGTTATTTGAACAGTGTTTCTGGAAATTCCCAGTCGCCTATGTTTTGTTTAGTCATCTTTCCCTTCATCTTTGTTTCAGTAGAAATTTTAGCCATAAATTTAGCGTAAAAAAGCAAGCTAATGTTCAACTTCAATCACTTACTAAGGGAACTTATATTCATGCTACTAAGATGGAATAATTCCTACTAAGAAATTTGTATAATATCATAACTTTATCATATCAGATCTATCATTGAACCAATAGTTTTGCATGGCATTTTTTTAGCTTAAAGCTTCTTAAAGCTGTGTATCCTCTGTTACACGACACCTACGAAAATGCAACAACTTATTTTCTAATCATCGGGGTCCACAAAGACTACTGCTGGGGTGGTTGTAGTCTCCTTTATGTCTTGAACATTGGTACTTTGTGGTGATCCCAGATACAAAAAATATAAAATATCAAAATAAAATATATAAGCAAAAAAAGAAAAAGAAAAAAAAAGAAAAAAAGAATTCAAATTAAGATAAGGCATTTCTTTCCTTTAAAACGCATATCTCTTTTTTCTTTTTCTCTCTCTTTTTACTCTTCTCTCTACATACTTTTCTTCCAACTAATGAGAAGATAATAATAATACAGAACTTATAGCGGGAACAATCGTCCTGCATACAAATAGAAAATGAATTCAGTAAATATACAAAAATAGAACGAGGCGTAAGACAAGGATGTGTCGTCTCACCGGACTTATTCAACCTTTACAGTGAGACAATTCTGAGAGAATTAGTATTCCTACTAGGATTCATTATTGGCGGTCACAATCTTGACAATATAAGATATGCAAATGACACAGTGTTGATAGCAGACCGCGTTGGAATAGAGAAAGATGCCTTTCAAAGCAAAGTATTAAGGAAAAGGAAAATGTCGTTAGAAACAAAGAAAAAGAGTACTGAACTGTTATGTAATATGGTAGTGAATGCTGGACAGTCTACTCGCAGATGAAGAACAGACTTGAGGCAACAGAAATTTAATTCTACAGAAGGATGCTGAGAATAACATGGACTAAATATATGAGCAATGAAAAAGTTTTATAGAAAATGGAAACAAAAAGGACCCTTATACTTAACATCAGAAAAAGACAGTTGAAATTTCTCGGACACATAATGAGGAAAGTAGGCTTAGAAAATTTAACACTCACAGAAATTTTTAAAGGCAAAATGTCCAGAGGAAAGCAGCCAATAACCTATCCAATGAGCTTGTATAAATGCTTGGTAGAACAGGGATTAGGAGAGACAGCAAACGTTAACCATTGCTAAGAGTTACAAATGACAGGAAATTGTGGAGTCTTGATTGTCCACATCTTGAAGGGATACGATACATAGAAGAAGAATATTAAAATGTAGAAAAATAATCCAAGTAACCAGTAGTGAAAAGAAAGCCCAGAAAAACAAATAAAGATTTTGTAAGGATCTCTTCATATTCTGGTAGGTACAGCAATATATAATCTTTTATGGCAGCAGTTCAAATATTAAAGTTATTGTTATTAAAAAGAACAAAGTAATTTTTATTAAAAGATCAAATTCTTATTTAAAAAAAAATATTTCACTGATGTTTAAACAAAGGACTGCAGTTTTTATTCATTTGTTTTTTGTTTTTTTTTAATGACATCCTCTAAATGGTGGCTTCTATTCGCCATACACTGTTGTAGACGATTTCTAAATCCTAGATATTTTCTGGAATTCGAAAGCTGCGTAACGACCGGTGGCCCGTCGGACTGCAACTGTTGGTGTTGTTCTAGGAGACCCGCTTTTAAGTGGGTCTGGTAGTCCCCAGGGTCATCTCTTCGGCGGGAACGTTCGCGATTGGTCATGCCGGAGGTCGCTTCGTAGACCGGACGTGATGCGTGGAGCCTAATGCGCAGAAAACGACTTGTTATTTCGTTCTCTGCCTTTGTGGCATTCACATGCGGCCAGCATGAAGAATGAATCAGAAAGAGATCTAAGTGCGACGGAGTATAGCAGTTTGTTCGCACAGCGAACCAAATAAAAAATAGATTTCTAAAATAGAAGTGAATTAAGGTCCTACTTGATAGTTGACTTGGTTGTACATTGCATCAGAAATGTCATGAACAGCAAGAAAAACTGAGGTCTAGAATGAGCATGCAGTTGTTCCCATAAATTGGTACCAACTAGCAAGGCAACTTACATTTTGGGCCTCCAGGAAGATTGTTACATAACATATTTCTTAACCTTTGACATGTGAATAAATCATAGCCGAGTCAAGGGAAGATAATTCATTTCTACAATTCTACACTTGTGGCTTCGTGCCAAAACTAAGTTATACTTAAGTTATTATTTCCCCTTTTATTATTTAAGTCTCAATTTAAACTAAGAAACAATTAAAAGTAATATAATTGCCATAAAACAATTCCTCTTTTCAAAAGATTTAAATTTCCTACAATTGAATAGAATAGACATTGTTTTTTTGCAGTGAGTACAATTGATGTGTCAGGGGCATGAGTGTGTGGCAGCATATTTTTTCTTCATAGAAAACACACTTGCTCACATACAATGTCAGATAAAAAAAGTTTTAGGTTTCTCAGTACACTTCACCACATATTCACTTCACAGCAATGTGGTTTTCCTGAAAAATTGCTTTAAGAGAAAGATTTTATAAATTTCTGCTCGGTCAATAAATGCCGAATGTTTCCATGTGAGGAAACAGATAATCGCTAATATTCGAAATTAATTGTTAGAAGGAAGGAATATATTTCGATTTTATAAACAACCAAAAACAAAATAATAACCTGCATTCATACTTATGATTGTTATTGCAATATTTTGCTAAATTTGTAAATTCCACGGGAATTTTATAGTCTCTATAACTATTTCCATGGAAACTCACAAACCAATCATTATCTTAAGAATTATAATTAAAATAGCAAAACCGTGAAATTTTCACAGGTATTTCAGTTACATTTATTAATGGTTAAGGAAAGGTAATAAATTCAGTTAAACTACTAGAGTTATCTTCCTTGATAATTGTGTCATCGCAGTAGCTGCTGGCTTTAGTTAGGTACAAAATGGCTGACGTTCCTGACAGCGGCTCTTCTGAAAATCTAACAGAGTCCGCTTCCACTTCTACAGATTCCGAAAATGATGACCCTTCTCCACCGCCTCCTGCGCCACCAAAGAAAGTAAGAATTTTTATTCTATTAACTATTGGTGAAGATTATATTTTGCTTCTGTTCGCCATTCTGTATGTTAATGTTATTGCAAGCATCATTTGTATGTGCTATTTATTTTTTTTTTTATATTCGATTGGATTAATCAATCGTTTTCTCTACCGCTTGTGTTTTGTTTTTATTTACTAGTCTCACAGTTTCACTTATATCAATTCACCTTCATTAATGCCTTTCGTTTTAAATGATAACATCTGAAATTGTAATAGTTATTTTTCATTTTCAACAATTGCATTCGCCAAAAATTGCCTTTCTTCTCAACTTTCATTGTTTTTCTTTCAGTTCTTTGTTTTCATTTATTTATTTTTTATTGGCACTTAAACAATTTTAGATTGAATAAATTAATAGAGTCCTTCAGGTATTGATTATATTGCTTGATGTTTAAGAAATCGTTGATCAATGCATTTATTTTATTTTTGTAGTTAGTGTTGTCATTAATAATGTTTTTTTTTTCGACTTCGTTTCATTCTTTCGTCGTGTTTTTGTCTATAATTCAGCATTCTAGTTAAATAAACTTACTCATTTTTTATTAGCATTTTTCTAATTATGACTTTGATTCTTTTTAATTTGCAAAATAATATTGATTGGGTGAGATACGTTTTTAATTAAACATTTGAAATATAATTATAATTATATTTATTAAAAGAAGAGGCGTGGTTGTACTTTTAACTTTTGTTTTGAAAAAAAGAAAAATAAACAAAAAAAGTCTTTTTAGTTTACCTTTCAAATTAGTAAATTATTCAGTTTAAAAATACTTAGACTTAAAATTTTAACTCACTTTTCATTTGAAAACTTTAACATATAACTTTAACTGTGACTATCCTCCACCCACAAACTTGTTTTTTTTTTTTTTTTAATATTAAAGAAGCTATGATCAACATTCAACACTGAATCCAATGAAATTTAGTCTCCGAATTAAAATCTTTTCGTTAAGAGAAAATATTTTCATTTTCTTTATCCTTGTATCCAGCACCGTGTTACTGTTATTGGTAAAAATCTTTTTTTTTTTTTTAGTTTTAAGTTAACTTAAGGAACCCATAGAGTTAATCATTTTTTCCTCTTTAAATTAAAAATGCATGGAAAAAAGTGTTTTTTGGGGTAAGATTTTTAGACTTTTTTAGTTTAAAGTTTAAAAAAGCATTTGATTTAACTGCGAATTCTAAATAATCTTTTTTTTTTTGTGCGCGTGTGAAACCATTTTTAACCATCCTTTAAAATTTAAAGGCAATGATTTTATTTTTTTAAAATAAGTCTGTTATGTCCACATTTACTTTATTTTCCTGGATATTTTCTTTTACATTTACTAAGAATGAAAGTGAAAGAAAAGGCGTGCGTGTGACCATAAAAAGACGTGCATTTTTTTTATTTTTTTTTTTTTTAATTATGAACAGAATATTAACTTTTTTTCAAAGTATACATAATGTTTTTGTATTCTTTTTTAGACTCACTTACTACAATGGATGGAAATTACAGTCTCAGAACCAGAAAAACGAACAACACCCTCCATGAAAATGCAAGATACATACATTGTGTACCTTATAGAAACGAGGTTAGTTTTTTTTTTTTTTTGTTTCTTTTGGTTTTTGATTTAAAACAATTTTAGTTTGATTTACCTGAATTTACTAATAATTGCATTTCTGACGAGTAGGAACCGACAAAATCCGAGCTAAAAAAATATTTAACATAATTTTTAAAAATTTTAAACTGTTTAAAAAAAATATTTATTACTTTTAAAAACAATTAGTAAAAAAGACTAACAGAATTTTGTAAAGATAGTGTACGCTTAAAAATAAAATATAGCGAAAAAAACACCTTTTAAATATTGAATATTCCAACTGTCAACAAGTTTATATCAAAAAATAGTTCTCTCACAACCTCCAATTAAAAAAAAAAAGATATTAAATCTGCCTCAGATAAATACGAAAGCTCGAAACTGCCAAAATACAGAAACTTGTTCGTTTATATTTTAAAAATAAAATAATTATTTTTTATTTCCAGTAACCAATAAGAACATGTTCTTTATACAATTATTATTTCTTTATGAAAACGTAGAATATTTTTATAGGTACCTCCTAAAATGAAAAGTCTGTCTTGAGGCAAAAGCCTAGTTTTAATTTCAAGCTAATAAATTTAATGTTTCCAATAAGCAAAATACTTTGCTATATTTCAAACCGAATTTAAATTGAGTGCAATCATTTTTTTCTGATTATCAGTAAAATGGATAAAATCGTCCATGTTGACAAATCTGTCAACACAATATAATTCTCTTATTTTTTTAAAGATATTTTTAATGAAGAATATACTCTTGAAACATTATTTGAGAAAAATTAACTGATTTAATATTCAATTGATCTAAGTTTAAACAAATATTACTTTTAGCTTAAAAATCGTTTAAAGATATTTTTTTAACAGTGCCGTGGGTGTTTTCTTTTGTTTATTTTTTTTCCCGTGTTGAATGATGTATTGGCAGCTTGATGTTTGGAAATTTTAAGGAAGAGATAATGGAAATAAAATTTTGTGACAAATACGATGTAAACACTTTTTTATAAAAAATTTTAACTACCCAGTAATCTTAAGAATTAAAAATATTTTAAGCATTTCAATATTTTATTAAATTTTAATTACTTTTGCTTTATAGTCTTACTTACAAAGATGCTTGTTAAAAAAATGTTAGGAAATTGCCAATAAATTTATTATAGTTATTGCTCTTATTTTCTGATAATGTTGTGTATGGACATCCATATTTATAAAAATTGACATAATGCACACATAAAATAAATTATTTACATTCAGACTACTATTCTTATCTTTGTTGTTATTATCTCAATATTTCATCCGTTATGCCCCCTGTTCTTCATCAGATGTATATCAATCTAGGTAACCTATAAGGAATTACAAACTGAATACTTTATTTAATCTATGGGAATAGACTCTTCTCATTTCACTGCCCATGTCTAAGGATTTTTCATCTAGTTCTTATTTTTAATACTGCTCAGTTATTGCTTTCCATTGAACTCACAATTACTATGTCACTAAATTCACAAATCCATAATTTAATCCACTAAGCTATTGTTACAGGACAATTTTAAGTTTAAGAATTATTCTAATAAAAATTTAAAAATGAAAACAGTTCATTATTCCTAAAAAAAAAAAAAAAAAAAAAAAAACTATTAAGACAGTAGTGTCCATAATATATTTTATTCATAAAAGCAATTAAAGGTTTTTCTAATTAAATAATGTCTTAGATTTATTGCGTTTTTTTTTTTATTTTACAATTAAGAACAGATTTTCTGTAACTGGTGGTTCTGTTTGATTAAAATAACTTGATGATACAAATTTTATAATTAATATAAGCATTAAGCAAAACAAAAAAGAATTTCTTAAAATTTCATAAAATTAAATGAGTGGGTGCTAACAGATTTAAAATTTAAAAAAACAAAAAAAAAACAACAAAATAAAAAAAAAATATCTTTACAGGCATTTTTCATTCTATTCTTTTTTATATTTGGCATTTATTTAAATTTTTTTTTTTTTTTTAACTATTTCATGTCATAAAGTATTTAGCTGCACAAAATCATTTTTTTTTTTTTTTTTAACCACTTCTCTAATACCCTTGGCATCCTGTTTGCCAAATTCTGATTTCACAACCAACACCACATCTGTAACCATCCTGGATATGACAATAAACTTCATCCGGAAGCATGGCCTCTGATTAAGAGGTTTTGAGGAACATGGAACCACCTCTTAATTCTTGTTGTTCCAAAGTCCACCCTGGTCCAGAGTCCCAGTTATAGGCAAATAGTTAACCCCCAAAATAAAAGTATAAAAAATTTTATAGTGGAAAAAAAAAAAAAAAAAAAATCAATAATTCACTACATTTTGTTTTTAAAAAAAAAAAAAAAAAAAAAAAAAAAAAATTACCAGCAATACATTTTTCCATTAAATTACCCATAATGAGTTGATATGCTGCTAAACAAACAAATGAACCACATCATAAACCATCATAAACAATTTGTACCTCCTGGACAAGTTCTTTAACTATGCTCAGCTTCTGCTTTAAAGCAGAATCTTGCACAAAGAGCCTGTTTTGACATTTAACACTGTGGCTAACCATTGGAAGACCAGATTCATCCATCTCAGTGCAGCATCCACTCTCTGCCAGATTGATATGATGGGCATTATTTGTTGGTCGAACCCAACAGGCATCTTCAGAGATGGTTCTGTTTCTTTCCAGTACCACTCTTATTGTGAGGGAACTCCTGAAGGATAACACTGAATTCATGATTGTCCTTCTCCTAGACTGGTGCCAACCAAATATAAGTCTCCCATTATTAACCCCCTGGTTCATACTAATCCAAGGGCATTCCAGTGAATGAACAGCCTCACCATACTAATTGTTGCTGTTGTAGTTTCTAGAGCAGGAGTTAGTTTGTTTTTTTTTTCCCTTTCTGGAGTGGAGTTATTAGTCCTTATGATCAACTGGGTTTGAATTGAGTGTTGTCCTTCCCCTCTATTGATTGACAAACCGAACTAGGTAGCCCAATCTCTCTGTTATTAAACACTGGAAGGAGGAAGAAAAAAGTTGCATACTGCTTCAAGGTATTAAAGTGAACAAAGTTGCTTTGGCTTGAATTCAAACTACACTATTTAGTTCTACCAGTTTTAACTTTTACTGCTAGGGCCTGCCATCAGTGCCTGATTTACCATTGTGCTTAGGTGTGTTTAAGCACAAGTCTCTTTGGCCAGAGGGGTCTCAATCTTCCTTCCATGCCTGTGTAGGTATGCTGGGCCTACCTCATTCAGGGCTGAAGAAAGGGTCCTCATAACTTAACTAGCACAGGACCTCATTTCTCCTAAATCCAGCATTGCTCGCCATGCTACACAAATTGTAGTGAACCACCTTCATTCCTTCTGTATTCAATTGGTGAGAAGTAAGTTCCACTTTAGCAGCTTCTTCTTGAAAACCACCGCTTTTGTCCAAAAGGATATTTTCCTGATCACTACAATCTTAACTTATTTAAGTCTAGGATTAACCATTATATTCCCCAGATATCTGCATAAACTCTGCCCCTTCCTATGTAAAACTCTACTTTGAGTAGCTTCCAGGCCATGTACAGGATGCATTTCACTGTAAAAAAAAAAAAAAAAAAAAAAAAAATAAATCGCTTTTCATGCCAATAACCAATACACTACGCACATAAATTATTTCAGTAAAATGTCAAATGGGAAGTTTGACGCTTAAGTTAATTCCAGAATTTGATGGATCAACCTCCATTTTTGAGTGGGTAGAAATAGTTGAGTCGATGTGTGTGGTCAAGTTAAATGAGGTTTTCTTCAGCTTACCAGTGGAGCCTTTGCCATATATACACATTTGAGTGAAGAGGATAAAGCTGATGTAATCTAGATAAAGGAAACCATGTTCACCTGCCAGGTGTCCAGAAATTGATGTCGCTTTCTTTCAGCAATACGTCTAGTCTCACCGAAGCCTAGAAGAGCAGTGGTCCCCCACGTTCACTCGCCTGGTTTTTAACAGATAGCATTGTTCTCTTATGCAAATAAGCCTGCTGCATAAAAATGGCAGCAGGCGTACGCACATACGATCAACTCTCAGAGAATGGTTCGACATGCGAGGCAGCGAATTCGTTTTGCTCCTGGTAAGTCACTGTCACATCTATTACACTCCCCCCTGATCATATGATCACATAAGTGATAGTGAGGGGCTGGTCGTTTCACCCTTGCACTCCTTCGCGGTGGTATAACCATGTCTTCCTCTCAGGCCAAATCGTCAGATGTGTTCTGGTCTGAATCATATTCTGGGGGATCAATAAGGGTCAAGTCTACTTCTTTCTCGCTTTCAGATGGGGTGTCGCTGCTGCTTGCACTGGAGCTTGGTTCATACCATTCATGACTCCCTGACGTTGTGTCACTGCCATCATCCGCTGGTAACATTGAAGTGAGCCATGGACATACATCTCCCACGTGCCGCGGTACCCTGTCGATGACTGTGGACTGTTTATCCCCGTGACACGACCTTTCACAAACTTCTGTGTGGATATTTTACCCAGACTGCGTCTCCTTCTTTATACGAAGTCGAAGTCGCCTGGTTAGTCACAACGTAAATTCCTTTTATTCGAATTTTATGAATGCAGAAGATTGGCGGGTGCAGAAGAGGCAGACACGTCATCCCTGGGTGTGATGTTATACCAATACATGGCCTCCATAATAGGGCAGCTCTTTTGCGCAGCAATCCGTCTGATTGTCCGATGACACCTCTCTACAATAGCATTCCAGATGGTTTGTACGTGCAGCACAGTCGGAATCGCATGCCCCATTCTTCCGTGAATTGTTTGAATTGCCGACTGCGGAATGCAGTGTCATTATTAGCCAGGATCTCCACTTTCCGCCACGTTTGAAAAACACCGACTCCAATTGCCGGATTACATGTGCAGCGTCTTGCCGAACTAGCGGCCGCCAGATCGAAAACTGTGTGGGGCGCAATCGATCAGTCAAAAAATGGCGACCATTATAGTGCGTGATGTCCATGCCTAGACGGCTCCAAGTTTCACGAACACTGAGCTCTCCCTTCTGCCATCGCACAGAAGCTGGATCTATTGACTGGCACTGTTCACAACTCCGAACGACCGATCTCACTGCTGCTTTCGACATGGACGGGTTGATCCTACGTGCGAAATATAGTGTCCATTTAACTCCAGGGTGCCTCTTGTGTCGATGAATCTCAGTTAATTGAGCAGGGCTCGGGTTTCCTATGGCAGAAGCACATACTGGTTGAACAGGTTCGAGTTCCTTCACATTGTTGAACCACCTCTTGGGAACTCTAGTCAGCAAGTCAGCTTGGTTCTGGTCAGATCTAACTAGCGCTATGTCAACTGAAAGGTTGTACTCTTTCACAAGAGAAGTTAGCGTTTCAAGTCGTTGCCTTATGAGCATCTCGCTAGTGGCCTTGGTGTTCAGCCGAGGCTTTCCCATAAGAGCATTAGTCACCCAATGGTACACACAGAGGGAGTCTGTGTTCACGTGTAATACCAAAGCCTGCCATTTTAGCACGAGGTTGATTCCTTTTAGTACGTCATCTATTTCAGCCACATTGATATGCTGGGTGTTTTTTATCGGCTGTAGCCAGCATGCGTCCTCGATGATGGCTCCCTTAGCCTCGAGCACTACTCCTACAGCCAGCGAACTTGCGTCCACCCACATGTCTAGCTCCTTCATATTCACGCACCATTCTCCCTGTGCAGGATCCAGTTGCTGTGCCCGGGCAAGGGTGTTCGTTATCATACGTTCCAGGAGAGCATCACAAATTTTGTCGTCCCAGTTTTGTGTTACAGCAGTGGCTCAACGTTTGATGAAGCCTGTCGCCACTCGCAGCCATCCACACACGGGGAAGTGTCCCACCAGCTGGCCACACATGGAGAAAACACCTCTCTGTGTCATAGTCATAGGGCCGTTTACCATACTACTTCCTTGTCGCCATCGCAGTCGACCCTGTTCGTTCCATACTTCTAGCCCCAGCACTCTGGCTCTGTCCTGTAACTTCTCTGGATCCATGCTCATCAGTCCGTAGAGCTTGAGATGTTTCCTCACAGATTCCACCGATGCCACATCGACGTTGCTCTATTTATAGTTTCATTATGTGCTAACACAGCCTTGAGCACAGCTCGCATTATCAGGGGCACTACATTCCGAACCCCAGCCTGGTCAAACAATATTGCTTCCCTTTAAATATAACTGTTTGGTATGGCCACAGAGATTTTTCAACACGGATCTGTAGGTATGCTTTCCTGAGGTCCAGAATGGACACATTTGCACCCTGCTGTCTCTAGTCTCGCAGTTTTTCTGCACAAACATCCGCCGCACATGTGAATGTGTCAACGTAGGTATTCAGTTCCCGATAGTCCATCACAGGACGCACCTTATGCTTGTTGGTCTGCAGCATGGCCATCAGTGGTATCGGTCCCTTGGGCGGGCCAAACTCCTTGTTACTGTACGGCACCAACTAACCATTGTCCATCCATGTTTGCAATTCATGCTCGTACTCCTCTCTCATCTTGCTGGATACTGGATATTCAGAGATCCGATTCTGAAGTTTCCCTGGTGCATGACCTGCCAACCACTTCCAGGCTGCGACCCAAACTCTCTGCCATTCATTGAATTTTGCACTGAAATCTGCTTCGCTGATACAAATCGCTGCACAGATGGACCGTGGTTTTTCAAACTCTGCGCTTCCATGCTGCGTGATGCGAACTCCACCGAGTGCCTTAATGGCGTCGATGCCAAGCAACAAGTCGAAATCCAGGGGCTTCCCTCACATAACCAGCACATCGATTGTAGCAGTATTACCGGTTGCTGTGCGAATTCTGATGGTGCCCCTTCCACAGCAAGCCTGTGTAGCTCCGGTTAATGTAGATACCGCCATACCCTGCTTCGACCAAGACCGACATAAATTCGCGCTCAAGATTGACTGTGAGCACCCAGAGTCAAGGAGAGCCGAGCATGATGTGCCGTCAACACACACAGTAATGATGGGTAGCACCGAGTTTACTTGCTGTTTGGGGAGTGGACCGGCGCATGTGACAATTGGGCCCATGTCTGGGGAAGATCGAGGAATCTGGGAGGGCTGCACCACAGCAACGACTGGTTCTCTCTCTGCTGTCTCGTCCTTTATGATTGCTCGGGCCAATAGCTCCTCGAGAGACATATCATCCGCCCTGGCCGAGGACTGCAGGAGCCTTTTCACAGGACCAGAAAGCACCCACACGAACACGCATGCCATCGCACTGTCTGGCACTCCTCCAAAAAGAACAGACAGCTTCTGTAGATCTGCCAAATATACATCTACGGTCTCACCCGGACGCAATACATGTGCCTCAAATTGTTTGTACGCCGTGAATTTATCAGGGGCAAATGCTGTCATCAATGCTCTCTTGATTCGAGCCGCGTCCAATTTCTCTTCCATAGATAGTTGCTGGTAAACCGCAAATGCTTCTCTGATTAGGCGAAAAGGGATGACATGATCAAGCCGCTTCACTCCCGATAGCACGCGGGATCGACTCTCAGAGAATGGTTCGACACACGAGGCAGCGAATTCATTTTGCTCCTTGTAAGTCACTGTCACGTCTATTACGCACCACCTTCACAACGGCATACAAGCAGTTTAAAACTAGGTTAAACAGTCGATGTATACCTGGCAGGACTGAATGTTGGCATTTCTCTTTGAGAAGATGTCTGACTGTGGCTTGCTTTGCCAGAACATGTAAAGTGATTTTTGCATGCACTCTCCAGAATAGATGTTCTACCCTTAGACCATTTGCTGGTTCAAGTGATGATGAAGGATGATGAGCCTGCAGTAGGACTAGTTGTGGTAGCCGCAAAAGCACTGCAATTGCATCTCTTCTGCATAAGACCTGCAAAACAGCATCATTTGCTATAATTGTAGTGATCACAATCATCTGGCAAAAGTTTGCTTGAACTGATGAAATGAGCAGAAAGAAAGTCTGAGAAAATGCAGATTCACATGCTGTTATTGATGTGGCAGAAGAAATTGTTGAGGAAATGAGTAAGAGGCAGAGAAGTCAACACCAGTCTCCTCCCTCACCCACATGTAAATGCAGTGCTGTCCATAGTCAATGTTAGTCAATTGAAAATGGTGCTCAGCACTTATGGATTCATGCTGCTCTAACACAATCATGAGTGGAGAATGGTGCCAAACAGAGAAATTTATAAATCTCAAAACAATTGGTGGCACATCACAAGCATGTTATGGGGTTGGGATTGCCAGTATTTGTACTGAAGATAGCAACTCGGCTAATGTCAGCATCCTCGTCATGCTTGCAAGACCTGCTACTTGGAATCAATGCCATAAAGATATTTAGTGGTATCACCATGCCAACTAGAGCAATGAGGTTTACTGGCAGAGATTCAATCTAAATAGATGAACCTGATTTCTCTGAGGATTAACATGATAAATAAGGACATCATTGTGCTTTGGTTAGATTTCCTTAATGTTTGGATTGATGTCTGGTTGTTGAATTTCTTTGATCTACTAAACAGATTTCTCAGTTGATTTTCTCATAGTACAATACTTTTAAAATATTCATGACTCTTACTTAAACAACTGGCTTGAAGTCTAATCTTGATCTGCTAATGAATATCAATCCTTGTTCTTTATGCACTGTGTCTCCTTGGGATATAGGCAATCATGGCTCTCCACAATTTCCTATACTTTGTAGCTTTTAATAAATTTTATCTTTTTGTTATTTCTCCCAAATTCTGTTCTGCCATCCATTTACTCGGGTTCATGGAGTATATAATGTGTTGCTTTCCTCTGTCCCTCTTCAATCTGTCCTGTGAGTATCAGATTTTCCAAACCCTCCTTCTTCATTATGTGCCCCAGAAATTTCAACTGTCTCTTCCTAATGTTAAGTTTAAGTTTCCTTTTTGTTTCCATTTTCTCCAAAACCTTGTTGTTGCTCAGCATCCTTCTGTAGAGCTACATTATCTAGTAAAAGTGATAATGGATACCAAGTTTTTTCACTTTTTTTCCTTGGGAGACTAAACTTTCTAGATGGCCTTTTTTATTTTTTTTTTTTTTTTTTTTTTTTTTTTTTTTTAAAGAATAATCTGAATTGCATTCCATGAATTTTTTTTTTCTTCTTTTTCTGAAGATTCTTTTCAAATTTATTTTCAGGGTTACTGATCGAGAAATGAAAGGTTTTGGAGATGGTACCACTTCTGTGTGGCGTCGTTACAGTGAATTTGAAATTGTTCGCAATTACCTTGATGCTACCTACCCAGCTGTGGTGGTACCACCTCTCCCAGAAAAGAAGGTTGATTTACAATTTTAAGAAACCTTATTTTTATTTAGTTTTTTTAAATCATGTTACAAAATAATTTTTTTAAAAAAAATACAATCATTTTCAAAATTTGAAAATTATTTAAAAATGTATAATTTTTTTCTTTAACTTTCTTGTAAAACAATGGAATATTTACTTGTAATTGGTCTAGTCTGTGGTTAAGTTGTGGCTGTACAGACCCAGTTCTCTTGTTATTATCCCGCGTCCTGGGTATGACGATGGACTACGTCCAACAACAAGGCTTCAGATAATGTTTTCGGAAAAATAATGTTGCCAGCTATACGTTTTTGAAACAATAATGTTGCCATGTATGCGTTTTTGAAACAATAATGTTGCCAGTTATACATTTTTTTTGGAAACCAATCTTGGAAGCCAATCTTTAAAAAAACTGAAAGAAATAGCAACTTAAGAACTTGTGAAAATACTAAGCACAAATATTCATTTTACTTTCAAAACTAATTCTGCTGCACAATATTTTATATCTACCTATTAGATTAAATTAATGTTTCTTCAAAAATAAATTGAACTCCTGTCAGAAAATAATATATAAGAGAATAAAAACTGTATAATAATAATTGTATGTTAAAATTGCACTTTTGATTTTTACTAACAAATAAAAACTAAATAAATCTTTGACAATAGTATAGACTTGTTGCTTCATATTAAATAACTATATTGCAGTTAAATTTACATTCTTTATTGCATAAAAGTTCCTTTAGTTGTTGTCTGTGTAAGGAAAACATTGGTTCTTTATTTTTCTTCACAACATTTTTTGTTTTGACAAGACAAATATCATCTTGTCCTGTGTATGATAATAAACTACATCCAGCAGCAAGGTCTTTGACCATGAGGTTTTGAGGAGCATAGAATCACCTCTTAATTGCTGTTGTTCCCAGGTTAACCCTGGCCTGGAGTGGTAGTACCTGTTTGGGTCTCAGCTATGGGCAAATAGTTAACCCCTAAACTGGGGTCAAAACTCTATGAAAGTATAAAAATACACGCAATATTTTCATCATAAAAAAAACAAAAAACAGCAATACATTTTTGTAAAAGAAATTACTAATACTCCCAAGAAAATTAAATTTCAGCATTAAATGACCATTAAGGAATTGACATGCCGCTAAACAAACAAATGTCATAAAACCAAATACATTATGAAAAAGATTGTATGATATATACAATAAATGGTGGTGAATTCTTCACAAGAGCAGATTGTTTGAAAAAGTAGATGCATTTTTCCCCCCAAATTATTAAACTAAAATTCAGAAAAACTTGCACATATATATAAAAATCCCTTTTTTTATTCAGGCAACATACCTCTGGCAGAATGCACCATCTGATAAATTCAATTTGGATTTCATTGAGAGGAGACGAGCAGCTCTTGAGGTAAGCAAATAATTTTTTTTATTTCTAAAGAAAATTTTGCATCATTGCATTTATCATTCAACTTTCTTTTTCTTAAATAACAGATTTTTTAAAGGATCTGATATTGAAAAAAAAAGAAGTGACAGTAAAAACATTGTAAACATTCTTTCTGCAGAGTCACAATCATTGATCAATGCTTTTTTTTTTTTTTTTTTTTTTTTTTTTTTTGTTTAAATAAAAAAAAAAAACAATGGATATTATTGTGAATAGTATTGTTCAAAAAAACAGTTATATACAATGAATTTTGGTATCTGTCTATATTACTGAGATGAGATATTATGTACACTATTTACATTATTCGGACTATTGTCCTCATCTTTGTCGCCATATTTATTACAATGTTTCGGCTGTTGTACGCTCTAGCCTTCTTCAGGTGGTTGGAATGTCAAACTGAACCCTTTATTTCGCTCACTGGGGTAGACTGTTCTAGTTCTACGTGCCATGTTTAATGGATGTCGGTTATCAGTTATCTCCTGTTAATTCCCCTCTGAAAGTTCTCCATTGCCTTAACCGGGTATTGAACTCACATTCCTTGGGTCCTGTCACTGGATCTAACTAACGCCTTTATCCACTGTGGATAAGACCGGAGCATACAACAGCCGAAATGTTGTAATAAATATGGCGACAAAGATGAGGATAATAGTCCAAATAATGTAAATAGTGTACAATGAATTTTGTCTAAAAGTAGCAATATGATTGAAGATTTTTCCCACACTTTATATTGTAGATCTTTTTGCTTCGCTGTGCCTCCCATCCAACTCTTTGTGCTGATAAAGTATTCATGAGCTTCTTGCGACAGGTTGGTATTTAACTATAAACACTTTTGTATCAAGGTTTATCTCTGAAAATATTCTGGCTTTAATGTCAAACTGTGTACTAAGGTTTTATGGTTACAAAGCACTAAATTCATGAAACTATTTTAAAATAACATCTGTCAAAATGAATAAGTGAAGGTTTGAAAAAATAATTGATAAACTTGTATTTCTGTATTCAATAATCAAATACTTAAAAGGTAATAATTTTTGGGATTGGTTACTAATGTAAATTTTTTTTTTTCTCTACTTGACAAGAGAGACTTAAACCTGTTGAAATAGACTATGGGTTTTGTTCCATTTTCATATATATATATATATATATATATATATATATATATATATAAAAAAAGTAAAAGGTTTGTCACTTAGCTGGTTGATGTTACCTTCAGTATCCTGACTCCAGGGTTTTGAGGATGGACCTGTCCATCCACTCATCAGGGAGTATCAGCAATTGACTACTTATACTTCTTGATTTTTCTTTTTTATATTTACTTATCATTGGTGCAATTTTTTTTTATTGTAGTGTGCATTTGTACAGATGTGTATACATGTAGGGTGTCGATTATTTGTCATTTTCTTTGTTGTTTTTTTTTTTGTTTTTTTTCTAACTTTACACTCACTCCTAGGCATTTTTCTTTCTTCTATTTTGTTTCAATTGTAACCCTTTGTTGCTATTTGATTTCTGTTTTTTTTTCTAGACATGTTGTCATTTTAATTTTTGAAGTTTATGTATATAATGTTATGTAATGTAATGTAATGTTATGTAATGTATGAATGAATGAGAGAGCAAAGTTGGATGGCAGTTTGAAAAATTTCTATTTTGACATGTTTCACTGATGAATTCTTTTTCTGATTTTCAGTGAAATGTGTCAAAGTAGAAGTTTTCTTAATTGTCTTATATATATATATATATATATATATATATATATATAGCTATATATATATAGCTAGAATTGTGTGTAATATGAATACAATTATATTGTCTAATCAAATGGGGATATAAAGATTGTGCTAAAATCTGATAAATCTTGATCTTCCTAAAGATTTATTATCATGCCTGATCCCTATCTTTTCCCTTTTATTCTTCATTTTAAATTATTTACTTGCTCTATAATATAAATAATCTTATGTATTTACTCAGATCTTCTAAATAACAATAATTATATTTTATTTCTTAATAATTAGAACAGAGAAAATTACAAAATATGTACATGTGTATTTTTTTAAAATATAGAAATTTTCATAAAATAACAATATAGTATGTTATTTTTATTGCTGTCCCAAAAAGTTGTTCATTGCTCTTGGCTGATGTTATTTGATGTTTTTAATCATGTGGCTATTTTGACAGGATTCTGGTTGGAAAGAGTTGGCTTATGCAAGTGATTATCAGAACAAGGTAATAAGTTTTTTAGATTTTTTTTTTTTTTTTTTTTTTTTTTTCAAATTTAAATTCAACATTTGACCATTGATTTGTTAGAAATTTATATGAAAATCTATCTTCATGGGTTCATCAATAGGTTTATAGTATAATGATGAAAAAAAGCATTTCTTTTTACACAAGAAATATTTTTCAACATTTTCTACTTCCCTGTCAATGCACTTAATCCAGTGATAAATATTAATCATATAAATTGAATGGTGAAAGCTTAACTGTAAAATGTCAAATAAAAATTGTCTACAGTAGGAATTTTTTTTTTCCTATGGTTAATCACCATATTTACTGTTTTTTTTGTTTTTTTATTTTAACATATTTCTTATGTACGAACGTCATTGAGTTGTACATGGATATATTTTTAAATTTTATTAACTATTAAACTTTTTCAAATTGACCAAAGTATTTTTATGTTGCAGGGTTGGTAATGACTTTTCTTTAGATTTTTAACAAATCTCATGTAAAAGGAATGAAATGCCAACAACAAAATAATTTTCAACATCCAACTGATTTTCACATATATTTCATCTTCCAAACTTTGTTTGGATATTTCATATTATGCACAACTCCCGGTGTCAGCTCTTATCAGCAGTAACCAAATATGTACCACTGCCATCAGCTCTGGACAGTGCCTACCAATTAGCTGATTCTTCACTTTTTAGTGTGTGACTCATTTTGTTGCTAGTATTGTGTTCGTGGCACGGTTCACTCAACTTAGCTGGCATTTATCTCTTCATGACCATTAACTCCTCTGTTGTGTTTTTGATCTCAGAGGGCGAGAAAATCACTGAAGCAAATTTGGAGTGAAGATAGTTCAATCATTTGGGAGATACACAAAAATACAATAATCCTTTGGAATAAAGAATTAAGTCAGGTTAAAAATGTAACAATGATTTTGTTTATATATGATTTGTTGTATACAATGGTTTTAACCCTTCCCACTTTTGTCATAATCAAATGATACTGCGATCCCCTTCAGAGTCTGCAGCTTGTTTTAGTAGTAAATAATAATAATAATAAGTTCTTGTCTTCATGTCTGGCACAAGGTCTTTGGTCAGGAGGTCTCGGCGAACGATGTGGATTCCAGTGTGCCTCTCTTTCTCTCCTCTCCTGTCTCTTAACTCAATTCAACTGTATTGAGTCCAAAATCTCCAGCTTATATGAAATCTGACAAGGGTGGGGTTGACTAGGGTATGGGTTTGGTTGTCTTCTGTCCTAAGTATCAATCTTTTCCAAATTTCCATATCAAAAAATGCATTTAAAGTGTTTTTTCAAATTTGGGGTTGTCCAGCCCCCTTTTGAGAGTGATCAGAGGAATTAAGCCACCCCTTAACTTCTCTCTTTGCACTTTGCCTCGTACCATCGCTTTTATTAGGTTGGTGCAAAAATAATGTCGTTTTCTCACATATGTTACTATGTGAGAAAACGATATTATTTTTGCACCAACCTAATATATAGGTGGTACTAATCTCTCTTTTTCTCTCTTCTCCCTTCTCTTTCTTAACAGCCACCCTCAGCTATGCTTTCTGGGAATGGAGTGATAAATCTAACTTCCAGATGGTTCAGTATAAGACAAAAGGGATTTTCAGTCATTATCAGCTTGTCCCATACTGGGATCCCCTCGATCGACCCAACCACTCAAGAATTGGAGAAAGAAAAATTTATTTCCACTCTCCTTAAAATGAAAGTTTATCATTTCTCTTCTCATATGATTGACTAGACCACACAGCCTTCCTGCTTATTAATTAATTTTTTCCTTACCACATGCATCCAAAGGAATCTAAATTAATGTCTAGATACAAAATTTTCTCTGGACAGATGTCACTCAAATTATCTTCTGGGTGGTTGATTTTGAAACATGTTTTTATTTCATCTGACATCTTTGCAGATACCTTAATGGTCTCTTTCTTATCGGTGGGAGGTGGGAGATGGATGGGCAGTCTTGGGTTTGCTCAATCTTACTGAATTTTGTTTAGTTAAATCAGGGTTTGATTCTCTTTGGAATTATCTCAAAACATAATTTTTCAACGCATTTCGTTATTAATTTCCTTCTCAATCTTTCAATCCATCTTCCTGCAATTTCAACAATTATTAGTAGACTATCCTATTCCTTCCTTCCTTTCTTTCTCTTTTTATTTGATCAACCTCTGGAGATCTCGGTGTCACAATATCAATCATTTATCATGAGGAAATTTATTTAATAAAAATTTTGAATGTTAAAAGTACTATAATTTGAATATGGTAGAATTTTTTTCTTACTATGATGTTCGTCCTGTTCAAGGCCCAAGAGCCACTCAAGGTAGAGGGTTACAGATTAAGAGGCATGGTTTATGTATATATGTGGGGAAGATAATGGTTGACTTGGACAGGTTAAGATTGTAGTGATCAGAGAAGCATGTTCTTGGGAGTCAGTTCCACAATGCAGTTGTTTGTGGGAAGGAGCTGCTTGAGTGGAATTTGCATCTCACCAATGGAAGATGAAGGGAATGAGGGTGGTTTGCTACAATATGCATAGCATTAGCTATGAAGGTTGGAACTGGTGGAACTAAGGAATCTAGTTCATCTGAACACTTTCTTTGAAAAAAGTGATAGAGCAGCAATAGTCTTGCAATATTTCATCTCAGAAAGAGATTGTAGTATGGAAGATAATTTGTCACTCCAAGGATGCGGAGACACTTTTGGACTCTATTGAGACCGGGCAGTGAAGACTGGGCAGCTCTTGCCCATCTATGGCAGCAGTAATTCATTTTTGGCCTGATTTGACTCTTGTAATAGTAGAGGATGCCAGGAGGAGTCAGATACTTACTAGAGTGATACAAGGAACCAACCATTTTTCTAGCTTCTTTAGCATATGTACAGAGCTCTGCTTAAGGTTTGGATTGGGTTTACATCCCAATAGGCACTCAAGGCATGAAACCTACCTGAGTGAACACCCGGAAATTGCGATCTGTGAAAGTTCTGGGTCTGCTCAGTGATGACGGAACATCACTAGTTTTGTTTTTCAAGGCATTGATTGTGACCAGTCAGTTTTTCTCTCACTGAGCTGTTAGAGCTAGATCAGAATGGAGATCAAGCTGCCAGGCTCTGGTCATCTAGAATTTTGGAGGTGCACCCATATATCATATTATCAGCATTCAGAAATGATTGGAGTATACTCTTAGGCAGATCACTTATGTAAAGTAGAAAGAGGTTTGGACCAAGAAATTAACCTTGGGAGATGCCTATATTGATCACTTGTGCATTGGGGGACTGGTTGTTGAGGAGTTGTTGAAAGGTTCTTAGCTCAACTCAAAATCCCTTCCAAACAAAATTTGGTGTTTGGTTAGATTTAGGGAAATTAGCCAGGACAAAAACTTTTCAGCACCCTCTTATAAGTTGATAAATGTTAATAGAAAAAATATTGATAGTATGACTGACTAGAATAAAAATGATACAAAACTGACTCTAAATATGTCAAAAATATAAATTGTACCATTTTATTCTGTTGTATTTAACAAATGACTTTGTTGTTTTTGTTTATATTAATTGACAAAATTTGAAATTTTGGGGTTAAAATAACTTCTAAGACAATTATTAATTTTTCTTGTCAAGTACATGTCATCTCACTTCATGTTAATATTAACTGAAGCTATTTTAATAACTGAGTGAATGATGAAACAGTATAATCTTTCTGATAGGATTGAATGTTTAACTCTGAGAAGAAAGAATTTTAGGGATATCTTCTTAGTGCTGGAAAAAGGATATGCTGTGCTACAGAGAAGAAAAGTCATGCAAATTTTAGCAGCACATCTATTCTTAACTATTATAAACAAATAGGAAAGTAGTTTGAATCTGACATGCAAACCTGAGAGGAAAAGAATAAAACTGTAATCCAGTATGGATTATAGTGTCATTCTTTATATAAAATATATAAGAATGGATTTTTCATTTATTAACCCGACATAATTTATTGCTTAAATGTTATATTTAAGAGATACCCATATTTGTGTAGATGGTCTGTTTATTTATTAAACAGTATATTTATTTATTTCCATCTATCAACCTGAATATTCGAGAAATCTTATTAGAAAAAAAATATGCATTCTGGCATATTTTTCTAATAAGATTTCTTAAATATTTAAGCCAGTAGATATAAATAAATATACTATTTAATAAATAGACCATCTACTCAAATATGGGTATCCATTAAAAATAACGTTTAAGCAATAAATTAAAAGACATGTATAATTGATGGATCAACCTAAAAATATATAGTTCTTCCAACAAATTTTGAGGTTAGACATATTAAAGCCATAAACATTAAAAGTAATATCTACTAGACAGAATAAACATTAACTATAATTAGAAGTATAATCATCAATTTAATTGATGTTAATTATACTTTTTTAAATAAACGATACATTCAAAACATTGTAAATTAAAATTTGAAATATATCAATTAATGCTAATATAGCAAAATGTTTATTGTATAAGATAGCTATGAGAATCAGATTACTTGATAAGCATGTATGAATCCAAGAACTTTAAAGAGAAAACATTAAAATGTATAAATCTAGAGAAAATCTAAATATGAAAAATGTTTGGTTGGCTTTAAATAGTATGCATAATTTTGACACACTATTCACTCATTGTGAAAGTATACTAAATTTTTTTTTTTCTGTCTTATATTAAGTAGCAAAGTTTTTAATATTTAGATGAGATACAAATTTTTATGTAATCCTATATTTTCCTTCCTTTTTAATCACTTTTACAGGCTGAATCGAGACTGAAGAGTTTAAGTGCAGCATTTAGACTCAAGAAACCTGACAGGTAAATATTTAACTTTTTATGTCGGTCTCATTTTTAAGCACTTGTTTAAATTACCTTTTCAAGTGATTGAGCTTTGAATCAACTTTGTAATTTTCACAAAACTTCAAATCAAATTCTTTCTTTTAAAAAAATAATTTTCATTGACACTCAGCTTTGTAATTTGTTGAATTTTAACAACTAACTAATGAAAAAGATATCTTTAAAATACCAATAAAATAAGATTTCAACTAAAATGTTGCTGACAATGGAATAGCTAGTTCATCATTCCCAAAATTAACTTATAGTAAATTAATATACTAAATAATGACTTGTCTATGAGATATTGAGAGAGAATTTAGGATGTTCATTTCTTAATCTATCTAATCAGTGATATTGAGGAAAATCAAATATCAACCTCAAATGTATATTTCATATTGAGGGATACAGTAAAATATTTGGTATGATTATGTAGCTTACAAGCCCAACAATACGAGTAAAAGGTATTTATCTTCTACAGATACATCCTTTAGAAATGCTCAAAGTAGCATATATTTTGTTTGTTTTTTTTTGTTTTTGTTTTTTTTTCCAATATTTTCACAATCAAAAAATGATCCAAGAAAATCAAAACTCATTTCTAACAATGAAGACATCAATACATTTGTTAAAATAATGAAATTAAGAGGAATATTCTTGTATTTTGAACTATTGTTCTCATCTTGGTTGATATAGATGTGATTATAGACACAATGTTTCAACCAAGTACCCTCTGGTCATCATCAGGTGTCCATTGATTGGCTGAGATGAGATATCTGTTGGTTATTGTGATATCAGTTATTGTTCATTCTTCAAAGGATTAAGTTCATGACCACTAGATGATGGTATCACATGTATGATCAACTCCTATATCCACTACATCACAGTTTTTGAGCCTTTTCTTATATATAATTTCAGATTGTTTTTGACATTTGATTATGATGTCACAAGGACATAATATAATTAATCAACAAATATCCCATAGCAGTCAATCAATGGACACCTGATGATGACCAGAGGGTACTTGGTTAAAATGTTGCGGCTATAACAACACCTATATCAGCCAAGATAAGAACAATATTTCAAAATAATACCAAAATATTGACAGTTACTCATCTCAGAAATGAAATACTAAATCATTAAGAGGAAGTTATAAACAACTGTTAGGTTGGTGCAAAAATAATGTCATATCTCACATATGTTACTATGTGAGAAACGACATTATTTTTGCACCAACCTAATATAAATAAATGAAAACCTGAAATGGCACAATAAAAATAAAGTTGTGCTACAAATTTATTTATCTGCAGGAATTTTAAATTTGCATGAAAAAGATTAGCAAATTTAGTTTTAAAAATGTGATAAGATTTGACTTCACAATTGTATTAGGTTGGTGCAAAAATAATTTCGTTTTCTCACATAGTAACATAAGTTAGAAAACGAATTTATTTTTGCACCAACCTAATATAAGCAGTTTTGGAAGTGCTAGAGAAATCTATAATTGTCTGTGAAATATTTGAATCAATAAATAAAAAATGTTCTATTGTTTGAACCCTCAATCACAATCTTTCAGTGGATTTAATATGATGTTCAGTAGCAATTCCATTACTGCTATTTTAAAAACCAAAAATCTTTCTTTTCTGTCTGTTTTATTTAAAAAAAATATTGTATTAAAACTGGATTTAAGTATTGATTAACTTGCTTTTTTTTTCCTTATTTATTTCTTGCAATTTCAAAATACAGCAAGTGTATTTGAGGCAGCAATAGAACTAATATATTTCTAATTGAATATCCAACATGTAAAATGATGTAACAAAATTTACTTTATTTTTTACATGAATATGAATATTGTATCATTTGCTTTATCTTAATATTCCAGAAATGATGAAAAAGAAAAGCTTTTCAGATAATATTTGTTCAGTTGATAGTCGTAAATTAATTCTGTTTACTTCAAAATCTCCGTTTTAAATGTTAAAGCAATAGAAATGTAATGACAAAACTCACTCATTATTTATTGTGTTCAATCTGATTTGAAAGCACTTGCCTCAAAATAATATGAACAGAATTAAATAGTGGCTCTGAATGTGCGGCTTTTTCTTTCTCTCCTTTTTTCTTTCCTTTTTTCTCTCTCTCCCTTTTTTCTCTCTCTCCCTTTTTTCTCTCTCTCCCTTTTTTCTCTCTCTCCCACATTTTCCCTTTAAAGCCTTTCTCCATGAATGAAGCATTATCTTCACAATTTATTTTCTTTCCTTTCTGATGACTTAATAAATGGTATTGAATTTCTCAAATGCTTTTATTTTAGTACTATGGCATCAGTAGTAAATGGGATGATATCTAAATACATATATATTGTTCTATGTAATGCACTAGTTTCAACTTGAAAAATGTGAATTTGGATGTTAAATGATTTATTTTCATTGTTGCTCAGAGTATCTGCTCAATCTTCAATGGTCACTTTTTATTTTAAAATTTCTCTTATTTAATTTACTTATTCAATCCTATTAAAACTAACCTCTTCATTTTTTTATTTTGTTGTTGAAAATTACAAAACATGACTTTTAGACAAGACAATTATTTCAAATATAATTTTTTATGTCCCTTCAGGATGCAGGCAATAATGGCTTTCCACAAATTCCTTTCCTTTATTATCTGTGAATTGATATGACTTCTGGAGAAAGAATGTAGAGTGGTTTCTCATTGCCTTTTAAAGTTTTGAATTCAGTTTTCCTTCTAGACAGACTGAAACAATATTAGAGATCCCAGTCTACTCTACTATTTAACCCATAGTTGGAGAGAAGAAATAAATTCATGTCTGCAGACTAGAAGAGAACTTTAACTTGGCTCACCAATGTCATTGTGCAAGTCAATAATAATTACACTCTTTGCATGCCCACTAGATACTCTTTCAAAAGTAAAATTTCTAATTTACAATGCTTTGTTTAGCAATTTATATTTTCATGTTTACAATACAGCTCATGATCAAAAAGAAAATTTAAATTTCTACTTTAGGAAAACAAAATGTCTGTACAAAATAAATCTTTCCTTTTGTTGACAAACTGACTTGAAGCAATGTCGTTTTTAAAATCATCTCTTCATAAATTTATAGTTTGAATAATTTCTGTTTTAATAAAATATTTATTTTGTTTTTATACAGTTAAATCATACTGTTTGGTCTTGTAATTTTTTTTTTTCTGTAATCTGTTTTTCTGTCTGTTTTATGAACTCTAAAAGGAAATTCGTTTTCACTAAGTTATTGGATCATTCAGTTATTTTTTTTATTTTGTCACAAAACAATTTTATTGTACATTGCATCCATCTGTAAATTTTTTTTCCTTTGTGATTTACGATTTTATTTCAAATTCAAGTTTGATTTTTCTTTTTCCAGACAGTTTGAAGAATTAAAGAATTACAGCAATGAGTTACAGTCAATTATATCAACAATTCTAAAAATAAGAGCAGTAAGTCGAATCTATCTTGGACATTCAATCCTAGTTTAATTATAATAATAAAATGTTATTTTTTAGGGGAGTATTTTCATTCTAAAATATTTTCAATCTCTTTATTTTAATCATCTTGGCATTTAAGAGCTAATCTTATAATAATTTCTGTTCTCAATATAATTGCTTGCATATTCTTTTACAAATACTTTTAATTATTGCAGATATAGTTTCAGTTACCAAAAAATATCAGTACTTATGTTACATCTTCTCTTTATTGTGATCTAACAAATTTAATATTAGAACATATACTAATGAAAGATATTTATGCAAAAGCAGACAAATATTTTTGTAAGTATTGAGGTTTTATTGACTTTGTAATTTTCCTTTGTGTCTCAGAAATTGGCTGATCGGCTTTATGGCATTCACAAAATCCATGCCAACTATGCCAGAGTCTATGCTGAATGGAGTGCCTTGGAGAAAGAAATGGCTGAAGGTCTTAAAGGCTCTGGACATTACATGGATGTGTAAGCATCTATTAATTTTAAAGTTTTACATACAATTATTATAATGAATACAAGCCTATTACAAAAAATATATGGGTACGGTACTGATCTTCAAAAGTCTGTTATCAAAAAGTCATGCTGACCTACAGATCATTCATAATTCTACAGGATTAGAGTTGAAGAATTATTATAGACTAATTTACACAAGTGAAACAACTAAGAATTTAATTAAAAGAAGAATATATGAACACAAAAGGGATCTTTTATGAAACCACACAATCTGTACATGAGATGTTCATCATAGGTCTGATCATAATTTTGACTTAAAGAATGCAGTTTTAATCAAGAGTGATAGTAATTATTACAGTGAAAATATATTGAAAGTACACTAATTTCAGTCTTCCACAGTAAATTTACATTCATGATTATACAACACATCTCTTAACAAAACCATTGCTATTACAATGTAGGATGTTTAAAAAAGAGTAGTGATTATAAACAAAAGGCATAGAAAGCTGAATTAAATCAGTTAGGTTATCCATCTAGATACACTGGATGCCAAAAATTAAATTTAAATTTAACCATCTTTATATCGTCTTCATTTTTTTTTTTTTTTTTTTTTTTCAATGTAGAATTATAACCAGTGTTTGTTGCATTTTGTTCCCTCCCTCTCTCTCTCTCTCTCTATATATATATATATATATATATATATATATATATATATTCATATTCTAATGAAATCTGGTAGTATATTAGCATTCAGCAAAGAAAGAAAATATTGTTGTGATTGTTAATGTTTACTTGATTCTGACATAGTCATTCTTCTTGCTTCTGACATATTAGGGCTACTGAGACTTCATCTAGGGACACTCAATGCATATTTAATCTTTTATTTTTTAGCAGTTTTATTTTGTTTGATTGTAATAGTTTTGTGTTTTTTGCTTCATTAATTTTCTTATGAAATCTGATTTCTTTTGTTTCAATAGTTAAAGTCGTTATTATTTGCTTCTTTGCAGCTTTGCTAATTCTGTTGATTCTATCTTAGAAGAAGAGGAGCAATATGCTGATCAACTAAAGGAATATTTGGCCTTTGCTGATTCTTTAAGGTGATCACTTCTAAAAATAACATTTTTTAAAGAAACACTTTGTATATTTTTTATTAAAATAAAAGCAAAGTGCACATAACAAACAAACAATTGTATATGTAAAGAAAAATTTCACAAAGTTTTCACTTTTAAAAATTATCTCTAAATATTTGTATTAAAGGACAGAATCATTTAAAAGTTAAAAAGCATTATGCCAATAGATAATGAATTTGATTGTTAATTGGGTAATGTTTGTATAAACCTGATGATGCAGGATTTGCACAAATTTTTTTACCTCATTTCATAATAGCTTATTCAAATAATCTACTACGATTTCCAAAGGTATGTATCTCTATAAAGAAGCAAAATGAAAATTTTAATAATGCAAAACCTTAATGTTTATTCCGTATGAGAAATACATAAATTAGGTTTTATTTAAAGCAAATAATTATGTATTACCAATTCAGTTTGAAAATATATCAGTTATTTACAACTTGTATTTTTCTATTAGAATTATTCCGATCTTTAAAAAAAAAAAATGCTCTTGATATTAGTTCAGGTGAATAATGAGCTCTTTTTTAATATCTTGAATATATAGAAAGAAATTGAAATCTATAAAAATAAGATTTTAATAAGGTGAAAACAATTTATTTATTTTTTTTTTTTTTTTTTTTTTTAAGTGAAAATGTCTTAAGTTAGATTTATAATTGATTCCCTCAGGTCTATCTGCCGGAAGTATGAATGCATTCAGTATGATCTTGAACGAACTGAAGATTGCCTATCTTATAAAGGAACCCAAAAAGATATGTTGGTGAGCCATTCTTGTTTCAACTTTATTCTCTTTTATTCTTTCTTCATATTGTTTATCCAATAACATTTTCAATTGAATGCAGAATTGTTTGGTTTATTTTTTGTAAATTGAGGAAACTGTATCATTGCTGTTTCAAATAATGACAACAATAATTCTTGACAAAATCCAGTAATACAAATATTGATTATTTTTTTTTCTCCCACTTAATTAAATGCTGTACGAATTTGAATTGTAAGTAACATCTTAACCAACTAAATATGCATGTTTATTTTTCTCCCAGAGTCAAGGAAAGCAGCAAGGTGGATTTACTTTATCAAATGTAAAAACTAAACTTTTTGGAGGTGACACACCTGAACAAAAAGATCAAAAGATTAAAATGCTTGAAGAACAAATTCAAGAATCTGAAGTTGAATTGAAGGTTGTTACCGCTGATACACAGTAAGTTGTTTTCTAGCAGTGTTTGAATCCATACACTGGTCTTCTTAACACATTTCACTTTAGCAAAACGTTTTGTTTAACAAGTTATAGATATAATCAATAAACACTTATGGTGTTACAATTTTTCTAAAAATTCCTCATTTCAAAGATTTCTAGTAGCAATTACATAAGCAATATGGAAAGTTTAGATAGTGTATGATTTGAGATAAGAATTAAATAACGAGATTATTTGTTTATAAAGATTAAATTTTTGTAGAAATTTACAGAAAGTTAATTACAAATATTCAAACTTAATATTTATTTATACTAACAATATTCTAAGCCTTGATTAGGTTTATTGTCAACAATAATACAACAAAATCAATAACTTTGCAAAGACCAACAATATTTTTATTTTTTAAACTCACTTTTTTTATTTTTTGTTGCAATGAAAAAAAAATGTCTTTCTTTCACAGAAGTTCATATACAATGTTGAATGAAAAAATTATGACCACCTTTCTAATAAGGTGTTAGTCCGCTGTATGCCGACAAAACAACTATTACCTGTTTAGGCATGGACTCTACAAGACCTATAAATACTTTTTCTGATAATTGGTGTGAAGATGTTAACAGCAGGTCTTTTAATTGCTACAACATACATTGTGGTTCTGCAAAAGAACTTGTTGGTCCAATCCATTCCATGGATGTGTTAGTGGTGTAATGGTTAGTGTCTTGGAATGAGAAATCAGAGAACCGAGTTCAAATTCCAGTCAAATTCGTTTCATTCATTTATGCACAAATATCCTTGGGAAAGGTATGAATTCATCTCCTTCCCCAGTTATGGCTTAAATAGTAGAACTATATCTGCAAAGATCATTATTCTCAAATAATTTATTAATGCAATACTATGCTCCAACATTGAGGTACGTGCTATATTGCAAAGTACCTCTCACATGAATAATAATAAGATCCAATGCTTCCCCACAGAATGTTGCCCAAACCATCACACTGCCTCCAACATTTTCATTTCTCATAATTCATCTTGATGTTGTTGCTGTTCCAGAATAACCATGCACAGAAATATTCTACCATCCAATTTATTCAAAAGAAAACAAGACTTGTCAGATCAGCGGACCTTTTCACCATTAATACAAAATTCACTTCTAACACATTTATTAATGATGACATTGGTGATGGACATTGGTTAGTGTGGGTAATCTGACTGGCCCACAGCTATATAACCCCATACACAACAAGGATCAGTGTATTGTGTTTTCCTTCCTTCCTTCATTAAAGTTATCTGTAATTTGTACTTCTGTTTGCTCATAATTGACAGGAAAGCCTCCATTCACTTCTGATATCAAATTTTACCAGCCCAATAATTTTTCACTCTCTGATTATGGTGCCAGTATGCAAAACCACAGGTTGCCATTATGTGGCTTCTAATGGAGGATGGAAGATGATTTATGAAACTTCTCTTGGTTCCTTTTGGAATAAAAGTTTTTTTTCAGAAGATTCTTAGTTTGCTAAAATTACTTTAAACACATTCTAGCTTTCTATTCATTAGAACACTGCATTATTTCTTCAACCCCCTAAATTACTTTGTATTTTCTCTTGCTTAAATTTCAAGTCTTTTTTCCGTTATGAAAAGATGAACTATAGATAATTTCTTGTCAATTATCATTATAGGAAATTTATTTCTATTTACTTCCATTCCCACCATATTTTATCTACATGAGTAAAGCATAAATAAATCACTATAGAAAAGATGGTTATTTTTGATTGCTGAATAAATTAGATATTTTGTTATATTTTCATAAATTTAATGCAAAAAACAAAACTATTTGCTATAATTCATAAATATGAAGCGCTTTTACTGTTTGCAATATTAATATTTTTAATTTCTTTTTGAAGGATTTTCATGGAACAAGCATTGAAGGATATTGATCGATTTAAAAGACAAAAAGCAAAAGATTTAAAAGAAATCTTCACCAATTATGCAATTATGCAAATTAAGCAATCAAAGAAGGTATGCTATTTAAACCGGTAACTAACAAATACTTCATGATTAAATTTTCAATAAATTCTTTTCAGGATTTGCAACTGTTTCTCTATTGTTGAAATCTATTTTCATAGGCACAGTGTTTGTTTGATTCATTCCTAAATGAGAAATTAAAGATTTATTGAGAAGTTCAGTCAGTAGTGACCTATAAAAATTAGTAATCATAAGTAAAACTGTGCTATATGAATTAAATAGTTATCTTTTATAAACTAACTTAAATTGCAAGATTATATATTGATGCTGGCAAGTGTTGTCAATAATCCAAGTTAGATTGCATACATTAGTTTGTACTGTTTGTATGGTTGATAAGAGTATAAGACATTATGGTAATTTATTATGGCTATGATGAGTTATTTTTGCGGAAAGAAATACCAAACTTACAGCTTAAAGATCAAAATCGTTATTCTCATAGATGAGTACATTTCACATTATATACAACTTTGTAATAAAAGACGTTCTATTATTGTAGGGGTTGAAATAATTTATTTTAAAGAGTCAACTTAAATAAAAAAATTTAATTATTTTTAATGTAACCACTTAGCTTGAGTTTATTCATTTTAGAAAATAAACACAAGTGAATAGTTATAAAAGGTGTTTCTTTAAGACAGCTCAAAGTCAGCAGTAAATAAATCGATGTTATTGGTGAAAATTTATTTATTTCTCTATTTGATCATGTTTATTTAAGTCATGGCAATTATGTGTGAAAAATAAAGTCAACCAAATGTCTGCCAAATTTGAAAGAAAAAGTAAAAAATCATTAGACGCTTAAACTTAATTCACATTTAAAATCGGTTCAAGTTATTGGCACACTGTTTATTACATAAAACTGTTAATTAGGCTTTGAAGAAATTGAAATTATATCTTTATCACTGTGACTCTTTCCTTGAAAACAAACATCTTTCTCTTCTGATAGTTTATCCAATACCAGTCCCAAGGGGCACTCAAGGTAGAGAGTTATTGAGTGAGATTATAAAGAAATGGAAGGGAAAAGTATTGTGAGGACGAATAGGATAGATATCAGTTGACCTTGGACTTAAAGCAACCAAGATCGTAGTTGTCAGGGAAGCATTCTCTTGGGAGTTTGTTTCCTAATGTAACAATTTTGGGGAAGAAGCTGTCCAAGCAGAACTTTCTTTTATCAAGGGAACGGGGACAGTTTGCCAACATGTCATGGCGAGTCCATAGTAATAGCAATATATTAGTGAAAGGCTAGTGACATTTTGTCTGTGGGATAAATGTTATTAGGTTGGTGCAAAAATAATGTCGTTTTCTCACATAGTAACATGTGAGAAAACGACATTATTTTTACACCAACCTAATACAAGGTGAAGAATAATTCATCACCCACATGGCTGCGTAAGTGCTTTTGAACTTTGTTGAGATATTGCAGCAATACTCTATTCTTAGTCTAACCTGAGTCTTATGAAGATGGAACATGGCATTAGCAATTAGACATTTTCTAGAGTGATACAATGAACTGACCATTCTTCCAGCATTGAATATACATGTTCCATTTGAGGTCAGATGTGAGCTTTAGCTCCAGTAGAAGTTTGTTATTACTAATCTTTCTTGCTCATTATATCCACCTTAAATACCTTTCTTTGTAGCAATAGTTAGCAAGTTCTTCTATGTAGTGAGGTCCATTCTAACTCAGTGTTCTTAACTTGTGATCTTGTGTCAGACCATGTTAAATTTATTAAATATCTATATAAAATTTCACTTGCTCAAATGATACAGAAATTTATACAATATTTGCACGTGCCAAATGTAAGTGCACTAAGGTTTATTAATTGCTTGTCAAATACTCCTGATTGCCTTGCCAATTACTCCTGAAACTTTGTTTATAATCCAGATCTTGAAAAAACAATTAGTTGACTGATTCAAAAAATGTTATTTCAAACTGGATATTGGAGTGCAGAATGTATTACAGTAGCAACAAATTTGATGTTGACAGCTTTAATCACAATTCTGAATACTGTGCTATGATGGCTAAATTGAATAAAAGCAATAATCTTGTTAAAATTTTAGTGCATTCATTTAAATTTGCTTTCTTTCAATTCAAAGCAATTACTTTTTTAAGCTAATTTGAATTTAGAAAAACTAAAAATACAATATTAATCTAAACATTCATTACAATTTTTGCAAGAGAGAAAAATTCTTTTCTAAAAAAAAAAAAATTATTTTGCTTTGTAACTTTTGACTCATATTTTTATATTAGGAGTTACCTAACAATTTTTTTAATTTCTCTTTAGGGTATTGCCATTTGGACCAGTGCTAAGGACTGCTTTGGCAAGATGTAAAGAAGCAACTTAAAATTAGTCACAATGGAACAACCCCTTTTTTCCTGAATATTTAATCATTGTTGACCTGTTCTTATTAGGGCAAAACTTTAAAAAAAAAAATGAAGATCTCATTTTTTCTTTGATTATAAAAAGAATGAAAATGTAATTTATTTTTATTTATTTTATTTTTATTTTTTTTTATTTTTATTTTTTTTCACTGTTTGACTAAACTAAGTACAATTCCAAGAAGTCTTAGTTTAGTTTAGTTTTGTTCTTTTAAATAATTTTTTTTCCTTAAAGTTGATAAATCTACTTGGGGAAATATTTTGAATATTTGACGAGCAAGATCTTTAGAAATTTAAATATATGTTTCTCTTGAAATGTTGCAAATTTATACAACAATAGAATCATTTCAATTTCTCTAACCTTCTTTTATGAATGAGTAAACATATGCTAGTCACTCCCTTCTATCATTCCAGATATAAATGGGAGAAAAATTGTATGATTAATGATGAAACAAAATGTGATTCTTGAATTTGGATTACAAATTCTTAATAAGGTTTCTCTAAGTTGATTTCTTGGTTATTTTTGCATCTAAATTTTAAAATTCAATTTTCCATTATGAAGTTCATTTGTAATGAAAATATTTTAAATGTCAGTGTGTAAGAATATTGTGATTGTTACTCCAAACAAATTTGCCACTGCATCTGGAATTTGGTTTTTGGTGGAAAAATGACATTTGTGTGATGATGTAACAGATAAATTCATTAAATTTACAAAGTACAATTTATTTGGCTGCAAGTATAAAATGTACATTCAAGTTATTAAACTAAAGCTAATTCTATTTTAAACTCTGCTGATATTCCTCATTTTCAGCATTTTTTTTATTAATGCACATTTTTTTTACTTTATTCTCTTGTCAAATAAGTTTTTTTTACCTGCTTGGCTTCAATTTCATCAGTTTCTTTCTTTTATCCTATTTATCAAGGTAATGGCAGAAAAGGTTAAATATTCTGTAATGATTAGACAATGATTGAAATTGAACTAAGTACATTTTTCCTTTAGTAGTAGTAATAGTAGTAGTAGTAGTAGTAAAAATTGTCAAGTCCAAGTTGAAGTGTTTTTTTTTTTTTGTTTTTTTTTTTGTTTTTTTCTGCAGTGAAATTAGTTTTATTGCTACAGTGTTCTTAAGAGAATATATAATCAATGTTATACATTTCTGGAAATGATGATGATGATTTTTTTTTTTTAATGAAAGTTAACTTATAGATAAAAATCATTTTAATTTGGGAATTTTAAAAATTGTTTTGTTTTGATGTAAATTTCATGAAAGAAATAAATATATTGTGTAAACTAATATGATTTGTCTTTTATTGCTCAACTGTATTTCTAATATATAAAATGTCTTACGAATAGATTTCATTGTCAAATCTAATTTCAGTTATAAATTTATTGAAATACAAGAACTTATTCTTAAACTGAAAATGTATATGGTGATTCAGCGAAAATATTAATATTTCTATGTAGCAAACATAATATTTACATATATTGTAAATATGCTTTTCCAGATCTTATTAAAAACATGCAAAGCACATGCTCTGCTAAAAGTTTCATGGTAATAAACTAATATTCTGAGTGAGCATTGGCTTATTATTGTCAAACACTTTGTAATGAGTGTACTTTGTTTATTTTTAATAAGATCCCGAAAAAAATATTCAGACTGTGATCCAATCGAATGGTACTGAGCACTAATTAAAAAAAAAAAAAAATCAACATTAGTCTGCATTTGGCTGGATTGTATTTCTGTTGAATATTTAACAGGTTAACACACATACACACACTTTTAATAAAATATTTTTACAAATACATTAACCTTCAGTTATACAATTTCATAAATTATATATTTTTCTACAGATTATTAAATATTATCTCAAATATGAGAATACAATGACAAGGAATATTTATTCAGTAGAAAGTACAACACTAAAGCTACCTATATATGCATGTATACATTTTTTATATATATAATCTCAAACATAATCGCTGATAATGTTATCAATTTCTATCAAAAGCATTCAAACATTTCATTTGAAATTAATTAAATAAAAAGTTTTATATTAATTTCTTACAATGTCTATAACAATGTAGATTGTTCCAGATTTTTAGCCTTTTTTTCAAATTCTATTAACCATTGTTATCTAAAAGACACTGTCTCAAAGTGTTTACAATAAGTTTTATATATATAGTCACCCACAGACGATTTCTGATGAAAAAAAGGAAAGGAACCGAAAAGAAACTTTGTACTCACTGATAAAATTCCTTTCTACCTACTGACATCAATCAGCTAAGTGACAAATTTTATATTTGTATTAATCCTATATATATATGCACATGACCAAGTGGTAAGAATATTTGCATTCTTACTGGAAGACCCAGATTCAAACTCACAAAGGTTGATTTTTTCAGTCTTGGCCTGGGGAGGTGATCCCAGCTTTGGAAAGTGCTTGTTGACTAAGCCTTCTGAGTGAAATTGGGTAGAAGGGGTTAATCAAAAGTCATTGATTGTTGTACTAGCACAAAGTCAGAAATCATTGTGACCAAGGTTTTGAGTGTACTGGCTTTGTACAAACTGTTGATCTATGCCAGATTATGCACTTCCTCCCAGAAACTGTAACTAAGACCTGCTCAATATAGTTGCAGTATAAAACACAAGTGGGCTCTGCGGATGTTGAACTAACACAAATGTGTCTGCAACGAGGAGTGGCTAACTGGAAATGAGTTGCCAGCTATTATATAGAATATGATAAAAATGGTTTTATAGAATTCTATATTTATGTGTAAAATCCTCAATATCAGGGAACGTATCTAAATATAAAAGTAGATACTGAGGTCAACACAGAGCGGTGACAGCCTGCTTCATGCTGGCCTGAAGAATGCATTCAAGAATGAAAAACACTTGCTGCTGAGTGTTGACTTCAGTGTTCACACATACATACATGCAAAAAAAAAAAAAAAGTACCCTTAACCAAATTATTCCTAGACAATAACACTTTCAAGGCAAACAGATGATTGATATTTCTGAAGAGAATAATATGGTACCACGTCTGTCCTAGGTACCACCAAAATGAATACTTCTTTTTTTTCCACAATGAAAGCAAAAATTTGACACTGTTTTAAAATATTTGTCAAAAATCAGGGTATTATCTAATTCAAACAAAATTTTCAGGATCTATTCATTAATGAATATTTTACTGAGTAAGTTATTTTATTTAAAACAACCATGGGGAAGTATTTTTTTTTTTTTTTTTTTTTTTGTGGCGGGAGGATGTTTCAATCCCTCCACCCCACTCCGATATCATGCATATACTTTTTAATTTGAGGGAGGTTGTAGAACCAGAATTCTACATTATTCCAATACCCAAAATAGTTGGGTCAAATCTGTGCAAAAAGTGGATCACAGAGCACTTTCAAAAAAATCTTGAGCCCTCATTGGTTAATAAATATACAAGTAGGCATGACTATCCACTCACGCTTAACTAATTTTTACAGCTCGTGACTGAAATCCAAGTTTGAGCCAAGTCTCTGTGAGCCACCTGAAGCAAATAAAAACAGAAACTCATTCACACTCGCCAGTGAGAATTGTGACATCAACTGAATTGCAACTAAACTTCACGTCACACAATTTTAAGTTTTTTTTGTTCATACAAACATTATACAAATTAACAATATTAGCACTCACTCAAAACTTCTCAGTGAACTTTATTCACTTACCAAATTCCTTTACACTGAAGTTAAACAATTTCCTGCTCTAAATTCGAGAACATTGTATTACACAAAACAATCAAATTGATCACAAATTGCATTCAAATTTATAAACACTACTTATATGAAAAGTAAATTCTTAAATGTAAATTTTTTTCTCTTGAAATTAATTTACAGAAACTTCAATAACAGATTCTAACAAACATCCCTCATTTAACAAAATTTAATCTTTCACCAAACTTGAGTTCAACATAAATTAAACTAACAAGATTTCACTTAAAAAAAAAAATTGACTATATTTTTGTAAAATATTTGCGTCACAAAAAATACATTGAAAATTACTTGTTATGCAAATATTTGCCTTTTGTCTTCAATCACAAATGTTTCTTGTTGTTTTTGCATTTTGCTTAACATATTCATAGAGCAAAAAAATTGTATGGGTTGATTTGGGATGTAAATACCATTTTAATAAGTGGTAACCAAACTTTCCACTACAAGGTGTTCATCCAAATATTTTACAGTTATATAAAAAGAAATCCCTGAAGATATTATTTCAATAAATAATTTATGCAATATCAAATATGAACATGTGGAAAATTTAGCATGCATCTTACAAAAAAAACACAAAACAATTTAATAAAACCCAAAAAATAAGTCTTTTTATACTTGCATAATTTAATAAAACATTATTTTCTTTCAGATTTAACAAAAACATCTCTAAACTTATTTATTTTTAAAAAATTACTTGTAAGATTTCAGTGCAATTTTGAAACTAACCCTGTTGCTGTTTGTCACAAGAGATTATTTTATTAAACTGTGACATCCCCCCCGATGTGGCTGCACCAAATGTGACGTCTGCCTAGCCGCGTCCGTCGTGCTATCCTGTCCTGTGACGACCAAATGGCTTGGTATTGGTCGCGGCACCAAATGTGACGTTCTAACCTTTTGGTGATTCGGATGGGAATCTGGATAGATTCGGTATCAGCCTTGTCGTTGTGAATTGATCTTAGGCAGACAAAATCTGCCTGCGTGACTTCTAAGTCCGCTTCCTGCAACCCATTCTTCTGTTTCACCCGTCTGTATGCTTCCTCTCTCAGCAATGAAACAGACGCTCCTGTGTCTATCAGGGCTTTCATTGCCCTACCTCCTATCTCTGCCCTACAAGATAGCTCCTTCTCTTGTGTCAGCGAAGAGAATACTTGGGCTTTCCTTTTCCTGGGCCCCCACCCTTGGGTCATCCCAGACATAGGTGCCGGTAGCAACAAATTCTTTTCATTCTTCTCATATGGGGGAGTTCTGCGTTTTCTGCACCTGGGCGGTCTCGGCTGGACCTCTCCCAGTATCTTGCGGCTGTTCCTAAGAATACAATTCCTCTTCAGGTGCCCTGGTCTCCTACAAAACCAGCACCCTCTTGTTGGACAGTTTACCGCAAAGTGGCTCACCTGACCACATATCCAACATTTTACTCTTCCTCTCTTCAACTGGGCCACCCTCTCCCTTATTCCTGGGGGGGACCTGCCCTCTACCTAATTGGCTCTCCTGACCATATGTCCAACGCTTTACTTCTCTTCTTTTTAACTGGGCCACCCTCCCTCTTAATTCTGGGGTGGCCCGCTGGCTTTTCCCTGGTTTTGTCTCTTGGGCTTGGCCTTTTTTATCAATATCGGTGGGGCACCTTTTCTCAACCCGCACCACTTGGCTAGGTGTCCCTTCTTCCCACACCTAGTACACTTATCCCGCTCAAAGTCTGGGGGCAAATCCCACTTCGTCGGACATTCCGCTGCTCTGTGGTCCTCATGTCCACATGTCCAGCAGACCAACCCGTATCGACCCGGCGTGGGCTTATAGAACCCATGCCTTGTTGACCAAGCCTTTCTTGTGGGATCCCCTTCCCACACCTCAGGCTCATCCACCTCTAACTTGAACTTCCGATTCCACACCGGGGGTCTCCCTCCTTCCCCCTTTCTTCCGACCTCTCGACTTAGATCTTGCTTCTTCCCACCTCTTTTTACCTTCTCCCAAACTCCCTGACTCTCTTTGGCCAGCGCCACTGCTGCCGATAACCTTAGCGGTCCTTCCTTCAAAACATTGTTACGAACACGCTCGTCACTGATCAGCCAACTGGGCCTGCATGACCGCATTATTTCTCACTACCTCTGGGAAAGCTAATGACAACAGATTCTCCGCTCGGTCCCCAATTCTCCAGCGGTTTCGTCCCTCAGCTGCGTCAACTTCAGGAGGGCTCTCATGGCCTCTATCGCCGTCCCCTCATCAGCGAACTCCTGAGTTAATAATTCTTCCAACCTTTCCCATGTCAAGTGGGGCTCACTGGCTAAGAGTCCTTTTATAAACTCAGACGCTTTCCCTCTGATGGCATCATACGCCAAATAAAGGGTTTCTTGGTCTGAGAGTCCATATATTACGCGGCTCTTATCCAGGACTGCCAGCCAATTCTTAAAATCCCTTTTACTACCGTCAAACGCTGGGACCCTCGGTCCACCCAACAATCCTCTCAGGTCTGCTGGCAATCCCTGTTCAACCCCCTCTTCCTCTATGTCTACCCTATCTGGCTCGTAGTCAGACATATTTAACACAGCAAAAGAAAAATCATCTGAGCAGCAACAAAAATAAAAATAAAATAAAAACTCAAAAAGTTCAAATGTGTTAAAAAAAGGATAACAATATTTTATATCTGGTTGCTGAATACAGGACTGCGTCTTCTTCCCAACCCGCTATATGGATTTGTGACACTTTGTGTTTGTTAGGCGAGTCTTAACATCTTAAGTTGTTTGTTCTTTAAGAAACTGGTTCTTGGTGTATCTTCAGGTGATATTCGTAAAACTTGTTTTGGTGGTGTGAGTCTAAGTCGTTCTTCAAAAATAAATTGTTCTTGGTTAGAAATTGAGTCGTGATTTGCGTGGAATCTTTCAAGTCAGCTATCTGCGAGGCGGGTGCAACTCCAACTGCGAACTTCACTCAACTTAACTGGAACTCGAACTGGTACTTAACTGCTTTTCACTCGCTGTGACTCTGCTTATATGGATGCCGACCAAAACCGGGGTGGGCTTGTCGGGGTTTGAGGTTCCTTGATAAACCCACTTCTTTGTTTTTGGTCAGGAAAATTTTATTATTTTCCATTTTTGGAAGTCTTTCGTCTTCCCACCTTCTGTTCTCATATTGGTATCTCACCATACCCTCAGAGGGTGTCAACGGGTTTTCCCTCTCTCTCACAGTGGCATCTCACACCTATCCCTTCGGGCGGGGGGGGCGCAACAGGCCTCCTCTCCTTCTTCACATGATTACCTCCACCTAACGCTCATGCCACCATTCAGCACATGGGCGCTCAGCAGCGTGAGTGTGGCCAGACTAGCCTCGGTTTAAAAAATCTTGCTCAAAGAAAAAAAAAAATTATCTTCCTTTTTCTTTTTTCTTTTTCTTTTTCTTTTCTTTCTCTTTCTTTCCTTCTGCCCGACCACAAATCCTTGGACTTTTATCTTAGCCAAATGTCACTGGGGCCTTCGTCAAACAAGTGGGTGGTCAATTGGACGTATTTGCATTCTTGGTGCCAATTACTCATCCGATAAAATAGTTTCGCTATCATAACCAGCCCTGATAATAACCAGATGCTCCTCTCAATGATATTCTGCATATAGACAAAGGCTTAATCTTTCCTTCATGGTGGTCAGCGGACATTTTTGTTTTTCTCGGACAGTGCGTGCTTAATTAATTTTTATTTTTATCTCTTTAGAATTCTGCGGGAGGTCTCTTGTCCAACTTGAAAAAATCTTTTTTTTATCATTGCCATGGGCAGATTGGATATATCTTACTCGCCGCCCCATAACATAAATCAGTTTAAATTCTGTGTTTTACCTTCTCGACAATCGAAATAAAAATCTTACCACTTTTCCCCGCCAGAAAAACAACACCGCTCAGTGTCCTTTTCGTGATGGCTTCTTATTACCTAAATTTAATTCTCGCCTTTCTTTTTTCTTCTTTCTTTCTAGCGACGTAAATAGTGTCACAAAACAAAGATATTTTAATATTTTAAAAAAAAAGTCATTTTCGAATGTGAACTTTTAAAAAAGTTCACATTCGAAAATGACTTTTTTTTTTCTTTTTTGCTTTTAGCAACTGCTATGGATGTACAAAAAGGAAAATAATTCTGATGTTTTGTGTTGACTGACTATTATTCAATATCGGAGGAGTAATATGATAATTTCATATTTCCTGTTCAGTCAGTATAAAAAATAAAATTATACTAGGTTTAATAAAAACATAGAATAAAAAAACGATATTCTTTAACTAAATGTAAGGGAAGCAATTCACTGTATTCATCCTATTCAGTCAGTTAAAAGTGCTATTCGTGATACACGCTTGGGCGATCATGTCTCTCGATTCATGACTGACGAGGCAGATTTTCCCGCAGTAGGTTGCCGTTTCTTCCTGCGGTAGATTGGTTGCCAACCAAGATCCATGGATTCATACATTTCGCAAGAGTATTTGCGCGTAAATATGCCAATAAAGTTGCAAACAAATGAAGATCATTGCAGAGAAAGAAAAATTAAACAATAGAGATATAGTGACTTCAATTTAAAATGAGGAAAATATATGAATTTTCATAAGTTTTATATATAATATGTGTGTGTGTGTATATATATATATATATATATATATAGCGTGTATTTTGGCAGCATGTAAGACATGTCTCATTAAAAAATTTAGACTATATATATATATATATATATAAAGACTGGCCAGCAGCAGGGATTTGCTTCAAACTAATAGCCTTTGTAGAGTCATGGTTTATTGCTAAATCTGGAAGTTTCCCGAGCCGACATAATGCATGTGCTCCATGAGAGGAGGGAAGTCAGGTAGAGGATGGCCCCGTGGGGCTTGCTTCTGGTTTCTTGCTTCCCTGCCACCTACGATCTTCAAAAAGATCAAATTCCACATCACCATCTTCTTCTGTCTTCATGAAACCTGTTTTATTGTCCTTTCTTCTCACTGTCCTCTTCTCATTTTCTTTCACTCTCTTGGTGTCTTTGTGGCATTATTGCTTTCCTTGAAGTGAAATAATTAAAACAAAGCATCAATCTACACAACGATTCGAACAAACATCACAACTTCATCATGCTAAGGACGACAATAAAGATAAAAGACGTATTATGAACAAAGGCCACACGACAATACATGAATGGGAGGTCATGGTCTTAGTGGGGTCTCTGCTACACTGGAACCCATTCTTATACACTTCAAGTTCATGGCTATGGCAATTCAGAAGGTCATTTTAGGTAATTAAAGGAGAGTCACCAGCGATTGCGAATTCTTGCATTGGAATAGAGTGACCAATATAAGAAAGAAACGTGAAGTCACGATTGACCTCTTGAAGGTGCAATTAAACTTCTGGAAATTTGGTACATAGACCCCCTTATATACACATATATACGTATTATGAATAGGCTTTCCTTATGGTTTGACTAGAGTTTACTTTGCAAATAATGTTATTCTAATAATGCATTGTAATGGATTTTAATATAAAAATGTTTGAAATTCAGGAAGAAACAGATAATCAGGAATTAAGGTAAGCATTATTAGAAAAATAGTGCTTTTATGTGTATAAAACTAGGCCTTTGCATCTAAGCAATAAAAATGTGCAACGTTAAACAAAAAGATGTAAGGAAGACCATAATGGTTACAATTAAGAAATAGTGATGTTTTAAAACATTAACAAAAAAAATCAAAAATCATTTGTTTACAAATAAATATTTCCGTCTATATCCCTCTGCATATTGATAAAATATTATTTTTGCACCATGGTGGTAATGGAGGTTAAATAATATCTTCTCGCGTTGGGCTAACCCAAATAATGGGTTAGTATTCGAAGAAAGGTTTATTCTGCCATTTGCATTTCCCTCGTTACTATATCCATGATACACCTTATTTCACGGAAGGAATGAAATAGCTGAAAGCAAAAGGAATGACAAACACGTTTTGTTCTCAAAGAGATGTTTATGCCGCGAAGTCGTACACAAAATTTACATATTTACACGTGTCCCACACAGAGAAATTATAACATGTATGCAACAACAAGCAGAGTGACAGGAGAACGAAAAAATATAATCTCATGTATAATAATTTTCAACTGGAATTGAGTCAGCGATTCTTCTGTATTTCTGGAGAAGCCATATTTAGGATTTCAGATTTGAGCGGGCTGGATTTATTTGCTATGTCGCTATCGAGGACATATTACGCAAACGGGAAAAACGGCGAGTTTTGGGGGTTTTTGTCTCAACATGAGGAGTGCGAGCCAGAGATATTTTCTATATCTGGTGAAGATGTATTACCATAGGCTTGTAACTTGCACCACGTGGCAACTGACCGTGGGAGGCAGAATTAGCCTCTGCCCAGGCTTAAAAAAAAAACAAAAAACAACTGCTCAGTTTGACTCCTGGAAACTGACTATTTTCGTTACACTATGTAGTAACGTCACTAAGCGACCATCACATGACACACGAGTTCATCTCGATCAAAAGGAGATAATCGCCTTTTGTATCCATACAACTGTTTTCAAATCTTTCTGACAACCGTACGTTTTAAAGCTTGACAAATTATCAACCAAGTCAATAAATTTCTATTTTAGTTTCTAGGTTTCTCGTTCATTTTTCCATTATTACTCGATTATGTTGTTAGCATTTTGCACCACCTGTCATATTTTTTCTAAAGATCAATCACCTCTTGAATTGATTGTTTACATTGAATGTCATTATTTTGTTTCTTTTATATTATTAACAATTGACTAACAAATGTCACGCAATATACAGATACATCGCAACTTTTTCTAGGTCTGATACGTTCCGATGGTAATAAAAGCAACCTCCGACCAGATATTCTGGAAGCTCACCACACATGAACAAAGTCTCAAACAATGAAGAAAGCAAGTCAAAAATTAATCATGAAAATACTTCATGACAGAATTAAAAAAAAATACCATTAATGTATGTATCGCGGACAGGTGTTACCAAATGTACCGAGAAGAGGTTACTATAGAAAATAAACCCTATTTCCAACACAATTACATACCCACAAACATACCATATTAAAATACGCCCAAATTTTATTTTAATTTTATTTTTTCTACTCAATAACAGAATATATAACAAACATGCTAAAAAGGTTAAAAAATACAACACACACCGTTTAAATCAAGGTGCCTATTGTTTAGAAATTAACATCGACATGTGAAATATTTGACCAACAAGAGAAACCCTATATTTCTCAAGCTTACATATATATATATATATATATATATATATATATGTGTGTGTGTGTGTGTATATATAGACACAGATTTCGACTTACAGGAGCTAAAATGCAACTATCTCCAAGCCATTCCAATACAAAAGAAAGCCGCTCAGCGTGTGCTGAAAGAAACTTGTGTCGGCGACTTCAAACGAGTCATCTCTAACAGGTCGGACAGTCAGTGAATCTTCGCTGACGATTAAAGTTTTTTCTCAACTACGACCTTTTACTATCGACCAAATACTAAAGGTTTTTCTAAACCATAGCTTTTTCTACTTATAGACTTTAATTCAACTTTTTGTCTATATATCTGAGATGAAGTATTGTAACTATTTACATCGTTCAGAATGATGTCTTCATCTTTATTGTCATATTCAAGGTGTCTCGACTGTTATATACTTCAGCCTTTTTCATGGTATATCCGTCTCCAAGGATTCGGTTCGAAATTTCCAACATATACCACCTGAAGAAGACCGAAGCGTGCAACTACTGAAACGTTATGAATATGACAATGATGATAAGGATAACAGTCTGGACGATGTAAATAGTGTAAATAATTACTATTTTTCCTCCCTTTTGAATTCCTGTTCATATGTTTGTAAATAAAAATGATTTATTTACCATGTTTTCTTTATTTTTATTTTGGAATCATACGTTCACATTTTTAACATGCATTAACCCTTGTGACAGACGGGTTTTAAAATTTTCAAAATTACTGAATCCAACACATGAAAGTTTATATATATATAATAAAGAGAGAGGTATATATATATATATATATATATATATATATATATATATATATATTGTATCTAGCTAGGATCGAAAACCGGCTGAATTGGCGTCAATCGGAGAATCTACTCCTAAGCCATTAACGCACGGCAGAGATGAAGGTAAATTTAAGCATAGTTAAACACGCCAGTGACTGAGAGAACTCGATTCATTTTATCGACGAGTATTGCATTAGTAGCAGCCATAGTCATTGTTTACAAACTCACACTTCTTCCCCAGAGAGCTCAACCGAAATAATTTTTTAGGAGCAAGACTACTGACGTGAACTTCGGCTTCAGATAACGTCAAAAGTCTCTGTGTTAATTTTTTGATTGGCCAATTTTTTTTTATTTTCCGGAGTTCTTTTCTTTTTCATTCTTTTTATATATCGGAAATTATGCGTGGAGCCTCCCTGATTTTTGGTAGTTTTCAGTCACAAATTAGAAGACTCTGGTCCCGCAAACTTTTGCCATTTTGTGGCCGGGTTCAGTCTTTTCTTCTGCCTCTTTTTTATTTGAGAGTTGCCTCCTTGTTAGTTGGGAGAGAAGCATATAGAGAGAAGTTTAGACAGAGAGAGAAAGAAATATATAAGGGTTTTAAAGGAAAGCGCAAATGCCTTATTTTAATTTGAATTCTTTCTTTTTGTTTAGATATATTATGTTTATATTTTATTTTTATCAGGACACACTACAGGATAAACACATCTTAATAACAAAGAAAATTGCTTCCTCTTCTTCTTCTTCTTCTTCTTCTATGTGCCGTACCACTTCAGGACGTAGGCGGTCATGGCTTTTCCAAATTTCCTGTACTTTGTAGCTCTTAATAAACTTTGTCTTTTTGTTATTTCTCCTAAATCTTGTTTCACCATTTATTTACTCAAGCCCATTAAGTAAGTTATGCGTTATTTTCCTCTGTCCCACTTGCCTTCAATCTGTCATGTGAGTATAAGATTGTCCAGTTCCTCTTTCCTCATTATGTTCCCTAGAAACTTCAGCTGTCTCTTGCTGATGCTAAGTATAAGTTCACGTTTTGTTTCCCTTTTTTGGAAAACTTCGTCGCTGCTCACAAGTTCAGTTTATGATATCCTCAACATTCTACTGTAGAATCACATTTCTGCTGTCTCATGTTTCCTCGTCATCTGTGAGGAGATTGTCCAACATTCGCTGACATACAGGAAGACTGGTATTACATAATGTGACACTATTTAACTATGGTAATTGGCTAAGTAATTAACCATAGAAATTAAAACAGGAAATACTTAACGCGAAAAAGACTGATCGATGTTAAAAAAAATGATTTTCTTTTCTTTACGAAAAAGTTACTTTTCACAAAAGACAGTAAACTAGTGGAAAAAAAGCCATATGTGAGGTTTTGTTAGGTTTATTAATGTCTTGCCGAGGGAGATGGGAAGAAAGGCAAATATCAAGATATCGGCCAGACCATGGCAGTCATAAAAATTTCGGCCTGAGACGATCGCCGATACAGGCAGGGAGAATCAATGTTAATTATCTTTCCAAGATATCATTTTTTTTTCTTGGCCGCCGGAGAGGAAAAGCAATGTGGCAATTATAAAATTTTGGCATTTGTCTCGACATAGGTGGAGAGGATTGTTATTATTTACCTTATCAACGTGTCGCTTCAGACAAGGAAACATTGAATAGCAATATGGCGTTTGTAAAATTTTGGCATGAGACAGAAAATAGAGTGGAGAATTGAGATTTGGCGAGATAAAAGAATTTAATTTCTTAGCGAGCCAAGGATTCCATTATAAAGCTAACTTCACGAAGGGACCAGATGGCAAACTTTGATAGTGATTGATGGAGTCGGTAGAGAGTGCTGGCTAAGTGAATTCTGGGTGGCCAAAAGATATGATAGAAATTTAAGTGGCAATGTGTAATTCGTAAACATTTTGGCCGATGGGAAAAAAAAGAGAATTTTGTAAACAAAAATTCTGGATTATAATTTTAAGGAGGCTAGTTTAGCCACACCCAAACGGCCGGGATGCCATTCGTCGAGTGGTAGCAATGGTGATAGGCGGAGTTGAATGGATGAGAGGGGCGGAGAAGTTATTAACGCCCACTGAAGGGATTGGTATGAGATATCAATGTGAAAGAGGAAGAGTTTAGGAGGATAGCTCTCCTCCGACCTCCCCTCACGGACGAGGGAGAACCCCCCCATAATGGAAAGTGATTAATTTTCCAAAAATGGGAAGTAATCAATTTTCCTGGCCTGACAACAAAGAGATTTCTTGTTGGGAATCGAGATTTACCTAGAACCTCAGGCCGCGTCTGACCCCACACCATCCTCGGGCAGTTAGTTGAGTTCTGAGTTGGAGTCGAGACAGTCACAGAGAGAGAGAGAGTCGAGTGAGAGATTCCATGACCTCCGACTTCGCATATCCTACCAATAGCAAGTTATACTGACGAATGAAGCCAACCCAACACCTAAGAACTAAATCAGTTGATTTAAGTTACCAACTTGCTTGAAACATAGAAGTGTCACATTTCGTAGAAAACGGGCTGGGAGAAAACACACTCCTGTATATAATAGAAGGATAAAGTTAATTTGTTATTTCTTAACATACTTGAATCTCTTGGGTTTTTCTTTTATTTATTTATTTTTTTCCTTAGCGCTTGTGCGATACCACCTTCAGTCCGGACTCAGCCTAGACTACGGCCCGACGCTTGATTGATCTCGTCTACCTAAGATCAAAGTCACAACGTGGGTAGGTTAGACTTGAGATCGAAGCAGTTACTCTAGTAACTATACGTTGCAAGTGAGCTGGGAACGACAGAGCTGGTATTGAACCGGTACAGCTGGTGGCAGCGACTAAGAGTCAACCCCAAAACGCCGGTGGAAGAATCATTACAGCTTCGCGCCGCGACTGGGAGTTGACCAGGGGCTGACGGCTGGGTGTCACATAACAGTTCAGTACTCTTTTCTTTGTTTCGAATGATGTTTTTTCTTTCTTAAGCTTAGCTTTTGGGATGCATCCTTAGCTACCCGAATTTGATTTTAGTATCACATTTTCCGTCTGCTGGTAAAATACTTACAAATATTTAAATTTTTGAACTTGTTTCATTTTGGTATCTCCAATTTGTTATTTGCATGTTAGGCTTTTTTTCTAACAACCATACTTTCTGTCTTCTTGCAATTGATCTTTAATTCTTTATTCTCTTTTCCATTCACTACCTTCTATAGATCTTGTAGTTTCCTTTCTGTATCTGCTATCAACACTGTGTCATCTCCATATCTTATGCTGTTATGATTGTGGCCGTCAGTAACGAATTCTGGTAGAACTTCTAATTTTCTTAGAATCGCTTCATTGGATAGGTTGAATAAATCCAGTGAGAAGACATATCCTTGTCTTACACCCCGTTCTATTTTTGGATATCTACTGAATTCATTTTCTATCCGTACGCAGGCAGTTTGCTGCCAGTATAGTTTCTGGATTATTCTAATATCATTCCCATATATATCAAGCCTAACCAAGCAGTTCCAACAGTTCTTTGTGACGTATTTTATCAAACAATTTTGCATCATCTATAAAACATAGGTATATATCCTTCTGTATTTTTATTGCTCTTTCTAATATCATTCTGAGTATAAATATCACGTTCCTTGTTTTGATGTCTTTAACGAACCCACAGTGGTCTTGTCCTATTTCCGGTATGATTCTGCTGCGCACTCTATTTATCAGAATTCGTATGATAAGCTTTGTTACATGGCTCATTAGTCTGATTGTTCGATGGAGTCCACATTCGTTTCCACCTGGCTTCTTATGCAGTTCTATGAAAATAGATCTACTTAGGTCTTCCGGTACATCACCACTGTTGTAGAATGAATTTATTATATTGTAAACTTGTTTATGTTGAAGGCTGTCAGCATCTCTATTACAATTCGGTCTGGCCCTGCTATTTTATTTCTGTCCAATTTGGCCATTGCTGATTCCTCTTCAGATTTTGATATTTCCAGTCCTTCAATATTTCTGTATATTACCGGTTGTTTACGTTCGTCTTGGAAGAGTTCTCCGGTATATTCCTTCCATCTTTAAGTATTTTTCCTTGGATTTTATGCATCCTGTTGATGAGCAATGTCTTTTGTCCTGTTAGTTCTCTTCTTTTTATATATATCTACTTTGCGCATTCTTTCTATTTCTGTGCATTTTCCGTTTTAGTGACATTAAAGATAGTAGCAGTAGCAGTTCTAAATAAACCTTATATCAGCAGCAACTCTCGAATATAAAATATCACGTGAACCCTAAAGTAACTCTCTTTCTTTCCGGGTTTACCCTCTTTCTGACTGCTGACATGAACCTTCCACATTGATGCTAAAAGGGCTGCGAAACGCTTCATCCATAAAACACACCAACAAAGCAAGTTTCACTATAACATATTAATGAACATTTCATTGTGTATACAATTTACGTTTAACAAAAGAAACTCTTGTTTTAAATTTTCCTTTTGTTAATTTTTTTTTTTTTACTAAATGTTATCTTTGCATTGCAAATCAATTGGTGTGTTATTTTGTGCATGTACTCTTCTTTACCACCATTATTCAATATTTCCGTAAGAAACTTTATACATTTAATTATTGGAATAGTTAATCACTAAACAGTTAAGCCATTCCTCTTTAGCTTGCCTGCATTTGTTTCTAATTTCTTTGTACAGAGTCCTATGTTCTGTGCCGTACCGTAGCATAGTTTTTACCTCTTTTTCATCGTGTCGAGGATTTCAGCTATTCTTTTTCTGTCTATTTTTCTTTGAGGTTATAGAGCTTAACCTCTATATGCCAGTGGATCAGAACCAATTACTGAGTGCACTACATCCTCATTGGACAAGAAATGCTAAAAACATTTCTAATTTACATTTTCATGTTAGTTATAGATTTTTGTGCAAGCTAAACACAATCCAGGCTCCAGAGGCAAGTTTTACAATAATTGCTTCTGATTGGCCAATATATCTCAAAGTAATAACAACGCCTATGCACACGTGTTTAAACACAAAATACCGCCAAAAATCTTGAACGTGTTCGCGAGCCACGCACGTGACCAGGAATGTAAATAAATACTATGCACGAACACAAGTTTACCAGTGAGCTTCGTGACGGATAACCAATTGCCAAACTACTCCACGTCACTCATACTTTTGAAGTTGCAAAGTTAAATTTATTTAACACGAAACAACTCAAATACACTCACTCATCAACCTCTGAAAACACTCCTGAACTTTTACCAACTTTAGAACTCACAATTCCAAACTTTATTCTTCTAAATTACAAGTTCAATATTACTTCTTCTTAATATGAACTCCGGTACAACTATTACCAAATCAAAGGGACACGACTCTGTCCTACCTTTCAGTTCGCATGCTTGTACATCAAACATTAATAAATCTAATTGTTATGTTTTGAAATCATTCCGTTGAGTTTTGTATCTTATTCTATGTATGATATAGAGATTTTAATGTTAGTGGAAATCGTTAATTTTCACGCAGCCTATTCTCAACAAGTATTTACCCATTATAATTAACACATCCACTACAAGTGATCTCGATTGCTGATGTTACTAAAGCTTCACTTAGTGTGTCCCACTTTGAGTTTCTATTTTCATTTTGTCTTTCCTATCTGCTTTCTACACTGTTCATATATTTCTCTTTCAACTTTGGGTCATTCAAAAGTCTGTCGTATTGCAATTTGGGTGATGCCTTGGCACTCTTCAATTTCCATAAGTTTACATATCACTGGCAGGTGGTCGCATCTGCTGTCGGTACTTGGATATGTGAAAAATCGAGCTTAATAGCTTCGTCAGATCAAGACTTTCATATGGATGTCGCGCATGGCTCCAAACCTGTTCACAAATATCTAAACTGTCAAATGTATACAACCGCTTTTTCAGATGGTTATAAAAATAGTATGAACGAGTGAAGCCTGTGGATCTTTGCGAAGACCACCCTTATTTGAACCTTGTGGACTGGCACTACAGAACCACAAAGAAAGAACTGTATCAAATAACGGAAACCACATCACTTGAAGACTTTCAACAGAGGCAACAACTGAAATGGATATCACATGTAACTGAAAGAGAAATAATGACATAATCAAGATGTTGATATTCCACACTATTTCAAATAAAAGGTTAGGGAGGAAACCCACAACAATACTGAAAAGAGCGATAACAGCTACTGAAATTGAGGAACCTGTTTTCCTGAAAAATTGTTTTAAGAGAAAGATTTTATAAATTTCAACCGACAGCGGTACTAGCTGCTCGGTCAGTGAATGCCAAATATTTCCTTATAAGGAAATGGCTAATATTACCGTTACCATGCATTTGTATAACAAAACATTGTATAACAAATCATTTACAAACTTTAATGAAAATATTCTATTCATGCAGAGACACTCTTTTTCCAAATGTTTCCACTAAACGTTTCTATATCTATATACCGTATATACTCGCATATCATGCTACCTTTGAAAACTTAATTTTGAAAGTAATTTGACGACAGTAAATGGATATATAGTAGCCAGAGTCAGCAGTACATAGGTTAATTTTATATCTCGTGTATGATGCAACACCCTTAAAATCAGCTTTAAAAATTAAACCTTCAACAGTTGCATGATATATGAGTATAGTACTTTATTTTTTACTACGTATTTTAGTGCTCTTTGCATTCCTTTTAAAGATTCTTTCAAGCAGTTATTACTCGCTTGTTGCTTACTTTCATTTTTGTTGGCTGTTACTATGTGGAGAAGAAAGCTATATGAATAGTATCAAATTCATTTCGCTACAAACTTTTGGGGCTATGGTATTGCAGAGTCACAATAGCTCTGATTGAGCCTATAATCTATACTTTTATCAAATAGTGGACTTCAAATTTTTAAATTGTAATTGATTTTACTGGGTAGGTTCCTAGAGCCATATTTTATTAATTAGAACCTGGACATCTTCGCCTACAAGTAATAAAAGTCTTCACCACTCTAATACTAAAAGGATTTCTTCAAGACTGATAATCTTACATTTTTAAACGAAGTACAATTAATTCTTAAAAAATAGTTTTTCGGGTGAAAATAATAATAATAATAATAATAAAAACAGAAACACAGACATTAAATTAAAAGAAGATCAAATATTTGTGATTATTTCCTGAATGAGTTACATATTTGTTTCACCGGTTAAGTGAGAAATTTAACGACTTTTCAAACAGAGTCGTGGCTTGATGACCAAAGTGAGACAATTGGACATTCTTAAACATACTTTATACAAGAAACACAATACATAACGAGAAAGAGATGGATTGCTAAAAAATCTTTTCTTTTAGCGGTTAGAAGTCAAAACACCAGGGACGAAATCCAAATACATATATGAGTGACATAGATGTGACTTATCTGAATGGGTTCATATTCTGCATGTATTAATTAGCTGCTTGTCCTCGTATTATTCAGGTTTAGCTTGTTGTGGTATGTTAATATACACGTGACCATTTGTAGATGTCTGTTATTAACCTGACCACACGATTTATATTTAACGTAAAATACCACAAAATATGAAACACAAGAAGGAACAAAAATGGTTTTATAACAACAACATTTATATTTATTTTTGTGTAATGAGGTACATGCATAGAGGTTATTATTTTGTTGGTGTTATGTCCCTTTGTCTGAATTAAAGTTTTACTGATGAGATTGAAATATTTTTATCTGAGCTCACAAAAGTTGAATGAATTATAAAGCTGAGAAATGCTGAATAAACTTTGAGCTTTAGAAGAGTATTTCAAAGAGAAAAGTTCTTGTTGCTTGTTTGGAAATATTTCGTATGTTTGTAATGTAGTTTGGAAATTTTCGTACGTACATGCATGCGTGAATATGCTTTTAACGTCTGATCGACCATGGTCGAGACGGGATCCTTTTTACAACTACATCTTGTAGCGAGAGAAATCAAGGAAGAAGAGAGAATGAGCAAGCCCGTGTCTGCTATTTATAATTAATGTAATCACGTGACAAGCTCATGGAAAATGGCGGGAAAACTTGATTTGGTCACGCGCTGGAAAAATATTTGTACGTGGTGGATTGCAACGCCCACTTGTGAGCTTATTGACCAATTAAAAGTTGATATTTCCTGAAAATCTGTATGAAGCTGTGTAGGTTTTTGATCCTCTTTTTTGCACAGAATTGTACAAAATTCAACATTGATTAGAAAGTGGTAGCGGGATGCTAAAAGCTTATGGCTAGCATACCTGTTTCTTGTGTGGTCGCGAGACGCGTCTCTTAGCACCGTATTCTTGTTGGCGTCTCCGCTTTGAAGAAATCTAAAACACGTCCATTCGCTCCGTGTTCTATTCGGTGTCTGAAGTTGGCGCTCGAAATCCTATTTCGTGTCTAATTTTGGGCTATGCCCATTATCAGTTTATAATGGACTCTTATTATCAGCAGGAGTTATCTACCAAAGGGAGACAGTCTATATTTTTTATAATTACAATTTTTTGCTCTTTTAGAAAAAAATAAGTGATATGCAAATTTTAATACACTTTCCAACGTTGCTTCATTCATTGAAATTTTCATTCATTTTTATTGACAGTTTTCATTTGTAGTTATGTACAATTTCGCTGGGCCAAAAGAAAATGAATAAGATATGAAATTTTGTTTACATTTAAGAAGGCAAAAATGTTTACGGCAGCGCGTGCACAAGTCTGTGTTTGTGTCTGTGTGTGCGTGATAGAGAAAAACAAAAGTAACCGCTGTAAAAATGACTATGAAATACAGGGTGCGGTAGAAATACCTTCCACATATACCTCACACATAATGGTAAGGCATTAGTGGCAATGGTGTCTTCATCTAGCTCAATCATGAGCAAAAAGAAAGTGCGACCCGTTTGGTCCTAATTTCATAAGGGAAATAATGCTTCTTAAATTGTTATTTTGCTACGTTCTCACTTGTTCACTCACACACTCTCTCATATATAACCACATACATAAACAATGATTAAGTACAATGTTTCTTGAATTTTGTAAAATTTCAGAGAAACGTTGTTAGCATTTTAAACCATTGGCGATTTTTACTAAGGAAGATCATACGTGTAAACATCTTTTGCTTTTTAAACAGGAATAATTCATAAGAATTTTTTTATCTAACGAAGAAATATTTTCATTTTCAAATGAGTAAATTAGAAATGAATCACAGGCAGCGGCATGTGTTAATCACACTGTCATCAGTGGTATTTTGCCAAGACTTTAATTTTTAATTATAAAAAAATATTTTCTAAAAAGTATAACTTTTCTACAGTATATGCTTACACATATGGTCTTCTGTGATGAAAATAGCTGAGGTACAATGGGAGAGCCGAGTTCGAATTCCAGTCGAATCCATTACATTCACTTACGTGCTAATACACTTGAGAAAGGTATTAATCCTCTTCGCCTCCCGTCAGCTATGGGTAAATAGTCGGATAGACCTGGTTCTATAGCCATGTCATATATCGAAAGATACATGATCTCCTAAGCGTGTATCACGCATGGCACATAACTGACTGACTGATATATTACGAAAAATTACCTTTTTAGTAGTGCGGCCCGCCTTGTGATCAGCCATAAATCACACGACTCACTGCTCGAAAAATGTTACCTATGCTTGCTCTAGCTAATGTCTTACCATTATGTTGCGGGTATTTCTGCCACACTGTATAATAAAAATATAAAGATTACAATTTATAGTTTCGGCAATACGGGGGAGCGTTTATCCTTTTTATTTATATGTCCTCATATTTGTTGGTGTTATCAGGGTCTTCAGGTGTCTGTCGATCCAAATAAGTTTCAAGGAATTTCGAACAGAACCCTTCACATAAACTAGATTTAGGATAGATTTTACTGGTTCAGTTGTCCATGTCCGGGGATATCTCGTCTGGTTCTTTTTAATACTACTCAGTTACTGCTCGCCCTGCTTCCCCTTAGTCTGGCTCAATGATTGAACTCACAATTACGATGTCACTTAATAACTGACAATTGCGTTTAAACATGAAATAGACTGCCGCCTCTTTGTCTATATTATATATATGTCCACTTATATATTTGCATACGCTCTATACCTGATATTGAACATTTTAACCCATAAATATAGCATACGTTAAAAGTATATTTTATCATATATATATATATATATATATATATATATATATATATATATATGTATATACATATATATTAAGAAATATAGTTTTAAGGTGTGCTATATTTATGGGATAAAGTGCTCAATATCAGATATAAAGCGTATGTAAATAAAAATATAAAAGTGAACATTGAAGTCAACACTCGACAGGCTGTTTCATGACTGACGATTGCGTCCAGCATGAAACAGCCTGTCGCCTCTGAGTGTTGACTTCAATGTTCATATATATATATATATATATATATATATATATATATATATATATAAACCTTTTGCTATAAAGCCAAAACATTAACCTAAAAATTCGAGTCATGTTCTTGAATAGCCTCGTCAGTTCGAGACTTTTAAATGGATGTCCGGCATGGCGCCAAAATCGATCAGAAATATCTAAATATAAAAAAAAAGCAAATTTATTTTTTAGAGAAGCAAATTTAAAGGAAATTCCGTCACAAATGTAAAGTAAATATTTGAAAAAATGACATTTCATGAGATGGTGATTGTTTGGTCATAAGCAGCTGATTCTAATTGGGAACACAGGAAAACAATGCTGCAGACATATCAAATGCAGTGTTGAGCCTGTTTTTTCTGTTCTTCGTCTTAAATTGAGTTAATGTGGAAAATACCAGTTCACTCAAGTAAACAGTTGTAAAAATCAATAGTAATAAAATAGTCTTTTTACTCGGCAGTAGAAATTCCCATTTATTCTTAACCCAAAACAAGATACATAAGCTTAATGAGAACAGACTCTATATATATATATATATATATATATATATATATATGTGTGTGTGTGTGTGTGTGTGTGTGTGTATATATATATATATATAAAATACAATATGAGCTTTCATCGGTGAAAATCCAGCGATGATTTATAGTTGTTTATGTTCTGCACTTTGCACTTTTTTCTTTCTTTCTTTTTTTTTCTTCCTTTTTTTTTTTTGTCGCGACTTTTTTTAACCCGCGACCACTGAAGGGTCGGGACCCACAATTTGAGAATCCCTGATCTAAGCTCTCACCTCTATACAACCACTTTCTCATTAGTTCTTATTAGTTAAAAATGCTTTGAACGAGTGAAGTCTGTCGTGGCGAAGATCACACTTCTTCAAACCTTGTGAACTGGCGTTATAAAATCACAAAGCATTGTACCAAATAACAGAAACATCACTTTAGGATTTTCAACCTCAGCAACAGCTAAAATGAATATCACATATATGTCGAAGAGAAAATAATGACAGTCAAACTCATGACATTTCACATTACTTCAAATAAAAGAAAATTCCATCAATATTGGAAAGAGCAATAATAGCTACTGGACTTGAGAAACCTGTTTTCCTGAAAAATTGTTTTAAAAGAAAGATTATATAAATTTCAACTAACATCAGCACTGACTACTCGGCCAATGAATGCCAAATGTTTCCTTATAAAAAGTGGTTAGTATTACCATTGCTATATGTTATTTTTATCGAGTCTGTAATAATATTCAGAATTTAATAATTAAAATAGTAGCGTATAAAGATTTCAAAGGATTAATATAAACGACAGACTTCAGGAAAAGGCTGCCAAAAATAGAACCCAAAGAACAAATCACGAGGTATAAAAAGAGTTCTCAGTCGCAGCCGGTTTGAGCAAATTACAAAAAAAATCGTATTTGTCTATCCTGAAAGATAAGTATGAAACTTTGTAACAGGTCATGGTCAGTCGAATGAAAAATGTCGCCTCCTTTGCACAAATCTACGCCAAGCGACCTCCTTTATCCAAACAGAGAAGCAAAGTGGCTAGAGGTTAAAAGACTCATTGATATATGAAGCTATATGTCATCTTCTCTAAGAACGTGTTTCCTTTTTTCCTGTAAACTGTGAGTAATAACATTTACTAAAATGTATTAAATTACTTTCTATCAGGCATATGTATGTTTCTACGAAACTTTCAAATAATAAGATTGTTTACAATGAAAAGTTACAACCTCAAATAAAAAATTGCACATAACTTTGCATATAAAAAATGTAAATCAATCCAAAGCATTTTAGATTTGAAGGTCTGATGAATTGGAGCCTTTTTTAAGACAGTAACGAAATAAATATAACCTCATGAAATTTGAAGCCTTTTATAATAATAATAATAATATATATATATATATATATATATATATATATATATATATATATATATCAGACAGTCCATCCACCAGGGTTGAATAAGACCAACGTACTTATAGTTGAATGAAATGTATCTATATCCAAATGAGGTAATTTTGGATATTTTTCTGTGTAATATATATATATATATATATATATATATATATATATATATATATATATTCTTTTCCTATTTGCCGTTTCCTTTCAGGATGTGGACGATCATGTCTCTCCATAAGTTCCTGTCCTTTGTAACCCTTAGCTAATTTTGTCTTTTTGTTATCTCCCATAATCCCTGTTCTGCCAACCATTTACACAAGTTCATTAGGTAGCTTATGCGCTGCTTTCCTCTGTCCCTTTTGTCTTCAATATGTCCAGTGTTTCATCTACGAGTCTGTAAGAAAACCATACTTGAAAAAACTAGAAACAATATATCATCAGGGTTTCAGACTAGCACTGGGAGCTTTTAATACCCCTCCTGTAGAAATTCTTTGTGCTGAAACAACCTATACCCCATTATCATTAAGGTGAATGTATATGTGTGCTCGCCAGTGAGAGTGGTATGAACAAAAGGTTCAGAAAAACTGTTCAGTAGCTTTTATTTTTCGTTGAAAGAGTCTGCAAAATAGTATTTTGCGGAAATAATGTTGAGTTTCCCAGTTAACAAAGTACTTGAGTCGATGTTTTTCCGCTTGTTCACACGAGAGGAACGAGAAATCTGAGTGTGAAACTGTTATGACTGATACGAGCAAGGGTTGTGCATAGATTTTCCTTTCTCCGTCTGTTCCCACAAAGAACGAAAAATCTGAAGTCAAGATGCCAGGACAGATCCAAGTGTCTTCTGCAAAAAGGGCTGTGAGTAGATCTTGCAGCAGGGCTTGAAGGTAGAGGCCACTTACGGGAAAAGAGCTGGCCGTGAAGGTAGAGGCCGCTGAAAAGTAAGATGGGATAGAAGCCGAATAGGGTTTGGTCAGAATTTTTATGGGTTCTGTTGTACTGATTACTTCCGTTGCTGCTACTGCTGAATCGAGCTCAGAAGCGAACGCAATAAACAATTTATTGTGTATGACATTTCAAATCATACCATGTAGAAAAGAACGCGTATGTAATTTCAAAGTTGTAGGTTTATTAAGCTTATTGGTGACAAATTTGAAAAAAAAAATCATGTTATGAAGTTTTGCCAGTATCAACAGTTTACTACGTTAATCTTTTTATTACATCTTGAACTAGGTGGACTAAAATAGTTATATTAGGTTGGTGCAAAAATGATGACGTAATAATGTCGTTTTTTGACGTATTTTTAACGTCAAAAAACGACATTATTACGTCATTATTTTTGCACCAACCTAATATTTAAATGATTAATTAAAAACTGCAGTTAGTAAAAGATATACGAAGCGACTGTCTTCTTTTTCGATTGGCTCTTAGGGAGTGCCTCAGAGTCTGGGTGTTGGATTCGGAAGATTGGTTGGGATCTACAAGCTCCTTGAGTGTACCAGAACTTTCATTACTATCTTCAGGAGAGATATTAGGTTGGACAGCGTGTGTTAACGACTATTCAAGCGGGTACAGAAGATTGACTGAATGGGTCTGAGTTGTTCCATCAACTCTCTTAATTTTTACAGATCGAACTTTATTGTCATCGCCAGTAATGAGCTCCAGAAGCCAAAATTGTTTGGTTTGGGTAAGGTTTTTAACTAAAACCACACCATCAACTTTGACTGTTAGTGAAACCGGCCTCATGTAAGCTTTTGTGAAGCTCCCTCAGACCCAGCAAGTATTCCAACATGTTTTCCATGAGGTTTATGCTAGAGTAGGCTGCATATTTAGTGAAAGGGCCTCTTTAGTCGTAAGCAAAAAAATCAGGACAGGTTTTATTTCGGTAATTGTTTGGTCCTCAGATTTAAACACAGGTGTATGAGGTATCCAAATGTAATCCTCAAACCTGTCAGGGGAAACATCTGATCTATGATCCCATCTTGCTTATTAAATACTTCAGCAAAATCCCCATACACATTCTGCTGCTTTAATTTTTTTACAACTCCATTCTGTACATTAAGGGTTACAGCATGGTTGGAAGGGACAGAGTTAGCTTTTCCCTCTTCCCAGGGCAACGATTTTCTATAGACTTTGAAAGTGTTCAATATTTTCCTTTTCATAATCACTAAAAGGATTTTCTTCATTTAAGTCATGTGAAGGTAGCGAAGGAGAGTCTGAAGAAGGGACTAAGCATAAACTACAAGAAAACAATGCATGGTCATCAGTAAAAAGATGAGCCCGAAATGCGATTTGCAGGTCGGTAACACTAGAATCAAGCAGATTTGGAAATTTAGATATCTGGGAAGCGTTTTGACAGAGGACAGTAAGTGCGACACTGAGATCCGTAGACGTATTGGGATGGCCAAGATCGCATTCCAAAAGCTGGGCAGAGTATTATGAGACAGGAGAATTTCCTTGCTAACAAAGAACAGAATACTGAGCTGTTACGTGACATTCTTTACAGCAGCGAATGTTGGACGATTTCCTCAAAGATGAAGAAGAGACTCGCGGCGACGGAGATGTGGTTCTACAGAAGGATGCTAAGGATATCATGGACCGAGCGTGTGAGCAACAATGAGGTCTTAGAGAGGATGCAAACAAGTAAGTGGCTTATACTTAACATCAGGAAGAGGCAGCTGAAGTTACTGGGGCACATAATGAAGAAGGAAGGCCTGGAGAATCTAATAGTCACGAGCCAAATAGAGGGAAAGAGAGACAAGGGAAAACAACGCATGACATACTTAGCGGGCTTAAGCAAGTGGATGACAGAACGTGGTTGGGGGGGGGCAGAGAGAAGAAACTTGTTGAGAGCTGCAAGGGATAGAGGGAGGAGGAGAGCCATGATCGACTATGTTCTGAAAAGGACACGGCACGTAGAAAGAAGATGGACAACCGATATATATATATATATATATATATATATATATATATATATATATATATATATATATATATATATGTGTGTGTGTGTGTGTGTGTAGTATATTTTCGCGTATAAGGCGATCTTTAGATAAGACGAGATAAAAAAAATAGGAAATTTTCATGAATTTATCCTATACCTGTAGTGTAAGACAGCTATTTATTGGTTATATAAAAATGATGTTATTAGAAATGCTTTTACTTACTGTATTCTTAGAAATCCAAAATAAACGAAATAACAAAAAACCGACTCTATATCATGGTTTTCCTACACACGTCCCCTAGGAAAAAATTGTTTCGTTTACGTTTCATGTGATCTCTTGCGAATTATCATGATTATTATTATTATTATTAGCCGTCTTCTTCTTCTTCTTCTTCGGGCTTGAGCAGATGGATGACAAAACGTGGTCTGGGGGAGGTGGCAGAAGGAAGGAACTTGTTGAAAGCTGCAAGGGATAGAGGGAGGTGGATAGCCATGATCGCCTACGTCCTGAAAGGACATGTCAGATAAAAAGAAAGAAACTGTTATAAAGAGTCTGGTGTACAATTTTTTTTCTTTACTCAGTCTGTTTTTTTATTCAGTCTGTTCCTAACTTCTGTCCAAGCCAGTTGAAATTTCTTATTAACTTATCAATCATGGAACCACCAGCAAAACGAAGAAAGTATGAAACGACATTTAAATAGAACGCAATTTCCGCTCGTTTACATTTTCTATTTTTATTATCAGTTTATGTAATGTAAATCTTTTCATCTACCATATTGGTTATTGCACCGAGGATGAGGTTAGCTTACCGACAAACGTCACTCAGAATTTAAAGTTTATTTTTTATAATTGTAGTACATGACAACCCCCAATTTTTAAGGGTGATTTTTTTTTTTCATATACGCGGAAATATACGGCTGGAATGAGGAGTTATCATTATTTACATTCGGACTAAATATAAATTGTGTAGAGAGATAAATATTTACTTTTAACGTGTGTATATTATTACAACTGAGTTTGGCCATTGTCATTAATTCGAAAGAGCGAAACATTTACATTTAACACGTGTATTTCATCATAGTCTGGCCATAATGATGATGATGATGATGATGAGTGAGAAAGAGCGAGAGAGAGATGTTTTTACTTTTAACGTGTATATTACATCAAAGTAGGTGTCAATAAATCGCCGAAAAAAAACTGCATAGCATGATGAAAAAAGGCCCCCAAAAAACAAAGTATTATCGTGTTCGTGAAGAAGTTTATGTTTAATAAGAGGAAAAATCAAAGTATTTTTAATTATTTTTTATTCCTTTCTGGCACGTTTGAAATTTTGGTTGAAAATCTTTTTTTTTATTTTTTTGTTTTTTGGGGTCTTTTTTTACGTCAGCGGTGGCGTAATATTTAGCATTAGTTTCTTTTAGCGCTTTTTTCAGTTGAAAAACACATTAATTTGTAAATTCTTGTAAAATCAAATAGTTGTCGGATTTTAATGAAACTTTCAGAACTTATTAAAAATGAATGAAATTATTTTAGAAATGTTTGTGTTTTAGAAAATCATGGTAAAAATAATTAGCCATTATAAATGAAAAGAGACAGAGAAATGTTTACTTTTAACTTTTGGATTACATAGTCTGGCCATTATAAATAAAAAGGGACGGAGAAATGTTTACTTTTAACGCGTGGTTTACATAACCTGGCCATTATGAAAGAAAAGAGACAGAAACATTTACTTTTAACGCATGGATTACATCATATTCTGGTGATTATAATTAAAAAGATAGTGTGAAACTTTTTAACGCGTGGTTGGCAATATAGTCTAGTGTTTATCATTAAAAAAGACAAAGATATAAATATTTACTTTTAACGCGCTGATTACACCGTTTTTTATCATTTCAAAGTGGCAGAGAAATATTTTCTTTTTAACATATAGATAACATCAGAAATTGTCCATTATCATTAAAACTAGTAAGTGAAATATTAAATCTTAACGCGTGGATAATAATCTCTAGCCATTATCATTAAAAAGAGAGTGATCATTATATTTATTTTTAATACGTGGATTACAACATAGTCTAGTCACTAAAAAGAGACAGAGAAATATTAACATTTAAGTTTTACGTGGATTACTTTAACTTTATCGTCTGGACATTATCATTAAAGGGAGAGTAATATTTTCTTTTAACGTGTGGAGTACATCATAGTCTAGCCATTATCATTAAAATGAGAAAAAGGAATATATAAATTTAACGTGAGGGTTATCTCATAGTATGGCCATTAACAAAGAAAAGAGACAAAGAAATATAGAAAGAAATATTTATTTTTAACGAGAATATTACATCATAGTCTAGCCATTATCATTGAAAAGAGAAATATTTACTTTTCACGCTAATATTACATCATAGGCTGGCCATTATCGTTAAAGAGAGAGAGATAAATATTTACTTTGAACGTATTGTTTACATCATAGTCTGGTCATTATCAATGAAAAGAGATAGAGAAATGTTTAATCTTAATGCGTAGATTATCTCATAATCTGGCCATCATCATTATAAATAGAGGGAGAAATATTTACTTTCCACGCTTGGATTACATCATAGACTGGCAATTATCATTCAGGAGGGTGGGATAATTAGACGTATTGCTTACATCATAGTCTGGTCATTATCAATGAAAACAGATAGAGAAATGATTAATTTTAATGCGTAGATTACCTCATAATCTGGCCATCATCATTAAAAAGTGAAGGAGAAATATTTACTTTCCTCGCTAGGATTACATCATAAGCTGGCCATTATCATTAAAGAGAGAGAGAGAGAGAGAGATAATTAGACGTATTGCTTACATCATAGTCTGGTCATTATCAATGAAAAGAGATAGAGAAATGTTTAATCTTAATGCGTAGATTACCTCATAATCTGGCCATCATCATTATAAATAGGGGGAGAAATATTTACTTTTCTCGCTAAGATTACATCATTGGCAGGCCCTTATCATTAACCAGAGAAAGAAAGAGAGAGAGAGAGAGAGAAAAATATTTACTTTGAACGTATTGCTTACATCATAGTCTGACAACATATATAACGAAAGAGAAATACAGCGTGCATAATAGTAACACCCTTTTTTATTTATTAACTTTTATTAAATAAAAATAAATTACAGTAGTTCAAGATGGCTTAAGAAGATTAATTATGTCTTAAAATGTCTTAAAAATAATTGGAGCTGAGATGGATAAGATAATGTGGAGCAATTGAGTGGCCATCACGATCACCAGACCTAACACCAACAGACTTTTCTTGTAGGGTGTACTGAAAGATCTTGTTTACAGCCTCAAACCGAAAACAACACCTGAATTAAAACAAGCAATTTCTGATAAATCTTTTGAAATGAATGTACATATGTGTGAAATTGTTTGTAGAAATTTTGCTGATAATGTTCGTTCGGCGTTGTATTGAACATGAAGGGGAGCATTTTGAACATGTTAATAGTTTGTTACTCATAAGAAATGATGTTTTGATGTGACACTACATATAAATGTTGTTAAACTACTGTAATTTATTTTTGTTCATTAAAAGTTAATAGATAAAAAGGACACTGCTTTTGCCGCTCCCTGTATTTATTTTTAACGCGTGGATTACATCATAGGCTGGTTATTATCATAAAAAGAGAAAAAGAAATATTTACTTTTAAACGTGTGGTTTAGCCTGGCCAATGTAAAACTATAAATAATGAAATAAAGTCAATTTCTTTCGATGATGTATAATTCATGAATGAAGAGCTCAGATAATTAAACAAAAGCTACTTTTTTGTACTTTTTTCTTGTATTCTTTCTCTGGTGCTCTTGGTGCACATTTTCGCTTTTCTCCTGTGGGTAATGTGCTTGCTTTTATTCGTTGTTTTGCCGATTCTGAACGTATAATACTTTGCCTTTTTTGAAGTGATGCCTCGTCAGGTTTCGTTAATTGTTGGACTGAAGGTTTTCTTTTAACTTGATCTTGGCACTTTGGTGGTGATCGGACAGGTGATTGCCGTACTTGATCTACTGGAGAAGTCCGAGACAAAGAGGGCCTTCGGTTCTGTTTATCAATTTTTTGCCGCATATTCTCTTCTGCAACTTCTTCAATGTAAGATTTACGCCGTGAAAGTTGACGCTTTGGCGATGGTATTAATGTACACTCATCTGGCTGTCGGTAAGAAAGTCTTCTAACTACTGAAACCTCTTCTGGTTCATTGGACATTCGACGCGCTTTAGGCTTTGGAGAAACGGTAGGTGAAGGCGATATTATTGAATCAGATTCCTCTTGCGATAAAATACCATGTGCAGATGTTGTTGGAGATTTTAAATTAATTAATTTATCTGACATTCGAGCCATTAATTGTTCTTTAACGGAATCTTGCACATTACCATCTTCGGAGTGCATTTCTTTCTTTTCGTCTTCTTTTTCTTCATCTTCATTCTGTTTTTCTTTTATCTTTTGAAGTTCCTTTTCCCGTTTTTCTTCTTCTTTCTTTTCTTTTTTCACTTTTTCTTTCATCTCTTCTTTTTCTTTCTTTATTTTTTCTTCTTTTTCTTTCTTTATTTTTTCTTCTTTTTCTTTCTTCTCTTTTCTCTCTTTTTCTTTTTCTTCTTTTTCTTTCTTCTCTTTTTCTTCTTTTTCATGCTTTTCTCTTCTTTCCTTTTCTTTTCTTTCCATTTCTTCTTTTTCTTTTTGTTTCCTTTCCTTTTCTTCCCTTGCTTTCTTTTCCTTTTCTTGCTTTTCTTTTTGCTCTAACTCTTTTATTTCCTTTTCTCTTTCTATTTTTTCCGCCATTCTTCTTTCATCTTTTTCTTTCTTTTCTTTTTCTTCTTTTTCTTTCTGTAGTCTTTCTCTTTCTTCCTTTTCTCTGATTTCTCTTTGTTTTCTTTCCTTTTCTTCTTTTTCTTTTCTTTCTAGTTCTCTCCGCATTCTTTCCCTTTCTCTTTCACAACCAACCTCTGACAATTCTCTTTCTATTCTTTCCCTCTCTTTTCTTTCCTTTTCTCTTTTTTCCTTTTCTTTCTTTTCACCATTTTTGTTGTTGGCATTTTCATCCTTGTCTTCAGTTTCTGCGTTTTCATTTTCTCTCATTTCCTCGTCATTTTCATCTTTTCCTTTATCTTTCTCCCCCTTTTTGAATTCTTCTCTTTCTTTCTTTTCTCTTTCACTTTCAATATTTTCTTCTTTTACCATTGCCGGTTTTATTGTCGAGACGGTTTTTTCAGGCATTTGTTTTGTAACCGATCGTTTGATAGGTTCATCAAAATCTACAAAGCCTGCCTGGGATTTATTTAATTCTGCTTCCAAATCGAATTCATTAATTCGTTGAACTATATTGTCCCAGTGTTTACGGTTTTGCACACAGTTATCATATAGCCGCATAAAAGTCTCATCGAATTCTGACATCGTTTGAAAAACTCTCAAGCAAATGGTATCAATGAAATGTATCATCATTTGAGGGATTTTGTGACTTTCATTTTTTCTCATAACTGGAACCTCTTTTCTTGAATCGGGTGTTTGGAACAACTCTGATGCACCTGCCAAAACAATTATCTTATGATTATTCCATGGTTTTGAAAAGGCAGATAAGTCACAACTGACCATTGTCAAAACAGTTAACATGTCTTTGTCGTGTTCATTATGAAAAGGTGCCCTTTTTTTCTTTAGTTCATCGAAATGTTTCACATTAACAAGGTAAACAAAAATATCAGTCGCTAAAATTCCTTTCTTAATGAATTCCATGGCTTCTCTGTATTTTTCAGTGGTGAGATTTTGGAAAATGTTAGTTGCGTCAGCATTTAATATCATTATACAACGGCCTAACACTTGTTCAGAAGAAGACGTGCTATAGACAGTTGCTAACAAGGAAACAGATTTCAGATTCTTAGCGCTACTCGACCCTTGATAGTCAAGATCATGACAGAGACTTGCAACTAATAAACAAATGCACTCAAAAGGAGTGAAATATTTCTTCAAAATCCCTTTGCTTAAAGCACAAAACAGTGTCTGAGTAACATTGAGTGCGTGGCGCCAATTATGATATAAAAGAGATTTGTAGTTTTTTTTTACTGTCAATATCCAGTGGTATAGATGTTCCAGGCTAATACCTAAAATATTCAGTGCATTCATTTTAATAAATATTAAAGCACTCGCCTGAATTGTAGATACATCACTCAACACTAAGTCGTTAAATCCAAAGTCATATAGTTTGCACTCATTGGCAGATGGCATTTCTATATGCACAATTCGATCAACTTCCTCTCTCTCGGAAGTCATGTGATAGGAAAGGATTTCCATGAGAACTTGTTTGATCGTCAGTGATTTAACTGTTGTTTGATACAACTGACAATTATATAAACCAAGACCACAGTACACAGCAAAAGCTTCAACTGTGTTGGTATCAGCTTGATTGTGAATTGCCTTTGTTTTCCCTGCAAACATAATACTACCAATACACACATCTGAAGGATCATGTATAGACGTACATAATACCCAGTTGGCACCTTCTTCATATGTTTTCATTTTATTCTCTTTATTCTCGTCAGTATTCTGTCCAGAAGAAATTCCTTCACTAACACTATATTCCGGATTATCACACAAATTTATCATAAATATTCTTTCTTTACTTTGCAGACTCTTTTTGGCTATGCTCGTGTACAAATCTTCAGTTTCTTTGCTTGTGATTATTACCTCTGCTTTAGGAGAATTCAGACGATAAGTCTTAGAAAATGACTTATCCTTGTTCTCCAATAGGTAAATACATGCAAATTTGCATTTAATTATTTGCAAAGCGTGTTCTAATATAGCTTTGATAATTTGGTCAATATTGCTTTGTCCAGTGGATATTTGCCAAGCCAAATTCAACAGAAGTTGATTTCTTTGAATTTCTTCGATTGACATCTGAAATAGACGAGCGTTATTAATGCCAATTCCACAGAAATTTAAGTATTCACTGAATAGAATTTCGTCTTGTTCTGAAAAATGATTTACACCTTGTTTGTTCATGATTTCAGCCACACCAACTACGTCACCTTCTTTATTCAATATTGGCATACAAAGGATACAGCGGGTTTGATATCCTGACAACTTATCCACATCAGGATCAAAGCGAGGATCATCGTAAGCATCTTTTATATTCATGGAAATCTTTGACTCTGCAACCGTTCCAACAATGCCTTTACCAAAAGGTATGTGAATTGCGTTATCCTCATTGTGTATTGTTTCATCCAGCTGGGATGTAGCAGTTACATCAGACAGTTTAGATACTAGATATTTTTCATCAACACCTTCTACAAGAAAAAGCCTACCACGATCACTGCTTGTTAGATAAATAACATTTTGCATGATTTTATGACTCAGTGCGTCAACGTTTAGTTCGCCAGCGATGTCTTTTACAAATTCACTGAAGCGTTGATTTTCATCCATGGTAGCATCAATAATTTTTTTCTTTTGAACTCTCTGTTGATTGACCAGCTTCTCCACACATTTGGACATAGATAGTGTTGGTGGTGCAGTCTCATTAATTCTCTGGCTAAGAGATCTGTTAAGATCATTTTTCGATAGAAACGTACCCAAAAAATCAGGGTTGGAATTTAGAAATGTTTCTACTTCTTTGAAGTCTAAGTTATTCGTAGTCATACTTTCTTTTGTTCCGAGTTGGTATATCAAAACCAGATGACAACGTAATCGACACGTAAACTTTTGGTGACAAGATAAAACGTACAGTATCTAAAAAACCTTATTAGTATCCTTTGTTTGCAATTACTCAGAATATTATGAACAGTTCTTACTCCTTTCCTTTATACTTTGATATTGTTTAATGTTTCTTCCAAAGAGGTTGCCATTATTTGTTATTTTAAGTTTGTATCAGTCATTCATAAATCTGGATGGACAACTCAGCTCGGAACCTTTAAATATAATCAGGTATGAATAAAATTATTTTACTAGAAAAATGTTTCGATGATACCGAAGCATTCTTTTAGCGTATGTAAAGGAATCGGATTTTATGACGTCATTTCCGCCTCTTAGCTAATACGTAACATTCTAAATTCATGGATTTGTCACAATAACTACTGAGTAACATTTCCTAATTTTGATTTTCTGCTAAAGAAAGAAAAACGCAAAACTAAGTTGCTTATCCTTATTTATCCAATAAGAATAAGACGATTTAATTCGTTCAGTGTAAAATAACTTTAAACTCATGTGCCAAATTAAAATGTTAACATCATTCTTATTGTAAAGATACAAACAGATTTTAAATTAATCAAATCTAAAATAACTATAACCTCGTCGTCAGGTTTATCTCGTATTCAAGAATTTAATTTCTTCTTTGCTGATCGCTTATTTTATGATGGTGGCGTAAATGACTAAATTCGCCGCCAACGTGCAGGATCGGGACTAGAAGCTTTCAGTTTCATCAAAATCTGTTACCGTTATCCATTCTCTATGGCCGTTTGTCATTGCAAGATATAGTTGGAGCTGAAAGAAAATCAGCGTAGAAGAAAGTGCCGATAGCGTGAATTTGTTTAAGGTGGACCTCAACTTGTCAGGAAGTAACCCACACACTTGATTTCATTACCTTTGGCACACGAGGAATGAGACATGGAGCATCCATTTATGAAATTGCAACAGACTGCCGCCGACTCTTATAATTTCGAGTGGCATCTTCTGTAGCATGTCCGCCCTTTTCATCCACCGGTTCAACCGTTGAAGTCTGTTGTAATCGTCATCCGCCTGTTCCACCGTTAGGGTCTTTGGGGTTAATTTCGCTTAGTCTGAATCCTCGTCTTAGACCTTGCCATGAACGGTGTCCCTACCAGGAGTTTAGAGATCCTAACGACATCGCTCTCAGTCCCTGGATTACGTAAGCCACTCTACAGCGACAAGGAGCGACCTTCAAAGGTACGCACATAGAACCTTACAGTGTAAGGTTAGCTTACAGTTTAAAGCCTTACACCAATCAACACAGTGTACAGTTTCCACTGCATTTGACGAAACACTCATTTTTAATATTTAACATAAGCTTAGTTTAAGTTCAAGAACTGAAGTATGAGTCACCTAGTGAGGATCACACACTGTTCACCAGGGAATTAATTGGTAGTCTGTAGTGGATTTGATTGTAAACGGAATAGGAAAATATGATGCTGTTTACTACGCTTAACGATGAACAATTAATTTTAAATGCCTAAGTATCCTACCACTCTTCGGCAAAGTCTTTGAAGCTTTAATCAACGCCGAAGTGGTTAAGCACCTTACATCCCATGATCTGCTCTCCGACAAGCAATATGGTTTCCGCTTTGCCCGTTCTACAGCTGATGTGCTTTCGGCCATAACTGAAATTGTTTACCAAGCACTTCATAATACCGGAGAAGCTCGTGCCGTGGCTCTAGATATCTCCAAAGTGTTTGATAGGGTTTGGCATGCCGGCCTTCTTCGCAAGCTTCAGGGTTATGGTCAATTGTTGACTTAATACAATCATTCCTGTCGAACCGTGTATTGAAGGTCGTTCTCAACGGATTCTCCTCCAGTTCCTATCCCACGAAAGCAAGTGTTCCCTAAGGCTCTATCCTAGGCCCTACTCTGTTCCTCATCTTCATTAACGATGTTCCTGATGTCATAGGTTCCCAAGTAGGCATCTATGCGGACGACACTACAATTTACTCCTGCCTCAAAAACAAATCTAGTGTCGCTGACAAAACTAACCCGGCCGTTTGTCTCGAAAAGGACCTCCAAGGACTGGGGCAGGATTTGGCTGGTTAACTTTAATGCCTCAAAAACAAAAGTGCACTCTATTATTCCCCACAGAGAACCATCCCTGCCTCCCATTAGAATGTCTGACACTCAACTCCACGAGAACACCTCTTTGCGACTGCTCGGTCTCAAATTGTCTGCTGACCTGAGATGGAACAAATACATTGAGTTCATGCTTCGTCCACCGCAAGGAAAGTTGTCTCCCTGTGCCGCTAAGAAATTTTTCTCGCTAGAGTCCTTGCATGGAGTATTGCTAACATATATGGTCTGGGGCCCCTTATGTTTGTCTCAAGGTCCTTGATAAAATCCAGAGACGGATATGCAATGTAATTGGCCCTGATCTGGCCTCTCGTCTGCAGCCTCTCTCTCAGATGTGCCGTCGTCTCTCTCTGTCTTTTTTAACAAATACTTTCACGGTAACTGCTCCGATGAGCTGCTTTCGCTGGTTCCCAGACTTCATGAAGTTAAGCGTTCAACTAGGCTGGCATCTCGCTCTCGCCCCTTCATTGTCGAAACTGTTAAATGTATCCGTCTCTTCTACTCCAATAACTTCATGTCTCGCACTTCTCGCTTGTGGAACTCCCTCCCCATTTCTTGTTCCCTTGATAGCTATAATCTCCAACTATTCAAATGTAATGTCAATCGACGTCTCCAGATGCCTTGATCTATCCCCTATCCTTCTCTTCATCCTTTCCTCTATCACTCCTCTTTGCTCTCGCTCCAACTCTCTGTAAGCCCTTGCATGCAAAAAAAAAAAAAAAAAAAAAAAGATAAAAAAAGTGACTTAAGGCGACAAAAACGTGGTTCTACCGACGAATGCTAAGAAAACCATGGGCAGAGCATTTGCTCAACGAGAAAGCATTAAAGAAAATAGGAACTACATGGAAAATTATACTTACAACAGATGGACAGTTGAAATTTCTGGTACGCATAATAAACCTTGAAAATAGAGCCTTGAAAATTTAAAACCCAAACGACATATTGAAGGCAAGAGAAGGAGGAGAAAGTGACAAGTAACATACTTAACAAGCTTATGTGAATCGATGGCAGACAAGGACAGAGGGATGCTGAAGTTTCAAAAGTTACTTAGAACACTAAAAGAGAGGGAGTTGTGGAGAGCCAAATTTACCCAAATCCTGAAGGGACATGTTTCATAAAAGAAGAGTGGTGGTTCACAAACCATGGAACCTCATGACAGTTAAGTGTAAGCGAATTCAAATTTCCCTGATTGTACAAAACTAAAGTCACTGGGGAAAAAGCATAGAAAAGTCATAAAGTTCAGATGGAAAAAGTTATAACTTTGTGCTGGGTGTAAAAAAAATATTATATTTTCATATATATTTAAGAAAAATGTTATATTTTCATTTAAAACTGGCAATTTTTTAAATGAATTAATTAATATTTTGGCTTAGTAATGGAAAAAATTAATATTTTAATAAATTAATGCAGTACAATATATTTTATTTTTTAAATACATTTAACTGAGCCAAGTTAGAACAGATTTGTTGCAGATTCGAATCAACTCACAACAAAGAAAAAGGGGAGAAAGGTTTTAAATTAAAAATAATTTTTTTCATGTTTTTACAATTAAATTTTTCGTAGCGTGTATGAGTGTTCTTACAAGCCCTTGTTTGTAGTTTATTGAGATGAAAAAAAATGTGCTTTCTTCGCGTGTACAAGAGAAAGAAGAAGCAAGAAAAAAAGTGAGGGATAAAGTGTAAGTGTCACACAGATTGATGAGGAAGAATGTAAGTGTTACGTAGCTTGGTGAAGAAGACGGGTGAATGAGTAAGAGAATCACTTTGAAGCCGCGCCGTGAACAGTAGTCGTATGTTACTGTCTCTATATACTTATTGGCTTGTTAGGTCTAGGAGCTTGGTTTAAATACTCTTCAAAGGGATCAAGAAGCATGTTTTTGTTTACGGCGGAAACGCGAATGGTTAGTTGGAAAATATTAAATATTTATTTTTAAAGGATTAATTTATTAACCGGAAGGATGCGTAAATCCCCTGACTCAGAAAACATTTTTTGTCATTTGATGATTGGCTGTCTTGGGATTTATTCTCGTCTTCGCTCCACAGATTCTTCTGACCTTTTTATACACGAACAAAGTGTATTTTATGACTTGTCTTGCATGACTTCATTACCAGTACAGTCCAGTCCTTGTTTGATCTGAAACCTTACAGCATTTGGCGGTGTAATTACAAATAAATGAAACTGTACCGCTCCAGTAACCTCATTCTTCCTGCTATCCTCTACCTTTCTAAGAGCCAGATCAGGCCGAAAATGGAGTACTACTGCCATATATGCGCGACAGTTGCCCAGTCTTCATTTTCCATTGTTAATAGAGTTCAAAAGCGTCTCCGCGTCCTTGTAGACGACGAATTATTTTCCATTCTGCAAGCCTCTCGCTGCGATATGGTTATTTTCATGGAGAGTGTTCAGATGAACTACATTCCTTATTTCCACCAGTCATAACCTTCACAGCTAAGACCCGTTTTGCCACGGAGATTATAGCGAACCGTCCTAATTTCATTTATATTCGCTTGGTGAGATATAAGTTCCACTCGAGCAGCTTCTTCTCACGAACCACTACTTTTGGAACCGACTTCCAAGACGCTGCTTCCTCAATCACTACAATAATCTTAACATGTCCACGTCTAGAGTTAACCGTCATCTTCCGCACATATCCGCATAAGCTCTTACTCTGTAATCCTCTACCTCGAGTGCTCCTCTGGCCTTTTATAGAGTGAACACTACTGTAAAAAAAAATCTAGATGAATAACGAACGTGAGAAATAAATTGTTTATGATATGTTACGAACTTAATTTACAATTCATATGGAAAATGTTAATGAAATCCATGTTTTTACTTTATTACATTATTTGTTTTGTATTTATTTTATTTTTCCCAATATTTTACGTTTTAGTAAAAATAAAAATAACAGCAAATATGTGGGGATCCGTCTAACCAAGTTTTAGTTCCAAACATTTAATAACAACACATCTTATGAAATATATAAAAGTTATTTTCTGGTAGAAAAGCAGAAGCAGATCGTCAGTTGAAATGAGATTTATATATTCTTTTCAAAAATATATAATGACAATAAAATGTTCAATTTTTCTTCTAGTGAAGTTTTATCAAGTAATTAAGTGTTATTAGGGCGATGTGAAATATGTGAACAGACTTACTTTATGACGGTCAGCCTAACGTATTTGTAAGTTCGTAGAAAAAAGGGCTTAGACGGCGGTTACTGGTTAATCTCTTCTATTGTGTGCATGGACAAGGCCTTGGTGGCTGCTGGTTGTCTCGCTTCCATTATGTTCGTGGGTTTGGATGCTTGTGTGTATACTCATGTGCAGATTAAACTGACCTCCCAAATTTTTGTGAGCCTCGGGAAGAAGTATGCTTCTATTTTTATATCCGTAAGGGGATTCAACGTCTAATTTCGTAAAGAAGTGTGAACTTTTTTAATACAAGGTTTTCATTAGTTAGAAAATAATTTCGCACTGGCTCGCGAAAATCTTTTTCTCGGATTTGAGTGAGTGGTGAAATGAATTATTGTTATTTTCTAAACGGTCCAAAAATAACACATGGTAGGTCTACAGCTACGTCCGCAAGTATTTTGACAGTATTTGCCCTAGTAATGATTGTTTATCAAACAAACCTTCTGGTGGGATTTTATTGGTTGAAAATATATATATAGGATTTAATTCCTATAAATGTTTAAATGCAATAGATATCTAAATGCCGCCACGGCCTTTTTTTAAAAAAAAAAAAAAAAAAAAAAAACATAAACTCATTTTAAATAATTTAAATAACTTCTTTGAACTTAAGTTTCGGTTCGATTTGAAAGATAATGGCCTGAAGGTAAAGTTAATCCGAATGAAAAGAAAAAATAATTTCCATATATAAAAAAACTTTTTAGGCATTTCTAAAACATGGACAAGTTTTTTCGTCATTCATTGACTCTTCAAGCCTCTGTATACAAATAATGTAAATAACAAATCTAAAATTCTCTTTAAAATCCAATATTTGTCCTAGCGGTGTGTTTCAAAGTCTAGTAGTAAATTTAAGACTTTTTCTAAAAATATTGCTTACCTTTTTACTTAAAATAGAATGAAAATAATGTTTTATTTACACACGCTAACCTATAAGGTCAAAGGAAAAAATACAAATACTTTAATTCTACTCCTGTCCGAAAAAGCGTGCGAAAAAGTAAAAATTAAACCTAAGGAAATATGGAAAACCAGCAGTGTAATAATCAAATATTTGTTATTTTTTTTATGTTTAAAAATAAATTTTCTTTTGCAATAGTTTAAGAATATATTTTTATTTTATACGCTTTTATTAAACTTAGTATAATGAATAAATATGGAAGCATTAAGGCGCTACCAAAACAAAAAATATAGCGTATTATGCGTTAGAGATTAATTGATGTAAAAAGAAAAACATTTTTTCTAAGAGTAAATTTTAGAAAAAATTACAGTAGTAAAGTATTCTTTTATGCGAATAAAATAGTTTTGTTGTAATTCTGAAAACTTTCTTTGTTGTGAGGGGAACAAATTATGTCAGAAAAATATTATTTTAAAAATAATAAAAACTTACGTTTAATTACTGAAGTAAATCTTGGTTATTCTTGTATCCAAGAATCTATAAATAAATACTGGAAAACATGGACACGCGAAACAAAAAAACAAAGCAAAACTGTTTGAATATCTTTTTTCGCAGTGAAGATGGTATGTATGATCGTGAATAATCAGTCTCCACATCGCAGAGTAGTTCTTTTGTTCCAAATCGGATGGAGTGTTCTTTCAGTCTTTACTTTTGTAACAGAGAGAGGTTGACGCACATGAATGCACACACGCAAATATAACGTTTATTGATTGAAAATGGAAAACACGATCTTCCGTGAAAGTTACAAACTGTGTCAGAGCTATTAATAGGAAATAATCTAAAACAATGATATATGAAACCTGAGGCGGCTGATGGATAAAGAATAAATTTCAAATCGGGTTGGCGAGGACTTGTTTATAAACAAATGGAAAAGGGCAGGAGGCGATGTTTAATTTGGGCCATTAAAAAAAAAAATAGACGAAAATAATATTTTTGATAAAAACATATTGAAGTAAATTGGACCGGGGAGGTAAGATCAGTGTATGTTTACCGCTAGCGAAATCTGATCTAAACATAAGTTGTATCCGCTGAATTTGGTCATCGAAAAAACAATTGAAATGAACATTGAATTAATTAATTTTATCCACTAAGAGATTTGAAATAGATCTGAATTTAAACTTTGCTTATGGCGACACTCGTGTTAAGCGCGTAAACAACCTGGCTTATAACCTTCGGTTTGCTATATAAACGCGAGTTTTGCTGAGTTGGGGAGACTTGGGCGTTAGACGAGAGTAGCGTTGAGAGAGAGAGAGAGAGAGACTGTCGTTGCAGTGAGTCGGTCCAATGGCGAGTCAGAGATAAGGACTTCAAGAAATATCATCGTCGTTGTAGGAGTCGCATTGAAAAGTCGCTGAAACTTAACGTTTGTCACTTACGACAACCAACTGAAATGCTACACTTCCACGTAGGGCTGGAATTACGAGTCACATATCCTCCCAACTTGATTTGGAACGAGTTAATCACACACACACACCTCTCTCTGTTGGTATAATTGGTAAAGGAGTGGTCCTCTGTTCTTATGTTAATTGCTTTTCTATCCTTTCTGTAACCTTTTTCTACTGTTTTTGTTTTCTTATACAAAATACATCAATATTTTACCTATTGTTGTTCGGCTTCTGCAGATATTATTTCCTTGTTTGCCACATTCTAATTTTCCTGCCGCCCACCCTCACAGCCGTGCCTACATCCCCAATCGACCGTGAACGTATGGACAACACACCGCTTACTGGATCTAAAAACTAACACAACGTGGGGGGAGCAGGCGGAACTTGGCCAGTGACCAGTCGAACAATCTACGGGTACTCAGGGAGCGTGCGGCCAGCTACCCCTGAGTTTGGTTCAGACCGAGTGGGCGCCTCAACCCAAAGAGGAAGACGCCGGAGGTTGAGGGGCTGAAGGGACAAGTGGTAGACTTTGTCTAATGTGGCATCCTTTTGCATCAGCAATTAGGTCGAATGTAAGGGTTTCAGAATCGATAGATTGTATCGTGGAGCGCGAGAGCGTATCTACCACAACATTATCTGAACCTTTAATATAACGGATATCCGAAGTAAATTAGGATATATAACCCAGTTGTCGGGTACCTCTGGTTGTATATTTTCTGTATTCACGTATGAAGCGTAAGTAAGTGGTTTGTGATCAGTGAAAACAGTAAAATTTCCTCCTTCGAGCAGATATCGGAAATGCCTTATGGATAAATAAATTGCGAGTTACTCTCCCGAAAATGTACTGTATTTTTGTTGTACTTTATTTAATTTTATTGAGAAAAAAGATATTGGCTTTTCTGAGCCATTTTGATGTAGAACTGCTCCAAATAAATCTCATGAGGCGTCGGTCGTTAATGTGAGTGTTGAGTTAGCATCATCAATGATATAGGAGAGTTTAGAAAATCTGCTAACGTTTTTTTAGTGTCATGAAATGCAGTTAATGCTTCTTCGTTGATAAGTATTTTTGCATTCTTATTCTTTTGTTTTTGCAACATGTTTGTGAGTGTGTCGGAGTTAACTCCTCCTTAATTCCCTAATTGTTCACTAGGGCACGCTCTCCCTACACTATAAATACTGGGCGATTTCTTGTCTCGTTCATTTTTTTCTTTGTATTTCAGCGGACACATTTAAAAATGTGATCTCTCGCAGAGGTCAGCGTTTTGCCCACTTGTGGGAAAACGCCATCAAACACACACATACACATACGTACGAACATTCATCAAAATACGAACTCTTTACATTCACGCACAAACACAAATATTGATGTCTTTGTCCATTGTAAATTTTGTTGTTTAATACATATACTTATGGTATATAGATGTCGGTCTTGTTGGTTTTCTTTACACTTCTTTATGGTGGATTCAATCTTCTCGTAGTGAACTTTCTTCTAGCAGGAATAAACGCACGTTTTCCTAATTTAACAACACGTAAACCCACAGTCCGCTACAGTGGGGTCAACATTCTGGAACAACTTGGAATGAATCTACGGTAATAATTTATTAAACCGAGAAATCTTCCTAGCTGTCGCAGTGATGTTGGTTGTGGGAAATGTTGTATTGCTGTTACATTCTCTGGGACCGGTGTGATTCTATGTTTGTCGATCGCGTGAAATTCAATTTCGAAATATCAAAATAAAATTTGTTTACATTGATTTTCAACCCGAAATGTGTCAGTCTTGTTTTATGTGGTATTGGTGTTCCTTGCTATCTCGACTAGCGATAAAAACGTCATCAATATATAAGCAAAATCAAAAGTAAATCTATTCAAAATTTCGTCGATAGGTCTCTGAAAAGTTTGGGCAACATTACATAACCCAAATGACATCCTCGTGAACTCATAAAGTTCGAAAGGAGTGGCAACTGATGTTTTCTTTATGTCTTCTGCTATTGGAATTTGGTAGTACACCTTAACCAAAGTCAATTTTGTGAAGAATGTGGTTCTCTGTAAACCATGGGCGAAATCGTGTAAATGTGGAATTGAGTATTTATCTGGAACTGTTTTTGCGTTAAGATTCCTGAAATCTCCACAAGTTCGCCATACGCTTGTGTCTAGCTTTGAAACCATGTGTAGTGGTGAGGAGTATGGGCTACTTAAAGGACGTATGATGACTGATTGTAACATATGTTGAAATTCGTCTTTTATTATTTTATATTTCTCTGGGTGCAATCTGCGTGGTGATGTGTGTGTAGGTGGTCCAGTTGTTACGGTATAATGTTTAGCAGTGTGACGAATTTCGTCTGTATGCTTTAATGGCGTAGTAAGAGTAGGACATTTTTATCAATTCCTGCAGTCCATTAGCAGTTGTTATTGCAGAATTAATTCCTGTTGACGTATAGAGTGAGGTGATTCCTTTGCCTCTAACTTTGTGTTACTGTCGATGAGAGAGTGTGTCGCCATATTCACTGACAGATCGAAATGAGATATAAAATCCACTCCTAGAATTGATGTTTTCCCTTGCGCTTGTGGGAAAATCTATGAAAAAGATCGTCGTAATCCCAAATTAAGCGTTAGTAAAATCTCTCCGTATGCCTCAATTTTTGATCCATTTGCGGCCTGTAGTGTGTATGTGGATAGTGTATGTTTTTGGTTATGATTCAGTGGAATAACACGGATTTGTGCATCGGTGTCGACTAAAAATAAATATCCGGTATTTCTCTCCCTGATGTAAAATAGACGACATTCTTGTCCCATTTCAGCAGCTAAGGTCGTCTTTCTTTGCTGCTGAGGTGATCGTTTCCCTGGTGTTGTGCAGAAGCGCTGGAGGTCCTTGAACTGAAGTTGCACGGTTCTGTGCACTTCTTTGCCACTTTTCCAAACTTACAATGATACCAATAGATATCCTAGATACGTCGTTCTCGGGAGGATGAGTTCCACATACTCCGACTTCTGCGCGGTGAATAGGATCGATTTTTGATCTCTGGGCGAGAACGCTGAAATTTTTGCCTTCATATCAAACTCTCTGGTGAAGTTGGATATATTTTGATTTATCTGAGACAAAATTTCTGACCTGTCGATTGGTGTTACTGTAGTTGTTAGTATATGTGATGTGGCATATACGCTTTTGTCCTAATTGTCATGTATTTTGTCCACTATTTCTGATACTCTTTCTAACTTTAAATCATCGGGGAGAGACGCGAGTATCTGTGTTGTGTGCGTTTGTAGTTTGTCCGTTCATAATTTTTTAACACTGCTTCGGACATGGTATTGTCTTCTAATAACGATCGCATTTTCCTCAGAAGCTGTGAAGGTTTTATGTGTCTCAGATTCAAATTATTGAACAGATCGTGTAATCTTCTCTCATCTGATTTTTCAACACGCCTAATGATTGCATTTTTCAACGTTTCGAGGGTCTGTCTTCTGGCAGAGAGTTTTTCCGACAACGTAGGTATATTGTGAGCTTAGCGATGTAATTTTCTTTGCGTTAAAAATTGAGTTTAATTGTGAAAACCAATTTTGCACATTTGTCGGGTTGTAAATGGGTAAATTTACAGCTATCGAGGCTTCCATAGATTCAATTGTGTTTGCGTTCATTTTCTACGTCTTGGTGTTGTAGTTATTTTTTACTACGACTTTTGTATCATTTAGATATATGGTTTGTTCTTTCGAATCATAAGATTGCAAATTTGTCTCACGTCGGTTGCTCACCAGTTTGTAGGGCCAGTCTACCCGGATTAAAAGTGAAAAATTAAAATCCGAGTGTCGTGCTCACAAATACAACATAACGCAAAGAAATGATTTTTTTACATAGGCAAAAAGAAAAACAATATTGAAATAATCACATATTTATGTACATATTAACATTGGTTTTTACATAGTAAAGACTGTATTTGTTCTAGTCGTAATCAAAGTTCAAATGTTCGACAAAAGTTTCCATTTGTTAAAGGGTAGTTCGTAAAGTCATATGTTTTAGTCAATATAAAATATGGATATATGTGCGTTCATCCGAAGTACATTTTAGTGGCGTGACTGCTGACTGAATGTGCGAGTGTGGTTGGGTGAAGCACATTAGTAGAAACATGTGAAATCTGATTACGGTGGTTTCGAAAGGAAATGGACATACAGATAAATAATCGAACTTGCTTTTTCCACGGCTATGGATATTTCTTTGAGTTGTGTGAATTCCTTTGAATGGTGTGTACTCGTCGCTGACTGAGGTATTGTCATGGTAAAGAGAGAATTCTGGTCGGGTGTTTACGGATTCAACTTCCTGTCATCGACGGGTGATCCACGTCCAGTTACTGACTGGGTTTTTGCTGTGTGTGATTTATTGCCCCAGAAATCTGTATATATAGTTATCCTGATCACGTGATTGTCTCCAGCGACCAGTTCATTTGGAGTTCAAACATACGGACGTAGTCAAAAGCATAGTACGTGACTGAACTGTCCAATCCGCTTCCAGAAATCACTTACTTAATTTTGGATCCTATTTTTTATGATTTGTATAAAAGTTTTTGTTTTAGTGATTCTGATCCATTTTATGTATAAGCGTTTCTTACTTATTTGTTTCACCTATTGGTTGTAAAATATAGGATTTTATATCCTATACGGGTGATATTCTTCTGATTGAATAGTAGTCAGTCAAAGCGAGATATCAGAATTGTCTCCTTTTTGTACTTCCATACTAAAAATAATCTAACAGTTGCTAAAAAATAAATAAAATAAAATTCTTTTTAAAAAGCTTACTCGAAAATTGTATGTATTAAACTTTAGAATATTTTTTTCATTCTTCAAACATGTCTTTCGAAGAAACTTTTGTGACGAAAAGCAACGGGATGAATTTCAAAATCGCGCTGAAAAGTCAAAAGTAATTTTTTTTGTTTAATAAATTGTAGCTTTTTGTTTTTTGCCCCAAAAGAAATAATGTGTTTTATTATGCAAGCATGAATTCTCAATAAAATGTTTTTTTTTTTTTTAATTATCTTTGGTAAGATGTGGTCCGAGTTTTCCTTATATTCACACTTGATATTGCATACATTTGTTTTACTGAAATAATATCTTTTATAAAACCGCAAAATTGGACGAACATTTCCTCCAAATTAAACAGTACACTTACACACGAGATATCGAAAAGGGGACGGGGCGAAAATATCTCTTCAATATTTTCCTAAACTTTTTTAATAAAAAAACTTATTCAGTAATTCATTCATTCACTGATTTCTGACCTAGGTGGGCTAAAAAGAATACATTTTCTTTTTTTTTTTTACAGAAGAAATTTTACTTTCAATACAATACGATTATTCTAATTTCTACTGATAAATAAGTTCTAATTATAATAAGTATTTTTTTATTTATATTATTACAATTGAATAATTTATACTTCGTTTATCTCCGGATTTTCCAATTTTAAGTTAACTGGATGCATCCTTTTTTAATATTATCATTATACTTTAATGCAGTTTTAGGATTAAAACTAACGCTAAAAATATTTCAACTGAATTTTTCACTGACAAAAAAAGAAAAAAAATTATCTGTCGTTTCGGTCAATTTATAAAAATTTATTACTAGTTGAACCCTTTTTTCACCCCAGGTAAATCATTTTGAAAATTTGGTCATGTAAAGCAGTTTTTATTAATGCAAGTACATTATTATTATTTAAACACTTTTTGTTTATAATTAAAAAAAAAAAGTTTCGATCCAACAAACTGTTTTTTTGTTAGTTTTTTTTTTTTGTAAGAAAATTTATGTCGTTTGATCTGCTTCACTGAATCAGCGTATGTATGACATGCTTATTTGGGAAATTTTAAAAAATTGGAAGTATTTTGAAAATTCAGTAATGATAATTTTTTCTTATCTGAAAATAACCAAAGAAAACAGTAAAAAAGAAAAATATAAAAGTAAAAAAAAGCAGTTAAAGATTCTGTTAAATAAGTTGTTAAAATTAATATTTTTCTACGAAAATTTATTATGTAGATTGGCTCTTTTAGTCTTTATGAAAATGGTACTTATTTCTTTGAGAACTCATTTTCTTTCAAGAAACTGAAAGTTTTAACGTGAAAACTACGGAAGTTGATCAAGTGTTAGGGTTACTTTTACAATGTTTATACCGAACCCAGAATGTTTACAACAATGTATTGTAAATGTACTGATAAACTGGACCTTGAGTTTATGTCTACTCTGCTTTCCGTCTTTACTTGTTCTAACCGTCATTATGAAAAATAGTAATGAAGTAATGTCACTATTTATATGATATTTGTTTTTGTTTATATATATTAATTCAATAAAATAATATGAATTTTTATTGAATTAAATTACCATTACACCTCCATTACCTTTGAAATGGTTACAGACAGTACACCGTTACAGGAAGTAAAACAAAATTCGGTAGAAATTAACTGAATTTTTTTGCATAGGAAATAGTTTGCCATGTAAGAAGCTGGATGTATAATCAGGGCCCAGTTTTGCATTTACCTACATTAAAAATTGAACATTTATTTTGTAGCCAATTATCTCTTTTAAAACTCAATTTTTCTTCCAAATGAAAACATTTTCCCCCATGAAGGTAGGTTATTTTTAAAATAATCAAGTTCAAACATGTTTTTTCCTATTGCTACAAATATTTTAGGTCATTTTCGCAAGAGAAATCTGGAATATTAATGTAATAATGTTGGTCCATATGCATAAGTAATTAAATATGGCGTTTCACACATTAATGTGACCTTGGTTGATACCTAGACAGAACTGCTGGGAAGTAATAGTTTTAGGCAGAGTGCACAGATACTCTGGTTTTAGAGAGAAGTGCTAATCTATATAGAAATAATCCTGTCATTTTTTTTACAGGTACTGTGTGCAGGTAGTGTCTGAGGTTTGATCAAAAAATATAGGGATTGTTGCTATGGTAACAGAGCTAAAATATGCAGAGCGAAGCTGCTTGTCACAGGTTGACCTTGAATTCTGTCGCACATACACTAAATTATAATGTTCTCGTTAATTTCCATTGTTTATTGTAGTGTTTGGAAGGAAAGTGTGTACAGTGTGGTCATCTCACCACACCAAAGAGGTTCCATCAGTGAACATGGCTTGTGCAGCAGTTTTTGGCCAAGTACAACATTCTCTAGTTGTCCCTTGCAACTTTTTCCACATCAATAATCAAATCTCACTTGAAAGGAACAAGATTTCAAGACATCGAGGAAATCCAAGAGAATGTGACAAGGCAGCTGCTGACTATCCCAAAAATGAAGTTCCAAGAATGTTTCCATCAATTGAAACGATGCTGGATAAAGTATGTAGCTTCAGAAGAGAACTACTTCGAAGGAGATTAAATGCCAAATTGATATGTGTTGTAGTTTTCATTTTATAGCATCAGTACCTCATAATGGGTATTGTTATGAAAAGTGGAATTGGCAAGGCAAATTCAAATTTTTGCATAGTCTTTTGCATTCACTTTCACACTAATGCTTTTGGAAAAATATTTGAATTCCTACCCCTCCCCACCAGTTTTGGGTTAAATAGCAGGGTAAAATAGGCTTTCTAGCTTTAGGTGGCAACCAGTATAAGAGAGGAAAACTCTAAATTCATACTGTAGAAAATGTAACAGGAAACCACTATTATTTTTGCTAAAAGGTTTGGTAATTCACTTATAATAATGAAAAGGAATCTATGGAGGATCATGATCACCTATGTTCAGAAGGAATGTGGGATTTGTAAAAATGTTAGTAATAATAAAATTTCTAGTTAAATTTGATTATGTAAAGTCCATATTACTTTTGAGGGTCTGTTTATTGTTTTTTGACAGAGTCATGCAAACAAAATATAAAATTCAAATACCCAACCTGGAAATAAGGAAGCAAATGATATGCTGATTATACCATTGAACTTCTGTTGGAAAGCAGGGTAAAATTAACTTGGAAATACAAATTTTTTTATTTCTTATTCTTTTATTATTATTTTTTATTTTAATGTTTGTAATTATTTTAATTAGTTACATAGAGAGGGAGAGGGTGCTGACATAGGAATAAATATTGCATGGTGACTGTCAGTTTTACACCTCAATTCAATCTTCAGACCAAGTGCCACTACTTAATGAACTATATATAGGTCTCTGGGGATTAAAGGAAGTAGTTTGTTTAGAACTAATTCTTAGGATTATTTATAAGTAGGGACTTCCACAAAAAATGTGATACTTAAGCTTTAAAATGAATTTTTAAAAAAGAAAAATCTTGAGCTTTTATTGAAGTTTTATTTTCAAGCAAATAGATTAAATTTAATATTTCCAATAAGCAAAATACTTTGCTGTATTTCAAAAACTAATGTAACCTGACTAAAATAGCTGATTAGTGCTCTTTTTTAGTCATCTTTTACTGCATCCTCTTTATTAAAAACATCTTCCAAAAATAAAATATATTTTTCTGATGCTTTATTTGTGGACCATTAGCTAATTTAAAGTATAATTAATCTGATTTGAAATAAATATTAACTTTAAGTTTAAAATATTGTAGAAATGCATCTTTTAACCCAACAGTACATGTTTTTAACCCAACAGTAGCTGTTTTGACATGTTTACAGCCTGATGACAGATCTAATGTTGTTCTATGGAGATTTTATCTGTAAAACATAATTTAAGAAAATGACATGAGCACCTTTTTTTCTATAATTTTTAAGTACTCGATAATCTTAAAAATTTAGAAAATATTCTCTGTAACCTAATGTTTTATTGAATTTTAGAAATGTTGCCCCTACTTACAAAAATCGATATGTTTATATGCATACAAAAACATTCAAAATTATTTAAAAAATATTGGTGTATGATGGTTTGTATTAAGCTTTTTCATTTATGATTAGTACATATAGTTTTCACTTAATAATATCATCTAAAGCTAGGCTGAAATTAATGCAGAATTTTAAAAGATTTAAAACTTAATAAATTTTTCTAATAAAAATTTTAAAAAAATGAAAACAATCCTTGTAAAAAAATTATTATTTATCAAAAAAGATTTTTCTTAAGATATTAGTATCGTTAATATATCTTGTTTATAAAAACAAAAGCTTTCCTAATGAAATAATGTCATAGTTTCATTGCATTTTTAATTTTACCATTCAGAGCAGATTTTTGGTAAATGGTGTTTCTATTTGACAAAAATAAGTTCATGATTTAAATTTTCCAAGGAGTCCTGCTTTTAACTAACATAAATATGAAGAGGCTGAAATTTTAATTTCTCAAAATTACATAGAATTAAGTAAATTACTAGTTAATTGATATGTGTACCACTCAGGCTTGAAATCTGTGGTCTGTTAGTTTTATGTTGGAACTCATTCTTTTATTTACAATGTCTCAACATAGGTCCAGATGACAGAGATAAAATATAATGTCTCCTAATATATTAATTTTATATTTATTTTTTATGGGCCCTTGGAAATGCATTGATCCAGGAACACTTGCCTCTGTTATCCTCCCTTTTCAGTTGTCTTGGATTTATTCAATCATCAACCAACACATTCCAGTCAATATTCACAAGGAAATGTTGGACAATTTACATATATGTTTAATATATTGGGTTCAGCAATAACTAAACATTTGATTAAAAATCAGCCAGTCTTATAGTCTGGACATAGTTTGAATGTTTTGGAATCATTAAGTCCTGCCAACCATCTCAGCAGATCAACCATCTCTCAACCAGCTTATAAATGACCATCAACAATACTTCAGTTTGATATACTCATTCTTTATTAGATATTAAAGTGAATTGGTGATTTAATTTCACAAATCAAAAATGTTAACATTGTGATATTTTCAGTATTTGCTTTTGGAATGAATAACAAGAAAATACTCTTGTAAAACCTTACTGACACATAACAGTTGACCATTACATCAGTCTTTCTTTGAGGGAACTGGTCAATAAATATGAGTAATTGGATTATTTGCCCTATCATCCAATGTGTTTATTTCTATTTAAACAGCTTGTTGGCAAGGTAACACAGTTTTACACAAGGGTTTGCATGTTACTCTTGTTGGCTTTAATTCTTCCTTGGTCCTTCCTGGAAACAAAACTGGTTGCATTGAAGAGGAAAATAAGAGATAATAAACTAGTGTTCTGCTATATCACAATGTTTTATTACACTTCAGTACAATGTCTCTTGAATCCTATTTTCTGTCACAAATGGAAAATATTGTGGCTGTATGGCTGGTTTTACAGAACTACTTCTATCTCTGGTTCTCTAACTGAACATATGTATTAACTTAGGTTCAGCAAGAATCGGAGTTTCAGGTTCTGATCATTCTGTAAAGTGTAACTGCAACTGACTAGAAACCGATTATATTAAGAAATTAGACGAAAGTCATTTGTTATAAAACTCAGGAAAATCCCCTCACCTAATACTTAACATTAAACTGGGCTTATAACTTTAATGAATTACCTTTTCAGGTTATTAATTAATTCTTATCTTTCTTTAGATAGATGTAAATATTCACAAATTTGCTAATTTTCAGGATTTTGGATATCTAATTTTTTATTTCTTAGTTTGGAAAATGGCAATCTCAGGAGATAATTTAGTTTCTTATCTTCAGAAGAATTTACTTTGCAAACTCTCAGGTCATCTGGTCTTCTTTGCCACTGATTTGACTAATGAACCACTCTGGATCATTAATTATTTGTTTGTTTTTTTTTTTTTGTTTTTTTTAAGATATTCATCTATACCTAACAGACAGAGTTCCACTCTGCACTTTCAACCAATGTAGGCAATGCCACCCCATTTTCTGATCCTTGTTCATACACACACCACTCAGTTGTGGGCATCTGCCTATCTATTTTTTTTAAAGAAATACTTTCTGACAGACATTGAGGTGAAGTATTTGATCTTTTTTTGAATCACTTTACTGTAAGCAAGACAATAATGCCACTAAGACACAAGGGGCTACTGGGATTGAAAGAGAATGAAAGACTTTAGAAGGAGCCAGAAACCCAGTCCGAAACAGGAAACAAAGGATAAATCTCTACTCTTGTTCAAAAGAACAGGGAGGAATGTGAACCAGACAATAGGTGAACCTATTTATTCCTTTTGAGAATAATTGTCTGAGAACCATTTCTGCCTTTCATCAGCATGGCTAATGCTAACCTCCAGGAGGATATGACTCAATGCACCTTCTTGACCTAACATTTCCACTGACATGAAGTAGACAGATTATATCAAATCAATTGCTAGGTCTGCTGCTAAGAAAGTTGGTTCTGTGTGGTGCTAGACAATTTTTCTTGCCCAAATCTAAATTACATATTTACAAGTTTACCATTCATCCATGCTTTGAATATTGCTGCCACATCTGGTCTGGTGTTCCTGTTATATATTTAGAGATTCTTGATAAAATCCAGAGAAGAATCTGCAATGTCATTGGTCCCACTGCCATAATGTAGTTTCCCTGTGCCTTTTCTATAAAATTATTTATAAATATGTATGGCTGTTATATGAAAAAAATATTAATTATAGGCTTGATAAAAAAATAAATAATATTTAATGAAATGAAAATCTTTGAAATTGTTTAAAAAATTCTGACAAAAATTTTAAGAAAAAAGAGATTTTAATTAAGGCCAAATATTTTGTATTTTATGTCTTTTAAATAATTTTTATTTAACATAGAAATGAGCTGAAAATTATAATGGTAAATAATAAAATATATAATAATCTTTCAGTCTCAGGCAATTTACCACCATGAATGAATATTCTGCGGAATTTGACCAACTTCTTCATAATTATGGTGAGTTAAATATTTAATTGAATTTTTTCATTTATTCAGAACAAATTATTTTTAATAATTAAATTTTAATTATATCCTCTTAAAAATTATTTCTTGTTATCAAATAACTTTTGTTTTTTTTTCAAGAAAATATCAATTGTAAAAGCAAGTTATGCATAAATGAATAATGAAGTTAGAAACAATTTTAAAGTAAGGGGAAAATAAAAAAACAGAAAAATGAGTTCTACATGAATTACTAAAGTGAAATATTAGACAGCATCTCACCACCTGCATTTTCATTTCTTGTCATATATGAAACAAGATGAAAAGTGGGTTGACTACAATAATCTGAAGCATTGAAAATTATGAGTGAATCCAGGATGGCCTGCAGAATCACATAGTCTGAATATTTTATAGTGAAAATTACAGACCAAAATTCACCTGATAATTTTATAAGACTAGAGACTTATAGATTCACTCTCTCTCTCTCTTACACACACACATAGACACATATGAATATATACTAGCAAAAATACTCATCATTGACTGGATTTGGAAGAAGCTGCCAAATTTGTATTATGCTTTTGAAAGATATTGATTAGAGAGTATTGAACATATAATAATAAATGGTTGTTAACATTCAGGTAAGGCAATAGAAAGGACTACCAGTTTTCATGTAGAACAAAGAGGTGCTTCCTCCAGGCCAGTATCATCATGGTTGCATATAAACTTCTGGTTTGTGATCTCTATATTTTGGTCTATTAATGAAGCAATCATCATATACATAACTAAATAAAAAACTGGGGAAAACTATAAACATATACATTCCGTCGAGTATACATTCTGAGTCTTCTCTCCCTTACTTCTGGAGTTTCAGATTGCAGTCTGCTGAGAATCCATGTTATGTCTCATTTCAGTTTCTTCTTGAGTTTCAGATTGTCTAGCTTCTGCAGTCCATTGAGCATTTAATGTATGTCTTCTGTCAGCTTTTTTCTTGATTTTTCAAACAGTCTTACTGCTGCTGACTGTTGAGTATCTAATGTATGTCTTTTGTCAGTTTCTTGATTTTCAGGCTGTCTTGCTGCTACATTTCATTGACCATTTAATGTACATCTTCTGTCAGGTTTTTCTTGCTTTTCAGGCTGTCTTGCTGTTGCAGTTCAATGAGCATCTAATCTTCATCTTAGATTCACTTGTTCTTGATTTTATGACACTTGTGAAGTTGCATTCTTTTCTGAATCTTCTCTCCTTCTTTTGCTCAACTGATCTTCAGTTTCTTCTGCTCTTTCTCATTTCCTCTGCTAGTATTGCTTAGGTGGTCCAAAACGAAACTTTTTGGGAGGCATTGTAGTAAGAGTGTAGCCTAATTATTATTTAGGATAATCAGCTGGCAGAACTGACATCTGAAAGATATAGAGCTGTTTAGGTTTGGTCATTATAGGATAAATGACTTTATCAAGAATTCAAATAAATTGTAAAGTTTCATATTAATGAAATTGTACTTATTGTATAGATGATGCCTCCTTAGTCCAAAAGAGACAAAATTTATGGAAAAACTACACTCGGATCCATATTAATTGGATTATTATATAAAACTGAAACAGTAGCTATTGTGTATGTTATAGGAAACTAAATTTGCCATCTCAATCAAATGTTTGGATGTAAAAATGAAACAAATGTAAAAAGATGGTATGGTTTAAATTTCATTTAAATCTGTGAAAACAATTTTTTTTTTTTGAGGTGGGGATTTGTGCACCCTTGGAACACCACCTTTTTTAAATAAGTTATATATATATAGTCTATATCATTAGGTGTTATACATAAAATCTCTTTCAAAGTTCATAAAAATCTATCCAATGGTTGTGTTGTTTACATTTTTAGGGAGCTAAGCCCCTCTACTCCACCCTTTCAAACACTATATAAGTACTTTGGGAGTTGGCTTCAAAATATATTAAGGTGACTAAAACATGTAGCCATATTGTAAAAACCCTGTGATAATAGAGGTTCAAATACTCAAATTATGGGGTTTCAAAATTTTCAATATAGTAGGGTTTAGCCCCTCATTAGAGTGTCTTTATATCATTGAAATTGGCTGATATTTTGGGAATAGGCATCATTTCAGGTCATTTAAATGGAATTTAAACTTAGGTAAATAAGTTTAAATTTCATTTAAATCAAAGGGGAAAAAAATTTGAGTGAAGAGGAGTGTGCACCCCATCTGCCCCAGGGCCTCCTTTGATCAAAATAATATATACTTATACATAGCATATTACATCCACTCTCATTCTAGAAATCTATGTTACAAATTTCATAAAAATCTGTCCAGTAATTTTTTAATCTTTGCTCTCCTCAAAAATAAATCAACCATAGCTCATTACACTCTGTATTTTGTCTATTATCTATGTTCCAAATTTAATGAAGATCGGTGAAGTAGTTTTACTTCCTATAGATGTACAGACAGAAAGACAGACACACAAACATTTATCTTTATTAATATATATATATATATATATATATATATATATATATATATATATAGGATTAATACAAATATAAAAATTGTTATATTCAGCATCCTAACTCCAGAGTTTCATAGATGAATTCTTTTGTAATTATTCAGTCCACTCATCAAGAGGCATCAGCAGTCAATTGTCTGCCAATTTTCTCATTTTCTTTATTTTTATATATAGTTAAAAAATAATTTATGCACTTTTTATTGGTGTTAGATTGATTTTTTTTCTTTTTTTGTGTGTATACAAACCCAATATACCTATTGTGTCCAGAATAAACAGTGCATTGTACAAATTAGCTAAAGTTATTGAAAAAATCCTAACTCCGTTCTTAGGCACCATCAACCCAACACACACTCTGGTGACTTAATTTAGAGAATATGAAACATAAATATGGAAAACAAGATTATGGCTAACTTAAATACCAAATAACTATAGACAAACAGACCCATCACACAATGCCTCAACATATTGAGAAACCACCTAAAAAAAAAGCTTCCTCTATCTGTTTACAAACTATGTAAACTAATCACTAACCACTGTTTCTTCTCTTTCAATAAACATTTTTATAAGCAAATTTTCGGTTTAGCTATGGGATCACCTATTAGTGGTGTCCTAGCTTGGCTTTTCCTTGAATTTTTAGATTCTGGTCCATTTAAACACATCATACTTAAAAACTCTACTTACCTAAGATAAATAGATGACGTTCTTTTATTATATCCTCATAATATAAATCTATTAGACATAATAAAGAAACTTAATAAGGTTGGATCTACAATTGAAGTCACACATGAATTTGAAATAAACAAATATCTGCCTTTCCTCGACATTTTATTAATACATAATAATAACAAATTAGATTTTAGAGTTTATCATAAACCCACTAACTGAAACAATCTAATTAATTTCTATTACCATCACAATCAAAAAATAAAATCAGGATTAGTCATAGGGTTCTACTTCAGAGGCTGTAGGATATGTAGCCCAGCGTACCGAGGTGAAGAAGAGAAATGCATTGAGAAAACATAACATTTAGACTTCACTGCCCACATCATTTCATCCTCAACATGAGTAGCTTAGAAGATCCACAAATCCAAAAAACTAAATACCACTGATAGTACTTCTAACATCAACAACACAAAATTCATAATCTTACATTATAACACTCTTTCTACAAAACTTGTCAATAAATTAGTTACCTCTAATACTAGGATCTTTACCACCACATCCAAAACAATTGGAGATATAATTCAGAAGAAAAATAAATCCAACACCACTTCAGATATCAGGATTTATCAAATAAATTTCTTACATAGTAAAAGCATTTATATCAGAGAAACATGAAATCTAAAAGCCTGTATCTACAACCATAAGAGATTCACGTTTAGACAATCATTCAAACTTGCTCATATTAGACGGGAACAAAACTCATCATCACTTTGATTTTACAAATGCCACCCTAATTAAAAAAGAAGATAATTCTTTATGTTGAAGTACTTCAAGGGAAAAACTAATAACAATATTACCAACTGTAAACACACATTAAAAAGATTATATTACATAACCAACCTTTACTGAATCCATTCTTAAAGAATTTAACACGTTTATCTAAAACAAATGTATGTATGCTTAACAAGTCAAATGCACATTAAACATGATTAACCAATGAAAATCAAACAACACAAAAATAAAAATACCAGAATTTCTTTCTTCTTTTTCTCCATATCATCTCATTCTCTGATGAAGCTTTAATAAAAGTGAAACATGTTAGATTGAAAAGTGTTTCCTATTTATTCTTTATCTTAACACACACACACACACATATATATATATATATATATATATATATATATATATATATATATATATATATATATTCACATTTAACCATACAAATGAAACATCACCAGTATAAAAATGTAAATGATAATTATTAACCATTTTTATAAAAATCTTAAATTTAACAATTTATATAAATATAAAACAAAATCATCTTAATTATTTAATGCATCTGTTCATTCCAAGAACATATGTTCCAAAGAAAAATAGACTCTTTTCTTACAGATTGTATACCTGAAGAGAGTTGTGAATGAATAATCAAAGACAATTGGATTGATTCTTGCACTGTGGTCATTAATATCTACTGAATTTGAAATTTAGCCCAGTTTAAAAAATCAATACTATTAACAAGCACAGAGGAAGGCTGCAGGAATAAAAAAAAAAAAAAAATACCATCCTTTACATGTCAACGAAATAAAAAAAAAAAACATAAAAAATATACAAAGAATATCTTGGTCATAACTTTATACATACACACACACATATATATATTATATGCTGCATGTGTAGGCTAGGAAGGTAATGTCTACTCTGACAAAAATTATAAATGTTAATTATTAATTTTTTAAAAGTAAAACATTTCCAGTTTATTGTAACTTAATGCAGTAAATTCAATTTATAATTCACTAAAATAGTTATTATTTTCAGCCAAAACAAACAGAATTCTTCCATGTCTTTCAACCTGAGTATACATCACAATATCTAGTCCACATAACAGAACACTGCTACATGCCACATTTGATAACAGATAACAGAAATTCTGCATTCACTACTGTCATCTTCAATTCAGTATATAATAAGAATTGTGTACATGTTAAATATAAAAATCCTTTTTAATTTTATTTATGTTTTTTTATTTATAAAAACTTGAGTAAAAAATTTTCAAATTTTTCTTCCTACCTCATTATTTCTTTTGAAACAATTTTCTTATAGTAATAATAATTTTGGTGACAATTTATTTTATAAAGGTTGACTGACTGCCTATCCTGGATAATTATTCATGTCATGTTCCTGATATATTGGGGAAGTTGTATGAGGGAAAAAGTTTACTTGTCACACATTTCATCTTTCAGGACTTCATAGAGTAAACTCCTTCTTCAGGTTTTAGTTTATTGTTTTGTTTAGTATTGCTAAGACTTTTATTGTTTTGGATGTAGTAGCAACAAATTTTGAATGTTGATTTTAGATAGATGCTTCTCAATTGTAGTTGTGATAGAATTAGTAGGCAGGATAATAAATTTTTTTGATTCATTGGGTTTTTTGTTTTGGAATATTTTATGGGCTTTTTGTTTCATAAAATACATAGGAGAAACCTCAAGGAATCTAAATGTTGTATAAACTAAAACCTGAAGGAGGAGTTTACACCATCGCCTGTAATAATTGTCACAAAAAATACATAGGAGAAACCACAAGGAATCTAAATAAAAGATTATATGAACACAAAAGGGATATTTTACAAAATAATATGTCAAATTTGTTGTTTTCCCACCATAATGAGAGTGACCACAACTTTGACATAAAAAATGCTACTCTGATCAAAGGAGAAATAATTCACTATGATGTAAATCTCTAGCAAGTGCCTTAATCATAAAGTCATCTACAGTAAATTTATGCCCTGGCTCTTAAAACATTTTACTATTCGTAGCAGATCTTATAATATCAAATTTGGAATACAAATTTTTACAAAAGTGATGAAAAGAAAAAGATTCTAAATAAATTCGGAAAAATAATAAAAAAAAAACAAGAATTCTAAAATTTCCAGCACCCCTCTGTCATACACATATCTATAGTCTTACCAACATAACAAATTTAGTCCAATAAAGTTCTGAAGGATGAAATACATCACAAGTAAACGTTTTCCACTTTGTCATGCAATGTCCCTAGTACTGTTTTTCTCTTGAAAATTAATTTTTTTTTTAAATTGAAAAATTTACTTTAAACTAATTTATCTGTATTTGGTTATTATCATCCCAACTACGCAGTTTCATGGTGTAGGTCCACTTTTCAATTTATTTATTTTTTTTTTTTTTCATATAATTTTTATTTAGATTTCTTGAGGTTTCTTCTATGTATTTTTCAAGGTTTTTTTTATTATCAAAAAAAGAAACTTTGAAAAGTGGACCTACACCATGAAACTATGTAGTTGGGATAATACTAATCAAATACGGATAAAATAATTTACAGTAAATAAATTTTTTAATTTAAAAAAAATTATTTATGCTCTGTTATATTCTAAATATTGAGCACTTTTAAAAATTCTGTTTTTAAAAATTTAATCCTCATATATACATATATATATATATATATATATACATACATATACATACAGGTAAAATGAGAACAAATGAAGTATAATTACATTTAGTTTAAAAGAGGGCTCACTACAGAGTAGAGCTAAATATTATAGATTTGTTGCAATTTTTAACATGTTTATGTTTTAATATCCTAAAATAAATATTATATATATATATATATATATATATAAAATGGTCAGGCTGGCTACTCTCATTTTCTGAGAACACCTACTAGGGCAGCTAGCCAATTTCTGTTCCAGACACCTGCTCAGGCACCTTTGTGTTTTCTCAACACCCACAGATCCCACCTGTAGCATATACTGCAACTATGCTGAGTGGACCTTATCTACAGTTTTGGGGAGAGAGTGCATAATTTGTTATCAGCAGCTTAAATCATGTTCGTATGCACAAACTCTTGGTCACAATGACTTGTGACTTCATACTAGTACAATCATGAATGGCTTCTGAACAGTTCCATTTTCAGAATTTCACTCGCAAGGCTTGAGCCAACCCAGGGTGTGCTTTTCAGGCACTTTACAAAGGTGCCACACACTGGGATTCCCTCCCCAGATGAATAACATCAAGAAGTCACCTTCCTGATTGTGGTGAGATTCAAGCCTGTGTTTCATTGTTGAAAAGCAAATGTTCTAAGCACTTGGACATGGATTAAATCCAACAAATATTTAGTATATTTTCTGCTTATATGTTATTTTTTATGAATAAACTGATCTGAGTAAATGCTCTGTTTCTTCAATTAAATAGTATTAATCACATTTAGTGGCCTGAATGTTTGAGAAATTTTGTAGAAAATATGCATCTGACAATAGGAATCGAACCTGTATCCTATATGAAACCAGGATTAAGCCTGGTGTGATATGATCAAATTAATTGAAGGAACAGAGCATTTACTCAAATAAGTGTATCCATAAAAATAACATATATATATATATAAAATTTAAAACTGAGTGTGCATTAGACATTTAGAACAGGGTAAAGGTTTACATTTAATTTGGAATTTATACTGTATTTGAAGAAACAAAAACAGTTATTTTTATATGTTGACAATTCTATTATTTAATTTTTCTTTATTTTTGTACTTTTTTGTGATTTTTTTTTCACAAAAATTTCTAGCGATGATAATTTTATTTTATTCTAATTTACAGAATATGATAATCAACAATACATAATATCTATTGAGAAAGAAATTCAACTTATTAAAGGTATGTTAATTAAAACATGTATTTTGATAAAAAAAATTAGAAGATTAATGTAAATGGTCTCTGTAAAAATTATGAATTCTATTTGACTTAATTTGTTTTGTTTATATGCAAATATTAATTAGTCCTCAAATAATTTCAGATATAACTTACTGTACTTGAGGCCAACTTAATTTATCTTTGTCTCTCATAGAAGATTTAACACACTTTTTGATTTTCATATTCATAAAGATCTTTAGTGAAAGAATATTTTTTGTTATTTCTGTTAGTACAATGAAGATGAAAGAAAAAAGATAATTTCAACAACACATATTTTCCATTATGAAAAGTGTTCTTAATTTTTTGTAAAAATAAAATTAAATATCTTAAAAAACATTTCTGATGACTTGATGAATGTTTAATTTTGATTACATTTCAGATGTAAATTTGATCCAAAACTCTTTTGGAGGAATAATGAAACAAAGAAAAGATTGTATTTCTTTATTGAGTTAGAAGAATTATAACATTTTTTTATATAACAGATTGAATCCCACTAATCTAGCAAAGTTAGGACCAGATTGGTGCCAGAATCTGGGATTTTTTAAACCAGTAAAAACTAGGTATTTATGCTGATGACACATCTATTTATTTATGTTTTAGTAGCAGGTCTGACAGAGTAAAATTTGCAGCTGCTCTTAAAAATGACCTCCAATCAGTGATTAACTGGGACAAGGAATGGCCTGTAAATTTTAACATCTCCAAAACAAACTGCTATCATTTAATCACCATAGAGAACCTTTTCTGCCTTCCATCAGCATGGCTGATACTAACCTCCAGAAGAGCAACTCTTTGCACCTTCTTGGCCTCGCATTTTCCACTGACATGAAGTGGAGCAATTATATTGAATCAATTGAGAGGTTTACTGCTAGGAAAGTTGGTTCACTGTATCATGCGAGCCAATTTTTCTTGTCAGCATCCAACTTGCACATTTATAAATCTACCATTTGTCTGTGCATTGGATATTGCTGCCATATCCAAATAGGGGTTCCTGTTATATATTTCAAGATTCTTGACAAACTCCATAGAAGGGTCTGTGATGTAATCAATTCTGACCTGACATCTTGACTTCAGTTACTTTCCCATTGCTATAATATGACTTCCCTGAGTCTTTTCTCTAAATGTTTTAATGGAAATTGTTCTGATGAGTTTTCCTTTTTGGTGTATCAACTGCATGAATTTATGTGTACTACTAGATTGGTCACAAGATCTCACTTTTTAACTATCTAGATATAACTGTAAGTGCTATTCTAATAGTTTCTTTTCTCACACTTCTCACCTGATATTCTCACCTGTAGAATTCTCTTGTGGTTTCTTGCTTTCCTGCCATCTATAATCTTCAAAAATTTAAATACAATGCCAATTGTCTTCTGTCTTTCTGTATTTTTATTGTCCTTTCTCCTCATTAAAGTCTTCTCCTTCTCTTTCATTCCCAGTAAGCTCTTGCGTCTTAATGGCATCATCACCTTGCTTTGGGTGAAACGAGTAAAAAAAAAAAAACTTAAGGTAAAAAAAATGTCAAAATAATGCATATACCATACTATATTACTGATAGCAATACACCTTATGTTGGCATAAATCTAACTAAGGTTTACTGGGCTTCTTTATAACAGAACATTAACCCTGAAGTGAAAGTTTACTTTAAAGTAAAAGTAGATTAGTAGAAAAAGTAAAGAAAAGCCTACTGATACCTATAAGAATTATGTTCAAAAAGCAATAATTTATTTATTTTAACTTTTATTGTAAATCCACTTAACAAAATGTATTTATGTTTTTATATGTAATCAAAATTAACATTTTGTAATATTTAAAGTTCTAAAAGTTTTCTAGTGTAAATTATAATTGTTTTTGATTTACAGGTAAACAACTTTTCACACTGTCATTTTTCACAAATATCTCTTGTTCTATAGAATGTACACAATTTTTCTATCAGAATTTTAAAAAATCTTCCTTTTAACTAATGATACAGAGATTTTGATGATAAATTTAACTTTTATACAAGTTTACATTTTCTTTCCTCAGATGTTGATTTCCACCCAAATAATTTTTTCATAGCTAAATAAGCATCAGACTCAAATCACCATTCTGAACTTGTCTGAATCAAGTTCACCATGTACTCATAATTAAGCTTTACTACTAGTTTTATTTACAAAACTCAGAGATAGGCCAATTCCACCTAACTGTCCTGAGTCACACCACTTTTTATTAGATGAAATCATGTTTAAATTAATTGTTGCTTAATTGATGAAGAACATTTTGTTTATACTTTGTACTCCTGGTGATATACAATTTGTTTGCATTTGAGATAAAATGGGTTTATGCCTTGTAATTTTATTTTTGTTGCCACCTTACATTGATTTATTATCAAGCAATGGTTTTTTATTATGTTTATCTTTTTTAATTTTATTTTAGACTTTAGCAGAGATATTGAAATGACAAAGTTATCAATTATTAAACTTCAAGAGAGTGTTTCTGAAATGGATGAATCTACAAAGCGTGTCCATAAGCAGTATACCATGAATCGAGACAACTGTATCAGGTAAAAACAAGCAAGATTACAGAACTAGAAAAAATAGAATTTAAATTAAATAGTTGGCAAAAATGTCAAATTACTCTTAACTTATGAATAATCATCCATCATTTATGCCTCTAACATACTGACTCCACAATTAAGACGTTATTAGAATTTGATGCTAAAGATCATTCTTTCTAACACTAATTAATATCTATACTGTAATAAGATTAAAAATAACTTTTAGCTAAAATTTATTCATAAGCTATGGTAGTTATGATATGGATTTTTACTTTGAATGAATTTTGTCAGTTGGATACCTCATATGTAGTCAATAAGAGTTTTAGAATATTGCATTCAAAGTTTCTTAAATATATATGTGCAACTCCATTGCTCATTCCTGTAGCATAATTTTTTTACATAAAAAAGAACTGGGCAAAAAATGATGTTGTCTTCTCAAAGTAAATCAGAGTTGTCAATTAGAGAAAATGCTAAAAAGTAATAATATTACCTGTAACTATTTCTGTATTTAATACTTCAAAATAAAATGAAGCCAATATGCAAAAAAAAAAAACAAAACAATATTCAATTTATTAATGAGGTTTATTTTGTATGTCTGAGCATAAAAGAGGAGTTTACAACATAATTTTGAGATTGTAATTTAATTAGTTATTAAATATAATTTATAATCAATGGCAATTAAAAAAGTGAGTTTGTTAAATTTTCGTGAAAATAATTATCTTTATAGATTAGGTAGAATAAAAGTTACGCTTAGTATGTTACTTTGGCAGCTTGGTGAACTACTTGAAGCAAAATTAAGATCAGAGTAGATTTGTTAGTAATGGAATTTGTCCATAGTAAAGCAATTATTCTTAAAAAACACTAAAATACTAAAATCTTACATTTTGTGTACATCCACCACATTCTTTATTTTGTTGTATAAAATGCATTGAGTTTTCTAGGAAAACTCAATGCAGTTTATATCCATAAGTAATTTTACCTACAGTAAGCATAAAAAACTAATGCTACCAACTTATATTTTTAATATACTTCTGAATAAATTATTATATTAATAATTTAATTTGAAAAATTTAATCTATTCTTTTTTGTAAGATTTTTTAAGATTATCATTGCATTTGCCTTAGGTAAAAGATAGTTTTTGTTTTTTCTATCTCACCACCATGACACTCTTCAACAAAACTAAATTGATTTATTTTGTTTTCTAATTAATCATAACTTGGCTTGTAATTTTAAAAAATTATACTGACATAAAGAGTGTTTACTTTATTTTCTAACATGACAAAATTTATAGAAATATAATGGAAAAGGGCACTTTTCTTCAATATATACAGGGTGTGATGGGTAAATTGGCAGCATTTTATATTTTTAATTGTACGCATGTGCATTGCTTGTTTTTGATTTTGTTGACCACAAAGTGTAGTAGGGATAGTTGGGCACCATCTGTGAGAAAAAGAGCACAATGATGCAATTCACTCTGCCATAAATTTTGTACTGCTTGGCATTTGCATCAGAAGCTTCAATAGGAACATTTCAGAGTGTTTGGCTGTTAAAGGATTTGGAAAGAGTTGGATGAGTCTAATGGTGATTATGAAGGTATTTGGAGAGATGTATACCTCCATTTATCTTCCCACAGGGCCTCAAACTCAACATGGACACCACATCAAGTGCTTTGAGGAGGCAATACTGCCCTGGGTCAAGAAAGTGGCTGCTGGAAGACACTGTTTGGCAACAGGACTCTGCACTATGCCACACAAGCAAGAGAACACAGTCATGGCTGGCAGACAGTTTCTGCAATCAAATCACCCATAAACATCTGGCCATCTAACTCCCCAGACTGCAACTCCCTTGATTATTTTGTGTTATATATATAACAGCAACATTATAAATACAAGTACATTTAGTTTATTAGGTCATAATTTTTAAATGAAAATTCCTATTACAAGTTTTTAAAATTTTTATCTAATAGCTATGTAAAACTTTAATCAGCATATTTTCTTATTGCTGTATTCCTAATTCATTCTTTTTAAAAAAAGTTTTAATTTAATGAAACTATTTTTAATTATAACTTAAGCAGTTAATGTGTACCTTGAAATTTTCTGTAATGCTTCTATAAATTTTGAAATATACCTTTTTTATTTTTCTTATATTTAGCTGTATTAAATATTTGCATGATTAATAAGGCTTGATTTTTAATTAACTTTTTGTCATAATTATGCATTTTCTTTTTTTTTTAATTCATGTTTTGTTACTTGATTATTTGACAATAATTTGGTTATTTAATTTTTAGTAGATTTGCTATATTGATTTCATAGTTCTTCATTTCTGTACTCATTACTAATACATAATAGTTGTATAATAATTAGTAATTAATTAATATTAGTTTAAGATAGTGCTCAGCAACCTTTTTCTGTGTAATGCCTATTTTTTAACTTTCAGAATCTGGAATACCTACCACTCAATAATTTCAGAATTAACAGATTAAATTTAAATGGTGTTTATTCAAATTTTAACTACTCATACTATGAACAAAGATGAATGGAAACAGAATGTTGTTTCTATTTATAACTAGGCTGGCTTCACCAGTGTGTGTGCAAGCAACAGGGAAGAACACTGTCTGTGTGTGTGTCTGTCTGTCTGTCTCTCTCTCTCTCTCTGATCAAACAGAACAGTTGCTATTACTGTATTTTCTGTATTAGTGACGCATACATCACAATTTTCTTTTTGATTTAAGGAGTGTGTTGTTAATACAGAGTGCACTATTATTTGACAGTGTGTCAATAATAATTAGAAAATTTATGAAACATGCCTAATTTAGATATAATGTAATGAAAATAATTATTCTCCTGAAAGGAAAATATGAATAAAAGTTTCTACATCATATATAACCTCAACATCTTTATTGGGTGAATATTACACTGCAGATATCTGCATGATTATAATGTTGTTAAAGGTGTGCATCATTATTTCATTATCATATTATTGAAATACACCATAAATACAAACTACACAACAAATTGAGAGTGTGCCATGAATAGCAAGAATAGAGTAATTACAGTGAAATGGTCAGTTAACATTGATTGTTTCATGGTTAGTCCTGCCACTACAAAAAATTATGGATATTAATTCAAATGCTCACCAGCGAAGCTTAACACCTAACCACTGCCAAAAATGGTTGAGTACCCATCACAGCTAGTCAAACATTAACTGGTGGGCACTAGCACCCAAGATGCCAACCACTAGTATAAAAGCTAAATAATGAATGGTGTGCAGATAGTTTTGTATGATGAATATTTAGAATATTTACAGATATGGTCTGAATGTTATTTTATACAGATAAGGTCTGATTTCATACTGAATCAGTTATATATATTTGTCTGTTCAATTTTATACATATAAAGACTAAAAAACAAATAATTTATTCAGGAATTTACCTTGAACATATCACAATGTCCATTTAAAGCTAGTCACAAAAATTGAAGTTTTTGCAGTATATAGTAAGTGAGATTAAATTGCTGGTCTAATCCTTTGAACATTTCAAAAGTGACAAATGTGTGAAGTAAGGATGTAAATTTTCATGATGGATAATTTAAAAATTATGAGATCCTTCACATTGAATACTTTTTCATAGTAAAAATATGTCATCTAGTCATTGTAAAATTACAACTCTAAGAATAACATTTTCCTGATTTTATTTACTTTGTTTTCTTTTTCTAATTGTATTTTATAAAAAGAGCCTCAAAATTTAGTTTATATAATTTTTTTTAAATTTCATGAAATACTTCTGATTTTGTTCATAGCCTAAAGAAGACATCAACTCTCCTTACACAGCACTTTGCAGCTCTGACAAAAAAACTTGATACATTTATCTCTAAGTATAAGGAAGAAAAGTAAGTATTTATTTATTATTAACTCATTTGTTTCAAATATTTTTATTGATTTTTATAATGAAAATAGGATGATTATTTGCATTAAAATTGAATGTCTCAAACTGGCTCCTTCTATAAAATGAAAAAGTCTGAGGGCCCAAAATATGACAAATCAAATATTTTATGCACTTAAGTCTACAGACAAGTATCAAAACAGATTGAAATGAAAAATTTCCAGCCTCCTGGAGAGTTTGTCATATTAACTACTGTCCTTTCCATAAAAATAATTTTTAATGTCTGACTATATTGATGACATTTCCTCATGCAATCCATACATCACTCATGACTTTGTATGCACATAATTGCTATTTTTTTTCTTTTGGTGAGACAATAAAATCTCTTACAAGCTCACACGCTCTTTTAAAGTACTTAGAATAATATTTATTACTTACTTTTAACAACAGGGATGAAAACATTGCTTTCGCTAACGTTACTTTATTCAGTAACTCATATTTGCTAATATCTGAATATTAGGCCATTCATATCTCCCACTGAGAATACAATTCCATTTCATAACCAAACTCAAAAAAAAATCTGGCTATTACATTCACTGTCAAAAAACTGAATGACATGATATTTTTTTCTATTTATTTCTCAATCAAAGTAGAGGATCATTTTAGTAGCAAATTACTTTTTTCTATGACCAGAGAAATGAATTCTTCCTGATATGACTTTTGTCAATTATGGCCATTTACCAAACTGAGAATAAATTCATTATCAATAAATTGTGAGATAATTTTGCTAATCACTGTGCTATGATGCAAATAAAATACTGAGAAAAACTGAAAGTAATATATAACATTGAATTTTAAAAATACTATGACACTAAAACAAAAAACTAGCAACATGGAGTAACTAAAATATTGGTTAAAAAAGTTCTTTTCATTTATTATTTAAAAATAAAATTTTATTTTCCATATTAGCGTTTTTTTACTTTACCACTCTTCATGTGAATAAAACAAATTGTAACATATATAAACGGAAGAGCATTTGCATATGAATAAGAGATGTTCTACATATAAACTCGAGTAGTCATGAGGATGACATCTTTTGTGGATAGTGATTGTGAGCAAATTATGATTACTACTACTACTACACATCTCGTTATCCCTAGAGGGCCCTTATTTTATGGACACATGGCTGAAGTGCTTCGATGCAATTACTAGAACCAAATAGTTGAAAGTCAGCAATGCTAAGATGAGAGAAAAAGTAATGAACCATTTTTATGGTAACTATGGGAGTTGAAGTTGTCAGAAAAGTTTCAATAATTCTCCTGAAATTAGAAAACTTAACTTTTCAGGAAATAAGTCAAATAATATTAAGGAACATGCAACCAAAAAGAGGTTGGGTATGGTAGAATGGACAAAATTCGTGTCCATGAAACAAGAATCAGGTGAACCTATCATCAAATATTTACACCCACTAAGAGAGACCAGTTGGTATAGTGATTTTGAAAAACTTGGAAATGAGGACCAAACCATAGGAGAGAATTTGATACAGATGAGAATTATCAAAGAATTACACAATGAAAAGCATTGATGCAAAATGCTTGAGCAACTTCAATTAGGACGCATTTAAATACTTTCATGGAATTTATACAGCAGCTGGAAATGATTGTGAAATTCAACAGGTCTGAAAGTTGACAGGAAGATTTAGAAATTGTCAATATGTATTTATTAAAGGGAACAAATGCCAATATTGTGGATATGTACATGAGAGAAAGAAATCTTTTTGAAAGACATTTAGAAAATGCATGAAAAAGAACCACTTCCAAGGTGTATACAAAGTCAAATAGAAAGATTTTGAGAGTGCTACTCAGAAGCAACATGGCAATGAAAATAAGAGAGAAACATTTTTATTGAAAGAAAAAGAAAAGGACATTTTAATGCAAGTTAAAATAAATAACACCAATTTAGATATGCAAATGGATACAGGCAGCAAAATAATGCTCATTCCCAGAAATTTTGAGAACAACCAGGAAAGGCAAAATTATGAAACACTTATATATAGCTTTGATAATTTGATGGTTCAGCTATACAAATGCTAGGATGCTTTAAGGGACCACTTGAATTATCCAATTCTTCAGAATTACATCACATTAAGGTCAACAGTTAGTAGAATGGCTGGTGGAGATAAATTTACCTTACCACCCTAAGTAATACTCACAATAGGGTAACACTTTGTTCACTTTCTCTTAATTTTGTTAGGAATAACTTTCAATGTTTGTCTACTGAGATGGTGTATGGCACCAAGCTCAGACTTTCTGGACAATTCTTCTTCCAGACTCCACAGAATATGATAGACCCAATTTCATCAATCATCTGACAACCAGGACAGTGAACAATCCTCTTGTGCAGTCCCAAATCCACATATGTGCCAAAACATTTAGATTCTTGTAAACATGTTTTTGTATGGGACTCTGTCTAATCATTCACACTTCAGCCACCTTATAGAAGATCCTTCAAAATCCTTAATAGGTATACTAAGTACTGTGTATTAAACAATGTATTACCCATGAACAAAATGTTGCTATATTGTGGCTATAGTAATGCTTATGTTGGGATAGTATACTAATACCAAGATGTAAAAGGTAAAATCCACTGCATTTATCCTGTTTGCATTATTAGTAACTTTAAAATAGATTAAAAAAATTTAGTCATTTTGGAGAGTGCTATTTAATTAAGATTTCTTTTGATTAATTTAGAGATGAAAATCAGAAAATATTGGATCATTACTGGAATATCTGGAAAGATTATGATGCCAAATATCAAACCCTCAGTTTTGTACAAGTGCTGGAGAATAAGATGAAAGAATTTTCCATTACAGAGGCTCATTTGAAAGATAAAAAACAGGAAAAACAAGAATTGATTACAAATTTTGTCAATTTGCAAGGTAACTTTCATAGTTTATTATCAATTGCTAATGTAAGAATTTCAGTTTTCCAGTTTTACTTAATTCACTTTATTCATTTAAACTCTGGTCAAGTAACAATAAAGACTGTTGCATTTTTTTTTATATCCAGGCATTTAGTGCTAGTACAGATATGCAAATGGATTATACAAGAACAGCCCAGTAATGAATCTTCCAAATTTAAATGAATTATCTGTGTGTAACTTGTGTTTTGTGGAAATCAAAGGTTGTTATCACTGCAAGTTGTCATGAGGTCCATATTATATGAGGATAATCTAGACATATCATGAAAGAAATCTCTCACTCATGTCATCATATGGTAGATATTGCAATGTGTGGAAAAAGTTGTGCTATGTGTCTAGAGGCTAGGAATAAACCTCAGTGTAATATGCTATACTTATGGTAATCACTAGTCAGACATGGTTTTGGTTATATATTGACTATACAGGCCTGATAGATGGCAATTGGATTCTTGTGATTGTAGATGTCCATAGCAAATCCATAGATATTCAAGCTGTGTGAGTGAATCATGTGTCATACACTCAATACACTTGCAATTCCACATATAACTGTGTCTGATAATGCTTATAATTTTACATGTAATTTTTACCATTAAGCATTTTGCATTGAACTTGCCTAATGTTTACTGTACCATCCATCATCAAATAGATTAGTTGAATGTGCATTTCAGACCATCAAGAGTTGATTAAAGAAAGATTCAATTGATCTTGAAACCTGTTTTCTTCATATCTTAGCTTGATATTAGCTGACCCTGTAATAAGCAATAGGTCAGTAACTAGCAATGTTATTTATAGGTCAACAACCTAAAACTCTCCATGATTTAGCGCATTTGGATTTGTCAGCCAGAGCTACCATTAATATGCATAATGTCAAAGTATTGGTTGATTAATTGCATTGTTAAAGAAAGTTCAATGTTGGGTATTCAATGAACATTGTAAATTTACGAGGAAAACCAAAATGGTTGCCTGGAATTTTTAGAAAAACAATTAGGTCTATTGACATTTCATGTTTGACAAACAGATAGGCACATGTGGAGAAGACACTTTTGTGGCATATGTCTATGGAACCTACTATTAATACATGTTTCAATAATTCAGCAGACATTTTCACTCAGATCATGCTGCCTTGGCCTATAGTAATAGACTTTCAGATAATCAGTCCTCAGGAGAGGCAGGATCTCGGCTTACTGACAGTTCAATTGAAAATCTAGAAAGACCTGATTTAACAAGTATAGATTCAATACCACCTGAAATTATGGTATCTATCTGTCATAGAAAACCTAAGTATTTAAATGACTATATATGCTAGGTATAAAAGTAAGGGGCAGATACTGTAATTTGATTAGTTTTCAACCCAAAATTATTCATGTAATATCTTTAGTATTTTATTTAATAAAATTGAACAAAAGGCACTTCATCCATTTTGTATGTAGTTGTATATATTTTGTATGTAGCTGTATATATTTTTCTGACTTTAGCAATGGTAATCTGAGTTCAATATGACAATATACCTATACCAGCAGACACTCAAATTATAAGTTTTTAATCTTTACTAGTCTATCAACCTTAACCTAAGTATGGATATCTCTAGCAACTATATACTGAAATTTCTTCCACCCAAGTTTCATCAACTCATAACCTACATTTAAATAAACCCTGACCTGGTCTCATAAACTTACTACACTGTACCATGCTGAACTCCTAACCACCCTTTAAGTTTGCCATGAATTTTTGTAGCTGAAACACCTAGAGACAAACTGTTTATTTAAGTTTTATTCTGTTTTCTTTTCTCACATCAACTAGAAAAAAAACTCCATTAGCATTTCCTCTTTTAATACAAACCCCATAATTTTAATTAATAAGTATAAATAACTAATTTTTTACTTTTTATTTTTGCATAAAATCTTTCCTTTTCTTTTCAGGTTCCAAACTATTAAATAATCAAGAATTACAGAAGTTTTGTGTGGATTTGTATTCTTGCTTAATAGCTTTTTCAGTTCAGGACATATCCTGTATACTTTAAGTCAATTTAATCCTCAAAACACTTTAAAATATTTTTTTCTAAATACTTCTCATCATTAGTCCTTAAGTTTGTTGTTCATATAATTCTTAAATATTTGATTAATAGTTGAGAGTTAAGAAAAAAAGATGTTATTTTACATTGCTTTACATCTAGCCTATAATCTCAAATATTGTATTGTTAAATTTTTGTCTTGTGAGTAATTTTTATTAACACTGCATATTTGACTTTTAATACTATTTCTAAAAGACATTGTCAGTGAGAACTATGAAGGACATTATTTCTTTGAGCCTTTTATAATCAATGTTAAATGATTTTTGATATTGGATACAAACCCACCATAATCACAACTGATCCAAAGTTTATATGTGCTTACTTTGTCATTGTTTGTTTCTGAGTAAGAATTGTAAAATATTTATTTTATGTAGCACTATATGACTGCATTTGTCTTTTAAATGAGCTTCAAAAAATATACTTGGGAATAATTTGTATATGTTTTTGTTTCCATTTTCTCTAAAACCTTGTCATTGCTCACGTAACTCTTGAAATTTGTGTAACCTACACACTATTCCCACCAGCCTCTTTTCCTTTTCTTTCTCAGTCACTAGCTCTGTTAGTTTTATTGAGTAACACCAATCTTCTGGATCATCTGGTTTTCTTTTCCCTCCTTGGTTGAAATTGGTGTGTCATCTCAATAAGGTTGATTTGTGTTTCCCGAAATCTTATGATATTGGGATTGATGGAGAAATCTAGTGTGGATCCATGTATGTACATTGCATACTACAGTTAAGAATGAATAATTCTCAACTTGCAGCTGTGGTAAATTTTGTCTCTTTGTATCCAAGAACAACATTGGTAATCAGTGTTGGAATAAGAACTTCTCCAATAAATTGCACAACACTGTTGATAACTCTAACAATGGGTTTATTAAATATAAAAAGAAAAAACAAACTGGTGAATAAAATGTCTCATTTACTGCAAGATTAAATTTTCCCTCTGCTGGATGATGATTTGAGAAATCTATTATTAATTGCTATAAAATAATGGAAGCAACTACCTGTCATGTGTGTATCTGTGTGTTCCTTCCTGCTATGGAAATGCTGGTGTGTTCATGTGAGGTGGCTACTGTTCATGTGACTAGTGTAAATCTCTGACAACTTTTGGGCCCTATTTTCCATGTATCTCTTGGGCCTGGTAACTCTTTATTTTTATAAATGACTTCCACACTAAAATTTGACCTTGATATATTTAATTTCTCCACCTTGATCATCTTAATCTTAGGAGATCTGTTAATAACCACAGAGCATTCTCTTTGTTTTAGAATTTTCTCTCCTGTATTTATGTAAAGATGATGGTGTTTTGAGCAGACAGCATCAATATAAACGAACCCCCAAGTTTGGAAATTAGGCACTAACCCAGATGTCTTCTTTGTTTAAAAGAATTTGTGTCACTCTTTTCTGTAAGAATATACTTGTTTTAGAGGGATATTAAGTATGTAAACAAAACCCTGAATTTAATTTCTCAGGACCAAAAAATTTGGCTAATGCATTAATTATGTCTTCTCCTTATTAGCAGGAAGTGGACAAAGTAGAATCTTTGTTAGTTAATTTGGGGTCTGATTATCTTTGGAACCGTTCTTAAATTCATTTTATTATTTAAAACATAATTCTTAACTAGTTCCTTTTTTCATTTCTTGCAACCATTCAATCTACACTTTTGAAAATTTTAATAATTATTATCCAATTATTAGTCCCTCCAAATCACTATCTAGCAATTTCATGCAATTATATATTTGAACAGGGTCAGTGCTCTGTTACATTTGATTAAATTTACAAGAGTAAAAGTATCATAGTTAGGACTGACAGAAAGCATTTTGTTGTGTTTTGATAAATAATGTTGTTAATATCCTTACCAAGTCCATATCTCAACTCAAACTAAACAGCATCAGAAAGCAGAAAAATATTTCTCTGTTAGAAAGTAAGATCAAGCAGAAGAGTAAAGAAAAGCATGAAGTAAGTATGGCTATTTATTTTTTACTTAATCGGCTTAATTTATCTATTAGTTGATTTTTACATACTGCATTTCCACCATATAAGATACACTTTTTTCTGATAAAAACCCTCCCCAAATCAACCTGTATCTTATACCCAGATAATAGTTATTGTTACGTAACAAACACCTAAACACCCATGTTTGATACCCTAATTTCAGATAACTCCAGAATAAAATCAGATTTATTTTTACTACAAATCTTTTATTTTATTAGAAATGTTTAAATTATGATTAAAAATCAAAATAATATTAAAATATAATTAAAAAAACAGTCTATAAAGACATCAACTGTGATTTGAAAAGGATGTTCTTTGCCAGGTCCACTTTGCTCAAGACATGCTACACATGAATGAACTGTGCAACTCCTAAAAGGCACTAGAAAGAGCCAGTCAGGTGCTCAGCAACCCTACAATAACACCTGGTCATGTGACTGCTGATGATAATGAAATATTTCTTGCCAAATTACAGATGTGTGTTATATAGCATGGAATACAGAATGAATGTATTTTTATTATTTTTATAATGCTTGGTGTATTGGTTTAAATCTTCTCTAGTTTATCATTCAACTTAGAAAAATTATGAAAAAGTTTTAGAAAAGTTTATTCTCAGAAAAATGACTTGGTACCAAATCAGTTAAAATTATAAGCATATGTGAAATGTTCTATACAAGTTCTGTTCCCTGCATAGCTTACAGACCAAGACAAAATATGTCACACAGCTCCAACAATTAACAACAGACTACTTTATTTCATATATATCATTTGGTATCTCTTTTATCTCTGTATGTATGTGTAGATGTAAGTGTGTGTCCATGCTTAATTGTATGTGCATGTGCTTAACACAGTTGTCTCTGTTTTTATATTTTATTTAAATTAGTCCAACAAAACAGGTCTAAAAAATAATTGAAATGCATTTATTATTTTCCTTAACAAGTTTCATATAGATATATTTTTTTTTCAAATTCAGAGAGAATTCAATATTTAAATATAGGAAAACTTATGTCCTATGTATACTGTTTACTCATTTAACCAATTTTTATTAACATTTTTATCAAGGATAATTCTTCCCCTGAAGAACCTGAGTTAAACAAGGAAAGTATTCAATCAGATATGTGTTTAGCACCAGAAGAACCACAAATTCCAGAAGAAATGGATGATCAATGTCTGGATAAAGTGTGAGTACAAAAAAATGTTTTTCTCTTAAAACCATAGATCATAGTTCATTTACAGGTCATTTGTCATTTGTATTTACAGGTCATTTGTTTTTCTAAAGTTCTATATTTATTGAATATAAGTATTTTAAAAAAATCCTATTACAGAGGGAAATTCTAATGTTATCATGATAACTATAATAAAAATAATAAGCATTTAACATCAGTCACTTATGTGCCATGCGTGATACATGTGTAGGTGATCATGTATCTTTTGATACATGACTGACGAGGCAGATTTTTTTTCATGCATTAGGTTGCCATTTCCTTTGGCTGTAGACCAGTTGCCATCCAAGGCTATAGAACCTGGTCTGTCCTGCTATTTACCCATAGCTCAAGGGAGAAGAAGAAGAGTCATACCCTTCCCAAGGGTATTAACATATAGTTTTTATTTCATGAAGCTTTTAAATAACCTGAAAAATGTATGTTATTAAAATCCTATTAAATATTTTGTTAGTAAATTGTGTTTATAAGACATAGAAACTTAAATTTTGTTATTTATTTTTCAATTTGTGTACTTTTCTATAAAAACAATTTTTGATTATTAGCCTAAAATGAGACTGTATAGAGATGATCAATTTGTTATTGTACTTGCATGGCAAGATTATTTAAGAAAATATCTGTAATTATAAAACTGATCTAGAAAAAATTAGAAAGCAAAAATCAAATTTGTAAAAGAAGAAAATAAAGTTTGATAAGAAAAAAAGTTATCTTGAAAAATGAAAATATATTTTGTAAAACAAAATTCTATAAAATGTATAAATTTAATAAAAACTAAAATGAAAATTTCTCATTTCTTTTTTTAGTGGTAATGAATATGTACCTTCAAAGCAATTGCCAAGATCTGAACCCAAAACTCATTTTTCTTTACAACCTGAAAACTCTAGTATTACTTATGAAAAAAATGTGTTGATTTCAAAGACTTGTGAGAAGACTAGTCAGTCATTCCATGATGCCAATTTATTCAAGCAACCAGATATTAGTTATGCTAAGAACCAAAGGAGCACTGTCTTATATACTAAGGTCAGTTTAGCTCTTCCAAAAATCTTCCTGGTGAATTGTTCATGCACTTATTTTTCATGCAACTACTTTAAACAAAAAAAAAATATTCTGCAAATATTATCTCTTGTATATTTTACGTGTACTGTAGAGAATTTTCAGTTTGCATAGGTAAAATTTCATTGAGCTTAACTTTAAACCAAGTGTAAATGTACAATACTTGGAAATTTCTAAAGAATTGATGGATTTGATATTTTTAATCTGGCATATTTTTATTACTTAAAACGTTATTTTTAGTGAACACTATTTTAAACTATTTATTTCATCTACTGGCCTGCATATTTGAAAAAACTTAGGTAGACAAAATAAAATACTGTTTAAAATTAAACGGAGTGTCTACTCATATACAGGTATCCACTAAAAATAACGTTTGAACTCATAAAAAAACTGTTAGCTGTTTACACTTCCCTCCAAGAAGTTTAGAACATTTTTCTTTTATTATGATTGGATGTTATCATTTATGTTGATGTCACAATGCCACTTTTTGATGCATATAACCATCTTTTTTTGTTGTATTATCGTAGTTTGTCAATGTCCTTTTGATTTAATACCCCTGGGAACTAATAAAATGCTTAGTTAAGAGCAAGAGAAGTCAATACATATATTCCATATTTGTCTATTTCATATAGGCAAGTAGCAATACTCTTTCAATTGTACAAATGAATTTAATTCATTATAATTTATAATAAAACATTTATTTCATAATTTAATGTATTAAAATTTTTCTGTAAATTATTGTTTTCATCAATATCAAACATATAATTCTGTAGACATTTGAATTTTTGTTTTGGATTTTATTATTTGAATGGCTCTAGTAAACAAAAGAATATCTATGTTTGATATTTCTATATTTGTTATTACTTTTATAATCAATTTGAATTCTTTTTTCTAAAAGCAGGTTTCAGAGCCACTACTTAGTATTATTAACACAGTTATGCCTGAGGATATAATGAGGTCTACAAAGACAAGTATTAGCGATACTGTAGATAGACTTCCTAATGCAGCTGCAACGACAACTGAAAGTACTAGTATTTCTATGGTATCTCTACATTCACCTTTAATCCAAAATGGAATGTTAAAGCAGGTAAATATTTCAGTTCTGTCTTTTCATGCCTTTACTCATTTTAAATGATACTTTTATTGAGAAAATCAAAAATCTATATTCATTTATTATTTTGAAGTGATACAACCCAAGGTTTGAGATTTCTGTTGGTGTAGCATAAAAAATTATATAAAAATAGTTACCAATTCTATTTTATTCCATTTTATCAAAGGAAAATAACATGTTTTAAATTTTTCTTTGAAAATTTCCTCAAATAAAAAGTGATTTCTTATAAAAATTCAGTTATAAACAGTTTTTCTAAATCCAAAAATTAACATCACATTTTAGATTTTGTGTGCATGTATGCATTCCAATTTCACACACCATGGTTTGCACTTTAGATTATTAAAAGCAGAAAGCATGAATATTCAGTTATTTCATTCTATTTTTTGTATTTCATTAACTTATTAATTTTGGAATACACGCATGTTTGTATGTGCATTCCAAACAAATATGGTCATTTTGGTATCATACGTCGTTATTAGTTATAAGGAATTTTTCTACAACTTTAATTCTGTTTGCTGTCTTTTGTATTGTTATTTCAGACTGCTTCAGGAAACTGCAACCAGCTAAATAAAGATAACTCTGATAATAAAATAACTCTAGTACCATCAACATCAGTTCACAATTCTTGTGCAGATATTCAAGTTACTCAGCCTGTAAGTCTTGTATCTCAGCAGATCCCAGCAGTATTAACTCTATCCCATTTTCCATCAGAAGCACCGCAAACATCACTTCCAATATCTAACAGTAATTCTAATTCTTCTCAGATGACAACTTCATCAAAACAACCACCTTTATCTACAGCTCCTGAAATTGCACAGATTTCTGCAGATAATGAAGGTATGCTTGGAAACTTATCTGTCCTCTGTATTTCAATTCTTCTAATTTATTATAAATGAAAAATTATAAAATCATATATCATTGAAATATATATTATCTTTGTCAACTTAATAGTTGACAGATGGGAGTTTAACTAAATAAATATGTATCATATTTATATTACATTGGGTTGTCTGGAAAGTTCATGTCGATTTTCAAGGGAAATTAAAACACAAAACAAAATTATGCCATTAAATATTTATTCAACTAAATATGAACCATTTTGTTGCACAATCTTTCTCCATTTTTCCTTCAACTTAGATATTCCCTCTTCCCAGAATTTTGGTGGTTTCTCAGCAAAGAACTCATTAAGGTGTTTTTTTTTATGTCATCCAAAGAATTAAAATTTTTACCATTGAGATTATTTTGCAAGGACCTGAATAAATGAAAATCTGAAAGAGCAATGTCTGATGAATATGGCGGATGATATAACACATCCCAGTTAAGCTGCAACAATTATTGTCGGGTCACCAAAGAAACATGAGGTCTGGCACTATCCTGATGGAAAACAACACCATTCCTGTTCACCAATTCAGGTGCATTTTCATTGTTTATACAGCAAATCACAGACGAAATGTGATCAAAAAAGATTTTTTTTCACTCAGACCATGTGGTACCCAAACATTGTAGCAATTTGAGTATCCAAGCTTCACTAAGTGCTCATGGATGGTGGATTTTGATAAATTTAGTGTTTCTGACAATTCCTGCATTGTGGGTTATTCTCAATCAGTGTCTTGATTTGGTCATCATCTATAGGTAGGGGCTGACTGAGTGTTCTTCATCAATAAGGCTACAATCACCAACTCTGAACTTAGCAAACCACTTCCATACAGTTCTGTCAGCTAAAGCACCTTAACTGTACACAGCACATATCTTTTTTGTTGCTTGCAAGGCATTTTCCCTTTACAGTAAAAAAAGAAGTATCAAGTGTCTAAAATGCACCTAATAGTCTTCTATTTTCATATGGATGCAAAATTAGTACAAATTAAGTAATTTTAAGCTTTCTTTCTTAAGAGATAGTTTGAAGTCTGCTCTAATTGGAAATGTAAGCATATATCTGTCAATAAATTTTATGTTGGAACATGAATGACTAAAAACTGGCATGAACTTTCCGGACAACCCAATATATAAATAAAAATATATAATGTAAAATCTTTAAGGAATTCTTTTAAGATACCATTGATCAATTTAGGTTTTATTTACACAATATTGCAATACTGTATATATTTCTTTATGGTGTTATTTGAAAAGAAGTAGGAAACAAGCATTATATGATGCTAGCTGAATGTATAGAAAAATTGCAGAAGACATTAACTGTTTTCTGGGTGCTTTTGATATACTTTTAATCAAGTAAAATCAACAGGTAAATTTCAAAATAGAGCCATAGCAAGATGACATCTAAAAAATAAATTAATCAGATATAGAACATCTTTTAGTACAGCACCTATGGGATAAAAACAAATTTGTCTATGAGCTTGAAGAAGGGAACACATTTTTTTCTTATATACTAAAGGTATCGGGTTACTGCTAAAATGGTTATGATGAATGAGGTGCATGATATGAAAAGGGCCAGTGCATACTACCTCTGCAACCCTCAACCAGGGAAAAGCAAGCATTGCTTTGTGACACTCACTATCTTATCAACATTTTCTTTTTTTCTATCTACATTTATATATGTTACAAATTAAAGTAAGTACAACTGATGATTAAAGGATGAAAATTTTTTGCGGATTTTGACATTATTCTGGGTTTTTTTTTCCTCCAAATCCGTGAATTTGTTTTGCTTGCACTAAGTCTTGAAAAAAAAAAACTATATAAAATTCATTATTTTTTATCCATAATGTTGAATATGTTAAATTATTCAACTTTTTAACAAGAAAAATCTCAAGTTGATTTTAAAAAATGCAGCAAAACATTGTTGATTTATTTAAAATGGAATGAGCTATTCTGACATGTCTCTAATTTAAATTTAGATACATTGTATTTATTTTCAATTTCTCTAGCTGAAGTGTCCAGCTGTATTGCATATGATCCTTTACTGTACAAAATTAGTTTACAATAAAATTTTCATTATATCATCCAAAATAATCACTGCTTTCAAATGCATTTTTTAGTCAATTTTTTCTTTGGCTTATAATCTTATTTATTATAAAACGCAGATTGTGTGTGTGTGTGTCTGTACGTTTATATATGGGATCGTATTTCCTTCATTTTTCAAACAATTTCAACAAAACTTCACAGGACTACGTAAAATTACCCGGTGGTGGTTCTGACAGTGCCAAAAATTGGAAAAAAATCAATTGTTTTTGCACAAAATCAATTTGAAAGCACAGTTAAGGGTATCACACCCGGCCAGAATTTACTGCCGGCTACTCAAATGTCCGAATGCTGTTAACTTCCGGTGACTCAGCGTTTTTTTTCAGGGAATGATACACAAAAAGTAAACAAATGAAACCTAAACATACACAAGTCCTCCTAACTAAAAATAATAACCGGAAACTACTTTAAACACACATGGTGTCCAAATGAAACCCATGTGTACAGTCAAAATGCGGAAGTTAATTTTTAGTCATCAACCAAAAGATATTGCCAACTAACTACGATGCTAACAGCAGCCGACATAAACACAGCTGATTTCTTCCACCAAGAGAGCACCGTGCTCCCCCTCCTTGGAGGGGTGTACGTGCATCATTTATCATCTCTTAGTTGCGTCTCTGTCCTTGGACAGAGTGCACTCAGGGGCTTCTCTGTCTGAGGACAGAGGGGCAACTGAGTAAAATTATATTGAAGAGGTGCCCAGCACCAGGGAACAGATGCCCAGCCCCGGGGAACAGTTGCCCGAGGCCACGCCCTCCCGTTGCACAAGAGGGAGGGACCAGTGCTTGCATCGAGGCCAGCGCAACTGACGGTTGCAGAGGCTGAGGGGAATTTTTGTCCCTACCTGAGTGTACACACTCGGGTACCCACATTAATCTGACCTTGTGTCACATCTCATTCTCGCCGGGGAATGAGTAAATACCATGACGTGCTCCCCCGCCTTGGAGGGGTGTACGAGCATTATTTATCATTTCTCAGTTGCGTCTCTGTCCTTGGACAGAGTGTGCTCAGGGGCTTCTCTGTCTAAGGACAGAGAGGCAACTGAGGAAAATTATACTGAAGAGGTGCCCAGCCCTGAGGAACAGCTGCCCGAGGCCACACCCTTCCATTGCACAAGAGGGAGGGATTGGTGCACGCACCAAGGCCAGCGCAACCGACGGTTGCGGGGACTGAGGGGAATTTTTGTCCCTTCCCAAGTGTACGTGCTGGGGTCCCCACATTAATTCGACTGTGTGACATCTCATTCTCGTGGGGGAATGAGTAAACACCGCAACGTTCTCCTCCTCTCACCTTCACCTGGTCAACCCTTGTGGAAAATAAGCCTCCACATCTCAAGTGTTAATAAAAGCAAAGCATGTCAGATTTATAAAGATTTCCTATTTGTCTCTTATCCTATCATTCTCTTGCATTCCTATCTATATTTCATCTTAATTCATATACATATATATATATATATATATATATATATAAAGTACAAAAATACAAGCCAGTTATTGAACCAGAGAAATAAAATTATACTTAAATGTCATCATAAAAATAAGTTTATATAGTCTTAAAAATAAACATTTATTTTGCATCAAACACTGAAAAATATATATTAGGTTTGTAACTATGTAAGTTTATATATATGTATGTATATATGTGTGTATCTATCTATTACTTTTATTACTATTATTATTACTTTAAATATATATATATTTTTTTATTACTATTAAATGATGATGATGTTTAAATGAATAACAACATTGATTGCATTTCTGTGATTTTTATTACTGGTTGCGCAGTTAGTTTTATCCATAAAATTTTCCCCTACCTTCCCTTACTGCAATATTCTCAAAAAAATCTAAAGTAGGATCTGTAATGTAATCGGTACTGAATTAGCTACTTAACTTCAGCCTCTTTCTCACAGACGTGGTGTGGCTTCCCTCTGTCTTTTCTACAAATATTTTCATGGCTACTGCACTGATGAGCATTTTTTTCCCTGGTGCCCTGACTACATGAATTTAAGTGTTCTACTAGATTGGATCTAGGTCCCAACTTTTTACTGTTGAAATAGTTAAATGTAACCGCTCTCCTAACAGTTTCTTTCCTCGCACTTCTCCATATTGGAACTCCATTCTTCTCACTTGCTTCCCTGATAACTACAATCATCAAAAACCTAAATGCAACATCACTCACCATGTTTTGTTGCGTTGATACCTGTTCTTTTTTCCTTTCTTCAATCTCCTCTACACCCACTCATTTCTCTCATTTTCACTCTCCATAACCTCCTGTGTGATAATGGCACTTCTGACTTGAGGTGAAATGCTTAAAAAAAAAAAAAAAAACCAAAACATTGAATATAAAATAATTAGGGTACTGACAAAAGCATCTAATAAAATAATTAGGGTAGTGAAAATAGCATCTACCACAAGCTCTCCCTACCAACAGCTAAAATAATAAAAAAGTGCTCAATACAATATATATATATATATATATATATATATATATATATATATATATAAAAAGGCAGGATGTGTGTGTGTGTGTGTGTGTAACAAATGCATGGCTGCAATTTTCGACGGATTCACACCAAAATTTACATGCACAAAGTTAGCGGGAAGGCCAAGAATAGGCAGGAAGATTCTATTGGTCAGCATGAGAGCCAACAGCTCTGGGTTGGGTGTGAAAAAGTATTTGTTGCTAACATTCTTTTTTCATTTGGTTCTTCCAGTTAAGAGTCCTTTTTTTAAAGCTGATCATTTTGTGTTCATTTTGTTTAGTTCTTTTTTCGTAACAGATTTAATGTTTAGTATAGAGCTTAGAAAAAATTTGCAGTGTGAGATAGGCAAGAAGTAAGGCATGTAGCAACATCAGCACGGCAAAAGGCACTCCTTTAAAGGCAAGGAAGGGCAAAAATATTTTAAGTCTAGTGATAGCGATTGCTGTAAGAGTCGTACGATTTTTGAATCAAGCATGGGCAACGCCAGGCCATGCTGCTAGTCTTTTATATACAATGCATTTTATACAAATGTGATTGTACAAATAAATTAGTGCATTAATAAACCCTTGATAATTTAAATGCTGAAATACACGTGGTAAATTACTGAAATTTTCAAACTACTAAAATTAATGAATCAAAAATGTTTCATTATTTTATTAATTTATATGTAGGTACTTTAACTACAGTTGCACTTGGTGTTGGACAAAAATTATTTGATTTTGATGAACATCAGAAGTTTCTGCAGAAATTTCATTCCTCTCCTGGTGCTCCATCTCTCAGACAAAGGCCCATGTTCCAAATGACAGATCAAAAGACCAATGATGAAGTGAGGTTTTCTTCTCAAATTTTGTATATCCTTAATATTTAATTCCAAGAAATATTTATATCAGGTTTCTGTATAGAACATACTATTGATCATTTTTTGTTGTTGAAAAATTATTTCACTTTTTGTGTTAAGAAAAATTCTAAAATATAGAAAAATATCAAATCTTTTTCAGGGTATAAAAACTTATTGCATCTCTATATCATTTCTATTATATGGATATTTAAAGAATAGATAATTTCTTTTTAATATCTTGATAAATCCAATAAAAAGTGATAATTATCTGCAAGCCTTGTTTAAAAGGTACAAACAAAAATTTGGGTAATTTGAACAGTGCATGCCAATTTTACTGTTATCCTTTGTGTGCATTAGCTTAATTTATAGTCCCTACCATCTCCTTCAAAGTACAACCTCAAAGGGACACAATGAAAACTAGGTGTGAGAGTAAGTCATTTTTTCTTGGTCAAAAGAATTTTGAATAGAAACATATATATAGTTTAGACATTTAATCTTTGGGATGTTTTTCTTTTAACTTTTTAACATGTTTAGATAATGCTCAATATATTGAAAAGCTTAATGGAAAAAAAAAAAAATTCAGTATTTTATCAGCCTATGACCATGCAATCTTAATTTATTTTCAATCAAAATTTTAAATAAATTACTGTTTCAGAAGAATCAGAGGAAGTTATCTCGAGCTAGAGTTAATGTAATCAGTATTATAATAGTTAATCATTATACCTACCACTGCAAATTGTAATCTCAACCTAAGTGATTTTAGCATAAAATCAGATAATATAAATGTTTAAAACAAATGTCAACCAGCCTTGTTGAAGATTTGTATTCAGTTGACTACCCAGTATTTCTATATATATTGGGCTAACCAAAAAGTTTCTGTTGTTAGATGACATTGCTGGCATTAAATTTTAACTAACTTCATTCAAAAAGATAATTTCTGATTGTATATACAATGTTATAAAAGCCTGCATTTTTATTTCTTGATTTTAACAGTGAAGATAGAAGGGAATAAGTAACATTTTTGGCATATTATGCTTTTTTAAGAATGTTAAAATTTGAATCAAATATAAAAAAAATCATACAGTTTATAAAGAACTTACAGTGAATGATGAATGGAAAATGTTTTGCAAAGTTTCATTTTTTACTGAATGATCCTCCACAGTTGAAGAGACCAGTTGAGGCTAATAGCAATCAAAGGAAAATATTACTTGTAAATAATCAGTAATATAGGATGCACAAGGTAGTCAGCATATTCAAATCTACTGAAAATCATTTGCACTAGCTTGGTTATATTAATCACTTTGATATGTGACTTCCACATAAGCAAAAGATAACTAGTGGGCCATATTTCCATGTGTGATTCACTACTCAAACACAACGAAAGTGCATTTTTTGTTATTATCAAACTTATGTGTGTTCATATGAAAATCTTCTAACCGGTCCTCACTTTTTTTCCAGAGGGATTATTGAATTAAATTTTTCTAATTTCATCACAATTTCAGGAGAAAAAAAAATCTTTCTCGGACAATACCAATAGCTTGCATTATGGTTTAAAGCCATTCATCAGTTTAACAGAAAGGGTTCCCATGGTCTGTAATACTGAATCTTATTAGCTAATTTTGAGTTCAGATCTAAGCAGTACATTACACAGTAAATGCCTCACTATTCTAATTAGTCATTTTGAGCCTATCTGTGCTGTGGATCTCCCATTAAATAAATAAGAAAATGAACCAATGAAGAAAAAATTCACATCACACAAAAAAAAAAAAAAAAAAAAAAAACTTAGAAAAACAGTATTATTATTGGATTGTGGAATTTTTTTTGTATGTTACTATTCAAACTTGATATATTAAAGAATGGAGGAAACTACTGTCCCAATTCTTTCCCCTTTCATTTTGTTTATCTTCTCAATCCTTTACACTGCCAGATATAAGACATAGATGGAGAGGGAGATGATAAGAACTATTCCAACTCTTAATTTCTCTTTATCAGCATTTTGTGAAGTGCATGATGCCAAAATTTATAGCTTTTCATTCTCCATAAGAAATGCTGATAGACAAAAAGAATGTTGCATCAAAGGAGCCTTTATGCTATTAAAAACCACTTGAAATAATTTATTTGCCTAACAAGATCATAATCCCATACTAATAATGTTAGGTTTTAATGTAGGTACAGATAGAGTGAATTTTTTAATCTCATTCAATCCAATCATTCTCTTTAATTTATGCATTATGCCGTAATGCAATTTGAGATTGACAATACAACAAATAAATATTAAGCAAAAAATCATGTTTTTGAAAAGATTCTTACAGTTTAAAATTAATAATTATTCACTAATGTTTAGTTTTAGAGCTTAATTTCATTTATTCTTTACAGAAAGTTGATGAAAAGACAAGAGTTGAAAATCCATTTTTTCTTCAATCATTTTTCACTGAACAGGTTGGTTGTGGCGTTTTTTTTAGTTTTTTAATATTCATGTACTAACTATATATGTGTACATATGGTAAGCTTAAAACTGATGTAAATTTAATTATTTCACCCAAAGCAAGGAAATAAAGCCACTAATACAAGGAGTTTCTGAGCATGTGAAAAAGAAAACGTAAAAGAACAGGCATTAAGAAGGCAGAAGATAGCAATTGATATTGCATTTAAATTTTTGAAGATCAAAGTACCTAAGAGGAAAGTTCATCCGAACAATTATGAAAATATTTATAGAAAAAACAGAGGGAGGGAAGTTATGTTACGGTGATGGGAAAGTGACTGAAGCTGAAATGCCAGTAAAGGGTCGATGACATGGACAAATGGTAGATCTATAAATGTGAGTGGATGCTGACAAGAAAAATTGTCTGGCATGACACAGTGAACCAACTTTCCTAGTACTTCACATGAAAAATAAATTCAAATAGAACAGAGGAAAAAATATATTCTTTAACATAGTTCTTCTTATACAACAAAAGAAATAGAAAAACATTATGAAAAAATAGTTGTCATTGAAAAAAGTCTTCTGATGTCCAAGACAGAGCAAATAATTTATTTAGTCTCTTAGTATGACAAAGTTTCTTAATGCATAACATTAGAGATTCTTCCATTGAGCACAAGTATGAAAAATTTATTTGGGGATCGTGACAATAGATATTCGCAGTTATCTGTTCCAAAGTGCCTGAGGTGTCTGGCCTGCCAAACCGCCATTTGCAAGTGGTCCAAAGTGCATACATAATGTTGAGCCTTTTTATGAACATCGGTCATTTGTATACAAGGATGAACATCCACTATAAAAGATGATGGTGAAGGGCAGGAAGAAAATTGGAAGCGGAAGTGAGATGTGGCAATTGGGAGATTTTTTTTGTAAAGACTGCTATTCATCAACAAGCTATTTCAGCAGAGATGGACAGTTGGTTCAAGCTGAAAATTATTCCCAAATTTGACGGGACTGGAGCTGTGATTGACTGAATTGAGAAACTGGAATTGGTGTGTGACCTATCTGGAGTGAAGTGGCTTGATCATGTCATTCCTCTTCACCTAACTGGAGAGTGTCCATGGTTTACCAACAACTGTTTACCAACAACTGACCAAAGTTGAGAAATCGGATGCAGTCTAAATCAAGGAACATCTAATCACCTCTTTTGCTGCTGATAGATTCAAGGCATAGGAGAAGTTTGAGGCATGTGTGTTGCATCCGAATGAAACTGTAGATATGTATTTGGTGGATTTTCAGAAGTTGTCAGTTCTTTTTGGAGGAATCCCAAACTGACCCCTGTGAAGAAGCACCTACAGTCCTCCTCCAGGGTTGATGATATGCCAAAGAGCTGTCTGCCCAAGCTTGGGTACTTATGAAAGATGAAGCTGCATTGGAGGAGCCAGTTGCTGCAGCATGGCCTGCCTGGATTGCTCAACCATCCCCAAGTGCAAGCCCACTTGTTACATGCTATAAGTGCAATGGTCACACAATAACTTTATGAGGGACTAGCGTGTAGAGAGGGCAGACCACTCATGTAGGTTGTTATTAGTGCAACAAAACCAGTCACCTGGTCAGAGATTTCTGAGAAACGAAGTTGAGAACGAGATGTTGGCACTGACTATTTCCCAGGCAACAAGTGAACTCTATGCTACCTATCGTCACTGCCTATGTTGATGGCATGCCATGCTCAGCTCTCCTTGACTTTGGGTGTTCATGCTCCATTCTGAGTGCAAAGCTA
>OZ010576.1:30354240-30436740 GCA_963932145.1 Acanthosepion lycidas
TATACTATATGTACACTTCTGATAAAATTTCATAAGAAAGGTACCTATAAATTAATTAGATACCTTTTTCTTATGAAATTTAATCTCACTCTTAACAGTCTTATTTTTTAATTTCTTTATATTTTCCATAAAGAATCGTAAACGTAAAGATGAAAGCGAAGTACAAAAAAAAAAAAAAAAAAAAAAAAAAAAAAATTAAAAATTAGAGCGCTGAAAGTTTTCCTTAAAAGTAACGAGGTAAATAATTTGTTCATTTAAATCTAAATAATTATTTCACTTCCTTCCATCCGTAGAAAGAATTATCCTCCCGTAAGTTATCTAAATGTCATGAATCACATCTGTCAACACTTGTCAAAGACGCGAAAGGTTATGACCTGCTTTGTTTTATTTTTAAATTACATTTTTTCGGCGCGGAAGTTAAGCTTGGTTCAAAATATTTTTAATAAACATTATAATTTCTGATTTTATTAAAATCAGTTTTGAAAAAAATGATAATTGATTTTTAAAAGAATATCAAAGTCAGATTTTCATCTTTTTTATCAAATGATTGAAAATGATTGATTATCTGTCCTTTTTTTTTGACAAAAAAAAAAAAACAAGATTTTTAATGAAAATTTCGGACGTGCTAGGAACAATTAAAAAATGTAAAAAGAATACCCCCAAAATACTTTGATCTTTCCTCTTTAATAATAATATGAACATTAGATGATAAAAACTTGTTTTCATCAAGTTCGGCGTCTTTTTCATCATGCTATCTCTGTTTGTTTACATTTTCGTGGAGGTACCTAATATATATATATATATATATATGTATATATATATGTATAAATATAGACGTAATAATGTCTTTTTTTGACGTATTTTTTAACGTCAAAAAACGACATTATTACGTCATTATTTTTGCACCAACCTAATATATATATATATATATATATATATATATATATATATATATATATGTATGTATGTATCAACTAAACTAGCTCAATAAATATTACTCTATAAAAGGTATCACTGCAGGTCATTATAAAGGTTAACACTTTTACTTCCTTAAATATGAAAAAAGTACAATATTCAGTATTCATAATAATTGGAGTATTCAATGAGATGAAAACGTGGAAAATTTTTATCAGATGCATTTTGCAGTTTTTGATAAAAGATTTTCTACTTTGTCTTATTTTCATTTTTGTTTTGGATACTATTATGCATCCTACAAACATACACATGCATATATAACACACACAACCTTATTTTATCATCTCAGTTCTGATTACCTTTATTTTCATTTCTAACTCCTCTTCCTGGGTCAAAGGAAAAGCAACAAATCTCATTATATGATCTTGATAAGGGCCAAGTCTCCTCCCATACCCTGCAAGTGATGTCAATTTTGTAGTATTTGGAAATGTAACTTAATACAAAGAAAGTAAGTGAACCTACAAACCAATAAACTTTTTTGTGAGAAAAATGTTAAAAAAGTAAATAAATAATGCAAGCATGAAGAACAATTTTGAGCTTAATCAATTTATCAATTGTGGCACATTAAAAAAAACAAAAAACAAAAAAAAACAACTTTTGCATTGTAAATTATTGAAATTGTTGACAATTTTACAGCACTCCTTTCTCTGTATGCGTGACACTATGACTCGTGTGGGTTTTACAATTATGTAAAATCTAGTTTGATCTAATAACTTTCTGATAAACCCAGAAAATGTCCAGTGATAGTTTTTATCAATTTCCTCAGAGGGACATCTGGTTTGAAAGTACTTTTGCTAAAGCATGAATTTCAAATAAGCTAGTCAAAAGACTCAGATGAAGAACAGTTTTGACAGTTGATTGGGAATCCATTTCTATATTTCTTCCAGACTAGTCTGAGGCTTTTTGTGGAAAAAGTTAAGAGGACTTTAAAATATTGGGAGCCATCTGGTTTTCTTCATCTGAGGAAACAGACCTTTCTTCTGAAAGGTGATTTGACAAATTTTGATAATTTTTAATTTCATTTACAAAGAAAAAGCCGACTTGGAAAATATTAAAGAATATTTTTAGCTGGGGTTTTCAATTAGCTGAGGGTAGATTTAACATTGTAAGTGTATGTGTGCAGAGTTTTTATACTTTTAAAATGGTATTTTACATAATTTTGAAATCCCCAGTTTTTCTTTTTTGTGACCAAGTAGACTCAATGGACGTTACAACCAACTGCACCAAGAAACTTCTTCAGATCAAAATTACCCATGGGTGGAGAGATTGACTGACATAGAGAGACATAAAATCAATGTATTATCGTACACTGACTTATTGATTATTCATTAACTTCTACATAATTTATGAATTATAAATAAATAAAAAAATTTAAAAAAAAAAAAAAAAAAACTTTTGCAAAGTTAAATAGAACTACATTTTCTTGATCAACTGACATTTTGTGACCTAGTAAATACTTTTTCATATTTTTCATCCTTTGTATAGACATGAACATCATTTTTTTATCTGTTCTTACAGTTAAATTTAATCTCTCTCTCAGAAATAAGAGATTTAATTTAAATCACATTATTGCAACATCAGATTTCTACAGACAAGGAGTGAATGTGATTGTATTACATTAAGAAGTTATATAGATAACATTGATTTGATAGTGCATAAGTTTCCAAATAATGTACAAAATAAACAAAACAAAGCGTGACTTAAAAATAGCCAAAAAAATACCTTTAGATACTCTTGCTCAAAATTAATTAAAGAGTCAGTAATGTAAGCTTGTTCTTAAAATACTTTATGTGTTGCAAATTGTTCTCATTGAGAAACAAATTTCTCTTTAATAAAGCTTGCATGCTATAAATTATTCATAATTTTAAAAGCTAAGACATTTTATGCAATTAGATAGCAACATCCTCATTTACACCAGGATTTCAAAATAGATCAGTTAAAAATATTCTCAGATTAATTTGTTTGACAAAGGCATCTATTGGTATATATCTTTAATTTGTTTTCTTGACCAATGCTTTCCATTTATTTAAATATAAGTATTCTTCATTTACAATTTCCTGATTGAATAGAGATCAGCATTTATGTAACTAGAGAAATAAGTAATTTAAAACTAATTTTTATATCTTTAAAGTTTTATTAAATGTTATTCATCAATTTTTTTTCTTAAATATTGCAGTGATCCACAATTCTTTTAATTTACAATGAAAATCTTTAAATAAAAATCAGTTAAAATATTCTTATTGACATTTAGAAAAAACGTTTATGCAAATATTAAGCACACTGTTCAGAGAATAAAAATAAATTTCATATATGCTTTATATTAAAATACATGTTGATAATGATCTAAAAATTGAAAGGTATTTGCTCTTATTAAGTAGCTTATAACTGTTTTTAATTAAGATTCATAAGAATAATTTGAATAGCACCAATTGTATTAGTTTATGGCAAATGTTTACAGGAATAGACTTCATTTTTTTTTTTTAAATATTTGTTAATTGGCTCTGAATTTTTCTTTTATAGGATGAAATTTCTCAATGTAAACAGACTCCAGTATCTGCTAAATCTTCTGAGACAACCTTTTTATCACCTTACACAGATCCTTTTCCTGGTTTTAATCAGAATACTGGTATTGTATCTATATATATTTATATTAATCTGACTTTCATTTTGAATCAGGGAAGAGATAAGGGATTGCAAAAGAGAATAATGACAATAAAACAAATAAAGTGCATTAGTATTTTTTTTTAATACTTTAGAAAACAAAAATTTAAAATGATCAAGAGTTACAAATATGAGAAAAACTATTAAAAAGGAAAAAGTATAAAAAGGTTTATGAAACATTATCGTCTTCAATATCATTTTGATTTTATTTCCAAGCTGCTTTTTAGGATAGGCTTTTCAATTTGTAAACTGGAATAGGAAAATAGCCAAGTTTATATTTATATCTTTAAATGAGTCAGAAAATATTACTGCAAAAAAGTACTTAAAAATGATATAATACAGTTGTTTATGACCAATGCTTGTACATATTAAATTCCAATTTGCATGAACTAGTTATGTAAAAATGTAGCCTCCTGCAAATTATTTATTCATTATGTTCCAATTATCGTGATGGAAAGAGGTTTACTTATTTTACTGACTTGCATGTTCAGTTCAGAAGTTAGCTTAAATACCAGTGGAACTAAATTTAGCTATCCCCCTGCTTCAGATTTGATATTTAAAAATTCTGGTTTTGATTTTCAAGATTCATTTCTTTAAAAATGTTAAGATAACAACATAAAATTGACCAATATAGTATTTTTATTCAACTTGTACACTTTATAATTTCAGGAAATGAAACAGCAGCAAGTCCACTGGATCTTGGATTTAGCAATTCACTTGGAGAAACAACATCTGAAACCAACTTTTTTTCTTTTGGTTCTAATTCTGAATTTACTCAGACTGAAGATTCTACAGTTAGTTTCACATTCAACTTTAATGCTTCAGGTAATTCTGATAATGGTAGTAACTCAACATTTTCCCTGTTTTAATTTTTACCATTTGATAGTTTTGAAAGATTTTAATAAGCTTTACAGAGATGAGAAAATACAATAGGAATTAAACTCATCTAAACAAAGTTTTAATAAACTGGGTTTTAAACAATTGTTACAGCCTATCAGTTAAAATAGATTCTTAGTAGGTAACCTTATGGTTCCATGCCATAAGATAAAGAATCAAAAAGGAAAGATGAATAGAGAAACTCAAGTTAACCTACTGCTTTTCTCAATATCTTGTTATATTTAAAAGTTCTTTTACATATATTTGTTTTTTGTTGAATTTTTTATGAAATATGAGGCAACAACAAACACAGTAGATAACCTCAAAAACTAGTCAGTTTTTGCTAATGCAATAGTTGTGCATTTTTTTTTTTTTTTTTTAAATAAGGCCATGGAGACATGCACATACACACATACACTTTAATTAAACCAAAACGAGTTTCTATAGAAAACATTTGGATCACTTAGTTCAGTATATAATTTCTTGAACTCAGATAATTTAAAATGTTTGTTTATTTTCTTTAATGAAAATGTTTTTCCAAACATCAGTATTTAATTCTGAACTATATTTTGGTAAATAAAAATCTGAAAATGATTAATTTTTTCCAAGAGTTGATGTTTATGTATAAATTTGACACTTGTTTAGTTTATGTAAAATAAAAAATAGCACTTCAAGAAAAAAAAAAAAAAATTGGATGCCTTAAAATTTTACAAGCAGCAATACAAAATGAAGTGAATCTTTTATAAGAAAAAGAGTATAAGAATTGTATAAATATATAACTAAAATACTTTTTATGATAGGATGAATTTTTTTGTGCCTTGTTTATTAATTTTTATGAAGGTATCTTTTATGGTATTTTGTCTCTGAAATATGTTAAGTTCAAATTGTACTATTAGTTTCAATTTACTGCTTACAAGTTAAATTTCCACTGGGTATCTACTCCACTAAACTTAATGTCTACAATTGCAGTACATAGTGGAAGTAACTGGGTTGGTGTCAATGTAAGTAATATACCAACACGCAAGGAAGCTTTGGCACTTATTTATATATTTGAATGCTACTACAAAATGACAGAAATCCCTGATAGTGATAAAAATACAGCAGAGTAAAATCAATATCAACTTTTAAACAATGAGACTATTTATATAGACTGAAATCACATTATTTGAGGAATTGAATGCCTATTTTAATAAGTTCTAATAAAATTTATAAACATTAATATTTCAATAGTAAAAGTATTTTGGACAAATGAAATCTACCAAATATCAACTAATAAAAATGTTGTGAAGTGCTCCTATTTACACTTTTCAGAACATATCATTTGATAATATGTAAAAAAATATTGTGTGTGGGTGTGTGTGGCGGGGACCAATGGAAACAAATGGTATTATGAAAGAGCAACAAACTTCATATCCAATTCTACAGACAACTTTAGATACAAAACTAGAGCTGGGTGCAATATAGCTCAAAGAAAGTGAAAAGTGTACAAGCAAAGTTTTTACTCACTTCTGGAGAAAAATTTTCTAACTTCTCTCTGCTTAACTACAGACCTACTTCTCTAATATGGCCCTATTTGCACATTTCATTAGGTTTTTCCTTGATGACTCAGCACTAACTGACCAAGGCTAGCATGTTAATTTCCAATTCATTTTTGGAATGAAACCACTAGCAAAGTTGTCGTTTGCCTTTGAGAATAGTGACCTCATCACAATGTAAGTACATTTTATGAAAATAAAATTCTTATATGCTTTCCAATTCAGGCCATCTCATACTATCAATACTCCGGCCTGTCTTATGTGGTAATCTTCTTGGAATTTTGAAACAAACACTTTAATCAGTCCATAGGATTAGATTGTTCTCATTCCATTTTCCAAGCTTAGAGGATATCTTGTATCAGTTTATACTCTCTAGTCTATTTGCCTTTGTGTGGCTTGTCCATCTCTTCCACTGAACAAGTGTACATGAATTTTCAGCACTACCTAACACAGGGACTGAATTCATAACTATTAGAGAACCAATGTTTTAATCATGGTCTCAAATAACTTTACCAAATATGTGTGATTTGTAAGAAGATACATTTAAGCTAAAATAGCACAAGTAGAAAAATTGTACTAAAATGTAATTTTCACCATTTTATTTTTATCACTGACATGAGATTTTTTTTTTTTTTTTAAATAATGACATTTTATATTTTCAGCAAAAGCAAACTTTATGAAAATTTAGGTGTTAAAATTCAAATTATTGCAAAATATTTGCATGTTATTTCTTAGAAGTAAAATATTTGCATTTGTGTTATTTCTTAGAAATAAAATAAAGTTTATTAACTTGAACTTTTCCTTAGGTGAAAATCAGGTACTAAAAATGAATTATTAGAAAGAGAATGAAAAATAAATTATTCTGCTTATAATTATAAAACTTGCATTAAGTAGTTTACATGCTTTAACAGATTAACAAATAGTTTTTATCAACTTTGGCATTAGGCCAAATTCTACATCACTGAGACTCAAGCTCACTCTCAATAACTTGCAAAACTAACATAAAAGGATTACTTAATTACACATGCACTTGTAATGTCATTGAATACAATACTAATTAGATTTTACTGACAAATACTAACAAAATCTTGAAAATATTTTTTTAAAGATAGTTACCTGATTAGCATTTTTAAGAATAAAGTCTTTGTAAATTTTAATGCAACAAATTTGTACCACATATATAAGAAAATAAACTGGAAAGATGTACATAAGTGACTAGCAAATTTTGTTTCAATAGATGAAATTTACTTTTGGTTACACATATGAAACAATCTGCAACAGCTGATAAGACAGGAACTTCATTTTAACAATTTTGGATGACAAGTAATTTAATGAAAAACATTTCTAAATTAAAAGCCATTATAAAGCTTAAAATAAAATTATCAAAATATATTTTTTAGGGATAATTCAAAAAGGCAAATAATAGAATATCAGATTTTGCACCAAATTAAAAATAAGGAAAAATACTTGCATATAAGTCTCGAGCCCCTAAGTAAATGAGTGGAAGGAAAACTATTTCTTAAATTCATTTAAAGTTTTAAGCATTAAAAAAAATTCTATAATTAATAAATGTGAATGGCTTCAGAAATTTAGAAAGATTTTGTAGCAGAAACAAGTTGAATGTTTTTGTCTTCTTTAGAAGAACTATGATCCACTAAACAGCCTAAATTGAGGATTTATTCTGAAACTAAGTTATTTTTTTACTTATTCTCTTTATCTTCATAGACTGGTTTTCAACTTTGAAAAATGTAATTTGAGCGAAATTTAAATAAGAGAAGTTAAAAAATCTGGCCATATATACGATGCCAACCATAGTGCTACTAGGATCCAGGTATAAGTACCAGTGAACTAATTTCATCCTTGGCAAACCCAAATATGGTGCTTCTAGCATTCTTCTTCCACATACAATGACTGCTGCAAATATCCTTCTAGTAAATAGTGAAGCCTGTAAACTAAACATCAACAAATACTTTTACAAGGCACTTAGGGATATTACAAAAAGATCTGATGGCAAGCAAAAAGAAAACAAAGACATTTTAGTTGATTTGATATTTAATGGATGATTTCAGGCAGAAATGCAAATGACTTCCACAGTGTAAGTTCAAAAAATGTACAAAACATCAGACTAATTTACAGCGCATTAGTTCTGTATGAAGGTTAGTTGTAGAAGTAGTAGGACAAGAGGGAATTGATTGACAAGGTTGTATTTACCATGGGTTGGGGTTTGTTGTCTCCTTCCAATGACATCATCAGGTGCTCAATTATGAACAGCCTCTCTCAGTCTCTCCAGCAGCACATTCTGAAAGACTCAATGCATTCAACAACTTTGAGGAAACATCTTGTGTTTTTAAAGTCCAGCACTCCAAGACATTTGACGAGCGCAACATCAAGGCCACAACAACAGATGTACAGATTAGCAAAGACAGAACAGAAGAAGGTTAGGAGATCCACACTCATCCCAAAAAATAAAAATATAAATAAAAATAAAATAAAAAAAGTGTGTCATTATTTTAAAACAAATTTTTTTTAGCAATGCTCATCTTGTCAAGTAGACTGTGCTGCAAATCCACCTCCTTGGCCATCAGTCAGCTGAAATATTACCATGGAAATGTTAATGAGGCAAATGTGCCAAAATATTCTATGGTTGATTTAAGAAAAATAGAAGTCCAAAAACACCTTCTTTTGCAGAAACAATAGCTTTGTAAAAGTTGGACACAAGAAGTTAGATGATTGACAGACTATACATTAGTCAGAATGCAAATTGTCAACGTGGCACATGCCAAAGCCAAAACAGGACTGTTGCTGGAGGATAGTTTTTCACATGTCAACTATGAAAGAACAAAGAGCACTTTAAGAAAACCTTTGAAAAATGAGCACCAGCCAGTTTCTGATACTGAGCAAAGAAACAGGTAAAGAACAGGTTAAAAAAAAAATAATTGATCAGCTTCTCTCACTTGGCCTTAAGAGTAAACTCATTTTGACCTTTCTGCCTTTATCAGCCAGTAATCTATACACATTTGAAAATTCTATTGTCAATATAAAGGATTCACATCAGATTATCTATCACATTCTACAATCTTATTTAATGGCCAACTATTAATCCTATGCCAGACCAATATATTTAAGGCCATTTACAGTAAAAATTAATTTAAAATATGACAAAAAAAAAAACAAAAAAAAACAGAAAAAATGGGAGCTTGAATGAAACTAAATATTATAAAAGAACTCAGGCATGTCAACTACAAAGCCTTGATTAGAACATCATTATCAAAAGAAAACCTGACAACTATATTTTCAAAATAAAATTCCAAATTGTCTCAATCATTAATTTCACTATATAAAGAGTTCTTACAAGCAACCAAATAAATATAGAAGATTTTAAGTAAGTTCAACTGTTGGCCCCACAACTACTATGATCTATTCAGATGTTTTTTTGAACATGAGCTCTGATTGCTAGGATTCAAATAGTAGAGAGTTGCAATGATTAAGGGGAATACACTGAAAACTGCTTTGGACTGCTGGAAGCTAAAAATGCAGAAAATTCACATAGTGAATAGTGTGTAGTCATGATTGATGGCAATCATATGTAAACAAAAAGTGATATCACCGGAAGTTGGTCTTCAGTTCCGTTTCTTAACAGAATTTTTTTTTTTCCATTTTGCAATCCAGAGAAGTTGTCAGAAGTTTACCACAAAATTAAAGAAAAAAGTGAAAAACTAAAATTGACACTATCTGGTAGTCACAATTATTTCTGTGATAGATACATTATATATATGCATATATGTGAGACAACACACAGAAGTTGAAGAAAGTTTTCAATTAAAACTTTTATTTTTTTTATTTTAAAGAGGCTACTTAAAAAGACGTTGTTCTAGTAGCCCATGTTAGCTAACAGACAACAGAATGAGAGATTCATTCAAGCCTGCAAAATAGGAATTATTTAATAAATCTATGAAGAATAATGGAATCTGGGTATGTTTGACAAACAAGGCTTGGTGAATAAAAACTGTAGTGTAAGAGATTATAGATGCAAACCTTTAGCATCTTCAAATAACAACAGATCATTAAAAAAAAAACAAAAAAAAACATCTCATTTCACTAAGTGAGTGACGGAAACATACTGAAATGCTATTTTAAATGAAACAAGAATCATCAAGTCAATGAAGTTCTTGATAAGGACTCATACCAGTTTGGGTTGTAGAGTCCATCATGTAGGATTAGATGACCAATGGCTATGTATTTGGCCATAAAAAAAAACAAAACAAAGAAATAGAATAATCTTGCCTACAGTCATTCAGGCCAAGTCAGACAAGTGCAATCATTGAGAGTTCTGGAAGTTAAATAGGTTTGCTTTGACTATGGAGAAAAAAACAAAAAAAACTTAGCAACCACAGGTAGAAAGGCTGCCTGATAGGCAACAGCAAGAGATTACCTGAATCCAGATTAAAAGAAAGTTGTCGGATTTCTTCCAGAGAATGTGCAGCTGTTAGCAGAGTGAAAAAGGGAACATGAGGAAGTGCTCCATCCTGATGACATTTTATTCCTTCCTCTATGCACTGCCTCTGACATCTTCCTCACCCCCATCATCATCATCTCACTCACTCACTCACACATTTTTACTCTTGGAGTCTTTAAATAAAGTCAAACTTCAATAAACAATAAGTGCAAAAAAAGGGAGAGAAAAAAAAAAATCACAAAGAGCTGATTGCCAGTGTCAATTATGATAAAGTGGAAAGCATCCAAAAGGTTGAGCGGCTGCCATTAGAGAAAGGTGAGCACACCATTACCAATTGTTTTGAGTAGTGGCAGGTGAGCGAGCACATAAGGAGAAGGAGGAGGAGATGATGAAACACAACGTGTGCAGCACAATAATCATCCAGAGGAGTAAGAATCCATTAAACAGGAGAAACTAAAAGAAAATATTGAATCTCTGGGCTAGAGCTGTCCTGAAAGTTTGTTCTTTTTTTCTTTTATTATTATTTTTTTCCCTTTGCTTTTTTTTTGTTTTTTTTTGTTTGTTTTTTTTTTTTTTTAAAGAAAGAAAACGAGTAGCAGGTAATGATCCATAGGCAGAGAAAGAGAGAAGCTGTTGGCCAGTGTGTGTAAGTTTAATTATGTGTGTATGTATGTGGCTGTGGCCATAATTTCAAGTGGTAAGAAAATTCCCTTTGCATACTCTAAAATCTGCCTCCTCCTCCTCGTTTTATGAGAAAAAAAAAAAAAAGAAAAAGAAAAAGTCACATGCACACAATGTTGCTTATTTACTGGATCCATTTCTATCATCGGCACATTTGGGAGAAGGATTCATTTTTTTTTTTTTTTTTTTTTTTTTTTGCATGTGTTATTTATCGATGGGCAATTTCCATTGGTTTGGGAGTCGACTGATTGGTTTGTTGGTTGCTTGACGCATACGCAGGAGATGAACTAAACTTATCTGTCGTAGACAACTTGGACAGTGCTGTGAGAGCTTCTGGAAAGTTGGGAGGTGTTGCTGGGGTGTTGGCTGGAGTACACAGCTGTATGAAAAAAAAATTATGACTATAGCAATTTGAATAAAATATTCACAAACTACAGTTCAAATGTAAAGAAAATTCCTTTGATGAAAGGGAGCACATTTGTAATTAATTACTGTTGTCAAGGTTATCATCAAGACATATCAATTTACATTGGATCAGACAATAAGTGTGTGTGTGTGTAAAATAAATAGAGTGAAAAGCTGTTTATAATGAATCTTTCCACAAATGAGAGTAAATAACAGCAACCAAAGTCATTTCCCTATCATTTCTTTGACAAACTGTAGGCAATTAAGATGTCTATAACCTTTCTATCCTATCTACCTACTTTTGAAACATTTTCATATACCAAAAAATAATTTGTGTAATCAATAAAGATTGAACAATTGATTTACTAATCATAAATGGAAAAGCTTACAATTCAGTGACCCCAAATATTTTAAAAAGTATTTTGAATTTTTTTTTTTTGTGTGTGTGTGTGTGTGTATATAGATTTTTGTAAACACCGACATCAATATGCAACATTATCAGAAAATAAAAGTGGCAACTATAAAATTTATTGGTAATTTATTTACTTAGCGAGTACGACTAAAAGTCAAAGTACTTAAAATTCAATAAAATATTAGAAGGCTTAAAATACTTCAAATTTAAAAAAGAATTATAGGGAAAAAATGTTTACATTGTGTTGTGTTAGTCATATAATTTTATGTTCATTATCTCTTCCTTAGATAAATTTGCCAAACACCAGACTGTCAATGTGTTGACGACACCTACCATTGTGTTAAAAATGCTTTTTGCTAAACTAAAAATAAGTGATTTTTGTTTCAAGTCATTAAACTTTTTAGTTTCAGCTAATTTTCCTTAAATAACACTTCAGAAAAGTATATTTTATTTTTAAAATATTTTTTTAATAAAGAGAATTATGTTGACAGATTTATAAAGTATTTTGCTTTTTGGAAATATTAAAATTTAATCTAATTAGCTTGAAATTAAAACTAACACTAAAATATAAAACCTACAAGAAAGAATTTTCATTTTTTTAAAAATTTGGTATCGCTTTTTTGGGGAAAGGGTTGTATCTGCTTAAAAGATTATTTTTGAAGAGTTCAATTCAAATAATATTTTTTTAAAATATCTGGTCAACATCTACCATCAATTTCAAATACAAAAGAATTTATAAAATTTAAATGACAAAAAAGAAAAAACTTACGACATCAACACATTTTTAAATGGAAGACGGGATAAAAAGAAATAAACAAGGTAAATTTTATCTTAGCTAATGTAGAGATATTTTTCTAACAGTAAAAGCAAAAAGAAAGAAAAAAAAAAGTGAAATTCCAGAACACTGAACTAAACAGCTACTAGATGACCTATTAACTAAAAAAAAAAAAAACAAACAAAAACAAATATTCGAAGCGAAGCGCTGAACTTAGAAGCAAAAAAGACCAACAACAAAAATTAAAATTTTTTCAGCATACGTAATTTAAAAATAATCCAAAAACAAAAACTTAATGACGAAACTGTTAAACTGTAAAAAGAAAAGAAGGCAAACCATTTATTTAACGATTTGAGCACAATTCTCAGAAAAAGAGAAACTTGAGAGAGAGAGAGAGAGAGACACAGAGAGAGAGAGACAGAGAGAGAGAGACAGACGTTTCCAACAATAACTTCGTTATGAAAGTTGATTTGATAATAATTGGAATAATATAGAGTTGAAAAAAAGAGATAAAATTAAATCTTTGGGAAAAGAAAATCAACTTTCGTTTAAAACGACTTCTAGTCTGATTTCTGAATTTTTTGAATGAATTTTAAAAGTTAAAACTCTTCCAAAAATAAATTACCTGCGTGTGTGTATGCAACCAGTCATCGAAATGAAAATTTAAAAAAATAAAAATAAAAAAAAATTTAATAATGCGATCCCTTATTTTTTGCGTAAAAAACTGATCATAAAAAGTTAAAAACTAGCACTAAACTCGAAATGCTGAATGAAGCTTCGTATTTTTGTAAAATAAACACGTAAAAGAAAAAGAGTGATAAAACTAAATCTAAAAGGAGTATGTTATGTAATCTCAGACCGTCAAGAAAATATATTGTTTTTTATTTTCATAAGGCAACACAATTGCTCCCAGCTCTTCCGTTCAGCTGAACTATTCTGATAAAAGACAATAAAAACAAATAAAAAAAACAAAACAGAAGGCTGACATTCGAAAGAAAATGCTCTATTACCAAAACTACAAAGAAAGTAAAACAAATCGCGATATTATGGAAACAGCGTAGTTTCTCGGGATATCAGGCTGCTTTTTATTCATTCTTGAACTTTCTCTAACTAATTTTTAAAAAATGCTAAAATTTCAGTTCATATTTTTAGTCATACAGATTTAAAATTTAAATGATGAGACTAACACCGAGGAAAAGCTAAACTCAAACAGCGAGTGGTATCATTCATTATGCAGTGTTAAAAATAAATAGTAGCCAACAACAACGACAGTGGATATGAAACAGCAGCAACAGACAATGAGACGGAGGTGGAGGGGGTGAAGTAATCAAGTGGGTCAGGTGACCTACTAAAACGCATACATACATGCAATGAACAGCAGCAGCTGCAGTTGAATGAAAAGTGCAAAGCCGTTCAGATATTTATATCACAACCTCATCAATTAAAAAGATAGTGGGAGATTATACCTATAGTTTTTTTTTTTATCATCGCCATCATCCGAGTCAATAAAAAATTGCAAACATGAAGAATTCAAAATGGGGAACGAATCGAAAGGTGTGATTTAAATAATAATAATAATAATAATAATAATAATAATAATAATCCCCTTATTTCTCAATCTCCATTAAAAAAAAAAAAAAGGTGTGTACCATTTCCCAACTCCAGGTACAAATTCAATTTATAAAAAATAAAGTTATTTACATTGTTTTTCGATAATAAGAATGGGTGTTGGTGACACTTACACACACACACACACACACAATCCTCACCGAATTCATTCGTCATTAGCTTTAAAATTTAAAAAAATTAAGAGACAGCTGGTATATACGTTAACTAGCGCGAGTTCAGTAGACGCGGGGAAATTTAATTAAAATTGGAAGACTTCAGTTTGCATGAATTTTGCCTATTTATTTGAAGATTAACAAAGAAAAAAAATAATATAAGTTTTTTTTTTTTAAAATGGATCCTGGAAAAAGTATTTCATCAAAATTGGGAAGAGAGACATGCAACCAAAGGGTTGAGCGTGCATACACGCACACACACAAACATACAGTGTGAGCATAATCAATACATGCATGGTGATTGGTGACTGTCATTTTAATGCCTAAAGTAATTGTCATTATTTTAGTGTAACAATATGGTTTGAAGATGTTCAAGGCACAAAACTTACACTACAGTCACCATGCAGTTAATTCCTATTTCCACATTGTATATATAAATGCTCTGATATTGCACATTTAATTTATGTATTCAGAAGTAAATACTCCCAATATTTTTGCTTTCATGAACCAATCTTGACTGAAATTATCATGATTATGATTTTATCAGACAATTTGAATCTGAAGATCTTCAGTAGTATACACAAGGTTTCTCAATATTATCACACCTAAACTGATTGAAGCTACATTTTAACAAGGAAGAGTGGCATAGATGAGAAAAGTAGGTGTCACACACACAGTCCTTTCAGGACATAGGATGTAGAGAGTCATAATAACCTTTCTTGAAAGTCTGTAAACTGTGCACATAATTGTTCTTTAGAATAATAGGTTTCTTCTTACTGTCTCTACAATTTTCAATTCAGAGTTATCTTCCGAGGCTGGTTGCTCTGCCTGAACTAAAACACTCATTCTTTACCTGACCCCTAGCTGAGAAATCCAACCAAATAAAATTGGTTATTTTGTAAATTTTTCCTATCCTTCACAGATAACACAACATTGTGCTCTTTTCAGATTTCACTCTACCTAAAAATTAATTCTGGCAAGAATAAGTTAACAGTTCTCTTTTTGGAAATATTCTAACTTAGAATATGTCTTGTCCAATCAAATCAAAATCATTATCAGCAGCTGCTATAGAACAATTGTTCATAAGGTCATCTTGGACCAATTCACTCATGTGGCAAAATCATTTTTCATTGGGTACTTCACTGGTTATGCCAGATCAAGTTAACTTTAGCTATATTATCATCACTGTTTAATGAAAATTACCAAGAAACAAATAATCATTTCATTACTTCAAACAAAATTATTCAATACAGTTTTGTTTGCAAGAGATGACTGAGTAACTCTTATCAATTAACAGTGAGTTAAATTTAGGAAAGTTTCAATCTTTTGGTATCTACTTTACTTAAAAGATAAAAAGAAACTAAACAAGCAAACACAGGTCAATTTTATTTCAAATAATTTTAGAGAAAAGGTCCTAATAGTATCTACCATTTTGTTTATTATTTCAAACTTCTGCTGTTTAAGTTTTTTTTTTTTTTACAATTTGATTCCAAAAATTGTAAATAACCCCAAAACATTGTAATTCTCACATCATCAATTATATCAAGAGAAAAGTTAGGTTTGCCGTAATATAAAGATAATCCTGAAAAATACAGAATAACTAAGATGCATACCAAACTGATACTTTACTATTAACAATATCAAATTGATTTCAGAAAATGGCCTTACATAGCTAGTCAGAGAGGAATGTAACAAATTGATAGCAAAATTTAAAAATTGAAACAATCCTAACATGTACACACCTTACATCTATTTTGCAAATTGCTGAATGGAAAAGTTTTTCCCATTCTCATTAAAACAAATCTTATGTACATTAAAATAATTAAATATTTCTATAAACAAATAAAGTAATCAAAGATGAAACTGCAATATTTTCCTTACATGTATAATAATTATAATGAAAAGTTAATTTAAATATTTTTCATAAATACATTAAGCATTAACTGGTTAAATGTCTGCTAAGTAGTAAATGATAGATGGATTTAAAATTTTTTGAACATAAAAGGTTTCAAGTTAATCTAAACATTTTCATGATTGGATAATTTTTTTATAAATACTGTAATCAACCTCATTTTGAAGATTTTCACAACCATATAAAAAATCATCACAATAAAATTGAAGAAAAATTCAAGGTTGTAAAAAAGAAGTGATTATTTTCTAAAATAGACTTCAGAATAAAAAGGAGTTTATAGAAAGGAAAGATATTTTGCTGTTCCAACTAAAAAGATAACAAGCTTTCTAAAAATGTTTAAAAGTAGGACATCCTGCAAAACGATCCACTGTAAACAATGCAAGTGCAATAAATGGCAAAAAAAAAAAAAAAAAAGAAAAAAGTTCTAAGGAAATTTTTACCCTATCAAACCTTATTTTTACTTGTTAAGAATCACAGGAGCAAGTACAAAGTTGAATGGAAAATAAAAGGTTAGAACTTGCTTAACCTTTCCACTATTCATATTTTTACCTAATTAAAGTAAACTTGTTGGTTTAGTAAAATCTATCTGCAACAACATTTTAGGAAGACAAATCTGATTACCAGTACCTAAATGTAACTTATTGCTGCATCAAAAATAAATTGTTATGACTTTCTGGATATTTAAAAAAAAAAAACAACAAAAAAACTTCCACTTTAAAATATTCGTAAGTAGCTTTATATATCAAATCAAAATTTGTTGTGTGTTTAAAAACAATACATAAATTCAAAGTACAAAATAAAATTATTCAATTGATGAAAATTGTATTAATCAAGTAAATTATCCAAATAGAAGTAATCTGATTAGATAAGTTTTGAAGGCAGAAAATAATTGTAGTCTAGAATGGAAAGCCACGAAGTAATCAATAGACAAGGTGTATATTGAGTGTACAAGAGAAAGGCAGCAGGTATTGTCAACAACTTAGCATTTACAATAACAGTGGCAGCAGCATAGTGGAGTTGTTAAGAGGTGAGAAATGTGGCTGTTGCTACTACTGATGCAGCAGCTGTAGCACTTTATACAACATACAGACACACACTATTTACAAGGGGGTTGAGTGCAATTTACAATGTAGTAATTTTACTTTCAGCAGGTGGGCACCAAAAAGTAAAATTACTCATTAAATAAAAGAAAAGTAAACACACACACATTATATAACAGACCACACACTTCTTTCCTAAGAAAATTATTTTAGCATTATAAGAGAGAAAAAAATAGTTTCAAAATGTCTAAAAAGTGATGAATAGAGAGAAAGTCTTAGAGATTTTTTTTTTATTCAAAATATATGAACATAAACCATTGCTATGCTGACCAGTTATATACTTAAAAATAAAGAGCTTCACAGACAAGATAAACTGGATTATTTTTAATTTTAGTCAATGTGTTGTGTTTTCCCAAAATTGTAAATAAGAATTTGGAATTTCTAGTAGGCCATATGTCCAAGATGGTTTATAAGCCTAGTCTAGTCCATTACTCAGAGCCAATGGCCTAGAAATAATATAAACTTTATAGAGCAACTGAATTATAAAAATTAGTGTAGGGATAAAAATTTCCAAGTGTAATATTTTCATGCTGACATGAAATAGAGTGGACTAACACAAACATGTGCAAACCATAATTATACATTATAGTAACAATAACATCTTTGCACACAAAGACATCATCATTCTATAAAATTATATGCTGAAAATGTCCAAATGTTAGTACTAATATCAATAAAACGTATCCATAACATACAAATTGTTCAATCAATTGAAAATAGAGTCACTTATTTCTAATGTAGTTAGTTCATTTTATATATAAAAAAAAAATTCAAGAGAAAATTCAATACATTTTCATTATTATATATAGATAATTTTAGTGGTTACACAGTTTTAATTTGCAGATAACCAAATTTCATGAAATGAAATTGGTAAAAAGTAATAGAATAATAAAAATATAAGGATGAATAAACAGATATTACAGATGCATGTCAATAATCAGCTATGCTATTCAGACAGAAAGTATACAAATAAGTTCATCAGATAATAAAGTGATTCCAAAATAAAAAGCCTAATAAAAATCACTTGTGTGAAGAAATAAAAGAAATACAAGGGAATAAATAATTTTATCTTCAGGATAATCCATTGCCTACTATTTTAGCAGATTAGTTTTTGAAGTAAGACTATTCACACATATCCACTACTAATGCCCAGGAAGAGTTCTACTTTATTATTGCATTCAGTATTTGAAATATCTGATTCATACTGATCATTCTTTTCTTGACCGATTATAGTTAAAGTGATAGTATTAAAAAAATCTATCTATAGAAGAATGTATACAGAGTATATATTTCTTTACCTTTCTCAGGGATATTTGGTTTGATTTTAAACTATTTTTGTATATCTCTAATTTTATAAAATGGTACTTTCAGAAAACACTATCACTTGTTTAACATTTGTAGCATTTTACATTCAGAGATTTTAAAGTAAACAAAAAAAAAACAAAAAAAAAATCTTTCAAAAACTTCTATTTTCTAACTAAAGTAGATTTAGATATCTTGAAGAAGTATTAATACTTCTTACAGCAAGGATTAGCAAACTAGTCTTGCAAACCATTGTTAGTGAGTTTGATTACAACAATGGAGCCCTCTACCAGACTAAGCTAAGCATCATAAAAAGATGTCCGAGAATCAAATCCCCTGTACTATAGCAAATTAATTATTGTACTACATCAGTCTTTCAATACCATTCTGTTTCTGATGTATGAAAATTAATTTCTAAAAGCTGCTACATGGAACTTATTTGCATTGATTCCACATAAATAAATATAAGTCTTTTAAATTTTAAGCTAAGACCAGTAGTTTTAAGGAAATTACTTGTTAAAAGCATCATCACATGTGATTTTAAACTTGAACGACAACTTAATTAAAATTTGGAAAATTTCCATAAATTGTACATTCTCAACTAACAAATTACAAATAAAGAGACAACCACTATTAAAATACACCCAAGAGGAAGTTTCTTTTTTTTTTTTTTAATATATATGTGGTTTTCTCATGGAAACTACTCAGATTTGTGTCAGTGTTATGATTTTTTTATGCACTATTAGATTTACCTTTTATTATATGCACACAGAAATTAAAAAGTAATAAAACAATGATTTTTCTACTTTAGGGCTATAAAAATAGGTTCCACATTAAGAGGTGTCACTCCAGCAGTTTTGTTTAATTTTTTTTTTTTTAATTACAAGTAATTTTTATTTTATCATTCTTTTAAAATATTCAGTTAAAATAAAAGAATCAAACCGTCTGTAAAGTTTCTTACATAAAAATATGCTTAATTAAATTCTTTATATATTGTCTACAATTGATTGCTAGTATTAAAATGAGGATTTTAAATTTTAACAAATATTAGCCCCCTTTAGGAAAAAACCCCAAAAAACAAAGCACTTCTGTTTAATTCTAAAACAAACTTGGTTTCACGTTATGGCTTGAAAAAATTAATTCTGTGAAACTATAGGCTTGTCATGATGTCCCAGTGATAAACTTTGTGTCAGTTCTACAGTTTTAAATGATGTTGTTAGTTGACAACAAAACCAATAATAAAAATTGAAAAGTGTTCTGGTTTGAGGCTTGGAAATTATGTAAGTCTGTGTAACAGATCAAAACAAAGTCTCTCTACTCCCCACCCATAAATCAAGCTTTGTTTATCACTTTAAAATTGGCGATTTTGTTAAACCTTTTCTTGTTTTAGCCCAAATCTATGAAACTTGAGATCCAGAGGTAGTTTGCTTAGCTGGCAATAAACAATTAAAAATAAAAGTTACTTTAGTATGCCCCCTACTTGAAGAGGTTCATTAAAAAAAAAAATAAATAAATAAACACTTGGCCCGTCTGAACTTGTTGATAAGTTGGTTGTTTTTTTTTTGTTTTTGTTTTTTGTTTTTTTTTGTATGTCAGGATAAAATAAGAACATTTGAATGACTCATTATTTTTATTTTGTGATAGTGATTTTTAAAAAGTGTGAGTTGCAGGTCATTGATTAATTTAAGAATAAAAAAAAAAAAATCAGATAAAATAATGTTTCATTACACAACAAAAAGGTTTATTTTTTTTTTTTTTTTTTACATGCGATCCTTTTGTAATTTTAATTACTTTTGAAAAAAAAAAATCTGAAAATTGAACCAAATATTAAAAAAAACTTTGAATAATTAATAAAGAAAGCGACAAGAACATTTTAAAATTAAAATCAGAAAAAGCAACAATATTTTTACGTTCTTAATTTTTTAAACATAAGCTAATGTGAAGAACTTAAAAAAATATTGAATTGATTGAGTATAACAGAAAAAAAAAAAAAAAAAAAAAATGAAATTATAAAAAAAAATTTATAATTTTCAATTTCCATAATCATTTTTTAAATGATTATGGAAATTGAAAATTTTTCTTTTATGGAAAGACATTTCTAATTTAATCAGACAGATCGTCTTTTGAAGCCATTTTAAAATGAATAAATAAAAAAGTTCAGTCGTAGCTGTGATGAAATAAACAAATGTGGGCTACTCTTGCCATTTCCTGTACATAATGTATTGTATACAGTCAGTGCGTGTTGTTGACTAATAAGCTAATTCTTTATGCTGCTGCTGCTGGGTTGAACATTTAACAGGAACACATGTCTGAGTAAATGATTGGGGTGCCGCCGTCCGTCACCGCTATATTAGGGTGGATCTGTCTGTGTACGTTTACAAATAAAATATTTTTGGTGCACGTATTTACACAGTTAACAACAATGTCGATTTATTTATTTTTAATCGCATTTAAAAGCCATTAATTAATTTATTCCCCATAATAATTTCCACATTTCTGGAAGATCTTTTAAAAGATTTAAAATTGTGGAAGGAAACTATGCTTGGTATTTTCAATGGAGATGAACCTCACTCAGAGTCCTAATCTCTCCTTACCCCAAAAGGCAACCATAAAAAGTAGTTCTATTCATTGAATGATTTGAATCATTAGGAGTTGTGGATTGCGTTTCTTTTTCTTTCAATTGCTTTAATTTTAATTAACATATTCTAAAATCTAAATTTAGACACACGATAAAAATATGAAAAAAAAAAAAAAAAACAACAAAAAACAAAAACTTAACTACAATCCGAGTTTGATTACACATAAAAACAACATATACACAAAGTTTTTTGCTTTTTTTTTAATTAGTTTTATTTTTATTCGTATTTGGAATAACGAAAAGGAATAACGGATTCAATAATAATAAAAACAACTCGTAATTGATAACGTACACTTGTTCTTTGTTATTGCCGAGGCCATTTTTTAAAAAATAAATAAATCTTATTAAAAAAAATAAAATACTGTCAGTGTTTTACTCTCCTTGGAAAAAGGCTGTAGCAAAAATCTTTAAACGGCTGCAATAGGATAGATAGAATTAATTATAATTATAATTGTTTTGGTTGTTAAATTTGACCTCAGTCGCCGACAGACACAAAAAGAGACCAATTGTAGAGTGGTCTTAACGTACTAATTAACATGTGTTTTTTACCCATATAGACTTATTTACAAAGCTTTTTAGAGAGTGAAACTTATTTCCTAGTTTATGTGCGTGCTGCACACAATATTATACTTGGACTTGTGCATGAATAAGGTTAAGTGTGTGTGTATATATATTTATGTATATATATACACACACAGTCCTGCGTGTTGTTGTTCTCGCTGCTGCTATTCTAAAAGTAACTTGAATTGGGAAGATGATGAGTCAGGAAGACAGTCGGTAGACACTACATTACATTCAGAAATTAAAATAAATACGGTCGACTTTAAAATATTAAACTAAAGGGAATCTATTGAAAATCAAGAAAGAAAAAAATGTGATATTTAAATTTAAGATTTTATTAGTGTGGGTAACAGTGACAAATGAAAAAAAATAAATGGATTGGAATGTGTTGATGTTAAAAATTGAAACAAATTTGGTGCGAAAATATTTCAAATACAGATACATTCAAAATGACAATGAATAATTTGTTTCATAGTTAGCCATTAAAATGTCCATAAATAAATGACATAAAAAAACAAATATTTTATCAGTATCGGTGTTGGTAGTAGGACACTAAGTATATAATTTGCCGACTACTATTTTAAAAACATCGATCGGAATAGTAAAGAAAGATATATCCGAATCGAATCCTGAACCTAAACAATAATAAACATTAAAACAATAATGACAATAACCTGTTATTGTTGGAAGATAGAATTCGAAAAACAGGTAAATGCAACATGTATTTATTATTTCTATACACAAGTGTTAGTTAGTAAAAGATAGTATTTTTAGTGGAGGGTTAAACAAAAAAAAAAAAAAAAGGAAAAGACGATAGAGCATACTTGTTATAAAGAAGGAAAGTAGCCGAGTAAACATGGTGGAACGCGAGTCAACATCATGACGACGACAACTACAGATGATAATCGGGTCAGGAGACGGGAAATAGCAGTGGTCACAAAGAGACAACAACAGAAAAGTGATCGTCTTGAATTAGTAGTGGTTGGTGATAAATTAATATATAATAACGAGAATAAAAAAAGATGAATTTTTTTTAAGTCGAATTCATTCGCACTCACCGGATAGCTGCCGTTTGTATGGTTGCCGTTGCATGTTCGACACATGGGAACGGAGGAATCTTGAAAAAACATACTCAAAGCCGCCTGAAAAACAAATTACAAAACAACTTGGTGATATAACAAATATACGCTTTTAAAGAAAAATAATATATATATGTATATAAATAAATGATAAAGTCGGAACAGCCTGGAATGTCAGAACTACAAATGTTGTTGCCTTGTGTAAAATCATGATAAACATTTATTCGCCATAATGTTGTGTTCCCCACACAACAGACACGTTACTACTACTGCATCATATCTTATTCGAATACAAATTTACCTCAAATTGCCATTTTGCTGCTTGTAGCAATTGTTTTGCTTGTTCGGCATGACATCCAGCCGCCAAGACAAACTGGTTTATCATTACTTGTTGTTTTAAATTATCCATTTCTGTGTATGAACACCGATCCGTTGATCTTCACCTACTTACGACTGAGCCTTCTGATGTTGTTATTGCTCGTCAGTGATTGACAGCTCACTTGCAATTGACGCCGCTGATTGGTCAATAATCATATTAGTGGGCGTAGTTTGTTATTCAAAATACCGATGCTGATGTTGATTCTATGAATTAAACGCCGACCCGCCGTCTTACTGACTGAAAGTGAATAATACTCGGCAAACGTAAATACGAAAAAAATCACAAAACGAAAGAAATTTTTTGTATTATTTTAAAACAGAACTGAACTTAGGTACTAACGGCTATTATGATAATCAGTAACAAAAAAAATTACATTTTACAAATCTCGCAAGATATCTCGCATCCATGCGATACTAAACTGAGTGACGTCTGCTGTGGCCGCCATTGAAAGGCAAGAGAAGAGTGACAGGTGTGGGAATAATATTTTTATTTGAGCGTGCATCCGCCCTTAGTTTGTTATGTTGCTCTTCATACCTAGCTAAGTATTGTGTTATGATCAACAAGCTTCTCAAAATATTAATAATCCAAGATGGGAGCTCTAGCCAGTCGTAGAAATGCAGGGAATGATGTGGTGGACTATGGCAATAATAATGCATACAGATATCCTCCCAAATCAGGTTGGTGAAAAATCTTCTTATACTTCAATGTTTTTGTTCATATTTTTCCTTTTCTGTTTACATCCGCTGTACCAGTTTTTCAAAAATTTATCATCGTTTTTGCTTTTTTATTTATTTTTCATTAATTTTCTATTTGAATATAATAAACTAAAAATAAATCAAGAAACTTTAGTGTTCAATTTTACCTACCACTGTGTCTGTAAAAAAGTAACTGAGAAAAATATTTTTTCTTAGACAACATCCACTAGAAATATTTAATTATTTCAACTTTTTTTTTTAAATAAAAAAAATTGATGCCATTGATAAGAAAACTAAATAATTGTCATCTGATTTTATTATTTGAACATAAAAAATAAATTGTCATTTAAATTATTTAAAAATATAAAAGTCAAGAAAGAACTAGTTACTTGGACATCGATTTTTTTTTTTTACGTTTTAATTTTGCCTTTTATCTATCTCTTTAAACTCTAACTCTTTAGTTTTCTTCTAAATAAATCTCTAATACTTTTAGTTTTAAAATTTAGTTTTTTAGCAGTTTTTCGTAACTTTTAAAATCGAATAACTTTCCATCGTATCCAAATTTCGTAGACTTGAAAAATGTCAAAATATAAATAAAATTTTCATTTTTTTCATAAAATAAAATTTCTTATTAAAAATTGGCATTACTATTGTCGATGGTGCTAGTATAATCAATTTGGATGTTGAATTTGTAACTCCCTTTTTAGAAGCACCTTTGCATAGTTATCGAGCTAGTCTGGTTTGACCATTGAGAATTGAGTAGAGAAAGAGGGTTCGATTCTTATTGGTTATCTTTGTAGCTTTCTGTCCAAACTTCTCTAAGAATAGTAGATTAATCAAATGCTATTGCATTTTATTGTTAAACTAATGTTGGTTGTTGATTTAAAAAAAAATTGTTTGTTTCTATGCCTTATATCAAAAATAAATAAATAAAAGCACTAGGCAAAATAAGTGATGCTCTGAAAACAGAGGCAGCTTTTCAGCAGTAAGATTTAATAAATATGTATACTTAAAATCAGAAACAGACAATTGAAATATATAGGTACATAATGAGGAAAGAGGGCTTGGAGAATTTGACACTCACTAAAAACATTGAAAGGCAATAAGCATAAAAGCAGTGAATAACTTCCCTATAGGCTAATAAGTTTGGGGTTGGTAGCACCTGTTAGTGTCCTCGTTATGGGCAAATACTAGTGAACCTCTAAACAAAAACCAAACACTCAGTCAGTCATGTGCCATGCATGATACATGCGTAGGTGATCATGTCTCTTTTGATACAAGACTGACGAGGCAGATTTTTTTCCACAGTAGGTTGCCATTTCTTTCTGCAGTAGAACAGTTGCCATCCAAGACTATAGAACCTGGTCTGTCCTGCTATTTACCCATAGCTACAGGGAGAAGAGGATTCATACCTTTCCCAAGGGCATTAGCACATAAGTGAATGTAATGGATTCGACTGGAATTCAAACTCAGCTCTCAGATTCCACAATCTGAGCTGCTATCCATTACTCCACCGTGCATTCTCTCAAACACTATCATTGTATAAAACTCATTTTTATATTAAAAAAAACTGACCATCAATACATATCTATGGCGAAATGACCATCAATACATATTATTTGTACTTGAAGTCATACAATTGCATTCAAAATATATTTAGTTGAAGGCATGGAATTGGATTCAAAATATTTAGATTTCAATATTAAATAATCTGTATAGGTAGATATGCTGCTAAATAAATCAACCAATCAACTCTAATGAGTTTGTGTCAATGGTTAGTTAGCAACACAGAGATTAGAAGAAATAGCAAAAAAGTTTGTTAAAAGTTACAAAAGACAGAATGTTGTGAACACCCATCATTGCCCATGTTCTGAATTGACACTTCATAAAGAAGACTACTTTTGTGATTTTTGCTTTATAAGGCAAAATGAATTTTTACATATACTGTGTATGTTTAGGTACAGTACACTTAAAACAAATTTTTTTCTGCTTGGATACTTGAAACGTCACTCATTCTTGCAATTTTCGGTAAATAATCCCAATCAAAATATAAACAAGTTTCTGATTTTGTTGTTTCCTTTTTCAATTATTTAAGTGGCATAATTGTACTGACAGTATCATGAAGTTGGAAATTATTATCACTTTTTCTTTTCTCTTTCCTGTCATTTTTAAAATTCTATCAGATTCTTACAAATTACCTCTAAAGATCTAAAGATAAAAATGTAGAATTTAAGTTTTTAATAATATTTTAAACTCAAATTTTAATTTAAACAAGGAACAACAATACACCTGTTTTTTTTTTGGGGGGGGTCTTCAAAATTTGTGTTGCTGTTCATGATGTTTATGTTGTCTCTTAATGATTAAGATACTGGTACAACGTATTTAATTCCTATGTAATTTGTAAAAGAAATGATTTTAAATGAAATTATCCTCTATTTTTGTTCAATTAAAATTATATGATTAATTTTTGTCTGAAAGTTTTAAACAACAATATATTAGTCTTGATTTAAGTGTATATACAACACTGGTTCATTGGTCAGCTGCAAATAAACTAGTTCTTTATACATAATATTGCTAACTAAAGGAACACATAAGACTGCCAGTCCAGTTTAAGTATGCTTGATTGTATAAAAGTTATTTTTTTAAGACTGTGCTTTGGTTTAGAAACAAAATTGGAAGAAGCTTTTTTGTTTTTCAGGAAATACATCATTTGAACTGAGGTTCTAATTATGTACTTATTGGGGAATTACACTTAATGTGCAAAACGTGAAAACGGGCTACAATTCCTCTTATCAGAAGAAGTCCTAAATAAATATTCCTTCAAAAAGATTAATCAATTCTATTAGGTACTGCCAAAATTTGAGCTCAAAACATTACATTTAAAATTATTTAAAAACTTTCTTTTTAGTAAAATTTTGGTTCTATTTGAAAGATAATAGCATAAAACTAATCTATAAAAAATAGTAATAATTTTATGCATTTAAGCTTTACATTTCTATCCTGACCATACTAAAGATGCCTGCAGAAATAGAATAAATATACATCAAATCATTACAAAGTCTGTCTCCAAACATAAACAATAATGAACCTAATGATGAAGAAATTATGAAAGCTATTAGGTTGGTGCAAAAATAATGACGTAATAATGTCGTTTTTTGACGTTAACGTCAAAAAATGACATTATTACGTCATTATTTTTGCACCAACCTAATATTAAAAAACTAAGGAATAATAAAACATCACTAGGTATTTAGGCTAAATTTCTGGAAATAGATGAATTTCTCTCCAAATTCAATAACAAGTTTCTCAGTTTTATGCGGAAAGTCTTGAATGAGAAATGCATCCACCAAAGGTGAGATTTATCATGTATTAATGCACTATGGAAACAAAAAGTTAGTCCTTAATCCTAACGCACTTAAACATTCCATACCACATCCAAAACTAATAAACTAATAGAAGACAGTGATCCTACTTTTCGCTTGAGGCCAATGTAGTGATGATGAAGGGCCTATATTGATGACATAGGTATTCATAGTTGGAATAAGAATGATCTTGAACAAAAAAAAAAAATCACATCCTCTACCACATATTCCAAGAAATAGAACTCAAAATAAACTTTTCCAAAACGGAAACTATGATCTGGAATTGGCACATACCCTGAATCCATCATAGAAATTCAGGATGTGGAGTTAGAAAATATTTCAAACACTTCAAATACCTCAGTGTATGGATCAGCTATAATAAATTAAGTATAGGAGAAAAAGAAATTGAACATAGTGGGCTGTGCTACAGATATTTGTCCAAAATTGCTACAAAACCAAAACACTATCCAGAAAACTTGAGTCATGTTCTTAAATAGCCTTGTCAGAGTGAGACTTTCATATAGATGTCATGCGTGATACCAAACCCATTTAGAATTATCTAAACTGTCAGCTGTATACAACCACTTCCTAAGATCAATGATGAAAAAAGGCTTAGAGGCTGTGGATCTTGAAGACAATCCTTCTTTGAATGTTGTGGACTGGTGCTGTAGAATCGCAAAGAAAGAACTGTACCAGATAACAGAAACCACATCACTCGAAAATTTTCAACAGCAGCAACAACTAAAATGGATATCATCTATAAGTGAAAGAGAAAATGATTACACAATCAAGATGATTACATTTCATGCTACAATAAAAGGTAAAAACTGGAAAGAGTCACTGGACTTGAGAAATCTATTTTATTGAAAAATTGTCTTTAGAGAAAAAATTTTATAAATTTTAACCAACAACAATATTACTATTTAGGAACATTTCAAAACATTCTTACAGTCAATTTATCATTGGTCTGAAAAACTGAAAAATAATGATGGAAAATTTAAGATATTTTGAAAATCAAATATCTATCCTAGATATTCCTTTCAGAGAAAATTATTAAAATTAAGGACTAATTAACAGAATTTTAAAAAAAAATATCACTTTATTTATATTTAAACACAGCAAGGTATATTCAAATTGTCAACAAATTCATAGATCAAACAATAGACGTTAACTCCAACAATCCTGTATAATTTAAAAAAAACAAAACAATGCCTTAAATTGAATTAAATATGAAAGCCCAAGACTGACTAAATGCTGAAACTGGTTTCATTTGTTTAAAAATAATCATTTTTAACTTTCTATAACCAATAAGTTAGGAATATATTTTTTATTCTATAAATAAAACTATTTCTTTATGGAACTTAGTAAAACAATTTCTTTTATATTAATAGGAATATGTAACTGTTTAAAAATAAAATAATGAAATGAAATAATATTTTTTATCCTTTGCATTTATTCTTCCTTTTTTTTTTTTTTTTTTTTTTTTTTTTAAACTATTTGGCATTTATTCTGTATGAAATATTTAACTATCTCAGGTCTTTTAATTATTTTAAGAAAGTTTATTAAACAAGAGAATGTGCTGCTATAAAGTGGGTGGGAGCAAACTGGAGAACATTGGTAGACTTAGTGAATTGATACTATTTATTGATTGCCTTCATTTTGCTTTCTTTCTGCTACCAATGTCATAAAATATTCCAGACACCTCCATACACTGTATAGATTATTTTTAGCCTTCTATAACTAATAAGGAGGTAATTCAGAATTGTTGAATTATTCCCTATTTGATCTTTCATGCAAAAAATAAAAATCTAACCATTGTGAAAATAAATAAAAATTCTTTTAAAAATATTTCTGTGAAGATAGCATGAAACAGTTTTTTTTTTTGTTTTTTTTTTTTTCAAATATCTTTAAAAAAAAAAAAAAAAAAAGAAAAAAATGTCTTGTCATGAGCAAGCAAAAGGATTTCAAAATTGCACTTAAAAATAACAAGTAAATGTTTTTATAGATATTCATTATAGATTTTTATTTTCTGTCAGATTTGAAAAATGTTTTTATTAAATTATGCAATCCCCAACTCTCAAAAAAATTATTTTAGGATTTTTATTTAGATACCTGCACAGATTCACTAAAAATGAACTCACCCTGATGAAAAAAAAAACCTCAAGCTTAATAAAACAAAGCTTTATTGTCAAAATCTTTTGATATTATGAAGAGGAAAGACCAAAGTATTTTTTGATTATTAAATTATTTATTTATTTATTTATTTTTTTTTATCCTTTTTAGAATGTTCTAAATTTTAATTAAAAATTTTGTTTTCCTTGTGTCAGTCGGGTGACCAAAGATTAGCATAGGAAATTTTAATGTCTTTTTTGCAGTGAAAAGCACATTAATTTGGAAATGTTTGCAAAAATCAAATAATTATTAGATTTTAATGAAATTTTCAGGGTTTATTCACAAATGAATGAAATTATTTTAGAAATGTTCTTTTTTTAGAAAATCTTGGTAAAAACATTTTTAAAATTAATCCCCTACCCTTAACTTTATGAAATTTAGAGAAATTGATTTTCGTGCTGCTTAATACTTTTATTAGTTCTACACAGAATCCTTAAATTAAATTAAAACATCATCCCATACAAGACAGTAATGCCACTAAAACACAAGGGATTACAGTGTGTGAAGGATTAGGAACACAAACATTAATAATGAACAGAAAAAAAAGGGTGTACTCAGGTGGACAGTAGATAGCGATTAGCATTGCATTTAAATTTTTGCAGATTAAAGTAGGCTGGAAAGCATGGAGCTGGAAGAGAGTTCTACAAGCAAGAAGTGAGAAAAGAAACTGTTATTAGGTTGGTGCAAAAATAATGACGTTTTTGACGTTAAAAAAACGTCATTATTTTTTCACCAACCTAATAGCATATAATTTACAGTTACATCTAGCCAACTCAACTGTAAATTCATGAGATCTCAATGCCAGTCTAGTACTGCACTTAAATTCAAAACTCTATGTACCATAGTGAAGAGCTCATTCAAACAATTATCATGAAAGTATTTATAAAAAAAAAGGCATATAGAGGCAACCTTACGGTAGTGGGAAAGTGATCTTTGGATCTTTTCAAGGAGTTCAATGTAAATGGCAGGGGCACTGAATTATATGAGGCAGCAATATTCTAAGCATGGATGAATGGTAGACTTATCTAAGTAGTTGCTGAAAATTGCAAAATGTGTTAATTTGTACTGGTTAGTTGATATTGTTATTAAGTAAAAACTATATTTACTAATCATAAATAGAAAAAGCTTACTACAATTCATCTAACAATGATATTTTAGAATTAATTTTTTTTTTTTTTTTTTTTTGTGTGTGTATATAAATCTGCCGATTTTTGCAAATATGGATGTCCATACAGAAAATAAGAGAAAGTACCTAAATAAAATACTCAAAAAAATACTCAATAAAACATTAATTACAGAGAATATTTTCCTAAATTTTTAAAATTACTGGGTGGTTAAAAATTAAAAAAGGCTCAAGAAATATTCCTCAAGTAATTTTTACACATATGTCCATCATAGAAAAAAAATTAGATAAATTTTAGTCTGTTAGTCAACCTGTCAACAACTTAAATAAACACCTATCACTGTGTTAAAAAAATGCATTTTTGCAATATTTAAAAGTAATATTTGTTTCAAATCAGATTAATCTAACTTTAAATCAACTAATATTCCTTAAATAAAGTTTCAGAAAAGTATATATTTTTTTTTTTTTTTTTTAAAGAATTATATTGTGTTAACAAATGGCTAAAAGTGGTGCTAAAATTGCTGATTTTAGTAGTTTCAAAACAAAAGCTTCTTTCCAGTCAATTTAAATTAGTTTTGAAAGTATTTTGCTTATTGGAAATATTAAATTTAATCTGTTAGTTTGAAATTAAAACTAAAATAAAAGATTTTTCTTTTTTAAAATTTCATTTGTGGTAATACATATTTTTAAAAATTTTTGCTTCATTTCCATTGTTGTGTTCTACTGTCTTCTTCTGGAAATTTTGCACTGAACCGTTTATTTAATCTACAATTGTTTTGATGTTATATTTAAGTCTAAAAATTTATTGTATAACTTACATTGAGAGTGCAATATTTTACTTTACCTACCAATGAGCTGGAGTGAAATCTGTTCTTGCTCTTTCTAACAAAACAAATTATTTTATTGTGATATCAATGATAGCATGGTCTTTTTATGATTTCAAGTTATGAAAGCCAATTGTTACCTGCAGTAAATGGATTTATAGTTCGGTCAACAGTGTAGCCAGGGACAGCAGTACATATGCTAATTTTTATATCTTGTGTATGATATGAACCCCTTAAATTGGCTTTAAAATTAGGTATTCAAAAGTTGCATGATATGCGAGTATATACAGTATATTATTTATCCAAAATGATTTGCAAATGTACATGTTTATACTGAGGAAATGCAAATGTTTCATCTGATGTGATTAAAGCTTTTCTGTATATTTTACATAAAATAAATAATTGTTAAGCTTATGGGATGTTTGGGCTAACTTTAATTTGACCTTTTTAAGAGAAAACAGTGAATATCTAAGCCAAAAATCAATTTCTTGGGAAAATAGAAAAGTGGCATACAGATTATAATAATCAAAAGACAATTCACTCAAAGATGCCACCCTCAGTATCTGCCACGGCCTATATCCAACTCAGTATCTGTCTCATATGGGCCTTCATGGTGTGCCTAGGGAGAGCCTTAAATACCTCTTTAATCCTTTTGATCAGCTGGACCTTGGTGTGGCAGGCAGTGTTGTTGGTGTCTTTCTTAACTATGCCCCACACATAATAATCCATGAGATTACAATCAGGGGAGTTATTACACATATGGTCTTCCAGCAGCCACCCTCTCCATCCAAGGCTTGACCATGGTATTCAGCAATTCCACAGCCATCCAAGTTGAGCCTGAGACACTGTTCAAAGCTGAAAGGTCACATGACATGACCTTCACTTCAGATACACCCAAAAACCATCACAGTTTGGGGAAACTTGGTCTTTGTGGCACAAGGGATGTTATATGGATTGTAGGCAAGCTGTGGTGTATCTGTTCCTGACAAAAATTCTTTTCATTAGAGAAGAATCAGATTGTCTCTGGTTCAACAGGATATTTCACCTTGTTCAGAAATTTCTTTGCCTTTGTCAGATGGTTTTCTTAAGCCTTTTTTGAAAGAAGTTGACCTTTACATGTATGATTAGTAGTGGAGATTCTCCTTTAAGGCCAGATTTATGGTGGAAATTGCAACATCCTTTCCCACACCAAAGCCTGCATTCCTTTGCCAGAGTCTTCCCTCATTTTCTCCTGCAGTTGTTGAATGAATTCTGTTGTACAGAGACAATCAAAATGACTGCTGTGTTCTTTCCTACAAGCCACAGCATCATAGCTCTGTTGCAGCTCTCCATTTCACATCTTGTTTTCACAGTGTTCAAAGAGCAGTCATGATTGCAGTATTTTGATGCTCAGTACAAATGATTATGATGCAGGTTACCCTTTTCTAATATTCACTTAGCTTCCACTTGTCCATATCAGTTAGCTTTGACGCTTCTAAAACTGTAGTGACTAGGTGTCACACTGCAGTTCACTGTTTACAAATATTCCAAACCAATCAGAAAAAATTAAAAACATTGGACTCTGTCAAATTTAACATGAACACCCTGTAGTTTGGTTTCATAAAAAAAATGGCCATAAAGCAATAAAAATGAGATTCCCAATGAAGATAGAACATCCTGTTGTTGGAAATTCTGTTATGTAGTTACTGTTTTTTTAGTCTTCTACCTCTTTTTGGTAAAGTACTTAGAGGCTATAATTAACATTGAATTGGTTAAGTGTCTCAACTCACAGGACCTTCTTTCAGACAAAAAATTTGGTTTTCATTTCTCTGGGTCAACTGCTGATATGTTAACAGTTATTGTTGAAAGTGTCTATTGAGCTTTAGATAAGGGTTATGAAGCTAAAGTTGTTGCCTTAAAGCTCTCAAAAGTATTTGACAGGGTTTGGTAGGCTGTTCTTCCTAAGTTAAAGGGTTATTTTGCTTCTGAATGAACTTTTCTTTTGATTCAATTGTTTTTATCAAATCACTAAATGACCACTCTTTTAGATCTTTTTACAGTAATGTGGATCCCCACCCCTTAGCTCTATCCTTGAACATGTTTTATTTCTAATTATCATTGACTTTTTTCCTGATGTCATCAGTTTCTGACTTTGCATCTATACTGACACTAACTATTTACTCCTGTGTTAATGGTAAGTCTGATAGGTTCAATAAGATCAAATTGCCAGCTGATCTCAAAAAATGATCTTCATTCTGTTGTTAACTGGGGTAAGAAGTGGCTTTTAATTTTAATGCATCCAAAACAAAACTGCTCTCTTTTAATTATATTTGAGAACATTTTTTTTTTGCTTTCTATTAGCATATGGCTCATGCTAACCTCTAGAGTGTAATTTATTGTACCTTCTTGAGCAAATGTTTTTTACTGACATATAAGTGATTATATAGAATCAATTGCTAGGTCAGCTGCTTGGTTCACTATGTCATGCTAGACAATTTTTCTCACTGGAATCTATCTTGCATATTTATAAGTTTACCATTTGTCCATGCATTAACTATTCCTGTCACATCTGGCTTGGTGCTTCTGCTATCTAACATATTCTTAACAGAATTCAAAGAAGAATTCGCAATGTCATCGGTCCTGACATCATAACATCAGTCACTTTCCCACCACCATAACATAACTTTCCTGTGCTTTTATAAATATTTTCAGGGTAATTCTTCTGATGTGCACTTCAACTTCATGAATTTAAACATAATACTAGTTGGCACTAGGTCTCATCATTTTACTGTTGAAACTAAAAACTGAAATTTTTTTCTCTATTGGTTTTTTTTTTTTTTTTTTTTTTTTTTTTTCTTCCAAACTTCTCATTTGTGGCACTCTTTTACAGTTTCTTGCTTTCCTATCAACTATAATCTTCAAAAACTTAAATACAATGTCAATTGTTATCTTCTGTCTTTTTGAATCCTGTTCTCTCTCTCAACATTTTTCTGTTTCTTTTACACTCTGTAATCTTGAATTAATGCTGCACCTAAACAAAAATAATTCTTCTTTTAAATAACCAAGACTTAAAAAATTAAATATTCTTTTTCTGAAACTTAAATTTTGTTTTTACAAAATTCATGTAATTCTTAAAATTTTATAGCTTTCGAAACAGATTTTCATCTTTTATTTACTTAAAAAAACAAACTTTTATTTGATGTTTACTGAAAAAAAGCTTTTTTCACACAAATTTTGTATTAAAAAATTTAATTTCCATCAAAAATTGTATTTAATTTTATTTTACTTTGGCATAATTGAACTTTTCTTATTATTCTTTTATGAACTTATTTTTCTTTGGCATAATTGAACTTTTCTGTGTTAAATTATTATGGCATTTAAAATATTTTGAACCTTTTTTTTTTTTTTTTTCTCATTTCTTTCTTCTCAGAGTGAAACAAATGTTTTACAAATAGAAGTGTATAAAAAAAGTTAATGATTATTTTTATCCCATTTTTATATGGTGTGATTAAAAACTATAGTTTTTTCCATTTTTAACATGATTTGTTTTAATATTTTTAAAATAAAACTAGTAAAATTTTATCTAATAATCTAATAAATAACTGAAAAAATCAATCCCATTCAAAAAATACACATTTACAGTTCTTCTCATCCTTATGAAGATTTTAATCATTTTTAATTGTATTTTAATGTTTTGTAACAGTTGAATCTCATACCTTATAAAATGATCAATTTTTTTTTTCCTTTTAGCAAAAATAAAATACTTGATTTTTTTTTTTTTTTTTTTTTTTTAGAAATTTATTAAATTTTTTAATTGTGAGAAATTTATTTTAGGCAGTAAAACTTATTAGTGATTAAATTTTTTTTAGATAAGATTGAAGACCATTTATTATTTATTTATTAAGTTGCTGTGATAATTCATATTTAATAATTCTCATTAAATGTCTTTGAGCAAATTTAAAATTTTATTCACTGTTCTACTGGATTAGGTACTCTTTGTACTTTATCAAAATATATGCATGAGTTAAACCACAATACATATGGGGATGCTTTTCTTAGAGTATTATTGTTACAATATATATATATATATATATATATATATATATATATATATATATATAAAGGGTGTCTCTTATTTTTAAAGTGCATGCTGAAATTGAATTGTCAGCCCTAAATTTGTTCTCTTCACTGAAAAATGCCACATATAAAATTTTAAGGAGATTGCATAATATTCAGAGAGGGTGCCTTTGCTTGTTAAATTAAAAAAAAAAAAAAAAAAAAAAAAAAAAAACTTTTTTTATTTTGCAATTAAATAGCAAACCATTATTAGCTGAATCTTTACAAATTATGCACATTAAAAATTTAGAAACATTTTTTATCTAACCGTGAAGAATTTAAATTTTAACCAATGTTTATTATTTTCAGACCCCAGTTATGCCAAGCTGAAAAAGTGTAGTTTGGAAAGTTTTTTTGGATTTCTGATAATAACCAAAATAAAGCAATATGTCAACTGTAGCTAGGTACTTTAAGTGATTTACATAAAGAAAAAATTGTTCTCTTCATTGTTTAAACTCATACCCATTTTAAATAAAAAGGATATCTAACTTTATTTCATAAGCTCTTGAATTCACTTTTCTACTAAATGTTTTATTAATAAATGTACTTTGTTCATTAAGCCTCCCAAACCAACTGTAGGGCCTGAAAATAATGAATTTTAATCATCATAGGTATCAGAATTCAACAAAACGTTTTAAAGAGGAAAATAAACAAATCTGTTCAGAAATGGTCTTCTGTAACTTGCAACCTCACACAGACCTGATAGTTTAACTTTATTTTAAAGAGAAAGAAAAAATTGAAGACAATGTCCTTTGCATTCACTTAAATAGAATATACTTCTTTTGTTCATGCAGTAGAAATGTAAGCCTTTTTGTAGATATTAGTTCTAGAAAAGATACTTTATACTTTTAAATGCAGTGTACAATAGGCATTTTTCAACAATTTGTGTTCACATGTATTTATAAAACTCTAAACATGACTAATGACATATTTAGATTTGATTCTTAGATTAATTATCATCTTAATTTTATCCTTCAGCTAAATTTATGTCTCTAGCTGCATGTCATTCTATTGTGATGTAATTACAGGCAGCTACTTCAGCAGTCATTTTATTATGGGAGGAGAACGATTTGATATGACACAACCAGAAGCTTATTTGTTTGGTGAAAATCAAGATCTGAACTTTTTAGGAAACAAACCCATTCCTGTAAGTATATTATGCTTATTTTTTAATCATATATTTTTTTTATAACTGCTATTTTATATATATTATTTAAATATTATTTTCTAATAATAAAATGATTGCATTCCATCAGAGGAAAAGGAAATTATAAATAATGAAATTGGTCAATTTTTAAAGTTATGATCTAGATTTTTTTTTGTATGCTTGTTCTATATATTTCAATGTGTCTGATTGAAAGCAAATTAGTTATATTTGACCAGGTTTCATTCTTTTGAACTTGAAGTTACTTTCTTTCTTGAGGTTTATGTCCTCATATACAATATTATGATAAATTTTAGATACAAAATTAACCTCTGTGCTAACATGCATTTTAAAAATCTCATCAGCATAACAATTGGTCATGTTTTTAGTTTCCTATTTAATGTTATTTTGAAAATCAATGTGTCTTCTAAGATGTATTTACAGGATATATTTTATATTTTGATAAATTTACTTCCTTTTAAATTTGACATGGTTTATAAATTTTTTGTGATATACATAAAATTTAATTTTTCAGTTTCCATATCCATTACCTCAAGGAAATGAACCTACAAAAACATTAAAGAGTCTTGTTAATATTCGAAAAGATACTTTGCGTTTTGTCCGGTCAGTATTACTTTCTCTGATGTTTTACACCGATAACTATTATATAATTTCCTGGCATATAACCTGTACTTATAATTTAGTAAAGAACATTTAGCATGAAAATTAATAATATTCAAATAATGATTCTTCTATAGTTATATAGCATTTTTTTATTTTTTATTTTAAAGTTATTTAGGTTTGCAATCATGATATTTAATTCTGGGATCATCAGAGGACTATATTGTGTCAAACGAGTATGTTTGTTTTAATCTAGTAGCTGTAATGCTATTAGGATATAAAACTGATTTTTTTTTTTTTTTTTTTTTTTTTTTTTCCTCCTTTCAGAATTTTTTATAGGATAGATAATATAGTACAGGTGCACTACTGACTTTCAAGCAACTGGTGGCCCAGCACTTTTAATTCAGATAAAATTATGAGCAAGGATTTGAACTTCATATGACTGATTAATTCACTGGGCAGTTGCAGATGATGCTGTATTTACTAATAGTTTAATATTCTCACAGTCAATGATGCTGTAGATATATAAGAGATGCATAATTCATGGGTCAGAGGTGTATTATTATTATGTGACCTTTTGTTGATTCAGCAAAATGATTTCACATGGTTCTGGAACTAAGGGTCTTGGAAAATCTGTTGTGTACCTGTATTGTCATTGTAAATTCAGTTTTTCAAACTGCCCATGTGTATTAAGTATATTCTAATTGTTTGTTTTTAATTTTTAGTATAAAGTTAACTGATTGGCTCTACAAATTAGGCAAATATTTAGTGTTAATTGTTAATGACTATTTCATTATCCTTTTCAAAACAACAATAATTGAGATACATACTCTGTACAAAAACAATTGATATATATATATGCTTTTTAGAATTAGACTTTCTTAAACTGTATTCTGTTTTTATGATTGTACAAAATTTGTTTCAGCTTTTTATTTTATGTAATTTGTAGATGTTATCACTAAAAATTTTTAATAGATTTTTGTAGTTTATCTCATTACTAGACATTGTTTTTAGCATTCCCAAAAACAAAAACACCAGTAATACTATTTCGAAAGATGAAAAAAAATGCCAATGTACTGGAATTTTTTTTCTTCAGTCAATTGCTTTGGATTCAAATTTTTTTGCTCTTGGCATTAAAAATCTTTTTTTTTCTCTCTCTCTGTCTTTCTCTCTGTCTTATATATATATATATATATATATATATATATATAATATATTTCTCTTTGTTTTTTTTTTTTTTAATGGCTGTCATGTTTGTTGTGACCTCATACATATATAAATGTACTCAATATTGTTGTTCTTGCTTTTATAAGAAGTATTGCATACTGCTTGCTGTTTTGTGGTTATAGCCTTCACAATGTATTAATTCTGGTTGATTTAAGTCTCTCTATACCTTATTTTTTGGGACATTGTGTGTGTTCAAAAGTCCAGAACGTAGTGAAATTTTTTATTTTTTTTAAACAACATATTTTTCAGCATAAATCTCCTTTCTTGTGCATATAATATTTAATTTGGTGAATTAAATACTTCAAGCCTTGTACAATGAAAACTTCAGATTGAAATTCAATTAATTACTTGTCAGGTCATGAACTTTTTTTGATCACTCTTATGCATCATAATCAACTAAAACCTTGATTTTAAAATATGTAATTTTTTTAAAAAATGTAAATTAGCTTTATTGATGGTGTTTTTAGGAATGTTAAAAACAATGTTCACTAATGAAATAAAATTTAAAAATTCATTGAAAAATATCCAGTAATAGCAGCTAGAAATTACTGAAATCTCAAATATATTCACAATTGCACTTGGTTAAGATTTAAGGATATAAAAAAAATATTTAATGTTTTTCCTACTCCACTATAGAATAAATTATTTTATCCTTGGTATCTGTTGCAAATTGCAGCATCAGTGACGCAGAAAAAGTTCCTCTTGATAATTCTGACACAGAACAGACTTTCAACCATCACCGTTACAATATAGAATTCACTTTTGACTCTGATGTAAAATGTGCCATTACCATTTACTACTTTGCCATGGAAGAAATCAGCAATGGCCAACTTGTGTAAGTAGTTTACCTTGTACATTAGTTCTTAAAATATTTTGCATGATAACTTTTAAGCAATTGTATTTCTCTTATTTGTAATTTGTTAGTTGTGTTCATAAGCATGGGTTTTGGATTTCATTTCAATAAGTGTAAAGTAGGTTTTGTGTAGTTTTTTTTTTTTTTTTTTTTTTTTTTTTTTTTAGAAATTTGCATCCTGTAAAAATGTTTGGACAGGTAAAAGAAAGATGAAAACAACTATTAAATTATAGATTTTCTTTATTCAGATAATTTTTCTAATAAAAATTCAGTTAATTTTGTAATACTGGTATTAGTGTATTACAGTGTTTTTTGTTTTTTTTTTGTTTTTTTGTTTTTTTTCCCTCTCCATAACAATTGACAGTGACCTGATTAAAATGTGATGATTTCTCTGAATCTTTAAATATGTGGCATATTTTCTGGTATTTTCAAAATATTACAGAATTATGACTGCTAATTTACTTAATTTAGTATTTTAATTATTTTCAACATTTATTTCTAATTTCAATAAATTTATTTAGAGCCTGCATATTTAATATTAGAGGAATCCGAATGCTGGTTATTAAAAACCTGGACTTCTTTGTAGTCAGTTACTTTTAGAAACAATCTTCCTGGGGATTTTACAAATTTCCCTTTTCTTTATTTCTCTCTATTTTTGTCTCTTTTCCCCCCTTTTCAACAACCCTAATTTTTCGTTTAGATACCATCCCAGAGCTGCCTCCATGAATTCTGAAACTTACCACTATAAGCGTGGAGCCAATCAGGTATTCAGTCAGTCAACACATGTAGTTGATCCAAGCAAGTTCCCTGAAGAAGATGTGAGTAAACTAATGGTTTCTCTGTTTTTGTAAATAGCTATGTGCACAAAGTTCTAGCAAAAAAAAAAAAACAGCTATGTTTCAGGCTCTGGTTTTTAAATAAAGATGGCTGGGATCTTGCACACACCTAATATATTTAGTTGGTTTGTTTTTCTTCAGCTCAGGTGATTTGTTGAAAAAATATAAAAAGCATCAAACCTCTCAACTTCTCAATTTCAGTTATTAACGTACAAGTATTACTGTTTCTATGCAATTTGAATCTTATTTCCAGTAACTTCTCTATTATACTTGTTGCTGTATGAATTTATCATTTTTCTTTTATAAGGGAATTTTTTTGTACATTTATCTGTCTACTAACATGATACAAAGTAATGTATCACATGATGTTTTCTAAATAATTTGGTTAAATTTTATGCACATGGCAGATAAGTTTTAATTCAGCTATATAAGTTTTAACTTTCATTTCTGTATGAAATCATTAGCTTTTTATTGATGTTTAATGAACAGAATATTATTTTCTCTTTTCAGTGGCAGTATAACCCAGACAAAGAAGTCATTCCAGTTGTTATCCAATGTATTGTAGAAGAGGAAGGTTTGTAAAATTCACTATTTCTTTCAAATGAAGATATAGAAAATTAAGCTTTTATTGAAAGTGTATTAATCACTAAAAAATCTTATTGTTAGTTTTATATTCTTTATTTTTATACTTATTTTATAATTCTGTTGACTTTTCCATTTTTATCAGAATTGGTTTCTCAGCACTAAGTTTTGCTGTTAAATGCTTAACTAACATAATGGACCAGAGATATATGTAAAATCTTAATGCATTCTTATTAACTCTTATTGCAGAGCATGCAGGTCATTCTCATGTTACTTTTGCTGTTGTGGAAAAAAATGCTGACAGTGGTTATGTACTTAAACCTCTCAAACAAAAACAATGTGTTGGTGGCTTGTGTTATTTACTACAGGAAATTTATGGTATTGAAAACAAAAACCTAGAAAGATCAAAGGTAAGATTCATTTTAAAATATGTAGCATTAACTTTAAAAATATAAAATTAGCTTTAACATTTTCACAATTTTTCATTTGAGTTACTCTTTGTGAACCTGAATCATAGAATTTGGATATATTATACCTTTCCTTTACCTTTTACTTTTATTTAATCATACTTATTTTTATAGTCATTTACTGATAAACTCTTTTTTTCCCATAAATTTTTAATGATTGCTGGAAGTTGTATAAACTGTTGTGCATACATTTGTACAAGAGTAATAGTGTGCAGTGGTTATGTGGTCCTTGTCTTAATATGAAAAAAAAAATCTTACATAATTGAAATTTTCTCTAGTTGTATATATTTTACATTGTTTTAAAGTGCATCTATCATGTCTTAGAACAATTTTATCCATAAGCTAATTTATTTTGCTATTGATAATCTTTAAGTTCTAAATTAATTTCAGCATTTAGTAACTGTTAAAAAAAATATTGCATGTATATATAATGTTAACCTAGATTAATTCCTCTACCTTCATACATCTGGAAACCAGTTCTAACATTTTTTTTAATTGCACAAGGCTTTTCCTAACAATATAAACAGCAGTATACATAGAATTTCTTGATGCTTGTGCTAAGCAAATTAGAATAAACTTTGATTGTTACTGATGTTCATGTTAAGTCCTGTGACAAATACAATAGGTTAATTATAAGTTTGTTTATATTATTGTTTTTAACATTTAAGAAATGTTTGTGTTCCATGAAGACTTACTGTTTAAATTGTTCTAGTTGTTAAAGCTAAGAATTTGTGGGTTTTTAGTATAGACCTTTTACATGATTACTGATTTGAGAAAAAATGCCAGTCATAAATAATTCATTTATTGAATAATCAGTTATTTATTTTATTTTATTTTTTTGTTTTCTCTTATCTATTTAGCTGGATGCTGATGATGAAATTGAAGATACTGGTTCTGAGTGTGTGATTTGTATGTCAGACATGCGTGACACTTTAATTCTTCCGTGCCGTCATTTGTGCCTGTGCAATAATTGTGCAGAGTCATTGCGCTACCAGGCCAGTAACTGTCCTATCTGTCGTGCCCCATTCAGGGCACTTTTGCAGATTAGGGCCATGCGAAGAAAACAGGTATCTTCCAACCTAACTCAGGTAATTAAATGTTGAGAGAATGGTAATGACTTTTTTACTTCATCATGGAAACCCTTTAATATCTGATTAGGCTAATTCTCAAAACTCTAAAGGCTTAATACATCCTGAGACTTCTCTAATATAGTCATTGATAAATGTACTTCAAGGATCTTTGCAGATGAAGATGAATAAATGAATTTTCTCTTAAGATGTGTTGTTATATGCAAGTATGAGATTGATACAAAAATTTACAGCTGCTCTTTTTTTCTTTTTCTTTATACAAAACTTTTATACAAAGTTCATGGCATTATTATTCAGTTATCAAAGTATTTTCCCTGATTTTCTTTAACATTGTGCCACCTTTCATGTAAATTATGTATTCTATCATAAAAGAATGATTCTAGTTTTGATTTGGTGAATTTCTTTAGATCTTGAACTTTTGGGAATTGTTGACGAAACAACCAACATTTTTTGGAATGAAACAAGTGATAGTTTTTAAGATGACAAGTCTAGAAACTGTCACTTGTGGAATAAGTTCCCATCCCTGCTCCATGGTCATTTGATGCATTTCTAACATAAGACATGCAAGAAAATCACCAGTTGACTTTGTTGCCGACCCTCCCCCCACTCCCCGATCATTTCTCTTGCAATTGCTCACTATAGCATTGCATAGTAATAATTTTTCAAAGTTCCAGTAATACATAATAAAGGATTCCATTTCATTCTCTCCAAATACAGAACTTTTCCTTACTAGATTCCATTTGAGATGTTGAAAGCTTTTCTGAATTTATCTATAATTTTCTTTGTTTTTTGAATTATCACAATAAATCCATTTTTTTTATCACCAGTGACTACAGTTTATAAATAACAGTTGACTGATTGTCCAAACAACAATAAATTAAAAAAAAAAAAAAATATGTAAATTTACTCTCTAAAATTTTCCCACTAACATTTTGTAAAATATAGTGTTGTAAACTTTTGCCTCTATCTAGTAGAAGACAAAAATGTCTTTAGGGAAATTGTGATTGTAACTTATTTTATTTACATTATTTACAAGCAGGCTATTGCCACATGTTTGTTGTTATTGCACCCTCCAGCTTTCATCTGGTGATCATTGACACAGATAACCTTCAGGGAATTACAAACTGAATCCTTTATTTAATCTATGGGAGTAGATTGTTCTCGTTTCTCTGTCCATGTCATGTTTAGTTCTTATTTAGTACCTCTCAGTTATTGCTCATCTTGTTTCCACAAACTCCAAGTACATACTGCCCAGCCCAAGAATTGAACTCACAATTACTAATGCTTTAATCCACTAAGCTATTGTTCCATGGCACAATTTTGAGTGGAGAACTCTGAACCTTAAACCTAACCTGACTCCTGATGCATGAGAATAGTGTAATAGATTAACGCAGGGGTTCTCAACAGTGGTGAAATTCACTCCCAAGGGGTGAATTTTGGATTTTCAGGGGTGAATTGTGACCACAGTAAGTTTAGGGGGTGAGGAGAGCAATTATAGAATTTGGCATGTCACCTTGAAAAGGAGGGGCGGGTGGCATTCTGACAAATAGTGAAAGGGGTGCATGGGGCAAGCATTAGTTTGTGAATTTGGTGACATCATAATTGCGAGTTCAATCCCTGTGCCAGGCAGTACATTCTTGGACACTGTGAGTAATAACTGAGCAGTACTAAATAAGAACTGGACATGGACAACAGAATGAAAACAATCTACACCCTCTCCCAATTAAATAAAATGTTCACTTCAAATTTCCCTCCTTGAAGGTTAGCTCAATCATCAATCACCTGATGAAGACTGGATGGCACAATGGCTGAAATGTTGTGATAACAACAACAACCACAAAGATGGTGACAATAGTCCACATGTAAAACTCCTCATCCCAGAAATTCAGACGTAACTTTTGTTTACAATGTCAGCTCAGTGGAAATATTTTGACCCATTTGATTTTCCTTAAATTACATCCTCTATTATATTCATATAAATAATCTGCTTCATGCAGCATACACTACAATTTATACAGAATACTTGAAATAAAACTTATTTACTATATCTATGCTCAATATCTTGAAATATTTTGAATTACTGAACTTTTATAAATTCTTTGATTATTTTCAATTTCTGTTTTATTCTGCCATGCAAAATGAATTTAAATTTAGAAATAGTCTTTTTTTTATATATTTTAGGGTGGCGGTGAAGAAGATAATTTTGTTAGTCAAGAAGGAGTTCCTCCTGGGTATGAAGCTGTTTCATTGCTTGAAGCTCTCAATGGTCCATATCAAAATAATTCTGTGCCAAGTCCAATGCAAATGTCACATGAAGGTCAGTGATATACTTATTTCATGTGTCTTGCTTACAGTGACAATGTTGCTTGTTTGAATGCTCTTACAATTTACTATGTGCAAGAAATAATTACAATAATTTACAAGGGTCAGATGATCAGAAAAAAAATGGAGCACTGCTGCCATAGCTGAACTGCAGCTGCCCAGTCCTCACTTTCCAGCCTTGATTCGGTTCAGAAGCGTCTATGCATCCTTGTAGGTGATGAATTTTTTTCCACCATACAACCCTTTTCCAATAAATGTCACAAGCCTATTGCTATTCTATGTTCTTATGATCAATTAGTTCCTCCAGTTCAGATCTCTACAGCTAAGATGCGCAGTGTCATGTGCACTGGAACAAACGTTAGCACATAAATTTCTACAGATTATACATGAAAGTATATAGTAGATATATAAAAACAAAACTTCTTTTCGTATTTTTAACAATTTTGATTGAACATTCTGAATTCTATTTTAGTTTTACTTAAACTGATTGCATTTCACTTTGAGATTGTCCTTAATTTCAGATTTTCCAGAAATTTTAATTATAATCTAGTTACCATTATATTGGAGAACTTGTTACTAAAATCAAACATAAAAATCATCAGCCTTTCCACAGCTTAAAATCATAAATCACTAATCCTGACATTAATGAAAATTTTTCTTTTAAAGTAACTTAGGTTGTCATTTTCATAGGAAGCAGCTAGCCTTTTTGAAAGGTTTTGTAGTTAGTCAAGTTGAATATCTGCAAAATCTAAAGTAAATGTCAACAGCAGTCTGTACTTTTGAAGTGATTTCTTCTTTTTATTTATTTTTGTCTGCGTCTGCTGTTTTTTGTTTTGTTTTTTTTTTTTTTTTTTGTTTTTTTTCCACCATTACATTTCCTCATTTTTAATTTTTATTTTTGGTATTATCAGGCAAGATAAAATAATTAAAATAAACAAATAATCTTGTATCTGTAAAGGCTATTCTTTGTTTTAATCATGAGAACATTTTGTGTACTAAAGTATAAAATATTTCACTCGGATATTATTTTCATTCAAGCAAAAATAACACTTTATAATAAAGCAGGTCAGTTAAAATGTTAAGGGAAAAACATGATAAAAACATGGTGCTCTTAACTGTAAAAAAAAAAAAAAAAAATAAATTAAAAAAAATTATGGAAGAAGCAGAAAAATAATCCAACATTGATCTTGTGATGATTACTTAAATCTACTTGAGTATAGGTGATTATTTTGTCAAAATTATTGGCATAATTTTTTTTTTTTTTTTTTTCAATTTATACTAACATAATATAATAGTATAATAGTAATAGAAATTTAAAAAATGTTGAATTTCATTTTCCTAAAAGTTTTGTTCAAAAAGGTTCAGCTTTCATTCAGTGTTTTAAATTACTTTAAATTTTTTTTTTTTTTTTTTTTTTTTTTAAACATGTTCTGATTTAGAAAAAGCTAATGATAGAATTTTATTTACATTCTTTGGTAAGTCTTAAAGTTGAGTCTTCATAAAACCTGAGGCTGTCAAGTTGAACATTTTTAAACAAATTATTTTCTGCTTATGACTTCATGATTAATAACAGAAAATTATTTAGAAGTTTTCAGTCTTATTTTGCTTTGAATAAAAGATTCTTCACTCTTTTTGTGCTTTGCAGTGAATAAAGATATCACTCTTATTTATTCATTTTTTTCCTGAAAGGGATTTGATGGCTTAAGAGAATGGTTTTATTAGTCTCTGAAGAAATTTTACTAAATAAGTGATTGTGTTTGTTAACATGCCTTTTTACTGAATGTCTTCAAGGCAGGTTGATTTTAAATTGGTTTGTATAAATTTAATTTTTAACATAAAAGTAGCTCAATTATTAAGACTGACGAGTTAGAATTCTATTAGAACTGTATTAAATAAGAAAGTTAATGTAAAATGAGAAATGTTAGGTTTTGGTTTGATGTTGTAATTCCAAGATTAAATGATGCCCTCTCTGCAATTGAGAAAGAAGTGGAACAGAGATAGGATCATTTACCTGTTAAATGGCAACATTCTCTCTGCATTATATAGTGATGAATTCAAGTATTACAACTTGAAGAGTTTTTTATCTGTTCTGGTTAGCATTTTCTACTGAATCTTTTCAATATATTCATTTATCTTAAATAGATCTGGTCATTTTAGTTTCTTCCATTAATTTATTTTTAATGCAGTGATGATAGCTTTTAACAGGACAGCAATAGTCTTATGTATACTTGTTAGCTGGAGTTTCCTTTTGAAAAATAATCAGGCAACTTTTATTTATTTATTTTTTATTTATTTATTTATTTTTATTTTTTTATTTTTTTTTTTTTTGCAACTCTTTGTATGGAGTTATTTTTTATACTAAGCAAATGAAGAGAACACTAAATGCCTGCCAAGTTCCTCATAAAATCATTTTTAAGTAAAAGCCTTCTCAAAGTGTAAATCCTGTGACATCATCATTTCATTTATTGATTCATTTTCATTTTCTAGATATTACTCCAACAGAGAGAGATGGCGAGCATGATGGCGACAGACTGAGCGGCAGAAATAAGCACAACAATAGAAGCAGTATGTGTTTGAAGAAATGGCCATTTTCATTGTCGTGCATTCTTTCACCTTTTAACATATGCGTATTGTACATTTTTTTAGTTTATACTTCTCTATATTGCTTGATAGTTATTTTTGTTTTTTGTTTTTCTATGTCTTCCTTCTTGTGGAGTGGTTATTCTTTCTATCAAGGCTGATTTCTTTGTTAATGGTTGGTATTTTCTACAAACATGTAATAGTTGAAAAATTATTCTAAATTCTTCTAGGTGGTCACTGGTTTAAATGTTTTTCTAATAAATCTTTGTGGGTAGACATTTTAACTCAAAGCATTCAGTATTTTTGACAAGGTTCCTATTTGTATACAATTTACAACTCGAGAAAGAAAAATATTAGTTAATTTATTATATTTAGTATCTTTTAAAATATTTGTATGTTTAAAGTGCATGAACTTACTCAAGTTCTAGCCAGAATACATTTCTATAAATTTTTTTTTTTTTTTTTTTTTTTTTTGAAGCATCCATTAAATATTATGCATTTCTTGTTTTGTTTATTTTGACTGATTCTGTGAAAAGTTATCTTGTGGAGGTTGTTTTTAATTTCTTTATATATTTTATATAAACATGTTTACAGGGGATAGAAATATAGATGTTTTGAAATGAAGCTGCAAAGACTTGTAGTTTACAGATGAGAAAAAAATTTTAAGAGGAATTAATGTTTTAGAAGATTTTTAATTCCCTTGCAAATTTAATATGTACAGTGAGTAAATAATTTTATAAATAATAGTATAATAAATCGTTTAAACTTTTACTTATATCAGTAATTTAATTGATATAGTTTTGATGTTCACACTGATAAGGTTGAGTTTAGAATAATTTTTTTTAATGAAAATTTACATTTTGAGATGATATTGAGGGTATTCCTATTGGGTTTTCTATTTAAATTTTTTTTTTTTTTTTTTTTTTTTTTCCAATTTCTTTTCCAATTTCTTTTTCAATTTCTTTGGCTACTGTACTTGTTAAAAGAAATATTTTCTTTTGTGTCAGATTTCTAATGAAATTACTTGTTTTTCTTTCAATTTATTACCAGATTGATATTTTAATTTTTTTATTTAAAAAAAAAAAAAATAATTAAGACGTTTTGCCTCTCCAACTTTTTAAAATTAGAATATTTTAGTAGAAATAACAACTCCTTATTAACCCATTAACTGGCAAAAATTTGTCATTCTCAGTTGAGTCAAAGAGCTACAATGATGGGCATTTTTGTAATTCACAGTAAAGGTTGCAGCAATGTTCTGCTATTGTTATAATCTAGAGAGCATTTGAAAATTTTGGGCAAGATTGCCAGGTACAATCACTTTAACATTTTAGAGTTGACTTTAAAGATGGATTATTAAATCACTATGTAAATAAGATTCTTGTGTGTGGTGAAGATAGTCATTCATTTCCAAATTTGATTTGACTGAAAATAGATTTTTTTTTTAAATACTCTGAGCACCATGTGGTTTATTGCATAAGAAATTTGTTTTGAGATAATTGCATTATAATATATCATATAATATATTTTTCATTTGAAAACCATCCATCAATACCATTAGCAACCAGTTTAAAGGTAGTTAATGATACTTCAAATAGAAATTCAGCTACATATATATAAGTGCAAGATTTTATCATTTCAACAATTTTTTTTTTTTTTTTTTTTTTTTTTTTTTTAATTATCTAAGAATTGATTCAATTTTAACTGATAAACAACTAGTAAAGTAAATAGTAAAAAGGAACATCTGCACAATTACTTTAAAACTTCACTATATACCATTTTATTTATGCTACCAAAAAGAATAATTTCAAAATTAAGTTTGTTTTTTGATTCAGTGATAATTTCTGCCAAAACCGGCAATAAGCTTTAATCTGGAAAAAATTTAGTTGATTTTATTGTAAAGAAAGCTAATGTGATGGAAACTATTTTAATAAAACAGCAAATTCATTTACTAAAAACCTAAGCTTCTTTATATACTATAAATACTATTTTGTCTTTTTGTTTTTTGTGAATGTATATATGAAATCTCTTAAATTAGACACTTTATTCTTTGAATTATCTATATTTTAATTATTTATCTTTAAAATGTCAAATTAGCATAAATTTTTAAAAATCCAAAAGAACTTAATCCAACATTTCATAGTGCATTGATCTTAAGTTGGTGTAAATTATTTCACAGCTTTGGCTCTTATCACTTCTTTCTCATTTTCTTCACAAAATGTAAATCTGGTATCTAACTTTACTTCTAGTTGCAGGAAAATCAATTTATCTATCTACTTTTTCAGCTCCACATTTTCATATTCAATATTGTTTTTCTTTTTGTTTTTGTTTTTCAGTTTATTTATGGAATAAGATATCAAGATATTTTCAATTTGCATGTTCTTGTACTTAGATATTTCTTTCACACTGTTTTGTTTTTGCTTGTTTTTATCATATTAAAGATATTTTTCTGGTTTCTTTTAGTATGTTATTCCTGGTGATATATTTTCTTTGTTACATCAACAGCCATTGTCTTAAATGTTGAAATTATTTGCTAAATTGAATTTTTGTGAATGATGTTTGTAAATACATTCACTTTACTTATTACTGCTTTTTCTGTCAGTGTATAGACTGTTTAAAATCCAACATGTTTCCAGTATCCATAAATGGATTACTTCATTTTATTTCATTCACTTTATTATTTTAATACTAAAAGTTGGATGCAAAACAAATAGCTTAAACTAACAATACAGATAAAAAATAAAGATTCTATTAGCATTGCTAAGTAACAAAAAGATTCATGACACTGATTGGGAGTATTAATATTGATCAAGTATTTTGACTGCATTTTCTAATTTGGCTCTTGAAGATCCCCTATGGTTTTGGAATTTTGGTAGCCATTATAAATTATCCTTGGTTTTAATGTCATATATTTCATTTTAGACTGAAATTTTTTATTAGTCTGTTAAGATATAAATGATTTTGTAATGTCTATATTTCCTAAAACTATTAGCAATAATAATGAGTGAAAATTAAAAATAAAAAATCCATTAATAATGCCAAGATCTGAATTTTTTCCTAGATTTCCCTTTTTTTATATAGTCTTCAGATTTTTGTCTTTTTAACACAACAGTGAATACATTATATGTACATAGAAAATCTGGAAATATTCAAGAGATGCTGTAACATTCAGTTGAATAAATCTTGCTTGTGCCTTTTTGGTCAATTCAGTATATGCCATATAAACAGGTATGAGTTGCTACTCTCTCAGCATCAAAACTTTTATAGCCTTTGTTACAAAATTAAATAATTGACTTTTTATATGCATAGTTTTTAATCTATGCAGAGGAGCTTATAAAAGTACGATTTCATAATTTGCTAATTTGTCAAAATCTTGTTCTGCTGTTTGTAGGAATTCGTGAAAAGAAAAGATCTTTAAAACGGTGAGTAATTTATTAAATGATCCCCCCTCACCATCTTTGTTCATGAAGTTAATTTTCATACCATTTTATTTTTAACTCATAGACTCTTACTAAAACACTGTATACTTCCATGCTTATAGTTTACAACTTGATTTAAAATTTCTGTTACACAACCAGTCAATACATTTGGGTGCATAAATTTTCTTAATACAAATTCATGCATACTGTATAGGAAAATTAAAATAGCCACAATTATTCTCTTGTTTTGTATATTTAACTTTGAATTGGTATGTAGCTTGAATCTTTACATTTTGTCTCGAACTATCTTTCAGAAACCATCCTTTCATTAGTAACAAATTTACTATTTTAGTAAGTATAGTAATATCTGATTTATTTTTGTAACTATGAATTTTGAAGGAATATTTAAACTTATTATAATAGAGTACTGCTATTAATTATCATTTAGGTTCACATGATGAATAACAGCCATTTCTAATTAGTTTTAATCAATATTTTATACTTGAAATGCAAAGTTAGTAATGCTAGATAGAATTATTCTGGTTGTTTTTTATCATTCATATATTTGTTAGTATTTTTGAAATTTTACCAATTTTTAATAAAGATTTTGGTTTAAACTGCCATAATAAATGTATGAGAACACAAAATTTTATTTAGTCTAACCTCATGGTTCACAACGTGGGAAAATTTGAGAAGAAATTAACAGTGAATTTTTTTTCCTCGTTAGTATGAGTGCAAGTTAATGCACATGGTGCATATACAGTATGCATACATAAAAATATTTGTGTGGTACTAATATATATATATATATATATATATATATATAAGCAAATATATGGATGTAGATCCGACAGTATGAAGAAAAATATACGGAAAAAACAAACAAAAATCCTTATATGCAATTATGCTGTTTTAATGTTAATATGTCAACGTCGGACGTTTCGGTCTAATAAACCATCTTCAGGACATATTCATAAAATATAATTAACATTATCAATTGAACATGACAAAGACGATGGACACAAGAACAAGACTTATCCAAACAGATAACTGAAAGTTTTATATGATCAGCGTTCCATTTTAAACATGGTCAAGTGGGCGACGCTGTGAAAACGTATTCCTAAATTTGAGTATTTTGAATGAAAAATGAAAGAATTCTATTTTGATCTAAAATTTATATGTACGCTTGTCGAGCATTAATCTCGCTAGAAAAGGGTAAATACTAAAGAAGCCAGGTCTAGTATTCAGTTATCTGTTTGGATAAGTCTTTTTCTTGTGTCCATCATCTTTGTCATGTTCAATTGATAATGTTAATTATATTTTATGAATATGTCCTGAAGATGGTTTATTAGACCGAAACGTCCGACGTTGACATATTAACATTAAAACAGCATAATTGCATATAAGGATTTTTGTTTGTTTTTTCCGTATATTTTTTCTTTATATATATATATATATATATATATATATATATATATATGAGAAAAGACAAAAGGAAAACTTATCTTACTTGACGTGCTTCATTCTCTGAGGGACTTTATCAAAACAAATGTAAGGACTTTATTTTGTAACCAGTATTTATATAGAAGCTAATTTTTTTTTTTTTTTTTTTTTTTTTTTTTTTTTTAAATTTTGGGTATGGGAAGCTCATGAATATTTATCAGGTTGGCATAAAAGTCAGGTAAGTTCATAGATGTTGGGTGATACAATTCAATGCCTAATAAACAAAAGTGAGTAGGAGGTTTTTTTTTTTTTTTTTGTTTTTTCTACACACTATAAAATCCTTACATTTGCCTTGATAAAGTCACTCAGAGGGCGGGAAATGTCAGCTAAGATAAATTTTCCTTTTGGCATATATATAATTATTGTTTTTTAACAATTTCTTAGTAATTTCTTCCTCAGTACTTCAACTGTCCTTTTGTTCTTTTACTTTTCTCTTCCATGAATGCCATGTTCTTTGGAAGTTTGTTTAGACCAAGTTAATGGCATTTTAGGTTTCCTCCACATGAATAGAAGTTCGCTTTTTGAATAATAAGAATTATATGTTGTGCGGGTGCATCAATATTTTAGAGATGCTTAGTTGGGGCATGGCCAAAAATCAGGTTGGGAATCACTGGTCTAACCTATATATAGAATATTATGACTTTAATGCTTTAATAGGTACTAAATTATATAAGGATACAGTTCACACATCTGTCATTTTTTATGTTAGATTTTTAGGGCCAAGGTAAGAAAAGGCAAAAAATAGATCTACCAGAACAAACATTTGTTCCACTTTAAGCAAAAAAGGGTTTGTCACTAATGTAAGAAAATTGAGATTCAATTAATTCCTGAATAGCCTATCAGAATAGTAGTGTGTGTTGTTTTCTCTTTTTTTTTTTTTTTTTTTTTTTTTTTTTTTTTAAAGTTCTAATTATGTACATATTGGGAAAGCCATGAGTTAGTTAATGCCCAAAACCGGCCATAGTTAGGGTATCCAAGCAAGTCGATCTTCTTGAAAGATGCCCAGAATAGGCATTCCTTCAATAAGTGTTTGAAGGAAATTCAGGCATTTTGTTGAGGTTCCTTTCAGATAAAGTAAATGGCTCATGGAGTGCCCGTTGTCTTACATATAGGTGACTTAATCAAACATTACTTATTAGCAATTTATGTCTTTAAAGTAACAACATTTAACAAAAGTATAAAGTTTTCACTCTCAGCCAGTTACTGATAGGAAGGCATTTTCCTTTTATAGACATGACTTCTCATGACAAATAAGGAAAAAATTTAAGCCAAGATATTTTTTTCCATAATTGTGTGGGAGCAGTAAACAATTTAGACTTTGTTGTCTGTTCCTATTATGAATTCTCTCTTATATAGGTTACCATGTGTCTAACCTCACTCTTTCCTTGACTAGCCTATAATTTTTTTTATTATTATTATTAAACCTGTCAGTTGTAATTATTTATTTTTGTCATACTTTTTATTGTTTAGTCGTCATATTAACTTTCTGTGGCAATTTACACTGCAATGTTACCTGACTGTAACCTACACTCTATCATGTTAGTATAATCACTTTCATTGGGACACAACATAAACATTACCTACATGAAAATTCTAAAATTTTCAGTTTTCTCTCTTTGGTAACAATGAGAATTGTGTGTATAAATTTCTTGATCCTAAATAAATGTTTTAATTGCAGTCGACAAACCAATGAAGTAACAGGTACTCGACAACAAGCACAGAATCTAAATGATGACTTAGTAGATAAAGAAAACAAGACAAATGAAGCAATCATTGCTAAGAATACTCAGCCAACAACACCAGAAGTTGTCATGTCTGAACAGATTGTTGGTAGTCAAGGAAACAAGGAAAATGAAAAGAATTCAGGCAGTGATGTAGAGGCTGTGTAAGTAAATTTTTTTTTTTTTTTTTTTTTTTTTTTTTTTTTTTAATGAGAATCTTATTCATGAATGGACCAAACAAAATGTGAGGAGAAAATGTAAGAATATTTAACAAAATCAAAATATTGAATAGGAACATCTCTTCTGAAAAATCCAAGCAAAAACCTCTTGTATTCTTTATGAATATGTGAATGTTTACTTTTGGAAATTGGCTTCATTTCAAATGACTTATTTGAAGGAATTAAAATGTATAATTTTTTTGTTTTTATATATTTTGAGTTACAAATACATTTCAATCAATAAGGAATTTGCTAAAAATACTTTCCCTTTGGAATATTATTTTAATTGCTCTTCAATATTACGGTTATTTTCTTCATCTTATTCTCATCTATATCTCCACCTTCATTCACGTTTTTTAGGTGGTTTGTCAAACTCAATTATTCTATATTAAATTTGATATTTTTATGCATGGTTTCTATGAACTTTTAATATTAACATCGTTTTGTCATGTAATCTTTGGATATTTTTTTTGTTTTTTGCAATTATCCAGCTGTTATAATATTTTAAGCTGTTAACTTTTTTATCAATTGTTTTTTTTCTCTTAGATTTGTTGAAATTCTTTGTCTACTACTTTAGAATTACAAAATCTTCTTTAGTATAACTCCTAGCTTCTCAGAGCTTATGAGGTACTGCATTTTTCTGAACAGTACAAAAGAGTTTTAATTCAGGTGGTTTTAATTCACATAGCTCAGATATTTACTTTTTAATATATGCATAACCAATTTGCTCAAATATTTCTAATCAAGAAATTAAAATTTTTGATGTTAAAAACAAATTTTTAACATCAAAATATTCATAACCCCAACTTTTGAGATTTTGGCATTTCACTAAAGTAGATTAATTTGATTTACTAAGACCAAAATATACTGTCAGTTCAATGAAAAATATACAGATGCTATTCACTGCTGCTCCTGTAAGCTAGGTAAGCTCATATATATATATCTATATATATCTATATATACATATAACAATCTCTGGGATTAGATCCAGATACTTGACATAGAACACTGGAAATTGAGAAAATTGGATGTAGCTGCATGTATTGGTTTGTTTGCTAGTTTTGTATATCTGGCAAGTATAGATTCCATTGTAATATAGTCCTTCTTTGCTCAACAGAGAAGGAATTGGAGGAAGATCTATGTCTAAATTAAAATCACCTGATTTATACAGCTGACAGTGAATATTTGTATCTTGCATTGCTGGAATGAACTGTATATTGGATACCATTTTTATTTCCAGTCAAAAAGAACTTGTCCTGCTTTCTTGATGGGTTCTATGCTTGAAGAATGGATAATCTAAAAACCATCAACAACAGAAAGTATAGGAGATAGGCAAAATATATAAATAATTTGTAATCCTGATTTTAAAATCTTATAAATTTTAATTAAAAAATGGAATTCTTTTACAACTTTGGAATTTTATTATGACAGTCTTTATTTTTTATTTATATAGAAATTTCAATGTAAGTATTTAATTAAAGAGAAAGTATTATTACTGTATAGTATTGAATATTATAGATTCATTTTACTGTCTTGTTGACTTGTATCCTGTTAAAAAAAACAAAACAATATTGCTGAAAAGTGTCCAAGTGAAACTTGAGAGCTGGTATATTTTTTATATTAAATATAAAGTAATCTTGATGACTGCTATATTAGAGATGTACATTTAAGATTTCAATATTAATACCTTTTTGTTTTTATTTTTCTTAAGTGGATATACAATTCATTTTGATAAAAATTTGTGTTAGGTATTTGATCTAATTTTGATTTTACTTTTGCTTTTTTTATTGAAATAAACCTGACTGAATCACTAAAACAACTTTCAGCTGATTAATAAAGTGTGAAATACTTTAAAGTGTAACAACAATGAATAAAGTTTTACAATATTAGGTCATTATTGGGGACATTTTGTTTCCTTAAATGATTACAAACTTCTTTTGAGGAAATTTTTGTATTTCCAAAATAATAGTTTAAAAATTAGTTTCTTTTATGTTTTCTCTTCGTAGATAATCAGTGTACACTTAATTTTTTTTCCAATTCTTCATGCCATGCCTAATTCTATTTTTGTTACTTTAATTTGTTTAATTTTCATCTCATCTCCAACTGTATTTTACTTCAGTAATATTGTAGTTTCTGTTGTTCAATCAAGTCTTGTTTTTGTGCATTTTCTCCTTATCTCAAAAAATATAATTAAAAAAACTACCGATGAATTTCTTTAAAAATAAAATTTGATCTTTGAACTGAAGATTTAGTTTATGCTGTTTGGCAGAAATAAGAATTCTTTCTTGCCTCATTTCTGAAGTTTCCATTTTCAGTGTTCAGAATTTTCTCTTGATGGTACACATTTTATTTATATACAGGCACACACATACATACACACATGCACACACACAAATATATGTACATTTTTTTTTTTTTTTTTTTTTTTCTTAAATTATAGTTTACATTCAATGACTACTAGATTGTGGTCAATGTCCGCCTCAGCTCAAAGGTAGCTATAAGTTTTAAATATTATTCAGTATCTTTGTTTGGTTAATGTAAAACTATTTTCTATGCTTATTCTCTAGTATTTATGTTTATGTGTGTTGTTTTATGTTAGTCCTGTCATGTATTTGTGATATTTTTTTTTTTTTTTTTTTTTTTTTTTTTTCATGGCTTTTCCTTATCTTTTTATAAACAAATTTTCATCTTTCTGCTTCAGGGTGTACAGTCAGCTTATGACACTAAAAGGTTTCATGACTATATTGAGTACAATATACAACAACTTTTTATATGCAATAGATCAAGATATCTTTTATCTTTATATGATAATCTATATATTTAAATATAACAGAATTTTCATTGTATCAAAGAGCCTCTACATATTTATATTTTTTTTTTTTTTAAATTTTAAATCAAAAATGGATGTCAGCATGATTTTCTGAGTTTGTTATTGTGTTTGTTTTATTGGAATCCTACTTATATATTTCTTTTTTTTTCCTTTTTTATTTTTTAAATTCATTCTCATTAAGATTTTTTTATTGTTATTCTGCCATATTCAGTAAATAAAATAGCTATATTAATATGAATGAAAGGAATTATTCATTTGCTCAGCTATAAGTATTTTTTGCATTTCAAACTTTATTGTACTCTTTTATTTTTAATTTTGTTTTATTTTTTAAGCAATTGGTAAGATACTTTTTGCAATCACTTAGTAACTGTTTCTTCCTATATCTATAAATGCAAAACCAAAAAAATCACTATGATATTGCTTACATAATTGCAATGTAAGAATTATTACCTTTTGTACCATTAATTCATCAAGCTTTCAGTATATATTGGTATTTAAATTTTGTGGAATTTTAAAAAAATCATTGTAAAACAATACTGAAGTATTTTCCAAAAATGTGTCTATTAATCCTAATTGTGCCATGTTTTTTTCTTGCAACTCTTATTTAATTATTTACAAGTATATCAGTGAAAATCAAGGATATTAGAAAGTTTCTCTTTACATTCTACTTCCAGAAAAATTTGTTTTTGTCTATTTTATCATTGTTTTAGAAAATGAGAAGAATAAGAGTAATTTCTGTATGAAATTCAAAGATCTATTAACACGTGAAAGTTCCATACAATATATATATATATATATATATATATATATATATATAGAAATTGAAAGATTCAATGAATGTGCTTATTGCATGCTATGGTTTGAATACAGCAAAGTTCTTCACATTTCTCATTGTGTGTTCCTGAATATATTGATGCAAAATTTCCCAGTGCTATCTTCTGCACAATATTAGAAAAATCTTTGAATTGCCTTTTTTTTTTTTTTTCTTTTTTTTTTAATTTATCCAGCTCTTTATTACTTGGGCAATTCGTTAGCTGTACCCATTATCCTGGAATCATCCTGAAAATATTTTAAAACATCCTTAAATCAGATTTAACTTAACTTTATCATTTATAATTGTTATTAGCATAATAAAAACACCATTAAAATGTTTAGGAAATATTTATTTTGATCCATTCAATCTTTAAATTGTGGTCTTCACCACTTTATGACTGAAAAAGGTCATATTGCTGAGCAGGAGAGCCATGAAGGAAGATTTTCAGGAGACAGTTGTTAATGATTTATTCAAGTTTGTTGTTGTTTTTTTTTTTTTGTTTTTTAACTAAAAATTGACAAAAATAATTTTCTTACTTTGCTTATTAAAGCAAAATTAATTCTTGCAATTTGTGTGTGCTTGCTTGCCTCATTTATTCCAGTATTGGTGCAAAGTAAGAATTTTTTATTTTATTATAATAAAATAGTTACTTTTAGAATAAACATAATAGTTTTAATTAATAATTTTGTATCCAACCAGCATCATTTCCAAAAAAAACCTCATTCCAAACTAATGTTCTGTTGTTCCTGAGAGGACATTAATCTCAAGCCCCAACTACATCATTCACATGTTTTAAGAAAAAGGAAACTGACAGGTGATTTTCCCACATTGCATAACTTGTACTCAGGTTGTAAATGGCATGTTACAAACATGGGATAGAAAGTTCTTTCAGGTCTTGTATATTCTTTGAATTTGTCACCTTTTTAACTTGTGGTGTCTCCTCCAACACTGATTAGCCATTCTAACAATTTCAAGATATAGAAAAATTCCTTGGATATTTTATTCACAGCCAGAATTATTTTTATGATGTAAATACAATCTGAAAAAAGCAGTGTCAGTCATAGCTGGAAAATACTTTGATAACTGCTATGAAATTATGTGAATAAGGAAGTATGTTAAAAAATACCAGAAACCATTGAATCAACCAAATATCATAGTTTAAGTCTAATTTAAGAGTTTTTTTTATATTAACATGCAAGGTTTAGCTATACATTATAATTTTATACTCTTAAATACAAAACACATCTTAGATATTTTACTCTTGTTTGTAAGGTGTTGCTATAAAATTGACTTGAAAGGTAAATTATGTTTTTCCTTTCATAATAACTGAATTTCAATAGGATTTCCTCATATTTTCATCTTTTATCTCTTTTGTTTGTCATTTTTATTGCTTATTTATTTTATTTAATATTTGTTTCTGTTTTTTAGATCATACCTTATTTAATATGACTTTAATGCACTTCTCTTCATGAGATTCAGGAACCAATTTAAAAAAATGCATAATGTTTTTTTTCTTTATATATAATTATTTTAGTTTTAATAAGTCAAAAAAATCTCATCAGTTTCAAGAAAATTCAATGATTGTTTTTACCAATTATACAAAAATAAAACTAAAATGTCAGGATTTTTTAATATTAATGACATTAACAAATTAGATAAGGCCATAAGAGAACAGTGTTCAAAAGGATATAGCCTAGACTTTAGTTCACAGAACCAAAGTTGGTGGTGACAAGAGAGTATTTTTTTTAAGTTAGCTAATAGCAATAGACATCAGCCAGTAAGTACTTTTCATTGTCAGTATTGTAATTTTAACCTTGTAACCCTACTATACAAATAAAAAAGGGAATTTCTTCTTCTTTTTTTTTTTTTTTTTTTTTTTTTTTTTTCAAAATTGATCATATTTAGTTGTAAGAAAAATGCCTTTAAAATATTTTTGTGTTCTCAATTTGAAAATATTTCAACTTGATATTTTGTTTTTCTCTTCACTGTTGATGGTAACAGTAAAAAATTCTATAAAAATCAGTTATTTATATAAATTACAATGTAGTGAAGTATAATTTAGAATATGAAATAAAACTAAATGCTGGCTAAAATTGCAGTATTTTATAATTGGTTGTTTCAACAAACTGAGCTTTTTTGTTTTGTTCTATATAACAAAGAAATAAGTAGCAAATAACTTCTACGGTCACGGTCTTACTCCATATAAATTAATATTCTTTAAATTCTAAGAAACTTACATTTTCAAACTGAACAATAAAATTATTTCTGTTAAAATTTTTAAATGTTTGAACTGTTCTAAAGAATATTTTTTCTAGGCTTTAATGTTTCTGGATGAAATTACAAAAAATAAATTAAAGCACAAAATTTTTTTGTGTGTGTATGTCTCTGTATAAAGGGGAATCTCAAATCTTAAAATATTGCAAATCATTACAAAAATCATAGAAAGTGGCTTTTTATTGAAAAATAAATTCATAAAACATAAATCCTGTTTTGTGGAACTCTCTTCCAGCTTCTTGCTTTCCAGTCATCTTTGATCTTCAAAAATTTAAATGCAATGCCAATTGTTATCTTCTCTTTAATTTCTGTTCTTTTTTCTCGTATTCTCTCACACTTGCTAACCCCTTGAATTTTAGTGGCTTTATTGCCTTGCTTTGGATGAAATGATTTTGAAAAATATCTTCTAGCAAAATAAATATTAATTTTAATAATGCCCCTTTACCTTTTTATAAGAAAGAATAAGGTTTTAAAATCTTACAAATTAAAAACTTACAGTAGTCTATCAGTAGGAAAATGTGATATCTTATAGTTTTAAAAATTATATTGAATTGTCGTAATTGCAGCTTCTAGAAACTTGTATTTTCATGCATGTATTCTGCTTTTGCCAAATCCTATCAGTTTACTCGCAACTTTCCATTTTAGTGTAACAAATCTCAAGATAATGTTTTTTACTTTCAATGATACAATATGAAGTAACCATGTCATTAAATACTGTTCATTCTTCAGTAAAGAATAAATTTACATTCAAAAATAGATTTTTATAACCAATTTAAAAAAGTTGTCTTGTCTGACTGTTAACTTTGATTAAAACTTATACTATTTTTACTTTAATTAGTTATGGAATGCTTGGAGTATATGTTACAGTAACATTTTACAATTATTGTAAACCCGAACAGTTTTAACTTGATATTATTTTTCTCCAGTTTCTTATCTTTTTCTATAACTCTTCAGAATATGACATTTTTTTTTTTTTTTTTTTTTTTTTTTTTCCTCAAACAAAAAATATGTCTGATGATTGAAAGTAGTCAAATAAAGATATAAACTGTGGACAGTTTATATACCTTATTGATTTGTATGTGAAAAAACTTCAAAAGATTTTTTTAAAAATACAATAAAAAAAAAAAAAATCAAATATGGACCTTGGCTGAATTTGATAAAACTTGTAGATTAAAAAGAAAGGATGTATGAAGAAAAATGAATACAAATAATGAGTAACAATAATAATAGTATCTTCTTTAAGAATCAAAACCATGGGTAAAATTACACTGTAGTGTCAAATTAATGTGGAAAAACACATATCAGAGAAATTCAGTCTACTTGTTTCAAACTTTATATATTTCCATGTAGCTTAATTGGTAATCCTGTAGAATTTTTATCTTGAACGTATGTCATTTTACCTGAAAAGGAAAAATTTGAATTTTCTAATATACTACATTACATTTCTGTAAAAAGGATATTAGGCATATGTTTGGTAAGTTTTTTTTTTTTTTTTTTTTTTTTTTTTTTTTTTTGCATGAAAGTTTTTCATTGTCTTTTGCATTCTCTTTTCTTCATTGTACAATCTTCTGATTGAAGAAGTTTGATAGTTGTTTTCTTATCAGTTGTTCATGAATTTTTTTTTATTCAGGTATCTTTTCTTTTGGCCTTAAGAGTTTTCCTATGCAGACATCTTGCAGCCATAGTTAATAATTGAATGATTGGCTATTGACCAGAGTACCTGTGTAAGAAATCAAGAACATAGCTATTTAATATACCTGCTAATAAGGAATAAAAAAAGGGGTAGCAGAGTTAGGGATGATTCAATATTATGCTGAAATATTGGAAATAGGATTAAAATTGAAATAACAAGAGAGGAACAATGAAAGTTCTCATTGCCTTTTTTTGTTGACTTCAATTTCTTGGTGAAAAACTTAGTAATATAAACAAAAACATCCCAAGATATGAGGTTGCTTGCAAGTTTAGTTCCCAATTAGCAAAGAAAAATTTGATTCCTATGCCAAACACTCTCTAGTGAGCAATTACTCTTATTACTGGAACATTGGTCCTCTTGCACAATAAATAAGGAATACTTTATGACTAGAAAAATACATAAACAAAATACATTTTTACTTTTATTAAGATAGTATTTATGCACCAATAAGTAAAATTGTAGATGTACATGATTTTTGACAGTTATGTGAAACATGTATTGATTTCCACTTTGTTTCTTTGACTTCTACTTATATATACCTGGATAAGACTTCAGTTACAGTCTACCAGTTCATACTACATAATATGTTATATATATATATACACACACACAAAGTTTGGACCACACAACACTTAAAACTACATCCTACAATCCAAAATGTATTTTAGCTTTAAGTAGCCCACAAAGGGTTGATCAGCCATAAAAACAAAAACAAATCAATCTATCCCTTTGGCAATCTAGGATAATGCAAGCTACACTTTTGCAATAATCCACAATGTTCCTAAAATTTCCTTTCGATATCCTGTTATATTACCTAACTTATTGTGAGTATAGTTTGGTGGTTATAGCATTAACCTAAAGATTTTTAATGTTGCTAAATAGATTGATTTTGTTAAGAAAAACTTCTAATTTTAGATGGGGTAACAAATTATTTTCTCATAGACTATTTTTATAACTTAGTTTCATCTATCAGAATCTGACTGAGAAATGCTCAATAAAAATAAAAAAAATAACTATATTTTTTTTCTGTTAAGTGGATGATTTTTTTTATTTGTTCTTTGTAGGCCTCCACTGAGTGAGGAAAGTAAACATTCTGATAAAAACATGGTATCAAGCATCAACAGCATCTCTTCTGAGGCTCTCAGTGACAAAATTGGCCGACAGACTCCAGTAAGTAAATGCTAGTATCATTTCATTATTTAAAAAAATTTAATTACCTATATCTTTATTTTAAATAAAAATTAAAAAAAAAAGATTTTTCAGAATAAGGGATGCATACCAGTATATCTAATAGTGGAATACAATATACAGCTTAGTAGCACCCCCCACCATATTTCACACAATGACATGGCCCTCAATGTTAACTTTTAAATCAGATGTGCAATAAATTTCATAAGAGACACACTTTGTGTTTCTTTTTCTTCTTCTCCTCCTATCTCGCATTTTTCTTTCATTTTTTTTTTTTTTTTTTTTTTTTTTTTCATCTGGACTAAGTCTTATTTTGGCTGAGAGGGCAGGAAAGGAATTTGGGGTTGCTTGACAACAAACAGAATTACCTTCTAAGAAATGGTAAGAAAAGTATTTGGGATTGTTTTGCAACAAACAGAATGACCTAAGAAAGTGAGTAAGACTTGGTCACCTATGTTTGTGACATGCATCACAGAGTGGGATTTTGGTATTGTAATTTTAATTTCCTGATGACCAACAGCAACAGTTTGTGAAAAAAAAATACTCTCTTGTCATGCAATCATAAAGGATGAGAAATACACTCACAAGCCTATGACTTGGGTCTATTTGATTATTTAATGGCTAAAGAATAAAGGAATATTGTACCCAAATAAATACAAAGGAAACATCTTGCTTTCATCTTGGAGGCAATCCAAGTAACCAAGGGGAAACAGAACACAAATATTATTCCTGAATTGTATATTTCATATTGTGGAAGAAGGAACAACCAACTTTTGTGAACATTCGAACACTAAATTCCTGACACACAAATGTTTGAACTGACATCCAGTATCAGTTAAGTCTTCTTTTATTAATTGTGTATCTGTCACCATATACTTTTCCCATATTTTATATTTTGTTATATAAAATTTATTTACAGATTTTAATATTGTTTGTTGTTCATTGGTACCTATTCATGTGTTCCTATCTGAGTGAATGCACCTTTTTTTTTCTTTTTTTTTCTTTTTTTTTTTTTTAACCTGGGTGTTCATACCTTTTTATACATTACATATTTGTAACATCAATTACTTGCTTTTATTACAGGAACTAAATTCATATATGGATATTGGATTATTAGTCAAAAGTATTTTGAAAATATTTACTTTTCTTAAAAAATAATTATCAGGCATGATTTCTATATTGGTTTTAAATGAAACCAACTTAAAAAATAGTTTGTAGGATAAAAATTTTAGAAATCAAATAAATTTGCACATGATGTTAGGTGAGATATTGCCTCCATATTTTTTTTTTTTTTTTTTTTTTTTTTTTTTTATTGCATTTCATTAAATCTGTCATGGTGATGTATGCTTTTAATCTTTTGTCATGTTCCCTATTTTTCTTTATTTGATAGGCGGACAGAAAAGATGTGGTTGCAGCTGACTGTGAGACACACTCCATGGAACGAGGCGAGTACTTAAAGTTGTATGAGCAAGCTGAGCAGGAATGCGAGTCGGACTACTTACGCACTTGTTCACAGACTACTGCATCTTCTGACAACTTTCTAGAAGATTCCACGTCGTGCTCTGACCCTGATGAAGCAGAACCTGAGCTAGACTATGATGTGGAAGGTGGGTGGGATTTGCAGGGGGACCAATTTACTATTATCCAAATTTTCAATTCCAAATTCACATAGTCGCAACAAAAGTTATTTTATTTTTCCTTCTTGTCTTAGAAAAGTTAATCCATCCTTAATTTTAAATCTCCATTTGTTTTTTCCCTTAATATTGTGTTACCATTATTATTTAGTTCCATATCTGTGATTACTACTGCTTATTACATTACCTTCCTTGCTGCTAATGTCACAATTTCAATCATCCAATAATCACCTGCTACTGTCTATTTGCACTCACATCTGATTCTTTTTTTTTTTCTTTCCAATCAGAAATCTTAAGATCTTTCCCACTGTGGAAATAAATTCCTATAACCAAACATGTTTGTCTATATAATTATTAATTTTAGAAGATTAACAAATGTTTGCTTCAAGATTTTTTTTCTTTTTTTTCTTGTCTGTTTCATCCTCTTGTGAGCTTTAGCACAATTCAACTGGATATGAAGCTGAATTCTGTATCTCTTAAAATAAGACACTTGTAGTTGTAATTTGAAATTTTATAATAGGTGTGACTAAAATCAAAAAACAATTTTAGAACAATTGATAATAATAAAATGAATAGTTATGAGAAGGATTTCCTCTTAAAGGGCTCAAGATAACAGAGATGTCAGTAATGGAAAAGTGCCAAGTGAGATTAGGCTCCATGTTCTGTGTCAGCTTACAAACAACATTGATTGGTTTGCTGATTGATTCATTGCTATAGAATTGTGCTCACACAACAAATGATTCTTATTTTTTCTTTCTCTGCTTTGATAACAAACTAAAGCTAGGCTCATTCAGATGCTAGTTCTAAATCTGTTTTATTATATAATTTAAAAATTATATGCTGAGAATTTTTTTTTTTTTTTTTTTGGGTTCTTGTTGTACCAGCCATCTCATCTTTAAGAAAACAAGAAATTAACAGGGAATAAAAATAGGAATAACAAAATCCTCATTTTATGAGGGATGCTGAAAAACTCTTAACCCAAATCGCATAAATGTCTATCAAAATAAACAAACATAAATTTTTTTTTATTTATTTATTTATTTTTTTTCTTGGGTTTCTTGCTAGGACAAAGGATTTTTCAGCACGGCCTCATAATTTTGTCAGAATGAAGTAGCAGTTAAGAACTAGAGGAAAATTGGTTGATATACAAGAAAAAAAATTTTTAACATAAATCCAATTAATTTAAATGAAAAAATTATTTAACTAATGTTCATAGCTTATATGCAGTCTAATAGTAAAAGAAATATTTGACTAACCAACACAATCTTTTTCAATTTTTTTACCTTTTCTTTATATTTTCTTTATATGTTTTGTATATCAGCCAATCCCTCGCGCTCTCTCTCTCTATGCACGCACTTTACATCTCTCTGACCCTCATCATCACATGCACTCTTTCTCTCTGAACCTTGTTCTCACATGCATGCTTTCTCTCGCTCGATCTCTTCCTCTAATCCTTATCATAACCTGCATTCTCTCTCTCTAATCCTCATCATCACTGGCATTCTCTCTCTCTAATCCTCATCATCACTGGCATTCTCTCTCTCTAATCCTCATCATCACTGGCATTCTCTCTCTCTAATCCTCATCATCACTGGCATTCTCTCTCTCTAATCCTCATCATCACTGGCATTCTCTCTCTCTAATCCTCATCATCACTGGCATTCTCTCTCTCTAATCCTCATCATCACTGGCATTCTCTCTCTCTAATCCTCATCATCACCTGCATTCTCTCTCTCTCTCTCTCTCTCTCTAATCCTCATCAACACCTGCATTCTCTCTCTCTCTCTCTCTCTCTAATCCTCATCAACACCTGCATTCTCTCTCTCTCTCTCTCTCTCTAATCCTCATCAACACCTGCATTCTCTCTCTCTCTCTCTCTAATCCTCATCAACACCTGCATTCTCTCTCTCTCTCTAATCCTCATCAACACCTGCATTCTCTCTCTCTTTCTCTCCTCTTCTTCACCCATGCACAAACTGTCCTGTTTCCTTTCCCACTCACACACTTTCCCTCTCTATCTATTCTCCTCTCTCTCACACATATACAAACACTTACTCCCACTCTTCATTTTCCTTCTCTCACACACTCTCTTTCTCTGTCTCTGTCTCTCTCTACTGTGAGAAATCCCTATTTTTATTCTTTATAAAATTTCTTATTAATGATGATAATTTTTTTTACTTTTAGTTTCATAATATATTATAGAATCATTATTTTAAAACTCATCCTTAGGTCAGAATTATAATTTTATCAATATCTATTTTCCTTTAAAAAAAAAAAATAATAATAATATGGCCATAAGCTTTGCTTTTTCTAGTAAATAAATTTTCTAATTCTGCCTTTTTATATTATTTATTCTTGCTCTTATCCAACTAACACAATTCATAGCCATTTTCTAGTTGTCAGCCAACCTTGAATGTTGCAGCATATTTTTTCTCCTGTTCTTGCTCAAATTTTTGAATGTCTACCAGTGCCAGTCTGATGCTACCCTAAACAAGCATTCATACTGCACTAATAATTTTTGACTTGTTTGCTTATTTCATTTGGATATTTTTGCTTGCATTCTAATTTCTTTTTCCCTCTGTTTGTTATCAGTTTGTTAACTTCATATTTCAGTGAAATTAGGAAATGTACAATATTAGCTGTAGGCCATTAATCATCCATTCCAGAGCAGCAAGTGAGCAAGTTTTCTTACAAGCTGTTTATTGGGCCACAAATATTATCAAACCTCATTGCTATCCCTCACCCAAACATCCAACCCTTGTCCACCTTGTTTGCAGCTTCAAAATGGAATATGCTTTCTTTATTAAACTTTATAAGACCTCAATTGGCATTAATGCTTTCTTCAAGGTTTTTGTAACTGAAAGATTTCACTTTTTTTGAGTTTCAAATACTCTCTGCTCATATTCAGATTGCTATAAAAAAAAGTTACATAGGTACAAAGCTTTTAATATTTATAGTTTTTATACTACAAAAAATATTTTAAACTTTTCTCTTTCTTTTTAAAATATTAAGAAAAAAAATTAAAAAAGTAAAGTTTTTTTGAAAGACAAAAAGTTACAAAAATGCTGAAGGGTGTACGAATCAATGCAAATTTTTGCCCCTAAGTGTCCATCTGGGCTTGTTATTAAGTACCAATCCAGACGGAAGCTTGTGTTGTTCATCACACTGTGCCCTTTGTGCTACACAAGGCCTCTCACTCACTCTGGTCACTTGATGCTGGGAGCTGGATGAATGTTGTACATGTGTTTAGTGCGTGCCACACATCAGGTAGGGTAAGTATGTTTTGTGTTGTTTTCTCCTATAATTACTGCCTTTCTTAGTCTTTCTCCAATGAACAACAAAAAAAGAAAGTAAATATTTAGCCTAATGCAATGTTCTCAATTACAACTGTTGCAGTCAATTTTTACCAAATGCCTGTATTACCCATGTTACGGTCATAGATATATGTAATTTTTACTTTTAACAACTTGATTTATTACCTCAGTTCTCATTGCGATTCTTTATAATTGATAGCAAAGGAACAGTTTGAAATCCTTCATTGTCTCATATTATCTTTTAGCTTTGTTTTACATGGGGAAGTTTGTCAGCTCTAGAATTTTTAACTTTTGTTCATTGCATTATTGATTGCTCTTCTAGTTCTTATCAATGTTTCTAATGTGCATAAAGGGCAGAAGCAAATGTTGGATCTTTTTGTGTGTATTTAGCATTTCTAGATTTTCTAATCTTAACTGTGTTGTTCTATTATAATTTTAATGTAACTGGCTAGTTACTTTGTCAGCCATTTTTAATGTTTCTTGACAGTCTTTATCAAAGTTTGACTTTTTAATGACCCAAACATTATCAGCTTTTATCTTGATTAATGTTAATAGTTGTTACTATAGGATTTCTTTCTACTTCCTTGTGCACATTGGGATTATAAAATGTATTGGTGAATAATAGATTTAAGTTCAGTAATTTGTTACTGGTTTAATAATGTAGTTTATTTTCTGTAAAATTGCAATGACTAGGTTATATATTTAACATCTTATTTTAGTCTAGATTAAATAGGTCTTTGATAAATATTTTTATTCTTATAGTTTTAGTGGGTTGATTTTTTTTTTTTTTTTTTTTTTTTTTCTTCCCAATTAAAACTGGGTAAGCCTTTTGTTTTGTTTTTTTTTATATTCGAAAAATAAGATTTACTTTCTGCTTTGCTACATTTTTCTTTTTGTTAGTGTTCAACAAACAATTATTTTCCTTTTTATGCTAAATCAAATGTTATCAAAAGAGGCAATTCTCTTCTGAAGTTTTTTTCCCTTTCTTTTTAATCTTCAATAAGTACACAGTAATTTAAATTGAAAGGATATGCTTTCAATGTCATTACTGTATTATTACTGTATACCTGTACATATTACTTTAGCTTACCATTTCGGTGATTTCCTTGTAAATTTCAGTTGCCCTAGAAATGCTTTTTACTCATTCATGTTGACATAAGTCCTTTCAATCTGTATTGCAGGGAGTGCTGAAGAAGACAGTCAAGATAGTCCCAGCTCTTGTTAAACAATTCTCCAACGTAAGCAAACTTGCTGGTTTGTTTGCTTCCCTGCATCAGGCTCATTGTTCAAGAAGCCCAACTCATTGAATGATGCACCCCAGAGTAGCATGTGTTGCTATTCTAGCTTCAGGGCTACACCACGCATGTTTGTGATGAATGGACCAGAAATGGGACTTTTGCTATTAATATTATTATTAATAATAATAAAAATACAATTTGTTGTGTCTACTGGAAATCTGTTCTTTTTGCTTATTTCCCCAGAAAATCCTAAAATTGTGCATCCTGCATGATTCGTATCTCTGGCCTCCCTCTTTCTGTCTCATTTTTTAAAATTTTTATTTTAAGTTTTTTCATTATTTTTTTTCTCCGTCATTAGATTGGATTTTTTTCTTTTTATTATGTTAGCAGTCAGTAATGTTCACTACTGCCAAGTGTCTGGCTTTTTGAGCACTAATTTCTCTTGGTGTTCAATTCTTGTCAGACATAAATAGGGAGGGGATTTTACCTATATTTTGTCTTTCTTAGCAATTACTCTTGATTTCAAATTGTAACTTTCAAATATTATATCCATCTAGATTTGTGAATATTTCAGGGCAGTGCAATAACCAACTGGATTTTCTTAATATTTTTTTTTTTTTTTTTTTTTTTTTTTTTTTCAGAAGTTATTTGCTTTTGTTGGTGAAAATTGAACTTGTCATAAAAGATTGACATCATTAAATTAAACAAAAATTGTAAACTTATTTTTTCTTAAATGTATTAATTTATACTATTTAAATCTTGCGATTTGTTGACAAATATTAGGCATCATTTGTGCAAACATTGCCTGTTATTTTTGCACCGTTGTAATTTTCTATTTTTAACCACATATCCAGGTAAAAATATTTTAGGTTCATATTGATATCATGATACTGTAAACATTAACCTAGAAAAGTTTTACAGTTAATGCTAACTTCAACCATCTTCAGAGATTATTTTTTTTTTCTTAATCTCATTTGTTTCTTTACTTTAAGAGTTACTTTCAGTTAATTTTAGATCAGATTTTTTTCAAATTTTTGCATTTTTATATATTATTAATTTTAATCAATAATAGATTTTCCTAAAGAGGCTAGTTTTATTTCTCATCAAATTCATTTGATGTTGAATATCCTCTTTGAAAGATTCAATCCTAGTATAGCTAACTCTGTCAAACTGTTATTTAAATAAACTTTGATGCCCTCCAAATATTTTAATATAAAATGTCAGTTCATCTGCCTTTTTATTTTCTTACGGTTTTGCAGTATTGAGTTGTCTGAATTTAGAATATGTTGTCGTTTTCTGTACTTCTCCCTGTTTTGTCTATTGACTGCTGTGTGGTGCATGTCTATTCAGTCAGTGTTCATTATTAAAGCAAACATCTTGTGATATCACTTGCTTTATGGAATGGTTCTCATGTAATGCATGTGTCAATACTGTGATTCTTTAAACATTTTGTGCTAACTGTATATCTTTTGGGATGATAGAAGACTAAGTTATTTGACTTTGGTCTTTAGTTTTAAGCAGAAATTTAAAAGCATGTGTTAAAATTTGTCTATCAGGTTACTGATTTGGGAAATTACTTTAGGTATAAAAAAAAAAAAAAAACTTGTATGATTCTTGAAATTTTAAAATTTGTAATATCTAATGAATTCCTATACTTTTATTTGGTATTTGTTTCTAGACTGTCAGATTTTATTATCCAATATTTTCACAAAATTGGTAATAACCAATTGATGTTGGTAATGTTTTCAGAATATATTTATGATAAATATATCGTAGAAATTTCAACCTCTGTTTTTATTAGGAATATTTATAATAATGTATTTGCTGTTGTGATTTTACATAACTTAAGGGCATATATATATATATATATATATCTAATTATTGAGATTTACTTTTCAATTTTAGATTGCCATAAACTACTCAAAAAAAAATGTAAAGTTAAGTGATCTGAATACAATGTTGCAAAAAAAAAAAAAAAAAAAGTAAGTTGAACAAACATTAGAAAATTTGAGTGATGGGTGGGAGAAAAAAAATATGTAGGAGTAATAAGCAAGAAAAGTTGTTTTACTATCAAGAAAATATTTAATGAAGCTGTTAATGTAAATTTAGAAAAACTAGAGACCTGAAAGCAACAAAAGTAAAATCCTTTTCAACAAACATCACAGAGAGAAAAATGGAAATTGGGTGAAGGAAATGAAAAAACTATTCAACAGTAATTTTGGGCGATTAATAATTGACCTAAAGGCTAGACTAGAAGTTAGTTTCTTCATGGGAATAGGCAACCAACATGACTTAAAAAGACAATAGTGGGGAAACAGTATTATTCTGGGTTAGTATTGTAGGCAGTATTAGGTTGGTGCAAAAATGTCGTTTTCTCACATGTAAATGTGAGGAAACGACATTATTTTTGCGCCAACCTAATAAAATCATAATTTCCTTGAAAGTGGATGATAGTGCTGCGATAAATGCAGAGAATTATTATAAGTTCTTAGACAAAATTTTTTTGAGTGTTACTGTTCATAATCTAGAAACTTGAAGCTAAAGAATATATTCATGCAAGAAATGCCCTTTCATATTCTGTAAAGTTGAATATTGTCCACCTTGCCCCCAAAAGGTTTGAAAGGCACCAAATTAATGGAATGGATCACAGCCTCCAGATATTGATCCAATGGAAAAATTTGTGATCCATCATTAAGATATTTTTCGAAAGTAATATTGAAAGGAGAAAAGTTGAGAAAAAAAAATCAATTGTAGAAAAACTGCTAATGGTTATAGAATGCCAAGAGTTTCATATTTACAAGTCAATAATTTATTCCATTATATGGAATATTGTATTAAATAATGTACTTCAGCTTATATCTTTGATTTATTTACAAATAATTTATATTGTATTTACTTTGCATAATATATTGAGACTCTTCCCCCAAAACAAGCCCTGAATATTTTTAATATTATAAGCTGAAACTGATGATATATTGTATAAATATATCCTAAAAATCTAACATCTAAAATTTTGTGAAAATATTAACTTGCATAAAAAAAAAAAACTTGTTTGTATCTCTAATGTAGATATGTATATGTGTACACACACATCTATGCCTTAAAAATATGGTTAATTTTTTTTAATTTTAATGGCTTTTTTTTTTTTTTTTTTGTGTAAATTAGTAAAATCCAATAAATTGGAAAAAATTTCCACTGTCTTTTGTTTGACTAAAATACTTGCTATTGTTTTAATTCCAGAAAAGTCAAGTCTTCTTACATATTTCTAATATTTTAATTTTTTGTTTTCATTGCAGAGGCTGACTTAAGATCAATCTCGCTTGAAGAACGACCCCAAGATGACAGCCAAATATCCTACCACAGCAACCTCTCAGATAACCAGTCAGATGTTGACCCTTTAGGCTACCCGCTGCTAACACTGGATGAGTGTGGCACCATTGGTGCTGCTGGTAATGGTGCCGAGTCTGTTTCTTTACCTGGGACTCCTTCAAGTAGTACGGAAGGTTCCAGCATGGGTAGTCGTGGCAGTTCCCAGTTGCTGTTGCCACACCTTCCACCAGATGACGACAAGCAGCTCAGTGAACAAGTATGAAACATCACCATGGAAACTGAGTAGGCATCCCACCTGAATTTTTTTTTAATTTAGCCATCCCCAAATGATCAGTAATATTTGTTTACCAGGTATCTGTATCATTATTTTTTGCTTCTTGTCTAAATGTAGCTTATCGAATGCTGTCCACCCTCCCGGCTGCTTCCTTTTTAGGTGAAGGGGGACAATAGCTGACAATTCAAACAGCAATAAAATTGGTGGCCCAGTGGCATGTATTGCATTTTCAGCAAATGTTTAAAAAGCCCCCTTTCATTAGCTTTTTGCTATTATCAGCTTTTAATATCAAAATGCTTTAAAAACTTCCAATGATGCCATGAATTGAAAATACATTGTAATGATTCATTTAATAACACCCCCCCACCCCACTTTGACACAAATGACATGTCTGACAGTTGTTACTTGCGATCTTTGAGAATGTGAAACTTTTTTTTTTACTCTAGTCAATGTTCTTAAGCAGAAATAAAGATGGACCTTCTTTATATGAAACAGAATTGGCCTTGACTTTTTTTTTATTCAATCGGGACTGAGTTTTTAAAGAATCAGATGTAAAATCCAATAAAGAACATGCTCTTGTCATTGTAGCCATCCCCTTTACTTTTTATGTGGTTTGTTTTTCCTTCTATTTGATAATGAACACTTTCATCATAAAAATGAGCTTTTTTTATATGGCAAACCCAAACTTATTGTCTACAACTAAATAATCTTCTGTGTCTAAGAAAAAATATTTTAACCATGAGAATTTAAATTTGTTTTTATATAGAACTATTTTTTTTAAATTTACATCAAACATGTGTACATATAAATGTATATTAACTTCTCTAATTGTTTCATAAATTGGAAGCAGTGTTGAACCTGGTCAGTACTTAGATGGGAGAATCACTAGGGAACACCTCCTACAATCTAAAATGTTTCAGCTTTAAATAACCCATAAAGGGTTGATGAGATAGATATATATATATATATATATATATATATATATATATATATATAAAACAAAACTAGAAAGATTGTGAAATAATTTTTTCTTCTCGTCTGAAATAAAAATCACTTTAACAAGGCTCCCCACCTCTTTTTACAAACTCTACTTGATGTGAAAATATGTATATATTTTTAAACAGGATGAAATTATTACTCATTCGAGTTTTTTTTTTTTTTTTCTTCCTTCTGGAAAAAGTTTTATATAAATTTAGCATAACAAAAAAAAAAATCAAAACTTAAGGTTTAGCTTAACTTTATCAGCACTACTTCTTTCAATGAGTCCTTAGCTCTATGCATGTTAATAGAATCACTGACACTAATGTGTGTATTTACATATCTAAGCAAAATTGAAAGGAACAAGATGACTTTAAATTATTAAGTGAATTGACCAATTTTAAAAAGTTTGACAAAGTTTAATCTTTTGAATTTTCTATATTTTTCTAAGTACAATTGGATGACATTTTAAAGAATTGTCTCTTATCAGATAAAAAGGATAGTTAATACTTCTATCCTTATGATAGAGAAATAATAAAATTTCAATTAAAATAACCTCCCCCCCCCCTTAATGTTTTATGAAAAAAAAAAAAAATTCATTAATACTCTCAATGTTTTGATAAATTAAACCATTAATCTAGTTGCTCTTAAAAATTAAATTTATCTGGTAAATAAACAATCATAGATTTCATGATGCAGACGGGAAAGCATGATTGAATTAGTTTAAAAACCATTCAGTTAAAAAAAATGAAACTTGGTTTTGTGAATATCACAATTATTTCAAAATAAGCTTTGACAAGGAATGAGACAACAAAATATTACGCACATGTCCTGAAACAAATTAAAGTTTGTACAAGTCTTGGAAACTTAAAAATCTTGGAATTTTCTAAATTGTGCATATCACATATCCTATTTCTCAATTCAATAAAATGTGAAATCCAGCTTTTTTTTTTTTTAAGTCAGTAATATTAGGCCAATTATTGTAAACAGTGGTTTGTGACCTTGTAGTTAGTTTTGTATTTTCTCGTCTAAGTGACGAGAATATGAAGGTATGTCTTCTAGCTGCTACCTTTACTCAGCAAGAAAAGAGGAAAAGCAGAGTGTCAGAGGTAGGATAAATTAACTCATTGAATTTGTAGTTGAAAGGAAAATAGATTTTTATAGTAATAAAATACATTTTAGTAGGATCTCAAAATTTATCAGTGTTTTTTCTTAAATATGAACAATTGAAGACACGTCAATTTCAAAAGTCCTTTTGATTTCTAGTTAGAACTCACCCACCAGCTATCTATGTGTAAACTATGTTTGTCTAAATTGTTGCCAAAAGTAAGTTTGAGAAACAAATTTGACCCAAAGAAAAAAATAGATGGGGGAGGATGATAGGATAGAAAATGTGTCTTTGGAAAAATAAGAATGCTATTTTTAAAGCTTGCCGGCTAATAATGACCTATATCTCTAGCTTTTTGTTGTGGAAAAATGATGAAATATTAAAACTTATTTGGCTTTACTTTTGTATTTCTGCCATAGAGAGCTAGAAAATGTACAAACTAGATATAAGGCCATGTCATCATATTTGTGAACTTAATTAAAAACATGGAAAAATGTCCCCCAGACCAAGTCCTTCTTTTGTGCTGTCAAACATGAATAACAATTTTAGTGAAACGTCAGATTTTTGTGTCTGTTTCAAAGGACATTGATATTTTACTGTTGCTTCCTTTCCATGCAAATGATCTTTTTATCATGATACTGTTAAGATTTGTAAAGGAAGAGAATGCTAAAATGCTAATTCACATTTTCCAAACTGAATGAATTTGTAAGAATTTTGTCATCCTTTTAGAATTTTAAATCCTTTATAAAAGTTCACTTATATGGCTGAACTTTATGGAAAAAAAAAAAAATCCATCATAGAAGACAATCTACAAACAAGTCTGATTGTACTGACTGATGACATCATCACAGAATTCAAGGAGGAGGCTGCTGGAAATATTGCTTTTAAGAATTTCAGCAAGCATGAAGACTGAACATTTTATTCTAATCTGTCTAGCAACAAAGAATATCAAAAACTGGAAAGTTTTCACAGATTGAGGCCTGCCCATGACAGTTTCTCAGTCAATAAGGAAATTTCCAGACAATATGAAACAGCAGACACTGGTCACAGTGCATTATAATAGACTATCTGGGAATGTTGCCATGACTAAGGCTCTTCTCTTCAAATGCCAGAACAGTATGCAAGCAATAGTTAAAAAATAGAAAAAGTTGGACAAAAACAGAAATCCATGCCCCCCCCCCAAAAAAAAAAACACAAGCTTGAAAGTTGCATATAAGATTTGCTCAAGTCAGCTATGTGGAGAAAGCTGAGCAGACTTAGAACTTCACACAAGTCCAATGCCATGCAAAGATCTGCAAAAGACAAATCCAGAGATATCAAAGTTAGAAGAGGAGCTGAATGCTAAATTAAATGAACTGAAAAAAATGTTATTCTGTTCTGTGCCATGTGCAACAAAAGCCATGAGTAGTAGGGATAGCTTAAATGTGTAATCTTTTTGTGAAACTTTCTATTTGGAGTTTTGTTCATTAAAACCATTATGCTTAACTTCACAGGGAATGTTCAGCAGTCAAGAATTTTTGGGACATTCACAAATCATGAGTAGTCCAGATAGCTGGAATGTGTAGTAGTAAGAATTAAAGTGTGTAATTCAAAATTTTAAATTCAAAAAGTGCACCAAACTGTATAGAATACTACACAAAATGTGTAACCTAACCAGGTCTGCATTCAGTTGTGTTTTCGACTTCAACACTTGGATTTCTTCACCGATTTCAACTGATCCTTGTGACATGGATTATTGGAACCAGCTGTAGCTTTGCTTATCTGTCAACTATTAATAGATAAATTACAAAGTTTGTGTATATATATATATATATATATATATATATATGTGTGTGTGTGCACAAACACACGTGTTAGAGTCCTTGAAAAGCCCTGGAATTTTTTTTTTTTTTTTTTTTTTTTTTTTTTTTTTTTACACTTACTAATGTGCGAGAACCCTGTGAATCAGTTGTTTTACTCTTTGCATAAGTTTTGTCAATTGTAAAGTTAAGAGAGAAAAGATAAAAAATAAAATTTTAGTTTTGTTTTATTATTTTAAAAGAAAATTTACAATTCACATCAAGCTTACAGCTCCATTCATCAGGAGAGGAGGCTACATTTTGTACAGAAAATGACCCAAATTATGGTTAATACATAAAAATAATTTTTTTTAAAATTTTTATTCCAAGATAAGTTAAGGAAGAGAGACTTTCTGGAAATGTAAGAAAGCTCTCTAGCCAAACAGCAAGACACAAATTTTGTTCATTAGAGATTCTAATTTGCTGCTCAAGACTTCAACCAAGAAAGCAGTTTCCATGAGTCAAGTAGAAGAGTATAAAGATGGAAAAAAATATTTTGGCTGGGGATATCAAATATTGCCTGAAATCACGTGTCTATCTTGGGAAAAAAAAAAAAAAAAAAAAAAAAGTCTCCATAATTCATTTTGGGGAGACTTCAGAAATAGGTGTATATGGGGAGGGGGAATGACATTGTGTCTGCTTTGTTAAAATGTGTCTCAATTGTTGGAAATACCAGTGTCCGAGCAGTTGTCACTTGTGGTCACATTTCATGAAGGTCACTGGCCAACAACCTCTCCTCCTCCAGAAAAAGAGGAGGGGGCTGCTGCCAGTGGTGGAACAGCTACTATAAACGTGGACATCGAAGTTCAAGAGGCAGCCAAACGTTGTAGTGGGCCCTCTAGGTAATTGGCTAGAGCTTGTAGCTGGCAAAGAAAAATAGATTAAGCCATAAATTAACGTTTGTTTACAAAAAGAAAACATTCAATTAAAATGTTGGAAAAGCATCTTTATATCCAAGAAAGTTACAAGATTCTGGCACAGTTAAAAAGAAAAATGAAGTGAATTGAAAATGTAGTTTTAAGTACATAATGTAATGAAACCTGTTAAAACATTGTGATAAGACCTAAATAAATGTAGAAGTGAAATTTGAACCAATAAGAAAACGAAAAAGCTTCTTCAATTCTGCAACTTGTAGATAATTTAAAAACTTTATACTTGGGTTCTGGAGTACCTTCCCATTGCATTAAGAGTACATGACACCTGCAGCAATATGTTGATGAAATGAGGCAATATTTGCTACCACCCATAGCCATGTGTTTTTTGTTTTTTTAATACTAGAATTTACCCAAATCAAAATTTGAGAGTCACTCAAGGTACAGGGCTATTGTTAAAACAATAATGATTGAATGAGGTGTGTGATATGAATTAAAGAGAAAGTTTTTGAAAGTGAAGATTAATAGGATAAGGAGAATAGATAACAGTTGATTCTTGACTTGAAAAGGTGAGGATTGTTGTGTTCAGGGAAGCATCCATGGAAGGGTCTATTTCAGAAATTGGAAATTCTTGGAGAGAGGAAAAAAAAAAAAAAGCTGTCAGATATTTTTCTTTAATCACATGAACTTATTAAAATCCAAACTACGAAATGAAATAAAACATTTTAACAAACTTCCTTACCTTGGCCTTTAACATTCCAAAATCGACAGTTTCCTTAGCATAAATACACAGCAGTAAATTACCAACACATGTGATGGCAACTTTGCCTTCCTGTAACAGAAAATTCTTTCATTAATGACATGGCAATAAATAAACAGTAGAAGCTGTCAAAGAATAATTGTCTGCAACTCATTTTACTGTAAAAGCTATTGATACTATCATAGCTTCAATTCCCAAAATAACAAAATGTGTGAAAGATGAATACATGAATGGATGCCGTCAGCCTTCCAGAACAACAGATGAGAGTTCAGTAAATTCCAAAGTTATTACTGAACAACCTGCACAAGTGAATTCTTTAAAGTGATCAATTGCCTGTGACCTACAGTGCACACTCTGCATCATAGCACCATGTCCTGCATTGGTGCACTGTGTGCCACATGTCCGATGAGGTTACAATCACAGACTTTTTTGGAATAGGAGTTTTTCTTTTAGCTACATGTTGGCTGTTGGCTCCTATAAGAAACTCATCTGCCCTTTGCCAACTCTCTCCAGGCTGGTTTGAATTCAGGGTTTTCCTTCTAGACTGCTTGCCAATCAAGGCTATAGGCCCAGTTTTTTCCGTTATATACTCATACCTTTCCCAGTGATATTTAATATGAAATGTAACAAACTCAACTGGAATTTGAACTCTGTTCTGATTTTTTAATTCCAAGCCATTGTCTATTACACCACCTGCAAATCCAAGCTTATAGCCATATCATATTGAAACACTGATTCTCATCTGGTCATTGAAATTAAGCAACATCAAGCCTGATCAGTGCCTAGATGGGTGACTGCTGTAAGCTTGGAGATTTTATATATATATATATATATATATATATATATATATATATGCACACAAAACTTATAAACGCTATCTCTGATATAAAGCACTCTTCTAAATATACCAAATTTTAAACTGTATCTCGGTCAATTAGTATACCAAGATGAATAAAAATTCATCCAGATTCAAACTCCAGTCCTCAACAGTCTTTTCTTCTCCATTGTGATATTCCAGCTTTGAATGATGAAAAATATGTACATCTGCCTTGTAGAACAATCCCCATTCATAGATCCTTTACACACTGACTCATAGTGGTGAACCCAAGTCTCATCTCCTGTGACTATTCTGCTTAAGAAGGTGCTATCTGTATTGTACAGTTCTAGAATTTCTTGTACCTGTATACCGTCTGTCAACATTCTGGGAATACTTTGCAGACACCTTTCAGTAGCAAAGAGACTGCAGTAAACTGCATGCATCCCATGACTCACTTGAACGCATTTGGTTTTGCAATAGTAATTCTTCTGTCAGCTGTAATGAAAGCATCAGCCTGTTTGGGTTTATCTTCATTCACACCAGCAGCTGGCCTGCTACTGCAAAGCCTATCACTAAAGTCAATTTCACCTTTCTCTCTAGAAAGGTTATTAACGATAACTGGCCCATTTCTTTGCAACCTTTCCAAAAACATTCACTAAACATCTGTGAATATTTTACAGCACGCTATTTCCAAAAACAGAAAATCTTATAACAGCTCTTTGCTTTCTACATGTGTCCAGACAGGGCAACCATTTTGAAAGAGGATTATGAAGAGTAAAAGAGAAGGTAACTACATAAATTTTTTCATAGGTTTTTTTATAGAGCTTTATAGGGGGGAACCCCCCCCCCCAAAAAAAACAAGCAGACTTTCTGATTAATACTTAAATGAGAATGAGCATTGCTTCTAAGCTAGTGTGTGTGTCCTAATTTTTAATAATTTGTTTTATTTAATACTCAAGTAATTTTATATTGACATATTTTCCATTTCCTGATATGACAAAAACTATAAAATATATCCTACCTTAATGATTCACAGAATATAGTAAGAAAAAATTCCTAACATCTTAATAGATAAGAGGTTCATCAGATAAAATATGCAATAAATAAATTTTTCTTAAAGAGGAAAAGAAAGATGTTGGTAATAAAAATGATTATCTTTAACATATGGTAAATGATTTGCCATAATTTGAAATGTTACTAAAGGACATGTTTTTCAGCAATATGAAGATAAAACCAGCTTATTTAAGTAGTAGTGTTGTTTATACATGGTCTGATCAAAAAGTATTGGGACTGGTGCTACAAAAAGAAAACTACATCACATATCAATTTGGAATTTAATCTCTTTCAAAGTAGTTCCCTTCTGAAGCCATACTCTTTATCCAGCATTGTTTTCATTAATGGAACTATTCTTGGAACTCCTTTTTTGGGATAGCAGGCAACTGCTTTATCATATTCTCTTGGATTTCGTTGACATCTTGTTCAGGTGAGAATTGATATTTAGAAAGAGGAAAAAGTTGAAGGGGAGATATCTGGGGAATATAATAATTGTCAGACTTTGAGAATGTTGTGCTTGGCCAAAACCTGCTGTACTGAAAGGGCAGATGCATTGTCATGGTGAAGTTGCCACTCACTGGAATTCTGTCCTTTTCTGACGAACAGCATCCCGCAAATGCTGCAACGTCAATGTAGTATTCCTTTTATTGTCTAACCAGGTAGAGCATACTCATAATGAAGAATGCCCTTGCAGTTGAAGAAAACTGTCAACAGGATCTTCACATTGCTTCAACTTATTTATGATTTCTTCAGTTTTGGAGAGTTGGGGTCTTCCACTGCAAAGACTGAGCCTTGGTTTCAGAGTCTTAGCCATAGACCCATGATTATGTCCATTTTCAAAATGTTTTCATCTTCCTTGACACAATCAAAATCTTTTTGGTAAACTGAAAGTAGTTTTGGCACAAACTTGGCAGATATAGCCAAATCTTCAGTTAGAACGGACTGAATTGAAGCAAACCTTAACTAATGTTCACATCCTTTAACAACTCATGAATGGTGATTCAACAATCTTTCTAAACAGCTGCATACACATCTGCAATGCTTTCAACAGTTCTTCTGGTTGCAGATTTCCAAGAACATGTGTCACTGTTGACATTTTGTCAACCATCTTGGAAATGTTTGAACCACTCATACACTTGTGTCTTATACACTCCTCTCCATAGACCTATGCAAAGTTGCAAAAAGTGTACATGCATTTATCAAACTTTTGGCAAAATTTGATGCAGATTCTCAGCTCAATTTTTTTCTACCATGGTCACTAATGGAATCTCTCGTACGGTGAGATGACCACACTCTACACAATTTCTTTTCAAGCACTGCTTTAAACAATGGAAGTAAATGAGAACATTATAACTTCAAGGTCAATCTGTGCCAAGTGGCTTCATTTTGCTCTGTTACCATAGCAAAAATCCTAATACTCTTTGATCAGACCTTGTATTTGACTAACAAAAATGTTAAGACAAAGCTTCTAAATGAATATTAGCTTCTGCCAACTCAGGCTTAAACAAAAAAAAAAATATGTAAAAAATGCTGTAGGAAGGTTTGTAAGAATTAATATAAAAATGATTATGTTTCCAAATTCATTAATTACAAACAAAAATTTACTAAGTTTAGAGATTTCTAAGAGAAAAAAAAAATAAGAAAATTTATTAATCATAATACTAATTTTAATTTAAGTGAAGTAATATTTGATTCTTATTCCAATCTCCACTATTTCTTTATTAAAATTTTCAATTTACTTGAGTAAATCAGTATCTGCTTAATAATAAAAATATTGTTTATCCAAGAAGTAATGTTTGTTCTAAATAAAATGCAACAATCAAATGGTGGAAATATACCAATGATATTTAGACATAAAATGCTTTTTAATGTGACAGAAGTGGCTTAAATAAAACACGGTAAAAGGTAAACTTTGAGAAATAAAATACTTTGGCAAGAAACCTTTTAAACTTGGAAAAGAAGCAAGTCTTTCTAGTGTACTTATTTTTTTCAAGCACTTGTTAGCAGACAATTGATACAATAATTGCAAAACCCATTGCATAACAAATGGAAATATGACAACACATCAGGGTTAGATCAACTTAAATAATTTTCTGACTTCAGGACAC
>OZ010576.1:30439240-30599240 GCA_963932145.1 Acanthosepion lycidas
TACGTTATTTTCTATTTGTGATTCCGATTAATCATCCTATAACTAACACATGACAAATGTCACAATATAATCAAAATTAATCTTTCTGAAAGAAGTTAAAACTCAAGCCTCTAATGACAAGAAATGAGACCAATTTTTCAGGCTACTCAATAAACTGCTATCAGAATTTAAAGTTAAGAGTCCAACATATTGAATCACTTTCATCTTATCAATATGAAACATTTTGAGATGAAAAAGTAAAATGTCTTTCATCACAAACATCCTATCAGCTGTTTTCCTACCTTATAATCAAATAAAACCTTTTGTTATTATTCCTGGTTTGTGTTGTCTATAGTGGACCTAAATATTTACTCCTTCATAAAGAAAAAGACTTTATATATTTTTTAATAAAAAGAGATGGAAAATGAGGCAGTGGGCAGGTTTTCTTCACACTAAAAAGATTTTATTGTTGCAAAGAATGTACCATTAATATAGAATAAAAAAGCAACAATAAGATAAAAATAAATTATGTACTGATATTCAGAGAACTTAAAATGATTACTAGGTTACTTATTTTAATGCACCACTTTACTTACAATTATTGCCCTGTGATGCAAGTCTGTGCATTATTTAAACAAATTAGCAGTAAATAATCAACAGTGCATTCTTATAGCTGACTTCCACTGATATTGCCAACTGTTTTTACATTTACATAGCAAAGTAATCATTCTAAGTAACATGGTTAATTGAAATAAGTGCTGCATAATTGGTTATAAATAAATTAGTCAAAATGAATAAATATGGTTTAAAGAAGAAAAAATTAAAACTACTGCATCTACTATTACCAGGTGTAAAATGGAGAAAACTTAAAAAAACATTGACTAGATATGTCAAGATACAGGATTAGAGCAGAATAGCATCTGCCTGATTAATTTTCATAGCCTGAAGTTATTCATGTCAGAGGCTCTCAAAGAAAACAGATGTAGTTTCAATCTATTAGAAGCTAATTGCTTATTTCAAATTTATACTGTTTGCTTACCAAACCATTGCTTGGTTGGCCATCATTCCAATGAGGTCTATAGTTCTATAGAATAGATTTTTTTTTTTTAGAAATTCTTGATAAAATACAAAGAAGAATCTACAATGTTATTGGTCCTGGCATCTCAGCTTCAGTTACTTTCCCACTGCCATAGCAACATAGCTTCCATGTGTCTTTTCTATAAATATTTTCATGGTAATTGTCCTGATGAACTTTCCTCTTTGGTCTTTATGAATTTAAGTGCAGTACTAGATTGGCAGCTAGGTCTCATTTTATAGTTGAAATTGCTAGATGTAACTAAGTTTTATGCTAGCAGTTTTTTCTCTCCCACTCCCACTTGTGGAAATCTCTTCCAGTTTCTTGCTTTCCAGTCAATTTTGATCATCAAGGATTTAAATGCAACGTCAACTGTTATCTTCCGTCTTCTTAATTCCTGCTCTTTTATTGTTCTCTCACATTAATAATGCTTTTCTTTCCTTATATTATCGCACACTCAGTAATCCCTTATGTCTTCATGCTTGGCTTGGGATGAAATGATTTAAAAAAAAAAAAAAAAAAAAAAATTTTTGAGATTGGATGGGTCTTTGTACAATGGGACATCACAGCTGGTGGCCTTTTTGATTACAGGAGTTGCAAGAAAGATAAGATTTACCACCTACCTGATTTAGGGGACCCACTCTAGGTTTAAAATCAGTTGTCCATCTCATAGAAAACCTAGTCTGTCTTTCTATTTATACATAACTAGAGGGAAGAAATGGATTAATGCCTTTCCCAGGGATATTGATACAAAGTTAACACAAGCAACCTTGGCTAAAACTAGAGCTTGATTCTATTTTCCCCACAGCAGTAACTGTTATGCCACTTTGCATCTCCTTTGCAGTACTCAATAAAAAATGATTGGAGAAAAAAAAAAAAAAAAAAAAGTTCAAGCTATGATCAATATGAAAATTGAGAACAGGATTAATGAAAAGCAATGCATAAACATCATAGGCATCACACCTTGTATTAGTTCCTATTATTTTTTTGATTTAGCAAAGGATGTGTAAACAGCTTTATGTAAATGTACAACTTCCCACTTAGGTCTTTACAACTTTTTGAATGAAACTTGTATGAAATTTAAATTAAATAAAAATAAATGACAATCTTTAAACAAATCTTTCATTGTCAACCCAAAAATTTATTTCAAGCTAGAACTAACCTGCTAGAAGTGTTATTATAAACATTTTTATGGGCAGTATATTTATCAATAGTGTGTTTTTTTTTGTTTTTTTTTAAATTTAAAACATTGTAATGCAATTAAGAGAGAAGCATCCAATTAAAAATAGCAAACCTGTTTACTTAACTGAATTTTTTAAAAAATATATAAATTCTTTAAAATACAAAGATAAAGCTATTTATTTTGCAGTGGAAGTTTAAAGAAAACTACCAGCACATTTCAAAAATCAAAACAGGAAAGACCTATTATTTCTACACATCTTAGTGGTTGACATGTTAACAAGTGCTAGCTGATAATAGCTCATAGGAATACTTCTCCATTCAATAATCTAATGTTAAAATAAATGATTACTTTTTTTTCTTTCACTTTGTTTAATTGCACACACCATTTTATTAGATAAGACATGGTCAATTATTATTACTGTGGTTTCGAACAGCCTATTCATTGCTATTGAATGTTTGAGTAAAGTTTCATTAAAAAAAAAAAAAAAATAAATAAAAATAAAAATTAAATACTATTCAATAGTTCATATTGCTTCATCTAATACACATAACACTATTGTTGAGTGTAAAACAAAAACAAATATGATACTGATAAAGCTTGTGGATTGAAGTTATAGGTTTAAAGGTTAGATTTGGCTTCCTGCAAAAACTGTTCAGTCCTTGTAGCTTAGTAGTTAAAGCAGCTGAGCATTCACCAAGCTCTCTCTCTCTCTGAGGCAAAAAGAGCACAAATTTGAATCTCACTTAGATTTTATCTTTTGTGCGCAATTTGTTGCCAAAAGACATTTCATTTTTAAAATTTCCAGTCTGACTGTCTTTTTAAAAAGATTTTTTTTGCTCACAAAAATCAATTCTAGAAATTTTTTAAAACAAGTAAAAATTGTATAGCCCTTAAGCTTAATTGATAAATTATGTTTTACTAAATTTTTTAAAGGAATGTTTTACTAAATTTAATCACTAATGAAATAAACAAAAACATTTAATCATTAAAATTTAATTATTTAAATTTAATAAGTTGGCAAATTGAACATTATATTTTTAATAACTAGAAACAATTTCTTTTTTTATATAAATATGCTCCACTTGATGTAATGTAAATAATTTTTTTTTCTTTTTATATAAAAATTTACTTCAATGTTCCTTCCTTCTAATAGCACAAGATTTATGGAAATAGCACTGATCAATACGGAATTTTTTCCTCTATAGACCATTTTACATTGAGCATACCTAACATGAAACTAAGAAAGTAAACAAACTATTAAATAACTAAGTAAAGCTGGAGATTCTAATTCTAAATGCATATTAGACTCGAGTCACTTGACTAATCTTTACTAGACATGCAGAAAACTGGTGGTGGTTTATTGCTCACTTACTAATTAATCATTTTTTTTTTTTTTTTTTTTAAATGAAAATAATTGAATTAAATTTCATAAACAATGACTAAATTAATAAAAATAATAAAATGATGTTTATAAATTTTGTAAGAGTAGACTGGAATTAGCTTCAGGAAAAAGAACTGACAGACAAGTTTACAGAAAATGTGATATGATAGTGAAACATTTTTTTTTTAAACAGGAAAATACTTGTCTCTACCCTTCTGACCCTATTATACTTCTTATAGAATTTGGTTTCTTGTTCTATAATTTTCACACACACTTCCCCAGCAAATTTATACCAATCAACTTATGTATTTTGACTACCCAAGTTTCCTTTGCACAATGTTTTGGAGTACTTTGTTTATCCAGTAAAGCTTTAGTATCTTTTCTAGCTTCAAGTGTAAACCAATTGTTCTAACTAATACACTTACTGAACCAACAATTTCTACTATTACACTTTCTATAAACTTATACGAATTATCATTTTATTTGATTACTTTTACTCTTTTCATTCAAGCAGGATATTCATTTTGTTATTGTCGTTTAGGAAATTTGTTCCATTAAAAAAACAAAAACGACAGTTACTTAGTAAGGAGTTGATAAAGGACTACTGCTAAGCATGCCTGGTAAATGGTAATTAAACAATAGATTGCCTACTTTTCATTATTCTAAAAACAAGACAGGTGAGAAAATCTAGATAACTAAAAATGTAAAAGTTTGAATTGGATTGATATAAAATAAAAATGTACATCCTTAAAATTATGACCATACATGTATATTCAAAAGATAACGGAAATTTTACTAAAATGCAAGAAAGCAATATAGGTATGATCACTGAATGTTGGAAAGATAATGAACTGTATATTAATGTAACAAAAAATCAGTTTAATAATTTATACTGTTATATATATTATGTTTCTACATAATAAAAAAAAACTTGGTAAATTTTCATTTTAACACCCGAGCGTCATTCACTGACGAATTATTTTCTTTCAGAAATTAGTACGCGCTTCCGTAAAGCGATTTTTTTGTACTTAATTTAAGAAGAAAGTTAACTTTCAAATATATGTAAACATCGACAAATAAAAGAATAACAAAAGAAAAAACACCTAACCCTAATTTGAAAGTTAACTACAAGGAATTACTCTGTGAAGGAAGTAAATAGGCCCAAATTACGTCCACCAACAAAATTCTGAATTACTTATCAATAAGCCGGTAATGGCTGACGAAAGACCAGGAAAAAGTTCGATTTTTTTCGGGTCGTTAACATCCAAAAAGGTAGGTTTCTTTAATAATTAAAGAAACCTACCTTTTTTGGATGTTAAAGTTTAATTGTTGATTCGAGTTCATTTGCACGGAAATAAGACCATTTTGGAAAAATTTGCAGGGATATTAGCGCTCGGGTGTTAAAATGAAAATTTACCAAAACTTTTCAGGTATATTTTTATCATTTTAAGATTAAGATTTATTAGAAACGGTTTACCTTATAGTTAGATAAAAATTTTCTTACGGTAAAAATGGGTTTGATCAAAATGTCAACAATTTACATAAGTGCAGTTGTCTCCCTTGCACATTCAATTATACTGAGACTCGTAAAAATTTACAACCTGAGATTTTTTTTAAACAATTGTTCTTATTTAATCATTAATTTAACATTCGTTAATTTATATCAGGAGGGGATACATATCAAAATTCCAGTTTCACAGAGAAGGAAAAAATAGTGTCAACAAAGGAGTGTTTTGTAAAATATCAAGGATCTTCTTTTAAGAGTTGCTAGTGAAATCGTTTCAAGAATGGAAAGTTAACAGTTTACAATTAAAGGGAGACAATTCGTTAGATATGAGTCAGTCTGCTTATCATTTTTATTAAAAAGATAAGTGAAATTTAATTCAATAGTAAACAATGATAGATGCAGCTATGTAGAGAAATGATAGCCACAGACTCCACAAAAGATTACAAAACAATACAAGTAAATGTTACAGGCTATACATCTAAAAATTATTTAAAAAAAAAAAAAAAAAAAAAAAAAAAAGTTCAGGCAATAAAATCTATTTAAAAAGAGATTGTGTTTTAAAATCTGACCCCACCATAAACCAATAATCTATTCAATACTTCGGCACAAGACCATGGAGAATACAGATGACGATTCTGCCATTTAAACAATTATTGATGAAGGTTTTCGGGGGGGGGGGGGCACAGTTATTTTAGTGCCATTATTTTCTAATGAATGTAATCTTTAATAATCGATAAATCAATTGTTACCATAATACGTAGGAATTTTATATTTATAAACAAAGACATATAGCAATTATTAAATATCAAACTATCATTTAAAAAAAAAAAAAAAAAAAAAAAAACTGAAATTTACTTAGACTTCCTTTGAATCAAGAAATGGTAAATAAATATCACAGAGAATCAATAAGTTAGTGAAGTTGAGCACATTTTTTTTTAATTAATGAATTCAGTTAACGTAGATATTACCTAAACAGGTTTACTTTCTTTAATTGCTGTTGTATTTTTGTATGCAAGCTTGCAATGATGCAAATTTTGCTCCCAATTTTATTATCCTGTCTTTTGTAAATACTTCATTTAGTTCATTACTTCAATTTCAATCATTTGATTTCGATGATTTGTTGAATTTCTCTAAGATTCCGTCTTTTGTCATATACTCTTGTTGAATATATGAATGTTGTTCTTCATTCTTTGCATAAACGAATACTACACACACAAGGTAACAGAAGACGCTAACCTTAGGACTTAATGGCGACTCTTTGCACAACACTAAATTTAAAAATGACTATAAAACAACAATTTGAGACACGTACAACACAAAGTTGGCATTGAAAGCACAATAGTAATAGAGAAAAAAAAAATCAATACAGAATCAAAGATCAAGGAACACAATACGTGGTATATAGTCACAAATGTAAACAAGTTTTGGGGAACATTTTTGTTAACCTGAACCATTTCTCAGTTAAATGTTCAGCTGATGATCTGGAAATCGAAAATAAATGAAAAGAAAAAAAAAAAAAAAAAAAAAAAAAATCAAAACTAAAAAATGAAGCTGTCAAGCTTTAACTGTCGAAACGAGTTTAAGGCTTTTCCCATAACAATACACAGGAATTAAAATCACGAGCCATGGATTTTTTTTTTTTTTTAAATTACGTTTTAAAAACATTTTTTCAACTCTAATAACGCAAACGGGATACATAATAATGCATCGACCAAATAAATATGTAAATTTTCCCATTCTAATAGCAACTAGTTATAGTTGGCAATAACAAATAAAATTCTTATGCCTTCAATAAGAACTAGTTAAAAAAGGTAGTTCAGGTAGTGAAAAATTGACTTGTTAGGTTTCTTATTTTTTACGATTTATTATTCCCATTTTCATATGTAAAGAAAGACACAGGTTATAACTGGATTTTCAAAGACAACTGATAAAATAAAATTATCACACTATAGAAAATTTAGAATCATAATTTTAGCAAATAAATGATATGGAATAAAAAATTTTACGTCATTTTTTAGACAGATGATCGACAGTTCATTGTCGACACTAGAGATATAACAATAAAATCATAACCAAAATTTAGCACTTACTTGAGATACTCAAAATTTTCCTTGCATGGAAGAGATTCAGAAAATACTTACAGTGTGCTTTGAACTCCAGAAGTGTTCACTTGGCTAAGAACTTCGGTCAAAACTTTAGGCTTTAACATAGCGCCGGATTTCTGAAAAATAAACACGTTCTTCACTTCCGGATACTAAACTTCCGTTTATTCTTACAAGTGTTTGCTAATTTATTCTAGTATTCTTTCAATCCATTTAGATATTCCCGAATAAAGTTATCTTCTTTATTGGCAGTAAAAAGCTATATAATATCCACCTAATCTATTATTCTGGAATATATTTTGCTTGAATCACTATCTGGTTTCCGACTAAATACGGTGTCACATGAGAAGAGGTGTGAAAAGGTAGATTCATCATCACGTGTTTTGGTTTTTCTTTTTAAACTTAAAAAAAATTATTTTATTTTTTCGAAGCAGATTAAATTATCGTTTCAGCAGCACGGACTTTCCAATGATATATTTAAAAATCCAAACTTAATTTCACTTAGAAATTTGCTTTGATGAAAACTTCTTTAAGTTTTTTTTTTTTTTTTTTTTTTTGTGTGTGTGGGTTAAAAAAATAAACAAAATTCCCCACCCTATTTTTTCTCTAAATAAGAAACTAAGCCTTGTCGCTGTCAGGAAAATCAATTCTATATTTCTTTTCAAATAATTGCTAAATGTACAAAAAGAAATGAGCTGTATGCTTAAAAGACATTTTTAATTTTAAATAAATTTCAGTTCATTTTGAATATTTAAAAAAAAAAAAAAAAAAAACTATTAAAAACGAAAGCAATAAGCGAAATTATTTTCTATGATTTTTCATTTTTAAACGAAAAGTCATCATTTTCTTGTAGTTGCAACTGTTTGTTTTTTTTGTAAACAGTTACCACTAAAATTGAACATTTTTTTAAAAGTTTTCATTTAGAATAATTTCTTACAAATTTAAAAACGTTCTCATTCTTGTTTTTCACTTTTTTTCTTTGACTTGGTGGAAAAAAAATCAGTAAAAATTCGGTTGAGGTAAAAATAAATATTTTTATGAACTCTTCCGATGTTCTTTTGAACGGAAATTTCTTTAGTTTTTCTTTTGAATATGATATTCATAAAAAAATAAAAACATAAACCGAAACGTTTTTATTTTTTTTATGAATATTCATTTTCGGAAAATGCTGTCAAAAAAGTGTAGGTATCACCACGGATTTATTTGCAAAAAAAGAAACACATCAAGGTACTGTGAACAAGTTCATATAGATAGATCAAGCAATAGAAGTTAGCTCCCACAAAAAAAAACACCCAATTTAACAAAAAAATACGCTAATTTAATTAAATACGGTAGCCCCAAAATACTAAAACTGGTTTCACTTTCTTTCATATATGTTTAAAAATAATCATGTTTAACTTTCTAAAATCAATAAGCTAAGAATATATTCTTTATTCTATAAATAAAATTATTTATTTCTGAAACGTACTAGAATAATTAATAGGAATATGAAAAAAAAATAATAAAAAAGCAATTTTTTTTATATATCCATAAAATTTATTCTGTATTTATTTTCTGTAACTATTTGATGTCATAAAATATTTATTTTAGTTGTACCAAATTAGGTTTTTTTTATCAATTATTATAAGAATATTTATTAAACAGAAAAATATGCTACTACAGAAGAAAAACAAAAACTAGGTAAAATTGAATTGATACTGTTTAGTAGTTTAGTGTTTTATTGATTGTCTTCATTGTGCTTTATTTCAGCTACCAATGTCATGAAATATTCCAGACATTAATAATTATTTTTAACCTTATATAACCAACAGAATAGTTGAATTATTCCCTACTTGATTTTTCATACCTCAAAATATAATCTAACAGTTATGATGATAATAAATAAAATAAAAATTCTTTTAGAAATATTTCTGATGCAAAAATATCATCAAAATTTACATTTTTTTTATTCTTCAAATGCACTTGCATTTTTAATTAAAAAAATATCTCTTTAGTCTTTTATCAGCAGCAACTGGAAGAATTTCAAAATTTTCACTGAAAAATTACAAATTTTTCAAAAATAAATATTTATTGTAGATTTTTTTCCCTGGCGAATTTGAAAGATGTGTTTTATTAAATAACGCAAGTACCATCTCTCAGCAAAAATTATTTTGAGTTTTATTGAATTGTTTATTGGTTTGAGGATAAATTAAGATTTTCTGACTTGATATTGCAAAAAATTTTTACTGAAATAATATATTAAGGTACTTTTCTTTATAAAACTATAAAAAAATATTTGTCATCACCCCACAGTTTTATTAGGTTGGTGCAAAAATAATGTCGTTTTCTCACATGTGAGAAAACGACATTATTTTTGCACCAACCTAATAAAAGTATTCATGATTTATTGACATGAGGGAGTTAACAGTCCCTCCCAGTATTTCTACAAAGTTTTCTCATAAAATACCCTATTCAGTATACAATACATTCATTAATGAATAAGTTCTGAAAATATCATTTAAATATGATAATTCTCTGATTTTTGGTAAATTTTTAAAAACAGGATAGCATTTTTCTTGCTTTCATTTTGGAGGTACCTACTTAAAGCTCATTTTAAAAAAAAGAAAATTAATTTTACATATTTAAATAAGGTTGTTAGACATTTTAAAAACATTCACACAGTCACTCATTGACTCATCAAACCACCATTACTGGCAAAAAAATGAAAACAACAAATTTAAAAATCTCTTCAAATTTCAATATTTGTTTCAAAGTAAATTAGTAAATTTAAAGGTTAATTAACTGGATTTTGTAAAAGGAATAATACATTTTGCTTGAAACAGCAAAAATAGTGTTTATTTATTCATGGTATCCTGTGAGGTGTCATCAGGGTCATAGGTCAACAATAGTCTTCTGTTGTCACCCATACTCTTTTATAAAACGTATGTAAAACTAAATAAACTATGGAGGACAAAAACTAGAATCTAGAAATTGATATTGTTTATATTTAAAAACGAACTATCTTTAACTGTATATAACCAATAGTTTATGAATATAATTTTTTTTTTAATTCTATTAAAAATGGGGAAAATTAAACATTTATTGAACTGATTACTGTCACAGAATTATTGAATTATTTTCATTTTGAACTTCTGTACAAAAAATAATCTAACAGTTGTAAAATTGTAAAAAAATTCTTTTAAAAATGATCACACTTGAAAATGGTATTAAATGTAACCTTTTTTCAATTCTTCAAACATGTCTATATTTAATTTTTTAAAAATTGTTGCACACAGCAACAGGATGAATTTAAAAATTGTACTAAAAGAATTACAAGTAAACTTTTTAAAAAAAGACGTTGAATGTAGATTTTTTTCCTGTCAAATCTGAAATAAAATAATGTTGTAATAAGTTATGAAAGCATCAAATTTCAGCAAAAAATAATTTTTAAGTTTTATTGAATTATTTTCAGTAGGGTTTGGTACAAATTTTTAGTGTGTTTACATATTTTTTTTTTTTTTTTTACTGAAATAAAAGAAGAGATTTTGATTTTTCATATACAGGGTGTCCCTAAAGTTCGTGTGCACTTTAAAAAATTTATAACTTTATTTGTATTTGCAATAGAAATAATCTGTAAAAAATGTTATAAAGTTTAATGTACCTAGTTTTAAGTATAGTTATTGAATAATTCTTTACCACAAAATTTGCAACAATTTTTAGATAAGTAAAAAAATATTTTCTTTTTTCCAGAATCAATTTGATCCATGGCTTCAACTGAGGAAAAAGTAAACACTATTGCTAAATGGATGATAAAATTTAAAGAGACCGGCTCAGTCCATGATAAGCCACAGTCTGGAAGGCTATGTATCAGTGAAAGTGTTGCATCCATAGAAAAATGATGGAGGACATGTGGAAACTTAAATAAAATTTCAATAAAACCTTAAAAAATATAGATTTACTTCTTTCTAATCCTTTTTACAAATTATTTCTATCACAAACACAAATAAAGTTATTAATTTTTTAAAGTGCACACGAACTTTATGGACACCCTGTATATAACTGGGAAAAAAGATTGACTGCACCTTCCAAATTTAGAAATGTTCATGATATATTCCACAAAGTTTTCTAAAATAATAACCTATTTGACATAAAATTAATTCATTAATGATTAAGTACTGAAAATGTCATTTACAATGGATAAGTCCCTGATTTTTGGTAAACGTTTTTGCTTATTTTCTTTTGTTTCATTATCAAAAATGCACAGGCATCTTGGTGATAATTGCAAAAATGGAAGCAGGGGAAAATGGTTCTAAAGTGGGAAGTTGATTTACAGTCAGGGTGACCAATGGCTAGAGAAAACTGGAAATCAGCAAAAAGTTAAATGATAAGAAATTGGGCAAGGAAAACAGGGAAAAGTCACAGAATTTTGTTTGCCCAAGTCATTAGTTATCTTGATAATGCACATATAATGCCAAACTGGACCCTGACCGTGTATCCGACTGTGACTCAGTATTGTCGGTGTGGGTCAACTCCTAGTCATGGCGTGAAGCTGTGATACTTCTAGCAGCGTTTTGGGGTTGACTCTTACTCGCTGCAACCAACACGTGACCCAGTCAATCAGCAGTCGTCACTATCCAGCAGGATCCTTTGGCCAGGGTACCAAATGGGATGGTCGGTCGATTCTAACAGGCTTCACACCAGATGCAACCAGTTTGACACCAGCTCCATCATTCTCAGCTCATTTCCAATGACTGGTTACCGAAGTAACTACTTTGATCTCAAGTCTAACCTACCCACATTGTGATTTGATCTTAGGTAGACGAGATCAATCAGGCATTGGGCTGTAGTTCAAGATGAGTCTAAACTGGAGGTGATATCAGACAAGTGTAAAAAGAAATAAATAAAAACCAGGAAAAGGTTTGGGTATGTTGAAAGAAAGCAAATCAACATTTATATAAGTCTGTTCTATACTGGAGTGTGTGTTTTTCCCAACCTGTTTCTTCTGAGATTGACACTTTTATACTTCTAAGCAAGTTCTGGTCTTCTAAGTCAATTGATTTGGTTTGTAGGTCTAGCTTTGTTCATCAGTATAACTTGCTGTTGGAGGCCAAAATCATGGAATCTCTCTGTCAGCTCGCTCCTGCGTGCTAACTTCTGCAACTCTGAACTCAACTGGACTGGAACTAGTGAACTGCCTGAGGGCGCTTGCTTATATAGACATTGACCAAAAACTGGTGCAGGGTCAGATGCAGCCTGGGGTTTTTGGTAATTCCTGATTTCTGACAAGGGACCCCTTTGTTGTCTGGCTTGGAAAATTGATTACTTCCCACTTTGGAAAATTAATTACTTTCCATTTTTGGGGGATCCCTTCGTCTGTGAGGAGAGGTTGCAGGATAGCTATTCTCCTAAACTCCCTCCTTCTCACATTGGTACCTCGTACCAAAATCCTCTCAATGGGCATTAGTAATTTCCCCATCTTTCTTACCAATTTACCTCTGCCTATCACCATTGCTACCACTCGACCAATGGTGTCTCAGTCATGCGGGTGTGGCTAAGCTTGCTTCATTAACTCTTTGACATCCCTGCTTATTCAGAATTTCTCAGTTCAGAATTATCAACTTTATTTATGAAATTCCCTTTTTCATCTTACAAATAATACATGGCCCTATCGCTTGGCCAACTCCTAAAATCTTTGCGATTTCAAATGATATCTTCGACGCGTTCTGGTTATTTTGTGTTTTCTTAACCAGTACTTTTACATTCATCATTAATCAATTGCCTTTTTGTGAATTTACTGTTTATGCAAATCCCTGGTTTCTTGAGAAAAGTAAAAATAAAATCTTTTTATATTGAACGGCATATCTTTTAGAATATCATGCCAAAATTCTTACAATTAACACACGGCTTTGTTGCTTGGTCGACTCCTAAAATCTTTGCGATCTCCAATGATATCTCCAACGCTTCTGGTTCCTTTGTTTTCTTAACCAGTACTTTTACAATCATCATTAATCAATTGTCAAATCTCACCACATTTGCCTTTATGTGAATTTATCATTGACGTAAATCCTTGGTTTCTTGAGAAAAGTAACTTTTTTTTTTAAGTAAAAATAAAATCTTTTTATATCGAATGCTATATATCTTCTTTTCCGTTCTCAGTATTTTCTTGTTTAATTTCTATGTTTAATTAGTTAATCAATTACCATAGCTAAATAGTGACACAGACATTATGATATCAAATATGCAATTTAAAATGCAAACATACTGCTAAACTACACTCTAATATTTTGTCCACATCAATGTCTGTCTTTTTCACATATCTATCATTATGAAATATGATTATTAAAATCTTTATAGTTTTCAAGCTAGTTTTTTTAAAATTTATTTTGGTTTATTCTGATTTTTATTGATAGTAAATTACATACATTTCTTAGGAAAGTGCCTTTTAAGACAATAAAACAAAATTTGATAAGTGAATTTTTACATAATGAATAACAGTTACTTCCCTTTATGGCAGAACAAGGAGTGGAAGGGATAGTAAAAAGACAAACATTACTAAGAGCTACAATGGATAGGAAGTTGTGGAGAGCCATGATAGCCCACATCTGGAAGGGACAGTGCACATAAAAGAAAACAATGAAATACTTTTTTTTCTGCTATCTCAATTCTGATTGCATCAAACTGCCCTATAATGAACATCCAAAAACTCTTGCATTTAAACAGCATTCAGTGGGTCCTGTTAATGTACTCCATACCAACTTTGAAGCTGATTGCTAGTTTTCTACATTGACTAACATTTTAAGTCAACATAGAATCAGGCTATAAATGGACACATAGTCAGGGACCAGTTTAGTAGTTCATTTACAATGTAAATTGAACATTCAGGGCCATAAAACTGGACACAAAATCAGGGTCCAGATTGATATTACATCTTCAATGTAAACTGCTCCTCCATTTTGAAGCCATTACACTTACTTTCATTTTGAAAATTTAAATGAAATATATTTTCATAAAAAATTATTAATTTTAGCTAACTCAATTTTTAATAAAATCTCAAGATAAAAAGTATTCTGAATACTTTTGAATAATTCAGAGAATAATGAAAATAATTCATCTTAGAATTTTAAACAATTCAATCCTTATTTCACTGGCTTTATTGGATTATTATTCATTTAAAACTAAAAAAAATGTTCTTTTTTAAAATTCTCTCTTTAGAAATGATACATGTGTCTACAAAATAATGTCATACACTTTAAACAAAATAAAGAGAAGAATTCATATTCTAAATATGTAATGTACAAGATGCATCATTTTTAAAAACAGATACCATTTTCAAATGAATTCTATTGTTCCCAGGGCCTATAGATAAAAAATGATTCAATCACCAGAGACTAAACAATAAAATTAAAAAGGTCTTTTTAAGGAAGAACAGAAAGTGAACGCAGTCAGTTAACATTATCAATTCAATAACTCTACCAATATCCATTTTTTTTTTTTTTTGTTAGTTTCAACTCTGTTATTTTAATATGTTTTCTTAAAGTCAGACTTATTCTTTAAAAATTACGGTGGGCACAATTATATATTTATGGCATGAAATATTAGAAAATAATAAAAAAAAAATAAAAGCAATGAATTAAACACAAAAGCATCACTTAACTAAACAAAACTACTTCTAATGTATAAAAAATAAATTCATTAATTCTACTACGTTTAATAAAAGCGTATAAAAGATTACATTCCTAAACTGTTGGTTATATAATGTTAAAGATAGTTTATTTCTAAAGGTAGGTATTAATTTCTTGATTATTGCACTGCTGGTGTTCCGTATTTCATTTTTATTTTAAAATTTTTCACGCGCTTTTTTAAGTCAGGGGTGTCATTATATATTTTGTGTTAAACCTTTGAAACTACAGGCTACTGTGTGTAAAATAAACTTTATTTTCATTAGGTTTTAAGTAAAAAGTAAACCTTGTCCTTACACTTGCAAAAATTTGGTCAATTTATCTTTAGATTTATGACTTCGAAACATATCTCTAAGAAAAATATTGGATTTTAAAATTTGTTTACATTTTTCGTCTATAATGGCAGTTCGATGAGTGACGAGAAAAAAAAACGTTCCAATGTTTTAAAAATGCGTATATACTTTTTTCCGCAATAAAAGCAAAAAAATCGACGCCCCATTTTAAGGTATTTGCCAAAAATTAGCGAATTATCCAATTCAAGCGAAATTTCCAGGACTTATACATTAATAAATGATTATTGTACTGAATAGGTTATTTTATTAAATAACTCTGGGGAAATATATTTTTGATATGTTTACGACCTACCCTTTCCCCCACCCCCGCCGACACACAAACACACTTTTCTATATTACGTGTGTACTTTTTAATTCGGGCGATGTTCATCCAAAAAGTTTACTGTTATATATAAAAAAAATCCATGAAGATATTATTTCAGTAAAAAAAATTATGCCATATCGAATGTGAACTTATGGAAAATCCGGCCTGCATCTTGCCAAAAAACAATAAAACTCAAAATATAATTCTTTTTGAGAATTGGTGCTTGGATAATTTAACAAAAAGCTATTTTCTTTCAGATTCGACAGAAAAAAAATCTAAAATTAATATTCATTTAAAAAATACTTGTAATTTTTTGGTGCAGTTTTGAAATGAATATTTTTACTGTTCATCACAAGAGCTTATCTTCTACTTGATGATTAAATACAAAAAAATATACACTTATATACACACGATTACAAATATATATATACTAGCTTAAAAGCCGCACTATCGGGCGGCAGTTAAGCTACCTCCTGTGGAGGTCTCTTGATTGTGTCTTCATCACAATAGGAGTAGATGAGATAGACAACAATAAACTACAGAAGAACTCAAAATTGATCGCTGTATTTAAGTACTGCATTGATATTTAAGCTCACCTTTTAAAAGTTGAACGATAATTCTTCTGTCACCACTTAATTTAAATACAATTTGATGTGCGTATGTCCTTACTTTCCGTACAAACAATTATTTCTATTTCATAGACGACTTTCGCTGGATTTCGCAATTAATTTCGATTATTCCCAAATTTATTTCCAAGTTATAAAAAGTGTTATTGTACAAAAAGAAAAAAAAAAGAAAAAATCGTCGAAAAAAATCACGTAAAAAATCGCCGAAAACAATCGTAGTAATGAAAACTTGGGAATTCTAAATTTCAGGATTGCGGGTCCGGATCCGGTCCGGAATGTTTTTAATTTGCTCATGGAGTTGGCCTGATTCCAAAATGGTATGTTGGCTACGGCTTCTGGGAGTAATGTTGAAAACACGGACAATTTTATTTTGAAACACTGTAATTTGAGAACAGTATTTTTTTTTCATTTGAAATGAGCTATTGAAAGTTAGAGAGTTGTATCCCTTTTAGTCGAAAAAGTGTGACACACTGACATTTGCATTTATTATATTCATGTATTTTTCGTTTTTTGTTTGTTTGTTTTTTTTTTAGAAAGTTCGTGGAACGTCCAAATAAAATTAAAATTTAACTTCATAGAAGATATTTAAATTATTTGAAATACGTTTTTTGTTTTTTTGTTTTTTTTAGAAAGTCCCTGGTTGTAACAAATAAACGGTAACAGTTTTTCCTGATTGTAGTTTTGTTCAGAAAGTATTTCAGCGTATCCTTGTGTAAATAAACTGGATTTTTAAAGCCAACTTTACAGTTTATAAGAACAGTAATTAAAGTCATTTGAATGTTTTGAAGGGTTTATTATATATTCAACTTTTCATTTAAAACTGATAAGCGGTAATTTTAAAACGTAAAACGTTTTTATTTAATAAAAAGTTATTTCTTTCACAATTAACATTCATAGATGTTCAGTTTATCTTTCTAAATTTTATCAGTCAAAAGGAAAAGAAAAAAAGGCGGTAATCGGCCATTGAGAGTTAAATAAACCCCAAAACACAAATATCGATAATGTCGGTTTGGGTTTTACTTTTGTCCCAAATTCTTCAACCAACGTGTAAATGAAAAATACCTTTAGATTTTCTTCCATTATTTTTTCTTGTTCTTCTGTGGCCATGTTGTATGGGAATAATTATGAAGTCTTGTTCGTGCGACGAGGAACAATGCAAAAAGTGTAAAGCAAAAGAGGAAAGTTAAAAAGACTTTGTTCACCACATGACAGTCTAGTTGCAATTAAACTTTGAACGATAGGATATGTCTCCTATGATTTGTTCATAAACTTATATCAGCTACTTTCTTGAAGCTGTTTTCATTTTTATAATTCATAACCAGTTTATCTCCAACTGTATTTCTTCTGAAAATAACTTTTTAGTACATTTTGATGGTTTCTATTCTCTTTTCTGACTTTAACAATTTATTCACAGTCCAACTGTTTTATGAACAGAAAGAAGTGTTGCAAATAGAGTGAAAAAAATATATGGTTGTATTTTTATAACAACTGCAATGCAATTAAAAATTGTTGTCTTTGCAGACGACGCTACTGTTCTGATGAACTTTTTTCTTTCATACTCCGACTTCACGAATTTAAGTACAGTACTAAATTAGAATCTAGGTCTCATCATTTTACTATATTGGCATTGCTACGATTATATAACCATATACATAATATATTAAAACACGCCCAAGCTCTATTTTCTACCCAATAACAAATAATATTACAAAATATCAAAAAGATTCCATAATACAAATTATTTATTTAACAGGTATACGGTATATTTTCTTTATTTTTATTTTATTATTGGTTGAAATTCGGACGCTCAGATTTTTTAATATAAAAAATCTCTGGAAGACTGAATTTCCTAGTCTTTCCTGACATGAATTACATACAGCATATTGACAAATAATGGTCGATACATTTTTCTTTCAGATAAACACTATGTCGTCTGCATGTGTATCTATTTGGGAAAAATCATTATTGCATTAATTATGAACATCAGAATGAAATATCTCTCTCTCTCTCTCTCTCTCTCTCTCTCTCTCTCTCTCTCTCTCTCTCTCTCTCTCTCTCTCTCTCATCACAACTAAATTTTGAATTTCATTATTTGCGACGTTGGGATACGTTTCAAAATAAACTGGTCTGACTTGGACTCTCAATTAAAAAAAAATAGTAGCTCAATTTGGCAATTTTGCTCCCATCACTTTCGCATAAAATGTTGATGAAAATCAATTTAAATTCCTTTCTATAGACTCAAAAGCAATTTAGATACAGTCTTTCTCCTTTTTGCTAATTATGATAAATATAACCAAATGTATTTCCCGATGAATAACGCGCACTTTTTAGTCAAATTTCACTTCTAAAAATGTACTTTAGTTTTATATGTAGTGATGCATTATACGGCGTTAAATACAATTTATGATAATGAATTCTAATTTAAAATCAAGCAAGAAATAACTGCTCGGAATGCTCATCTACATACAGCGACAAGAAAGAAAAACATTGATTCATTATTGCTGCAGACGACAATCACTTCAACAAGTGCGTTGTTTTCAGTAATGTTACAAGTTTGCGCAGGAAATGAATTAATTAGTTGGCATCCAATGATTTTAAGCAAACACTATGAATTAAAAACAAAACTTACGGTTTTATGGAAGAATAATAAGTGACGACTGTACTTGTTATTTGGCCGTTGAGGTATCAAAAAATAATAAGTAATTTCTTGCGTGTATATATATATATATATATATATATATATATATATATATATATATATATATATATATATATGCGACCAACACGTTTGCTTTCCCTTGTCTCCGAACGAGATGTGCTAAGATAGGAATAGATAGGTTCGCCTATTGCCCGGTTCATACTCCTTCCCTGTTTTTGAATAGGAGTAGAAGTTTATCTCTTGTTTTCTGTTTAGGGTTGGTTTTCTGGTTCCTTCTCCAAAAGTCAATTTAATCTTTTTCACTTCCAGTAAGCCCCTTGCGTCTTAGGGACATTATCGCCTTAAATGAAACGATTAAAAAGAAATATATAATAAGAGACAAGAGGAAAAAATATTGATAGATCGGCAAGGAATAGTTTTTCCTCTTGTTTCTTTTTATTCATTTTGTTCCTTTACAAATACACACTAATTTGCACACGATTAAACAGGATTAAATGAAAATATTTTTAAAATTCTTAAAAGAAAGAAGACCAGACGCTTTAACTTTAGAGAAAAATTTTTAAATATATTTTGCTCAATAAACGATAAAAATCAAAGTATGATACTGTTATGACCTGATTGATATCCGTTATTTGATTGATTTTCGTTTAGTAACAATGACGTCACACAGTCAAAGTTATACACACAGACAACAGGGACCACATCATGTGACTTTTAAAAAGACCACTAAATAGTTACAATAATAAAGATTTTTTTAAATTATTTCACTCCAAGCAATGCAATAAAGTCACTAAAACGCAAGGTGGATTACTGAGTGTAAAAGAATAAGAGAAAAAAGAAAATCATAATTAAAGAGAGAGATCAATAAAAGAACAGGTATTAAGAAGACAAAAGATAATGATTGACAATGCATTTCCATTTTTGTACATCAAAATTGATTGAAAAGTAAGCAGCCGGAAGAGAGTTCCACAAGCGAGACATGCGAAAGAAGAAACTGATAGCATAGAACTTACGGTTGCATCTCGCCATTTCAACTATAAAATGATGAGACCTTACCGCCACTCTAGTACTGTACTTAAATTCATAACCGAAATATTTGCTTTCTCGTACTACCATGTGCGATTTCCTATTTAAACGTAATGAAAATATTCTATCGTGACAGTCAATGTCTTAAAACAGCGTGAAATGCTCATTGGGCAATCGAAATGAACTACCGTACTAAATATGATGTTGTGGTTGTGTATATTGGGAAATTTGGAATGACGAGGTTTTTCCGGAGAAATAAACGATTGATTTGAACTAAGGTCACTCCCAGTTTAGCATTTGAGAGAAATTGATTGGGACTAGTTAAGAGAAATGCCGTAATGTTCTAATGAAGACAACACTTGGCTATATGTTTCTTTGGTAACTACGAAAATATTGTGAGTTTGGCTTGGACATTTTTAGTTACCCGGAGTATTCAGTCGATATTGCACCTTCAGATTACCATTTTGTTCTTTACAAATTTTTGTAGATCTGAAAGATTGCAAAAGGTATCGATAAAAAAAAAAAATAAATTAAAAAGTTGTGAGAAGATAAAATTATGAAATTGCCTGGAAAGAAGTGAAATAAAATATAGCCGATAAAAAATAAAAGACCATCTGTTTTTCGACATTAACTTTATAATTGAACATGTTCAGTTATAAAGTTAATGTCGAAAAACAAACGGTCTTTTATTTTATTTTACTTTGTAACTAGAACTAACTTTTCAGCCAATCAAATATAGATTCTCTTTTTTCATGTGCGATGTCTTTTCAGGGTGTAAGCGTTCATAGTTCTCTACAACCTTCTATCTTTTGTCGCTCTTATCCCATTACCACTCCTCTTTGTTTTTGTAGTCCTTGTTCTGTCAGACATTCAATCAGACTCGTTAAATAAATTAAGTAAAGCATTAAGAAATTGGAAATGTCTTTAGAAACAAAAAGCATGTTTGGACTGCTATATCTACTACATAGCAGTGGAAGCTGGACAATTTACTCGCAGATGAAGAAGTGACTTTGTTGTGATAGATGTGGTTCTATCGGTGAATGCTAAGAATATGGACAGATCATGTGATTAACGAGGACATTTTAAGGAGAACATGAACTACAAAGAAACTACAGCTGACTATCATAATCAAATGTTTGGGAGACAAAGAAAAAAGAAGGTTTGGAGAATTTAATACTCAGGGCATACTGAAATCAAGAGATGCAGGGGTGGGGGAAAGCAACGACTAAACTACTTAATCAAATATAAATACTTGATTAAAAATAACAATTCTTTTCACAGTACTTTCATCCCCAAACTGATAAATCACTTCATTTTTATTCTGTGTGCGTACTGTAGACGTAGCAATTGAACGATTGATCTTGTATGTGAACTTTATGAGTAAAACTTGGTTATTTTGAATATATATATATATATATATATATATATATATATATAACAAAAGTTTGGTACTAGAGAACTTGTAAATAGTTTTGAACAAAACTACATTTTTCCCTAAAGGTAACCTTTTCGGCTAAACACATCATAAGAATCGTTGACAACCTAAATAGAATATTAACGAAATTTTAGAAGGAAATGAGGAACTACGACAAAAAAAAATATTATTAAAATGAGAGAGAAGAAAAAAAAAGTGGATGGAGAAAAATGATAAAAATGTACACTTGGGCAGCAACCTTTCTTTCAAAAAAGCTTCGTTGAATATGACAGACAAGGAAAATTTGATGAATTTTCTTAGTGAATTTTTCTAGTATTCTTTAATTTTTCCGTTTGGTAGGATTAAGGAAATGTGAAAAATGTTCGTAGTGTCTAATATCCCAAGCGCTTTCGGACACTTTTTTAGCCATTTTCAAAGTGTTTGTTGTTAATTTCTTTTCACGGTTGTAAACCTGCTATAGTAGGGTTATTGAAACTCATGTCAATGAGCCTTGTTTTATAATGAATGTTTTGATACTACAATTTTGCAAAGTGTAAAAAAATCATTTTTTTTATTTCTCTACCAAGTTAACCTCCGTGATCAACACATTTTTTTTGTTTAATCATCTATTTCTGTTCGTTACTATAAGGCTCATTCCAGTCTGCTCAACACAACTTCACGGCGAAAAACGTGCTCTTATTACCGTCACGAACAGTGTAGTTCGTGCACATATTTCCTCGCGCCAGATTCCCTGTTAAATTGTTTGGTTGCAATAAAGTGTTGTGTTCATTTATAATTTATTAGGGCTTTTTCTTTCAGGTTATTTTGAAAACACTCGATTCGTGTGTGCCGTATGATTGATTAATTAATCTTTAATGCATTGAATATGTGATATGTGATTAGCTTTTGATGTTATTGACTAAGCAGAAGCTTAATATGGAAAAAAGTCGAGTTGATGGGAAGATAAAATCAAAGTACAGAGGAATTAAGGAGCGACTGATTGCCTTTAATATTCTCACTCCAGCCTTCTCACATGGACCACTGCCTTATAGCACCGGCCACTGTTGAAAATGTGTAATTACCTCGGCCACAAGGCAGAACATATCAGTTTTGTTTTTTATGCTGTACTTAATAAACATCAGTTCTTTCTCTTGCAAAATAAATAAAAAAAAAACTTAAAATCTCTGACCTATTTTCTTCATTTGGGTATTGTGGATTTTACAATAACAAAGTGGATGACTCACAATTTACATTTTTCAACATTATAACTCAATGTTTCTCAACATTTTTAAGAAACGGAACACCGAGGAGCAAAGGAAAATATCACGGCACACTTAAGAAAATTTTTAAAGGTTATGAAATTTAAATGTTATGAAATAAAACCATAGATTAAAAAAATACACACCCAAATATGAACTTAACTTTATTTCAATGTTTCTATTCAACTATTTGTGCAGCTTATTTAATGTAAAACCTGTGCTTGGTGCTTTTTTTTTCTTTTCTTTTTTTTTTCGTGATTTCTTCAATATTTGGTCGAATGTGCGATAAGCCGATTGTCATTTCTTATTCAGTTGAGCTTCGTCTTTCTTGATTCTTATTTTTTGATGTTATTTAGGGTAGAGAAGGCAAATTCACATAAATAAGTAATAGAAAATAGCAATAAAACTGATAATGTCTTTATAGCAAATGTGGGATAAAAACTTTAATAATTATTCATTTATTCAAATACTAACACTGTACCGTTACTACCTCCACACACGCACACATATATATGTGTGCCGTGACAATATTTTGCGGCACACTTAAGAAGATCGCGCGGCACACTAGTGTATCGTGGTACGACGGTTGAGAATCACTGCTATGACTGAAATAGATAAGGATGTGTTTTCTCACCGGATTTATTCAACTTGTACAGCCAGACGATTCTAATAATATTAGAAGACCTAACAGGATTTATTATCTTGGGACATAATCTTAACAACATAAGATACTCAGATGATACGATTTTGATGGCCAAGGAAATGTGCAAGAAAGTGTAGACAGCATAGCAAAAGAAATCAAGGAGAAAGGAGTAACCTTTAAACATAAGAAAACAGAATGCATGATTGTCAGAAAGAGAGATAGCCAAAGCTATAACCTTCGAATTGGGGGCATCAGAATCAAGCAGGTACTGGAATTTAACTATCTGGGTAACAGACGACGGAAAATGAAATACAGAGATCCAATGGTGCAGACCTCACGCTCTAGTCTCGATAGAGTCCTAAATCCTCTCCGATCCCTTGTAAGTGAAGAGTTATTCTTCGTCCTCCAACCTCTCTCCCACAGGCGGGATGTGGCTAACCTCTCGCTGCTCCATGGAAAGTGCTCGGACGAACTACAGCTCAAACCTTCACGACAAGGACACGCCATGCCACTTATAGTGGCAAACCACACATATTCCCTCCGTATTCTATTGGCGAGAAGTTCCAATCGGAAAGCTTCTTCCCGCGAACTACTGTTCTGTGGAACCGACTCCCAAGATGTTTCCCCGATCACTATAATCAACCTGTTCAAGGCTAAGGTTAACCGTTACCTTCGTCTCCTATATGCACAAACTGCCTCCTAACGTCACCCTCTACCTTGAGTGACCTCCTGGTCTTATAAAGAGTAAACCCTACAGTAAAAAAAAGTTCATCGGGATAATGAAAGATGCCTTCCTGAAACTAAGTACTAAGAAATAGAAAAGTTTCGTTAGAAACATAGAAAAGAGTATTGGACATAGATATCCTCCTATATGTCAGTGAATACTGGGCAATTTCCATGTAGATGATGAAGAAACTCTAAGGGAGAGAGAGAGAGAGAAAGACGTGGCTGTGAACATCATAGACTAAATATGTGAGCAACGAGAAGGTTTTAAGAAAATGGGAAATAGAAAGAAACTAATACTTAAATTCAAAGACAGTTGAAATTCATGGGACACATTATTAGATTGATTGATTGATTTGGTTTTTACGGTTTATCAACCTTTTGCATGTTATTGAAAACCAGGAAATATTTTTAATTTGTAAGAATCTTTTGGAAATAATAATGATTTATTGATACAAGTTTTACTAATTAACCTATAGCTGTGGGAGAAGAGGTGGACTCATACATTTCCTAAGACTATTTGCGCGTAAGTGTATATAACGAACCCGACTGGAATTGGAACTCAGCTCTCCGACTTCCAATTCCGAGACGTTATCATTACACCACCCAAACTTACGGTACCTGGTATTCCAAAACAGTCACCCATCTAGGTACTGACCAGATTCGATATTGCTTAACATCGGTGATCGTACGAAAACCGGTGATTCAACGTGATATTGTTATAAGCACCTATTGTTAGGAAGACGGCTTTGAAAATTTAATATCCACAAGAGGCATTGAAGGAAGGAAAGATGTTTTTTGTTTATCTTTTATTTTTTTTTTTAAATCAGTTCACCCCAAGCAAGGTGATAATACCACTAATACACAAGGGGCTACTGGGAGTGAAAGAGAATGAATTATTTTTAGAAGGAAACAGAAACCCAGTCCTAAACAGGAAGCAAGTATAGATTTGAAGTAGACTTTAGAAGGAACCGGAAATCCAATCCTAAACAGAAAATAAGGGATACACTCTATTCCTGTTTCAAAGACTGGGGAGAAGAGTGAACCGGACGATACGCGATCCCAGCTACTCTTGTTAATTTGAATTGGATTTTAATTTTTAATCTAAACTCTATTGCAAGCCTCAAATATAAAAACTTCACATTATTCACCCAAATAATACGCAGTAGTATTGGAAGTTATTTTATCCTATTCATCATTTTTTCAAATAAATAGGAAAAAAATGTTTTTTAGGATGGTTAAAACACGCAAATTAAAGAAATATGATAAAAAAAAAACTAGCAGAAACTGTAAGAAATTTATTATTTCAACGTTGTTTCCAACACTTGAGTTCACGGATTTGTAGATTTAAAGAGTTAAAACATGTACAGATAGAATCACTTCTACACTAATGTATTTGCGGTTTCAATAGCATGTAGGTGGAGGTGCTAGCTCTATGTCCTACCTCCTGATTTTTAATTTAGAGTTAGGCACGAGGCTAGCCTAGTTACCAACTAAGGCTAGAGTTCTTAATCTGTTCTGCTATTTTATCCTTAGTTGAAGAGCGAGAAAAGACATGGTTGTTGCGGATTTGAATCAACCCACAATACAGGAAAAAGCGAGAATGTTCTTTAAATATAAAAATATTGTTATTTTCGTGTTTTTACAACTAAATTTTTCGTAGCGTGTATGAATATTAAAGTTCTTTAAGTAATTGTTTGTAACTGTTAATACGAAAAAGAATGTTATTTCTTCGCGTGTGTGCGTGCGTGTGAAAAGAGGCAAGGGAGAAATGAGGAAGAAAGTATAAGTGTCACGTAGTTTGGTGAGAAAGACTGGTGAATGAGTAAGAGAATTTTTTTAAGCCGCCGTCGTGAACTGTTGTTGCGTGTATCTCTTTATTGACTTGTCTGGTCTAGAAACTTTGATTATATACTCTTCAAAGGGATCACGAAGTGTGTTTTTATTGTCGGTGGGTATGCGATCCGTTGGTTGAAAAATGTTAAATGCAGTGTTTATTTTTAAAGGATTAATTTATTAATCTGAATGATGACTGAGAAACCATTTTATTTGTCATTTGGTGTTTGACCGTCTTGCTGTTTATTTCCGTCTTCTTTCCACAATGGATTCATGCTTTTCTCAAGGACGTAAGTACGAAGTAAGCACAAATTGTCTTAACCTTGATTTGAACACGGTACTTGTTATGCCATGTGTGTTTTAACCATCAGGCCAGCCCCAAACTCAAATCTGGTCTCAGTATTCCAATCGAGATATAAAACCAAGATTTTGCATGTTGACTTTATAGGCATAAAGGTTCTACTTGGAAGGTTGGCCCGAAAGAAACGTCATAACATGATTATTGCAATGTATAGTGCCAGACTAAGTTAATTTTAGTAAATATCATCAATAAAGCAGATAAAAGTATTAACTTTCTTTAAATTGTTTGTCTGTGTCTCCGTGAACAAAAAAACGGTCATTTTCGTGTTAAAATATTGAATTTAGGTTTACCATTTCGGCAGTGTCATTAGTTGCTTTTCCTACCATCAAAAATTTGCTGCATAGTGCTTAAGATAATTTCCTGTTAAGTTAAATCACCATATTCGGAAAAAATCGATGTAGTAGATGAGATCAGTATGGTGACTTTCTAAGCGTAGTTTAAATGTAGCACAAGGCCGAAAGTATGGGGCACCCAGTGAGGATCGAATTCACTACTCAGTCGTAATTGTTCTAGCGAGGCAATCTTGCTAACGATGATACCACGTCGAGATGCCGGAAAATGAGATCAGTATGTTTGTATAAGGTGAGAAAAATTCCTTCTAGATTAAAATGCCTGAAATAGAAACTTGACGATCAGAAAATATATCGTTACACGAAAAGTGCAGTATAACTATAACATTTTATAAGTTTGCTCGTTGGCGGCTGTGATGACCCTAGAACAGCATATCTGTTTTAAGCAGTGGTAAGTCCCAATAATATTATTGTAAAATCAAGCTTGTTCGCTGCTTTATTTCATCTTTGTTAGTCTGTTTCGTACATTGGTTTTCTCAATCTTCCCGTATTCCTACGAATCATGAACATTAACAGCAAAATTATAGTGAAGAATCCAAGCATTAGAAATTCGATGCCATAGAACTATTCTAGCCAGCTCCTATGTACAAGGGTAGGCTGAAAAGTTCATAGACTGACTATGAAAAAACGATGTTCGTGCTGTAAAATCTTGCATGCATTAATTTCAGCTCTTCTTATTAATAACTACATTGTTTCTTTTCTGGTACATGGGTGGGCTGAAAAGTTCATAGGCTGACTATGAAGGAATGATACTCGAGCTGTGAAATCTTTCATGCATTAATTTCAGCTCTTCTTATTAATAACTACATTGTTTAATTCCAGGTAAATTGATATCAAAGAATACTGTTCATCCTGTCAGTAAAAATTTATCAACAGCAGATATGACGTTAACATCACTGTAATACCGGTTCTCAGTCAAGTGTTTTTTCATGTTGGGGAACAGATGATAGTCAAATCAGAAAAATAAGGAGGGTGATCAAGCAGTTCAATGCCACAGTCACGCACAGCAGCCATTGAAACCGAGGACTTGTGTGCTGGAGCATTGGCCTAGTGAAACAAGACCTCTTTCGTCAGTCATCCTAGGAGTTTGGTCTTGATAGCCTTTTGTAACTGTCTCAGTAAGTTGGCATATCACTTTCCATTGATGATCTTGCCCTTTTGAAGATCGTCAATGAAAAACAATGCCCGAGTCTATCATATTCCCTGGAGATAAAACGACCATGGCCTTCTTTGGAGCAGGTGAAGAAGGCTGTCTCTACTACATGGATTGTCACTTTCAAAATGATGAACCCAATACTCATCTTGGGTTAGGAAATGACAAGAAAACCAGCTGGGTCAAATATGTCAGATTTTTTCGTAGTGTGATCAGCCTGGTACGCTTTTGATAAGGTGCCAGGAGACGCGGCATCCACTGAACAAAAACATTCGTCCGAAACCTTCACCATGCCAAGTTCATAGTGTAGAATATTCTTAACCTTCTCAGGCGATATACTAATAGCATTGGTTATTTGATTTATAGTTAATCGCCTGTCACCTATCACCATGTGGTGAACATGATCAATGTTTTCCTTCAGTGGTGGCAGTCACAGTACGTCCAGACCTTAAGTCATTTTCAAAACTCCCCTTTCCACTCCTAAATTCGGCTACTCACTTTTACACTGTTGATAAAATTGGGGCGTCATCCCCTAATGTTTCAACCATGTCAGCGTGAATTTCCTTCGAAGCTAAACCCTTTTTCTGTAGGTACTTGATAACACCACGATGCCAATTTTTGTTCATTTTCGAGAGAAGTCGCTACTAGTTACTTTTGAAGTCTTCTTTGAACAGTCAGATATCAGTTTAGCTAGAAAAAAACAATACAGTTATAAATAAGAAGAGATGAAATTAATGCATGCAAGATTTTACACCTCTAGCATCACTACCTTCATAGTCAGCCTATGAACTTTTCAGTCCACTCTGGTAGACACCATCACAAATGACATGATGAAACAAGAAACGGGCCCATTGAAAGAATTCATATCCAGCGTCAAGTAGTTGACATGTTATGAACACGTCATAAGAGCCCACAATCTTTCTACAGCCCTCGTACAAAGTATCACTTGGGCGAAAGAAGAAGAGACAGCCAGAGGTTAAAATGAGCTGATGGCGCCACTGAGTGGATTGGAAGATCATTTACAGCTGTTAAGAAGTGTTAAGCCAAAATAATTTTATTTTAACGCCAAGCTTTCTTGCTGTTTTTTTTTTTTTGTCTTTTTTATTCAACAGTAAACGATAAGACCCGACATTCACCGTGAAGTAAAATAAATCATAACCAGAGAGAGAGAGAGAGAGAGAGAGAGAGAGAGAGAGAGAGAGAGAGAGAGAGAAAATAAATTTATCGCCTCTTCATACTTTTTCTTATCAATGTGATATGCAGCTTTCATATCTTATTTAGTGGACTTTTTGCTTAAGCTATTTCGTTTTAGCACAAATCTTCATGTTCAATTATTGTGGGTTGTGGGTCACCATTTCGCTAACGTCCTGTCCCACCATATATTGAAAAGGTTTTGTGGAATAAGCGAGGTAATATCACAAAGATGAGAACAACAAAACAGGGTTAATGTGAGAAAAAAAATTTTAATGTATTTACAGATTAATTTAAGATTTTCAAATGTTCAAAGATGGTCTTTGAGCATATGAAAAAGTGTCCTTGTGTGTATGTATAAACATGTATGTATACGGGCAGTGCATGCATCCGTTTATCTCGTGAGATAAAGGTAACGCTCAGATTGATCAAACAAAATTCAGCCTTGGTAGTGAGACTGGAGTGACCTTTTCAGGTCACAGACCTGGGCGATGATATATGAAGGCCTTGCGCTGCCCAGATTACGTGTCCCACTCTCGGTCATACCGACAAATGCAAGTGAATACAGGGTAACACATTTGGGGCCGACTTGGCTACAGTTGCTGGAAAGTTATCAGTGATAACAGCCAACCACCTTCGGCGCTCCATTCTGGGTTTTATGTCTGGAATTACTCCCATAGTTTTTCCGTATTTGGTTGCATCGGAGTGTCTTATAAGCAGCGAAATACGTTATATTTTGAACTTCTATGTCTTTCTAGTAATGGAAATAATTAAAAAAATTAATAGTACTTAAAAATAATTTAGCTTTTTTTTTAGTCACAGTAATAAAGCAGGTCCCAGCTATGGGTTAAATAGCAGATAGACTGGACTCTCTAGCCGTGATTGGCAACCGGTATAGGAGAAGCACAACTCTGACTTCAAATCTATATGTAGCCCTGGTTTGTCACATACATGAACTGCAACTAAGATCCGCTGAGTTGGTTCTGTGAGTGTTGCAGAAAGACAAATGGGTCTGAACAGATGGGCATGATTGAAAACGAGCAGCCATGATGAAGAGAAATCATAGTGGTTTGCAGTGTGGCCTTCAAGTCGAAACACCTCTGATAATTTAGCAACCGTGGAACTTGTTTGAATTTTTTCGATTTACTCATCACTACACAGTCTTTTATATTGTGAAGCAACAATATGAACATTGCACTCTTATAATTGACCCGAAGAACAGCTGAGTTATTCTTTCGATGACTACTACATATTGACGTCGTGAAAGCATATATATATATATATATATATATATATATATATATATATATATATATTCCTACCAAATCCAAGTTCTTGTGCCGAGTCCCAGTGTTTACATTTCTCAAACAAGAATGGTGCTACTTACATGACCGATTGTAGAGAAGCACTTTTCATCAGAGTCGATGACGTTACGCATTAGACAAAGGAAAAAAAGAAAAAAACTTTCTTGTTGAAAATATGGATTGTTAAAGGCGCCAGTCAGCTGCAGCTGCTGCCGGTACTAGACTGCTGGCTACTACTGTTAGGTATCTTCTCTGTCGGCATATCTCTGAATCAATAACACTTCCGTTAAATTCCCAGACATTCTACTATTTTGAACTTTATGTTTGACTGTGTTATTGTATTCAGTTTTCAATTTCTTAACATAACACATTGGCAGACGACAAGTAAACTTTTGCAAACTTATATAAAGCTTAGTTTTGCATAACACAAAGCCATGTGCGCAGGTGTGAAGAAATAGAAAGGAACATGATCAGTCTTAAAAGTGATGGAGACCTGTTTGGTTTTATGACACTGGGATTCGTGAAAATCTTACACGTGATGGAGACTTGTTTGGTTTTATGACACTGGGACTCGTGAAAATCTTACAAGTAAAATATTAAAATTATTTTTGTAGTAACTATTTATAAATAAAATCATTTTTTTCTTCCTGGTAGAAGAGAGAACGTCTCTTCGCTTAATCCGAACATTAACTCAGGCGCAAACAAACTAGAATCGTAACTACTACGTGACATCGAAGAAGAGCTATGTGTGTAATTAAAAAGTATCTTGTGGAGGATGGTTGTAATCTCACTACATTACAATGACCTTACTAAATTGACCACATTCGGCAATAATAAAATGATTTTTATCGGGGTAAAAATTAGAAGAGAGGATGTCACCTCTCTTATCCTGAATACTAAAAAAGGCGCATTCAAAAGCAAACAAGTCTCGACTTCGGTATGAAATTTGAGAAGAACAGTTATTGTATAGACATTAAAAAAAAAAACGGTGAACAAAAATAGACGTGCACAAAAATTTCCATTTATGCGCCTTCTTAGTAAAGGCCAGGTAACAGATAAAAGAGTTATAGGCTATTAAAAAGATATTCAATTAAAACTTCCTGGAATCGAAAAAACATTGAGAAGGTAATACAAATTCCTTTTTTTTAAAAATAGGTTAAAATACTCTTTTTAAAAAGTGCTCCCACCTAATAGAAAGACGAAAAAAAGAAAGGTTTTTGCAAATTCAATAGAGTCACTGAGACTTTTAACATTTTTTTTCTTTTCTTGAACATCGTTTGTTTCACAGGTTTCACTTTGGTTCTGCTTCTTGTTTTTCGTTTGCTTTTTCTGTAAGAAACAGCTTAGCTCATCCATAGTTGACGACCAAATTAACTTTTCTTCTGGGACATTACTTTTATGCCTTAAGGTCGAAATTTTCATGCTTTCTGGTCTCTTCAAAATTTTCACCTTCTTATCGAAATACACCTTCTACACCTTCCTGTCGAAATACACCTTCTACACCTTCCTGTCGAAATTTTCTTTACCTTCTAAAATCATCTGCTGACATGTCTTCTTATATATCATCGAAAGAGGCTCAAACGGATCTCAACTTTTAAATCTACGTGGGTGGAAGCTATCCATTCGATTGGACAATAAATACCAAGTGTATATATTTTTCAAATTTGAAAAAAGAAGTCGCACACTTGACCAAATTATTTTGGCGGTTCTTTTTTTTTTGTCAATTCTATATTTAGAAAATTTAACAAACAAATGTATCACATTAAATGTAATTTGTTATAAACCGTCTGTCTTTCTTTTAAATACACTTCTCCCAAAAGTAAGTATAAAAGACAAACCTAAACTATTATAATATTTATTTATTTTTATCTACACATTTTTATTAATTACTATTTATTTTACATTTTTATATAATTTTCTCCTCCCATCCCAAGTAAACGAACTTAGTATATCGTATTATTTTTAATTGTTTTATATTACTTTCTAATAAGAAAAATATAATACAGGTCGCCACTGTTGAATGGTTAAGCCATATGTTTTCAATGACATTTCTACTACTTTCAAGATAGTTGCATGATATCTTTCAACCTGAACATTACCTTGTGGTTTATAGATTGTAGTTCTCCTACATGCAATCCTCTTTCCAATGAGAAAGTCTTGAACTTATTTGAATGAGGTCATCCGATCGGAGTCAATATATGCTGACATTTCATAAATAGAGAATAATTGGTGTACGCATTTTATGACACATAGCAGTTGTATTAGTACATGAGAAGACAAAGGGGGCTGCTTAGAAGACTCATCTACAATACTTAGGAAATAGTGGTTGTTGTCAACAGTAAGGAGTGGTCCTTTAAGATCTGTAATGTTTAATCTTTTAAAAATATCTAGCTTGAATAAGTTTATCAGTAAGACAAAATCTTGACTTAGCATAAACTCTTACAAGATTTATGACTCCTTTAATCTCATCCACTGAATATGGTACATTTTATAACAACATATCATGTCGGAATGATATAAGGCATTGTAAAGATCTGAACACATCTGTTGATCTTGATATATTACCCTAAATTAGGACCGAGTTAGACTGCCAGCAAAGACATTATATTATTTTTACTACACAAATAATATCAAAATCAGAACAAAATGATCCAAACATCTCTAACGTAATATTTTATCACATTTTTATTTTATTTTTATGCTGCTTCTCGAAAATATAGTAAAATGAAAACTTTTCTGACCTTGCTTGCTTACGAAGCCTAGTGTTTCTCTGAACTTTGTAGTACTCTAGAGAAATATGCCGCTGGTTGCCGACTCTGAGTTAAAACTGCTGCAATGATAGTTTCTGAAACGTCTACTTCAACTTTCATCGATAACTTTTCCAAAAGAATTTTTAAAATCTTGTTTGAACGAATATTTCCTCTGATATAGAAAAATCTTTTGTTACACTCAAGAAGCAAATAATTAGAGAAAAGTTGTAGATTCAATGTTAAAAAATATCAAATAAACCAAGTGTACAATCTCTTGGTACTGGTAAACATCTTAATGATTGAAGTCGATCAAAATCAGCCCCGATTCACCATTTTCTACCGCATATTCCAACATCTTAGATTTCCTTGTGGGAAAACATATTTTATTCGTCGCATGTAATATTCATTCTATTTGTTGCCTCAATAAACTACTCCTAAATTTGGGGCGCTCTCGAATACAATATATACTCGGCGAATTCTTGTATCGCTCTCTCTTTCTCTTCTCATTTTCAGCGGACACTACAACAATTTAAAGCTCTCGTAGAAGAAAGCTTTACCTCTTGTGGGGCATGCATGAACACTACACACACACACACACGTACATACGAACATTCACTCACACATACTCTGAAACACAAACTTTCAACATTAATTCGTACACACACATTATTGTCTATGTCATTTTGTAACCCTTTTTGTTTAATACATTATCATTTGTCTATACATATGTATTAGTTCTTGTTGTTTCTTTACATTTCGTTATCCGAGTCCGCCATGTTTCGTTGTGGGCCATTTCAGGAGACGCACGTGGTTTATATTCACAACACACACACACACTGGCTCGCAACACTACTTTGAGTTTCTATCATATTCCTTTTCTGCCATTTCACATATAGTGATATTATCTAAATATAAAAATGTTCCTTCAAATCCTTCTTCTTCCAAATAAGTCCACAACGATCTAAAAACACGCCACACTATTAGTTACTGTAATTGGTATACTAGTAAACGTTGCCACCTGCCTCAAATGCCGTATAAGGTTTCTCTTGTATTTGGAAGAGAACTTGATGATACGCACTCTGAAGGTCTATCGTGCTGAAGACATGGTATTGACAATTTTATTAATACTATCGCCAATGCGGGGAAATGGATAGCGATCAGGTAATGTACACTTTTTGATAGTTTTAGAATAATCGATTGGAAGTCTTGTCTTTTGCGATTCGTTTTTAACACAAACTACTTGCTGGATTTTTCAGAGTGTCCACGTCGCTACCGAATGTGACACAAGGCCAAGGTTTAGAGTGGGTTTAACGACAATACCGTGGAAAAATTATTCCTACTCCCCCTCCACACTTCCCCTTTTGAGATCATCTTACGCGCGGGGGCTTCAGCTTAATATTATTTTAACACTTCCCTAGCCATTGCCGGAGGAGTATAAACACAAACTATTTGAGCTCGCCATGGTGTGTTACTGGGCTATATAATACCTCCCTTTAACAAACTCTGAGGTTTTTACTCGCTAAATTATAGGATATAATTCGTATATTCTACAACTAAAAGGTGAAACACAAATAAGTAAGAAAGACCCACAGATAAATAGGATCAGAATCACTGAAACAAAATCTTTCGTACAATCATTAAAAAGAAAAAAAAAAGGGGATCCAAAATTAAATAAGTGATTTCTGGAATTTGATCGAACAGTACAGTCACGTGCTATGCTTCTGACTGCGACAACTACGAATATTTCTCGGTTTAATAAATTACTACTGTAGATTTATTCTAGAATTTTGACCCTATTCACAAACATATTGCAAAAACAAAAGAATAAGAATGCAAAAATACTTATCGACGAAGAAGCATTAACTGCATTTCATGACACTAAAAAAGCGTTAGCAGATTTTCTAAACTCTCCTATATCATTGATGATGCTGACTCAACACTCACATTCAATTGGAACAGTTCTATATCAGAATCAAAATGGCTCAAAAAAGCCAATATCTTTTTTCTCAATAAAATTAAACAACGCACAACAAAAATATAGTACCTTCTCGTAATTAACTTATCCATAAGGCATATGCCCGAAGGACGAAATTTTACTGTTTTCGCTGATAACAAACCACTCACTTACGCCTTACACGGAAAATTATACACTCAGAGATATCCGACAACTGGATTATATATACCAGTTTACTTCGGATATCCATTATATTAAAGGTTCAGACAATATCGTGGCAGATACACTCTCACGCTCCATGATACAATCTATCAATTCTGAAGCCTTTACCTTAGACCTAATTGCTGATGAACAACAAAAGATGTCACATTAGACAAAGTAAAAGAGGGCATTTATTTACAATTGAAAGAACACCCCGTCTCATTTGGAACAAAAACACTACTCTGTGATATGGGAACTCGTTATTCAAGACCATACATACCACTTTCACTGAGAAAAAAACATATTGAAACATTTTCACAACCTCTCACATCCTGGACGCCGAGTACCGTCAAGTTGATTGGCAATCGTTTTGTCTAGCCTAACATACGTACTGACATTAGATACTGGATTCTAACCGGTTTAAATTGTCAAACAAGCAAGGTAAACAGGCACAGAAAGTCCTCTTCTGGACAATTTATCCAACCAGATGCTAGGTTCACGAACCTACACATGTTAAATAATAGTTTCAGATTATTATTTTTTAATGACAGTGTATTTGGTTCAGACCTTCTGAGGCTGACCATTGGGGTCAGCTGGTAGACAAAATAGTGATGTGATTTTGATTGGCTGAGCCGAACGTGAGAATGTTAGAGTTATAAAGTGTTTTCAGGGAGTTAAGTTTTACACGTCGAAGAGAGCAGACGTAGGTATTTTGTGTCTCAAGGAACTTATTCTCCAGTGGGAGTGATAGAGCAACCCCACTGGCTAGTTAGAAGATGTACACGTCGACGTATTTAATAAAATAGATGTTTAACATCCCTTTTGTTGAAGAGGCTATACAACACACATCGCTATAGTAGGACCTTTAACAGAAGTAAATGAATATTATTATCTACTCACGATTATCAATCGATTTACAAGATGGCCTGTCGTTGTTTCCCTGAGGATGTATCTGCAGAAACAATCTCTAAAAGTATCTTGCAGGACTGGATATCGATTGTTGGTTGTCTCTCAATAATAACTACAGATCGAGGCGCCCAGTTTCAATCTACTCTCTTCGATGAGTTCACAAAGCTATTGGGACTCAAGCACGTAACAACAACAGTATACCACCTTACCCTTGTGCCAATGGCTTAGTTGAACGTTTTCACAGGCAACTTAAGACAGCACTAACAAGGCAATAACGATTCCCGGACACGGTTAGAAAATCTACTATTAGTTTTGTTATCCGTCAGAAATGTCATCAAGGAAGAATTGGGATACACAGCACCCGAAATGTTTTGGGGGCATCCTTGACACTACCAGGACAGTTTTGCGATAAAACAAATCACCTACAGCCTACCACATCGTTCGTACAAAACTTTAGACAACGAATGAGAGATCTGATTTTCATACCCACTAGAACACGAACAAAAGATATTTACACACCAAAAGATCTTCACAACTGTGAATATGTTTTCTTACGAAACGATGCAGTGAAAAGGTCTCTTTTCTCTACTCAGGACCTTTTCAAGTAGTCGACAGGAAACCCTAGTATTTTACAATTGTAACAAAAGGCAAACAAGGTACAGTCTCCATAGACAGACTAAAACCGGTGTACTTGGTTTTACCTATAAAGAACATCACAATGGAATGTTTTACACACTCACCGAATACCAAAGTGTGCGAACCATTTTCTACACCGGCAAACATCACGACAAAATTGGGTACATTGGCCTACTCACTTTAAAACGTATTCTAAATATTGAAAAATGTTTCAATATTATTAATCTGACGGGGGTGAGGGTTATAGGATATAAAATCCTATATTTTACAACCAATAGGTGAAACACAAATAAGTAAGAAACGCCTACACATAAATAGGATCAGAATCACTAAAACAAAAACTTTTGTACAAATCAGTACAAAAAATAGGATCCAAAATTAAATAAGAGGTTTCTGGGATTTGATTGGACAGTACAGTCACGTGCTACGCTTTCGACTACGTCTGTACGTTTGAACTCCAAATGAACTGTTCGCTGGGTGCTATCCCGCGTAAACCGAAAAGCTTCTGTTTGGAGTCAATCACGTGATTAGGATAATTATATATACATCGATTTCGGTGGCAATAAAAATGCACACAGCAACGACCAAGTCAGCAGATGGACGTGGATCATCCGTCGATGACAGGCGGTTGGATCTGTAAACACTCAACCAGAATCCTCTCGTTACCATGAAAACACCTAAGTCAGCGAAGACTATACAAACCTCAAAGGAATATTCACACAACTACAGAGTAACCATATCGTGATTGGTTTGTAGTTCTGCAAAATAAACACTTCATTGTTTTAAGAGAGGAAGATACAGTTACAAATTTTGCTGTAGTCTCTTCTTTGACTTCAGGATTAGATGCAGTGGCGCTCAAAGGCTGTTGTATTGTATTATAATTGTTGATTGTAATGCTCCCGGCTGGTCGAACATGTTAGCCAAGTCAAGCGTTCTATTTTTCCAATAATCGTTGACGAAACAACAGTGACCGTAAACCACGTATAAAGTCAACACTGATGTATTCCTACCGATATTGAGTTGAAGTTATTGCTTTAAAATTACAATAGTTTCTTTAAGCATTTAGAGCTTGTAGATATTTTCTTTTCCTATCTTGGTCGGTTTGTCATATCGCGACTGTAACACGCTAATGATATTTTTATGAGTAGTACACTCAAGTGTTATATATTTTAGACGTGACAAAATGTATAAAAAGATGTAAAACGTTGTGAACCAGTGTTTCCATTCTTGTATAGCGATTGGAGATTCAGGGTCCCAATCAAATTTCTCTGGTTTCTCATAGGGTTGAATTACCATAATCTAGATGTTCTAGACACCGTTTTAGGTTTTGTTGTTGGTCGTGTTTTGACGGTCGAATGAAGGCATTTACTGCTAATCACCTTTAGAGAATAGGGAAGGCAGCAAACGAAAGAAAAAAAAGGGTAAAAAGTTCCTTCGCATGCTCCAAATTAAGAATAATGTAACAACGTCGAGAAATTGAAACACAATTTTATAAAAACAATGGTAACAATTAAGTAGAAGAGAAAAGTGTTCTCTGAAGGGTTAGAGAGAGAGAGTAGGTAAAACGTCTAAAGAAATAAAATTCGGAAAAACAAATGCCGGTATATATACAGATGTGTGAGTGTGTGCATAATATTTGTAGACGTGAATATATATATATATATATATATATATATATATATATATATATATATATATATATATATATAGAGAGAGAGAGAGAGAGAGAGAGAGAGAGAGAGAGAGAAAGAGAGATGCATATCACTTAGGTAGTTTTTTTTTCTGTGATGTTCAGGCAAGTATTTTATTTTATTTATCTTCACGGTGTGAGTGTCCGAATGAGAAAGTTTTCTTCAGCATAATTTGAGTAATTAAATGCACTGTGCGTGCTTGCTGTGTGGAATCTTGTTTGGACTCCAGTGTGAGTTTACTGTTGGTACACTCCGAATGGCTTTTTGCGTTCTTTTATAGACCTGAGATAGGCTCCAAAGGAAAGGCAACATTTAATATTTATTGTCGTGTTCCCATTGGTTGAAAAAGATTACGTGGTGTACTTATTGTTACATCCACGTGAGGTGACACCAAATCTGCTTTTACGTGTTTATTTTTAGACTTGATAAAATTGTAATTGCAGACGGAATTTGAAAATGTATTTTATTTATTTATGTGTTTTCGAAGTCCCAACAAAAACAAACCTGTCTTTTAGGTTTCGAAATTTACAAATTAAAATGCATATTGTTAATTGTAACTTGGTAGAATTAGATTTTCTTAAGGTTTTAGTGAACATAAAATGTCTGGTTACAAACAAGTTTGAATGCGCCCGATTCTTCCATTTATAAACCTCGATTGGAATCCAAAAAAACAAAAAGGGAGGTAACAAAGGGTAAAGGGTAAATACGAAAATAATTTCACAACTGGTAAGTTAGAACTACCTACATTGAAAAACCTAAATATACTTCTATTATAAAATAAAATCTAAAAAAAGAACGACAAGAAAAACCCTCAATTTTTGTAAAACACAAAACTATAGTACAAAAAGTAGATTGTTTTGATAAAGCCTAAGAATTTGGCTAGCAGAAGCCAAGTATAAGAAATAAACTCTTGATTAATTACTCCAGCGCTTATCTATTTTGCTCAAAGATACACGTGACCTTAGAAGTACAGAAAAGGCCTATTAGGTAAAGGTACGTTTAATCTGGTCGAAGAGAGGAAGAAATATATTTTTGACAATTGATTAGGAGCTCCTGTCGTTTTCTTTTTAAAAGACAAAATCATAATTAGGAATTATTAAGAAATTTACTTTGTCTCTGACGATCGATTTATGCAGGAAACTTAAAGAGTTCAAAAAATGCCTACACGCTGTAGGGATGTAAAAGGCAATTATTTTCCTTTGGTTCAGATGAAGTCAAGTGGGCTACGTAACGGTCGCTTAGTGGCATCATTTCATAGTCTGTCGAAAGCGGTCAGTCCACTAGTTCACAAGCCCATGGTGTCGTTTTCCCTTAGGGAAATATGTCTTCACCAGATATAGAAACTCTCTCTCCTTCTTGCCGTCTCCATACTGGTAAATATCCACGATTCGCCGTTTTCCGTTTGAGAAATATGCCTCGCTAGTGGCATAGAAGATAAATACAACTTTTTCACACTACTTGTTGTTGCATACATGTATTATTATTACTTTTTTTGTTGTTCCGTTTCGTTCGTATGTTAATCTCTTATGTCATGGATATGATAATGCCCATAATGGAGACATGCAAAATGGGAGTATTCCTTTCTCGCATTAACGCATCTGTTTTGTTTTACTGTTTTTTGTTTTCTTGTTTTTCCCTTTGCCGACAGAGATTTCTTTGTTTCAAATGATGGATTAACAAACTTCGATAATTAATTTTAAATTTTGCTAATCCAGAAAAAGCGATTTAAAAAAAAAATGCTTAATGTTAGGAATCCTTTTTTTCCACATTGATCGAGGGTGTGGGATTACCCTCACTTGGTCTGCCAGGACCACCGGAAGGTCACGCTGTTTCAGGACTATAAAAGAACGTTCTTAGACTTCTGTCTTTTCCTCTTTTCGTTCTAGACTCGTCCAGTCTTCCCTTTTAGGGGAATTTAGTCACTCAGCCACGTGGCACATTTTTCGCATGCACTCACTCAAACACACACAATACACATACATAAACACACACACACAAACACACACATTTCTTAATTCCTAGATTTCAATGATTTTCTTTTCTTTTCAGCTGTGTACACACAGCATATTTTCTGTTATTTTTTAATCCTTTATTAGTTATATAAAAATATGTGAAATAACTCCATGTTGAAATTTATTCCAATTCCTTGTATCTCTCCAAGTAATGGTAACTCGTCATTTACATGAAAACTTTGGTTTAGTTGAACCATCGACGCAACCAGCCAAATTTGGAATAGCGTCGTAATTGATCGATTAATAAATAATAATAAAAAAAAAACCTTGAGAAGCTCACACTCTAGCCAACCTCCTATGGGTAAGCAAATATCAACCCCACAATTTTCTATCTCATGCAGTTGGAACCCGGAATATCAGAAGTTCCTGTCGATGCGTTGTTAGATCACATCTTGAGACAAAGTGACCGGTTGGATTGCGAAAAACCAGGAAATTTGAACTTATACCGGCTATAAAGTTTAAGAAGTTGGTTATTACTTTTGACTGAAGGCCCGACACCACTGTCCCCTGTCTACACCAACTTCGCTTTTCTTTTACCGCTACAATTTCTTCACTCATGTGAAAAAAAAAAAGTTATCTGTAGCGTAAGAAGACACAGAACATCAACTGGAGAAGGGTAACCAAATAAACACAGTACTTATTTTTCGCAAATTTATATATTTAGACAAGCGTTATTCCGTTATTTTGAGATTACCTGTTATTTTTCTTATGACCTAATGCATTGAACTCGACTGACGTTTCGATCAATTACGACAGGAGACATCTTTACACCTAAAAATACACACGGTCTAGTGGAGAGAGACCAGGTCAGTGAGATAGGTAATTATATTTCTGGCGAAAAGGTCTTTGTCTCATTTGGGTTCCAAATGGTTAACCATTTAAATACTTATATGGTCCAATGTTTCTTGGGACGAAAATCGTTGTATTCAGCAACACAATGTGTCTATAATTTGTATACGCTCTCTTACCCATGATCTCCATAAACTGTCAAGGAGCGTTTGGTTTTTAAGCAAGAACATTTTATTTACGAAATTGTGCCAATCATCAGATAATTTGAATTAGGATTGTAGACTGAATATTTCAGGACAAATGTTAAAAGGATACTAGCAATTAATGTCACTTGAAATACTATTTTTAGAATTTATGACTATTAAATGGTGTAATCAATTTTGTGAGAGTTGTAATGAATATATTTTTATTTGTACTTATTGCATATCATTGTGGGAAGTATGAATTAATTATAGTTATTGAGAAAAAAAGAAAGAATATCAAATCCATTATTTAAAAAAAATAAAAAACAATATAAGCCTGGCGAAGAAATCATTTCCGACTCAAAATACAACATCTGAAATCGGCTGAACATTAAAAATAAATAAATAAAACTGTTTTCCAGCCAATGGTAAACTTAAAAAAGAAGTTAAATAAATACATTTTTATGGAGGCCAACATTATAAAATATTATTAACGGTATAGCCCCGCAGAAAGCGCCCCAGAACTAGAGAAGTCACTACGTTGTTTTTGTCTTAACCGCAAGGAGAAACTGGACATTACGCAGCATCACAGGAAACCGCCTTAATTGAGTGCGGACCACAGGAAGAAAGTTTTCAAGTCGACTTTCCTTCGTACTGGGTTTCTTTTTATCAAACTATTCGAGTTCTAAAACGCAAATAATTTAAGTAAAAAATTATTTGTGATATATCGATGCAACTTAGTTTTCTCTTTTACCAACCAAATACAAATACAAATATCTGAAGTCTTAATTCAACAAGGACTATTTCCCAAACTTAGTGGGCGTACACCTGGCACTTAAAAATTAATAGTTTTTTTTCCATTTAAATCCCTAGGTTCAGTAAAAACTTCCGTTTCACTAAAAAGATAAAAAGAAACAAAAGAAGAAATTATATAAAAATATATTTCCACGTGACATCATATCTAGTGTGAGACCGGAAACTACCTACACAATAGACTCTTTCAGGCCTATATTAAGTAGGCGACATAGCACTCTACAGGAGAGTGACAGAGAGTGACACAGAGAGTCTCGTACGACTACCAGTTGGACACTAACATATAGTAAGCTCTGCTTACACTATCTCTGTAACCTGTTGTTAATATATCTTTCTTACATCTAATCCGTGTTCCGTGTTTTACTTCTGTGGGCCCAACTTTGGCACCCACATCAATATCCAACACACTATGATAAAAAAACAAAACAAAAAACTTGTACTGAATACAAGGTTTTAGCCTGTGAGATTACTAGGGGACTTCCAACGCCCCACCGGGTGGCCTTGTATAAAGCTGTATAAAAAGAAAACTGAAACGTTCTTTCTACTCTTTCGTTCTTCAACCATAGGATGTAGTCACAAGACGTGTCTTGTTTTCCTTCCTGGAAGACTTCTTAGTCTTCGGGTGAACTGACTTTTCAGATCTCGGACGAACTGATTTTTTATTCCCAATCGAACTACGTGTCGCATCGCATACAACACGCCACAATATCTCCACAACCTGTCAATATATATCCCGATTCAACACAAGAAAACTCCCAATTCAACAAATGAGACAACGCCGTTACAAACTGATATCTCTCGTAACGATAATATCCATCAGTTATTCTCACAGAACCCTGTCACTGGTATCGGACATCATTTCTAAATGAGACTCCCATAAGGCAAGAGGAGGTGACGGGATCCCAGCTGTCGTCCTAAAGAAATGTTCTCCCGAGTTGGCTCTAGTTCTCTCCAAACTCTACAACTATTGCCTCACTGTTCCTGCTTTGCGGCTTGTTGCGGTCATCCTCTGTAGTTCCTGTTTTTAAGATCTCTGGAGAAACTTCTGAGCCCCACCTCCTTAACAATCGGCCTATTAGTCTCCTACCGCTTCTCGGCAAAGTATTCGAGGCTTTAATCATTGCTGAAGTGGTTAAGCATCTTACCTCTCACGACCTACTCTCTGACAAACAATATGGATTCCGTTTTGGCAGGTCGACCGCTGATGTGTTAAAGGCCATCACTGAATATATATATCAAGCTCTTGATAATAACGGCGAAGCTCGAACTGTGGCTCTAAATATCTCAAAGTTGTTTGAAAAGGTTTAGCAAGCTGCTCTTGTACATACGCTCCAGGGTTACGGTATTATAGGACAATTGTTTGATATAATCCTATCGCTCCTATCAAATCATGAAGTGAAGATCGTTTTGATCTTTTCACATGCACGCGGGTCTCCCACAAGGCCATATCTAGTCTGGTGTTCCTACTATTCATCTCGAGGTTCTTGACAAAATCCAAAGAAGGATCTGCAATGTAATCGATCCTGGCATGTCGATTTTCTCACTGACGTGATGTGTCTTCCCCGTGTCTTTTCTACAAATATTATCATGGCAACTTCTCTGATAAGCTTTTTTCCCTGGTGCCCCAACTACAAGAAGTTAAGCGTGCTACTATATTGGCATCTAGGTCCCATCATTTTATTGTCGAAATAATTAAATGCAACCGTCACTTATTCTCCAACAGTTTCTTTTCTCGTACTTCCCGCCTGTGTCTTCAAAAATTTAAATGCCACGTTAATCGCCATTTTCTTGAATCCTGTTCAGCTTTTACTCTTTCTTCACCCCACCGCATAACCAGGCTTTTCTCTCACTTTCACTCTCTGTAACCCCCTGCGTACTAGTGGTACGCTTGGGGTGAACTGATTAAAAAAATCTATATAAGTCAGAGCACACAGTTGCTTAGTTCGCTTCTGAGAATTGTTCGATGCATCCAGAGAATCCAGAGAGAACGCTATCTTTCTATCTCCATTTCCTGAAGCTGAAAGAATTGCAAATGCACACTGACACAACGTCTAGCCCGATTGTTAACTTCCTCAGCATCGCAAGATCTTAGCAGAAAAATAAAACAAGAGTAATTGTAAACTATGGTATATAAATTGTTGGCAGTTTTTTCGTCGGTGTTTATTCTTTCTACTTATAACGATTTTGCCTTTCGAGAAAGTCTCCAGTCAAGAAAACGACGGTCCGCTAGAATGCACAGAAGAATTCTTCAATGATCCCAAACTAGTAGCTACACAGCACTGCATCTGGAGACCAATGACAGGTGAAAATACTGAACGAACGAAAAGACCCACGCCCACAACACGTTACACCCCACTTGGTGCCAGTGACTATAAGAGGTGACATTGGCCACTGCGACCGATCGTAGATGTATAAGAACTAACGACTCGAAGCATGGAGCTTGCGTGATTAATTTACACAACCTTTTTTTCTTTTTTTTTCTTTTTTATAAGTATTTCACCCCAAGCAAGACTGGAAGCCACTAGCACGCAAGGGGTTACATAGGATTTGGAGCGAGGGTAGATAGGGGTGATAGAGGAAAGGATGAAGAGAGGGATAGTGGATAGATCAAAGCAACTGGAAATGTATGTCTATTGACATTACATTTGAATAGTTAGAGATTATAGCTATCAGGGAAACAGGAAAAGGGAATGGAGTTCCACAGGCGAGAGGTGCGAGATATGAAGCTATTGGAGTAGAAGAGACGGCTACATTTAACAGTTTCAACAGTGAAAGGGTGAGAGCGGGATGCCAGCCTCGTAGGACGCTTGAATTCATGAAGTCTGGGAACCAGCGAAAGCAGCTCATCAGAGCAATTACCATGAATGTATTTGTAAAAAAGACAGAGAGAAACGACGGCACGTCTGCGAGAGAGCGACTGCAGACGAGATGTCAGATCAGAGCCAATTACATTGCATATCCGTCTCTGGATCTTATCAAGAACCCCGAGACAAACAGAAGGGGCTCCAGACCATATATGGCAGCAATACTCCATGCAGGAGCGAATGGTTGATTTATAGATTTGAATGATCGATTCCGGGGAGAAAAATTTCCTAGCATGGCACAGGGAGCCAACTTTCCTTGCGGTGGACGAAGCAATTGACTCAATGTATTTGTTCCATCTTAGGTCAGCAGAAAATGTGAAACCGAGCAGCCGCAGAGAGGTGCTCTCGAGAAGTTGAGCGTAATGGGGGGGGGGGGTAGGGAAGGATCTCTGTGGTGATTAATAGAGAGCAGTTTTGTTTTTGAGGCGTTAAAGTTAACCAGCCAATTCCTGCCCCAGTTCACAACCGATTGGAGGTCCTTTTCGAGACGAACAGTCAGGTTAGTTTTGTCAGCGACACTAGATTTGTTTTTGAGGCAGGAGTAAATTGTAGTGTCGTCCGCGTAGATGCCTACTTGGGAATCTATGACGTCAGGAAGATGAAGATAAGAAACAGGGTAGGGCCTAGGATAGAGCATTGGGGAACACCTGCGTTCGTGGGATAGGAGCTGGAGGAGAATCTGTCGAGAACGACCTTCAATTCACGGTTTGACAGGAATGATTGTATTAAATCAAACAATCGACCTGTAATACCATAACCCTGGAGCTTGCGAAGAAGGCCGGCATGCCAAACCCTATCAAACGCTTTTGAGATGTCAAGAGTCACGGCACGAGCTTCTCCGTTATTTCGTAGAGCATGGTAGACAATTTCAGTAATGGTCGTAAGCACATCAGTTGTAGATCGAGCAAAGCTAACTATTAGGTTGGTGCAAAAATAATGTCGTTTTCTATGTGAGAAAACGACATTATTTTTGCACCAACCTAATATTTAAATATAAAAGAAAAAAACAATGTTTTCTTGCTGATTAAAACGTTGTGCAAAATAATATACTTGCCATTAGGTCCCTGTGACATGTATAAAACAATCACCAATCTAATACTACATCTACGTAGAGTCTGTAATGGTTAGCAATGTAAATAAATCGCGACTGGGTAGTGCGTTCCATTTGTCCCACATCTACGCTTAATAAATCACTATTAACTTCCACTCATCAATAAATGCTGATTTTTTCGAAATGCCACTTTCGCAGACTATGTAAGTATATAATTAAAGACGCGATATTTTTTTTACATTCACTGCATACACCTTTAATTGCCCATTTCGCTAAAAACTTTAATCTCACAAAAGCATAAAGTTTGTAATAACAATAGGAATCATATGCATCGCTGTGAACTTCGAATTTTTCATAATTTGCCTATACTATTAGCAACACTTGTACTTTTTTCTTATCAAAGGGACTTTATTGGCTTATATTCAAATATCTGCATTTTGTATAATCTGCGCATTGCTGCCAAAGAGAATTGTGTTAAATGCTTGATTTGTATTTTTGATATTTTTTCTTCTGGAATACTCGTGTTAATAATTGCTTGTATTGGAAAATATCGCATACATTAAGTTAATAAACGTTAGTGTAGAATATTTCATACACATACATACGCACACCCCCATATATATATATATATATATATATATATATATATATATATATATATATATATATATATATATATATATATATATTGTTTCAAATTTGCTGAAATTATGAAGGAAGAGTGTTTAATATCACGGTGGAGATAGCAGCTCGGTTGATGTGCTGATTACAATGTCCACTTTTATATTTACGTACGCTCTATCACTGATATTGAGCACTTTGACCCAGAGATATAGCACACCTTTAAACTATATTTTTACCATTCATATATATATATATATATATATATATATATATATATATATATCATAATTTCTGGATGTTACTATATTTTATCCTAGATTATTATTTCTTATTATTTTAAGCATTATATTTTAGTGGATACACGTGTTTGACTAGACGCCTTGTTTTGAAACAGATTGAATTATATCTACGAACCTGTGCACTTGAGAGTCTTAATAAAGAAGATCTCGAAATCTTTTGCGGTGTAATGAAAAATTATCTCATTTTTCATGGAAATATGATATCCAGTAATTTTTCCTTGTACTGGTTGTTTTCAATAAACGGGAAATTAATCTTAGCTATCATATCAACTGTAAGTTTATATTAACAATTTTTAACCTTCGATATCTCTCGCCATTTTTATTCTATATTTCGATTGGTGGGAAGCATAGTCGATGTCACAGCAACGTGGTTGTTAATAACCATAGAATTTTAATTAATTGATCATTAACAATAAAAATATAAAGTATGAGATATAATAAATCTGAGGACACATTGTATTAACATAAGCCTTTTTTGTAAAGATTGACAATACATTCATTTTAAATAAAAGCAATCTGGTAAACTGAGAGATCTATTTGGAGATTGTTGATAGTGTTTTATGAAAATGAAATCTGTTTGGGAAAACTATTAAAATATATGTAGAAGACGTTGGAAAATATAAATGACTAAAAAGAAAAGAAAAATTCCCAGAAAGATTACAGTGAAAATAGAAGAATCGTTACAAGTGCTGATAAGAAGACTAAAGAGTAAAAGTGACATTTTGTGTTTAGTCACAAAAAAGGTCACCAGTTGCGATAAAGAAGCGGTTCGCCTATTACTATATTTTAGAAAGTTCATATGTGATATACGTGTGGGAAAATTAAACAAAATCAATAAAAATAAACGAAGAAGGAATATGAAAAAGAAATACATTTTCACATAATGCTACTAATAAAGGAACCAGAAAGGGTTTTAGTCATCTACACAATGACCCCACTTCTGAAAAGAATAAAACTGTGCTCTCTCTCTCTCTCTTTCTTTCTCTCTCCCCACTTGCTAATGCATAGCGATCCGACGTATTTGCAGAACTTATACCTATGAAGTAAGTACAACTTTTACTTTGGCCGTTCCAACTCAGCGCAAAGCTGACTTTAGTTCGACCATTATAACAATTATTATCATTCATCATCAGCCTTAGACCTCCCTGTTGTTGGTCGGAACTCCATTGACAATCCCTTTCCACACTGTTCTGTCATGCATTGCTGTCCCCAGATCCCCAACGTCCAACACTCACTCCCGAGCTATGGTGTCTGGGAAAGTCAATTTTCGTGAGAAGACACTTCCAAAATGATGCCATAGGAGTAAGGACCGGTTCGCTAGTGGTAACATTGCTGAGACGAATATGCCGGCGGCACGACAGCGGGCCACCATTGATAAACATTAATTGCATGACACCTTGTGGCAGATTGGTGGCTTGCGTGTAGGGTTACCCAAACTTAATTCTGGACCAGAAAAAAGAAACGGGCATACCTAAGAGAAGTTGAGAACTTTGTTTCCCTATAGTTGCTATAAAAAAATAGAAACCCATTTTTTATTGCTTCTTCTTTAATTGTTTATATATGAACACGCACACGGTTACTGTATATATCAACATGCAATCTTAAATCCCATACACGCTTAAAGCGATCATGTCTCTTTAATTCATGACTAACGAGGCAGAAGATTTCACGTAGACCTGTTGCCAACCAAGGCTATAAGGCCCAGAATATCTTCATATTCAACGCATAGTAGAAGAGATGAATTCATAACTTTCCCAATGCTATTTGCGCGGAAAATGTATCGAACCCAGTTGCAATTTGAACTCTGCTCTAATTTGGAGACGTTATTCATTGTTACACCACACTGCACATCCGCTATATTTTGCAATGGTAAATTAACTGGTTAAAACGGAATTCTACAATCTCGGCTGGGACCACCCATCTTCACTTGTTTTTGTTAACTGAGTACAAATATAATCGAAAATCATAAACGCATGATGACAACAGTAAAAAAAAAAAACATTTTTATTTCTTTTGCAACTAACTGTTTCGTGTTATACGTGATAGATTTTTAATAATAATAATAATAATAATAATAATAATAATAACGATATTCTAAAACGTTATTTTTTATTTTATTTATTTGTGCAGCCCTCTGAATATACCATTTAGTTTATCGATTTTGAAGAGTTTAAAAAACTCTAGTCTAAAAAGATATTTTGCCCTTTTTTATGCAATATTCATTTTTATGAATTTCATCTTTTTTACGCATGGTAATTTTCCCCTAAAATACAATTTAATGGTTGCTATTTGTGACTTTATTGTGTATGTGTGTGTATGTATGTGTATGTGTGTGTGTGTGTGTGTGTGTGTGTGTAAGAGAGGGAGATAGAATGACAGACAGGCAGATAGACAGAAAGCATATTCAAAAGTCAAAACCTGCTTCACTTGTTAGAGATGACGGAAAAAAAGAGAGAAAGAGTGAATCAAAATTTAAAAACAAAACTGTAAAGTGCAAATTAATTGCCAGATAGGTCCATTTTTGTGGGGAGCGTTCGGTTTACGTTCCCTCTCCTTCTCTCTCTCTCTCACACACACATACACACTCCCCTCTATCTGTCACTTTCCTTTCTCTTTCTCTTCTCTCCTTATCTCTCTCTCGTCTCTCTCTCTCTTTTTCTCTGCATTTGAGGGTGTATCAAATACTCATACAAGTCTTCTTTGATATGCGCTTTCTATGAAGCGTCATTTGGGAAAGGAAATTAAAGAAAAAAGAGGCAAGTTTGGAAAAACGTAAAGATCTGGGACATTGCGAGTAGGGGCGTTTCGTTAGGCCCAATAGATGCGCGCGCATACACGCGCGTGCGCGCGCACACACACACAGAGGTACCCCTCTTGCTTGTTATCACTTTTTAAGTTTGTTTAAAAAGTAAACTAAGCCAGTTCGATACACGACCAAATGTGTATGCGTAGGTAGATGTGGTAAGATTATGTTGCGTTAGTCTTTCAAGTGGGAAGGACCTCTTATATAAAAAAAAAATAATCATTATTATTATTTGGAAATTGAGGTTTTCTAACAATAACAAACAAAACAACGCTTTGCGATCACGGGTGCCATATTTAGGGAATACACTACTTAACAGTATCCAACTAGTTTAACTTTAGCCACGACACTAGAGAGAGAGAGGGAGGAGAGGGCGAGGGAGGAATGGGAGAGAGAGAGAGAGGAAGGGAAGGATGGGAGAGAGAGAGGAAGGGAAGGATGGGAGAGAGAGAATTCACATATAAAATCAATGCATAAAAATTTCAATTTAAATTCAACATACAATACTATAGATAGATAGATATACTATTTTTCTTCTTTTACTGAGGTTAAGAATTATTGCAAATACGCACTTCCAGATTTCCGCAGCCAAAAAAAAACGAAACAAAAAAAAAAACGAAACAAAAGAAAAAAAAAAACAGCAAGCATCAAGGGAAGTCACTCTTATCTTTTTGAATGGTCCCAATATAATCTAAACCTGATTCTATTCTCATATTCTTTTATTCTATAAATTCAATTATTGTGTTCGTTAAAACGTCGTTATCGACGTAGGTATCGTTCAAAGTTTTATTCTGTTATTCTACTTTTCTTTTAATGCGTTCATGATATAAACTTCGCCTGAAGTTCCGAGTTTATAAAAATTTGGCCAGTCAGTCATATAGGCAGCATGGCCGGGATAAGACGAGTTCCAGAAGATGTACTCGAATATTATCTTTATCCATTAATTTGTGAAGACTTAAACGATGAAGAATTATTTGAATATCTTGAAGAACAGAAGGATATTTATCTTGCCCACCTGAGCCACTTATTAGTCGATTACATCTGGCAGAACGAAGCATTTAATTTAAGGCCTATTCCGGGAAATGGTAAGTATAAGTTCGTGTACATTGTAATGTAGTTGTATTAGTAAATTTCAATAACTAATATTTGAAAGCGTCTTTTCTTGAGCATTACCAATATGAGTATAAAATGTTACTTTACTTCCCATTTCCCAAGAGACAGCACTCTCTTCATCCCTCTGTTCATTGTGAAAAATAAGTAACTTATTTTATTTTTTGCGAAGGATATGATTGAAATTCCGAAAAAAAATATGGATACTACTCCGTCAATTCATTCATTACTCATTTTCTTTTTTAAGAACACCTTTATGAGGTCATTTGTTAGTGCAATACATTATTCTAGCAAACGTAGGAGTGAGTCGGACTTAAAAAAAAAAAAAAAAAAAAAAAATATTGATGATGATAAATGAAATAAGTCTGCATATTAGAACTTGCCCCATATTTTTTTTTTATTTTCTGACAATGTTTATTTATCGTATATATTATTGTACGATATTTTTAAAACCGGTGCTGTTGTTAGGTGAATTTGCACGTGCGTATTAAGAAAAAAAATCTTGCATTGTTGTAATAATGTCACTTGGAAAGGTGAAGAAGGGTTTAAAAAAGTAATATTCATGGACGCTGTCTTTATTTGCATTTTCTAGAAGCTGGAAAAAGAGGGTCTTTTTTTTTTTGTTGTTGTTTAAAACAAAATCAATTTCATTCAATAATTCGTTTGAAATTCTTTTTTATGCATCAGCTGTTTAAAAAAAATAGTTGTATGTATATATTTTTTTATTTCCCACTCGTGTTAATATTTTAAACTCATTAACTCTTTTCTTTCTCTCTCTTAAGGCTAAAAAGAAAGTTTCACATACCTAGGAAAATCCAATGACATTTAAAACATGCTTAGTAGCTTTTAAGTTTTAGAATACTATTTTTTGTTTATTTAACTGTCCTGGTTTTAACTAGTAATTTTATGGTGTATTTCAGAACTAAATTCAATTTAAAAAAAAAACAAAAACAAACTTAAATAAATAAATGCTTTCTAAGTTGGCTGGTAATCCCGAGAAATTTAATTTCAGCAAAAATAGTTTTTAAAATTATCACAGAAATATAAATAAAAACTTTTAATTCTGTAGTGTGTAAAACATAATAATATAAATAAATAAATCCTATGTTTTTTAAAGATAGACTTCTTGATTTTACAAATTATTTGCTAAATTTAAAATTTAAATTTACGCACTTTCAGTATTAAAATTGCGACGGCAGATCCATTGTTTCCAGAATAATTTGCCGTTCGTTCGATAAATAATAGAAAAGACACACACGCACACACAAATAAATAAATCGCCAGTTCAAAAAGCTATTAAAAATTTAGAATCATTGATGATGTCGGAAAGAATAATTATGAGTTATGACATTAATTTTTGGCTATGAGCCAGTGAACTGTAAAAATAAATTGGTTTGCTCTTTTATAGATATACATTTTTAAATTCAGAAATAAAGAAGCGGAGAATGATTTATTTTTTTTCTAAAAAGCTAATATTTGGTTATTACTCACATTAGGTGTTTTTTACTGGTTTTTTTTTTTTTTTTCTTGAAAAGAGTGCTCAAGTTTTGAGTTTTGGATGTCATAAAAGGTATTTTTTTTGTGTAACCCCCCAAAAATCTAGTCTAACAGGCATTTCATTTTTCATTTTCAATGATAATAATTAAAAACACAAGTCTGTCTGTAATTATGTAAAAGGCCTATATTTTTTAACCAGACTTATTTTAAAAAAAAAACATTTAAAATAAATAAATGGAAAAAAAAAAATCAAGATTTAAAACCTGAAACGAAGTAAATAATTTACACTGGAAACTTGTTTTTAAAAAGTCAAATAGGAAACAAGTTCCAATAACGTTCGATGTGTAAACTAGAAACATCATTTTTTTTTTTTCCCTTAATATTCCCTGCTGAAGTGAGCTGAAGATTTTTAATGCCAGTGTGCCCATCTTATAAAAGAAGTTTGGGTGAGGGATTCCCTAATTCAAAAATGTATTATGAATCCGAAAGAAATGTTTTTGCTGTCTTTCAAAGACACTCAACTCTTCTTGAAATGTAATGAAGAAATGTTTTCAATTTGTTATAGCTGTGGTCTTTTTTTTTAAACTTATACCTGTTTTGACGCAACTACAGACATGACATCACTGCTGGTAACTTTTAAATTATTACTGTGTGATGTTTGTAAAATTATTTTTATTTTTAAAAAAAATTTTTTTTTTTTTTTTTTTTTTTATTGAAAAACGAAACCTAAAAATCAGTAAGACGACTGATAACTACAGTTGTGAAGGCATTTTTACTTTTCCAAATTTATGATCAAATTCAAATGTAAAACCTTTTCAATTTTCATTGTTTACTTACTTTCATAGATAGAGCTACAACTATTTTAAATGGCATAGAAGATGCCACCCTTGGTTTTAGAGGGGAATTTTTTAAAATTGTTGGGGTACATCGAATGGTACTGGAGATCCGTATATTCATTCCCTATTAATTTTTAGTCCAGTTCAAAAATTTGTTTTTTGTGTATTTTATTACAAAGATAAATATAAAATAATATTGTCGGTGAGTGAAGAAATGGGATATTAATTAAATATGCTAATTTGTGTGTATGCTGTCAAAATTTATGGTTGCACATTTATGATTTCTCTCATTTTCTCGAATGAACTGTATAAAAACTATAATTTTCTCTCAGTATCAGCAAATGCCCGCGGAAAATTACTCCTGTTATAAGCCAACATGGACTGGAGTAGTAAGGCTACCAATTTTTTAACCCATATATTTTTCAAGTCTACAATGTTTAATGACCAAATGAGAATTTAAATAAGATTTTGAATTTAAAAACAGTTATCTGATCTGTAACAAAGCAGATTAAAAAAAAAAAAAAAATTAAGTCAAGTTTTAAAAATTAACTAATGCAATCAATACACTTTTAAAGATGTTTATTTTAATTTTTTTTTTTTTTTTTTTTTTAATCGGTTTCATCTCTAGCAAGGCCGTAAAGCCACCAAGATACGATGGGGTTACTGAGTGTGGAAGAATTAGGAAGAGAAACATTAATGAGTGGAAAGAGAAAAGATTAATCGGGAGGACAGATAACGATTGACATTGCATTTAAATTTTTGCAGATTAAATTTGGCTGGAAAGCATGGAGCTAAAAGGCATTTCCACAAGTGTGAAGTGTGAGAAAAGAAACTTAAATTTTTAAAAATTTATGGCTACATTTAGCCAGCTCGACTGTAAATTGTTGAGATCTCAATGCCAATCTAGTAGTGTGCTTAAATTCAAAAAGTCTATGTACCAAAGAGGAAGAGCTCATCTGAACAATTACCATGAAAGTATTTATAGAAAAGGTACAGGGAGGCAACATTATGGCAATGGGAATGCAACTGGAACTGAGCTGCTAGATCAGGACTGATAATATTGCTGATTCTTTTTTGGATTTTATCAAGAGGTTCAATGGCTACGGACAATGTGATAGCAGTATTGTAAACATGCCCAAATGGTAGACTTATGTATGATAGATTCTAGAGAGAAAACTTGTCTTGCATAACACAGTGAACCAACGTTTTTAGCAGCTGACTTAGTCTTTCCACTTCATGTTAGCTGAGAACATTAGCCCAAAAAGGCTCGACAAGTTACTTTACTGGAGGTTAGCATCAGCCATGCTGATGGATGCAGAGGGGAAGTCTCTCAGATGATTACTGGAGAGGAGTTTAGTTTTGGATGCATTAAAATTAACAAACCATCTTTTGCCCCAGTTAATAACTGACTTGAAATTGTTTTGGACATCGGCTGCCATTTTAACTTACTATCAAGACAGGAGTAAAAGGTATCATCAGTGTAGATACCAAGTAGAGAGCTGATACCATTGGGGAGGTCATTAATGAAAATGAAAAACAAAGTGGAACCAAGGATGGAGCCCTGTGGTACACTTGCATTAATATTGAAAGGATCTAGATGAGTGGCCATTCAGGATAACCTTCATTTCACAATTTGATAGGAAAGACTGAATCAGTTCAAAAATATGTTTGGCGACACCGTAACTTTTCAACTTGTGAAGAATAACTGAATGCCAAATCCTGTCAAAAGCTTTTGAGATGTCCAAAGCTATAGCCCAGGCTTCACCATTTTTATCTAGAGCATAATAGGCTCTTTCCACACTTATTGTCAGTACATCAGCAGTTGACCTGGTGAAACCAAAGCCATATTGCTTGTCTAAAAGAAAAACCCATAATGAGAGATGATGAACCAATTTGGCATTGATTAGGGCCTCTTGGAGTTTTCCAAAAAGAGGTAGAAGGCTAATAGGCTGATAGTTGGAAGGGTCAGACAGTTCACCCACGTTCTTAAAAAATGGAGTAACAGATGATGACTTCCAGAAAGCAGGAGGCAGCAAGGTATTTATTATACAATTTAGAGAGAACAGGAACCACTCCAGGAGAACACTTCTTAATGACTATTACAGACATACCCTTGGATCCACATTCTTTGTGGGATCTAGGTTAGAGATGATAGCAGAAACCATAGAAGGGGTTATATACATATCACTTAACATTCTCAGTTCTAAGTTTTGCTTACATATTTTATATTAATGATGATAGCAATAATCATATTTGTAAGCAAGTGCATTTAAATTTCTTTAGGTCATTTTTTTAAAATTACCCTTCTAATATATATATATATATATATATATATATATATATATATAATATTATTATTTTATTTTACCAGTCAACTGTTACTTGAATTTCACCCACAGGAATACTGTAGTGGAGGAAGCTTGAGAGACAGTGAACTAATAATAAAGCTCTGTTGTCTTATGGCACTTTTTAACTACTAATTTTGAAAAGTAGGTGACTTAGCCCACTATTCAACATGGAATAAATTATATGTGTGAGACACACTGTGAACATAGAAATCAACATTGCATAATGAGACTTGGTCTGAAAATTGCATTAGTATGAAACTGACAGTTGCCATGCAGTGTTGATTTCTGTTTACTGAGTATAACTATAAACATTCTGTCTCCAATACTGAGCAGTCTTTTATAAACATAGCAAATTTTAATAATATAATTTGTGTGTGTATGTGTTTTACATGTTACTTTGTTTCGCAAAATCAAAGTGACAAATCTTTATCAATATTCTTGAAATGGTACACTCAATTAGAAGACAACTTAAACTACAACCAGGAAGATGTTCATTCCTTTTGATTTGAGGAAGTGATTTCCTTAAATTATAAAGTAAGCAAAAAAAAAAAAAACAGCAATTCTTTTCTGGTATGCCAGTCAACGATTATTGGGGTTTTGCAAATAAATTTCTTCTAAACGAGGAAAATCAATGAGTTATTTTCCCCCCCTAAATAAATTTGTTTTTATCTAGTGAATACACTTAAAATTAAGTATTAAAAAATAATTGCAAGCTTTTAATTTCATTTTTAGAATGTGTAGATTTCCAAATCTGCAACTGTCACCAGTTCTTTTTTAGATACACATTTTAAAACTGAAATTAAAAACTATTTTAACCATTTTAATATATGATCTTACTTAAGTGTATTATTTGCTAAATAAAACCATAAAGTAAAAATAGTTGTAAAAATAAAATGAATCCTTGTATAGAAGAATTTTATAAGTAGAACAGTAACAAACACCCACCGAACACTAGTGGCTAAAAAAGAATAATTTTTACTTTGGGTTTAAAAAATGACTTGCAGTTTTGAAAATATACACATTTTAAAACATTATTTAAAATCTAATTTTATGTGTATTTGTTAGATAGAAACATAATTTTATTTGTAGAAAACAGGGACTCGCATATCTGGAAATATACACATCTTAAACTAGTGAAATTAAGAACTATTTTAATTAATATCTAAATTCTAATTCTAATTCTTAATATCTAATTTAGGTGCATACCCTAAATAAAAAAAACAAATTTATTTATAAAAAAAAAAATCTTCATTCATTTTTCTTGTTTACAACAACTTTATTTCGTGATTGGCGTAATGGCTTATAGAAGAAAACCCTTACAAAAAAATCCGACTTCCCCCAGCTATGGGTAGATAGCAGGACAGACTGGGTTCTATAGACTTGGAGGGCAACTGATCTACCAAAGAGAGAAATGGCAAGCTACTGCAAGGAAAAAAATCTGCCACATCAGTCATGTATCCAAAGATACATGATCGTCTAAGTGTGTATCATGAATGGCTCATAACTGAAAGTTAACGATAAACATTTTGCACTAGGATGTGATGTCAGTCAGCAAGTAGCTCATCAAAACCAGACATAAATGATAACAAACTGACTGCATTTTACCTGTCTGTAATTTGTATCTGAAAATATTATGTTTATTAATATTATTAACCTTTGGTTATTTTTATTAATATTATTAACCTTTGGTTATTTTTATTAATATTATTAACCTTTGGTTATTTTTATTAATATTATTAACCTTTGGTTATTTTTATTAATATTATTAACCTTTGGTTATTTTTATTAATATTATTAACCTTTGGTTATTTTTATTAATATTATTAACCTTTGGTTATTTTTATTAATATTATTAACCTTTGGTTATTTTTATTAATATTATTAACCTTTGGTTATTTTTATTAATATTATTAACCTTTGGTTATTTTTATTAATATTATTAACCTTTGGTTATTTTTATTAATATTATTAACCTTTGGTTATTTTTATTAATATTATTAACCTTTGGTTATTTTTATTATGGTGCATATTTCTATAAACTGTAATTACTATTGAAAAAAAAAAATTACCATCCCTTCAGATATGTTTTTACTTTTTGAAACCTCCCAATTTTGACCTTTTTGAAAGGTCTATTTGACCCTCTAGTTTAATCATAGACTGAGTATAGCTTTGAAAATGTCAAGCCATAAAAGGTATTTCATTTGGAACACAAATTAGTGTCATTCCCTTTTCACTGATATTAAATGTGAATTGGGTCAGTAAACAGAACCGAGAATGAAGGTAGGGTTTGTTTGGGTAATGATTTGTCATTTGTTTGATAGTTACACGAACTGTTTGGATTTTAACCTTTTTATTTATTTTTTTTTATTATTAAGTTTATATATAACCTTGCAAGTAAGGTGTGAGAAATGTTTTTGTTAAATTGGTGATTTCTTTTTTTTTTTTTTTTTTTTTTTTTTTCTTTTAGAAAAAAAAATTAATCAGATGAAAAGTAAAGAAAGGAAATAATAGATACATGTTTTTGCTAAAACTTAATTATATTTTATTTAGTTTTTACAAACTTCTCTTTAAAACTTTCTGCATTGACTATATTTTGAATTGATTACTTAGTTTGCTTTGAGAATTTTACTATTTCTCTTTTTTTTTTTTTTTTTTTTTTTTATTACAATGAATTTCATCCTGTACAAGGCTTAAGAGCCACTCGAGGTAGTGTTACAGAGTAAGAGGCACAGTTTATGGGACGTATATGGGAAGATAACTATACACACTAATAATAAACATAAATCCTGCTCCCCACTAGCAGCACAACTCTGTCCCATGCATGATGTAATTGTCAGCTCAGGTTCCAACTGAAAACTGATAATTGCAAAATTAAAATTTAGATAACCATAGTTTTTATAGAAGAGCAGTCTGTCCACTTACGGGGGTGTGGGGAACTGTATACATCCACACGCAAACACACTAATGATTAATTAGAGAAATGTTACACAAATTTGAGTATTTTTTTTTTTTTATTTGACGTTATTTTCCCATTTTTTTTTTTTTTTTTTTTTTTTTTTTTTTATTATTATTATTTGACTTAAAAAAGGGATGTTAACTGAAACACGTGCACCCAATAAAAATAATGTTTATAATAAAATAAACATTATTGGTACATGTGTTTTTTTTTTTTTTTTTTTTTTTTTACATCCTCACCCCTTTTTTTTCCCTCAAGTGTTGAAATTGATATCAACCAGTCTAGATCAAAAAGCCTTAAAGAAAAATATACCTCTTGAAAGGAATCTAACCTGTATCCTTTTTTTCCCCTCTCAAGGAAACCATTCCTATAGCCATAACATGCCATTACAAATTTGGCCAAATTTTAGTGGATATTATTGCCCATACTGATTTGGAAATGGATTGTCATTTAGATATTAAGAATAGGTTAGTTTGGTATGAAAGCTAAAGATTGTAGGTTCTTTATTACGTGATTTTTTTTTTTTTTTTTTTTTTTTTTCAATTCTTAGTCATAAATTCTATTAGAACTAAAGTTTCAGCAAAATAATTTAGCAGGAGTATCAGACTGAATTTCTGGAATCGGGAGTCATTATTTACACGTGAAATGTTGCAATAACAACACAGGTGAAGACAATAGTCCATTTTTTTTTTTTTTTTTTTTTTTTTTACTAGGTGCCATATTATAAATTTTGTGATAGTCATTTAGCTTCAATTTATTTCTATCTAAAAAAAAAAATATGAAAATATTTATGAACTTTCTTCAATATCTATTTTCTTTTCCCATTGTTGATTGCTTTCAAATGATTCAGCTACATTAACAGCTTTGTCACTTTCCACTTTATACCCCCCCCCCAAATGATTCAAACACTTTGTCTATTCCCTTCTTTGTCTCACTTCATATTTCATGAACCCTGCTCTTTATACCCCCCCTTTTTTTCTCTTTCTGCTCTCCCTGCTGCTCTTTCTCTTCATTTTTAATGTCTTTTATTCCTCTTGTAGTTTCTGTGCCTCCACATCTCTATGGATCATTCAACTTTGGAGACAATGTGGAAGATGAATGGTTTGTTGTTTACCTCCTGTGCCAACTCACTAAAACATTCTCTAGCCTTCTTGTTCGGTAAGTACTTTCTCATTTCTAATCCTTTTTCATTTTTCTGTTAAGTTTTTACTAACTATTGATCATTCTACATAGGTTTTAGGCAGAGAATTACTTGGAACTATGAATAAATTCTTGTATTGTCAGGAATTAATGTAAGTACTAATGACAGAATTATAAATTCTTAACTGGTATTTATTGAATTTTCTCTAAAAAATCTTCCAAAACATGTCATTGCATAAATTGCAGTTTAGTAAATGATACATTTTATAATCATTAATACTCTTTTATTCTAGAATAGAATTAGAATAGGTTTTATTCTAGTTGCTTTTTTTTTTTTTTTTTTTAATTGCAACTCTCTGGTTATTTTTATTTTATGACCTCAATGATAAAAAGTACTAAAAATGAGAAGGAAAACTAAAAAAAAATCTTATGGCTATGCTCCATTGAAGAAATTTGAATAATACCATTATTAATTTAACACATTTTTTCTGACATTAAAATTTGGAATTTTGAAGAAAACTGCTTGATCAAAATGTATCAAGATGCATTCAATTATATATATATATATATATATATATTAAATACAAATTTGTCACTTAGCTGATTGATGTTAAAAGTAGTTTATAGAATAAAAACGATATATGGATAGTTTATATTTGCCTCATGAACAGGACTTTATCCTTTCCTTGAATCTTTGTCATTAATTAAAAAAAAAAAAAAAATGAGAATGTCATGTCCTGATTGTATTTCAGTTCACCTTAACAGCTTGCTTTTCTTATGTTTAAGTGGAGAAGTGAGTATATTTCTGATATAAATTAATTACTTTGTATATGTGTATGAGCAAATGTAAGCCCTTTCATGGCAAAATGCTTGCATGATCTATAATCTGTTGATAACGTTCTTAGAAATCTTTATACAAATCAATATTCACTGAGGAGGAATTTACTCATTGAAATAAAGAGGTTTGTAATAAGTAAAAATAGTATTCTTGACTAAGAAATTGAAAAACAATCTAGAAATGCAGTAATATAATCAATATTGCTGACTGCTTCTAAAGAAAAGAACAAAACAGTCAAAAAGAATAACTTCCATCAATAAAAATTGTCTTGCAGAAGAGACACACTTATGAAATCTCATAGTATAGAGAATATTTCAGTGTTGCTGAAGGTATTAACTAGGCATTTATTAATTAGCTTTCAAATCAATGCTTCTCCTCCAATCAAACGAATATATCATTTTGGTTATAAATATTGTATTCTGTATATACATTCATTGTCTAATTATTTTTAGTGAGCATTTCTCATATGAAGACTTTCTCAATAAATTGTCGTTTTATTATTGCTTTCATAAAAAAAGATCAGCAACTGTCCTATTTGGTTACTAAAAATTTTTTTTCTAGATTCTTAACTTTTAAAGACATTTAATACAAAACACTGCCTTTATTTTTTGCATAGGAGTTTTTTCACCTAATATTTACTTGCTTATATAAATTTTCAATATGTTCATTTTTTGGCAGAGGACCACTCCTTTATTTTCAAGGCATGATAAAAAAGCATTGTTGGCTGCTTCAATATCTTTTATATTAGGCTCAATTTATACAATCGTCAATACTTTCAGCCTTTACAGCCTCTTAACCTTACATTAATAAAGCAATAAATTTATATCCTCTGGAAGGAACTGAAAATATTTAAACCATTCAATTAGCTTATTTCAGATATTTAAAAAAAGAAAATAACTTTTGATACAAGTAACCAGATTTTACACATGTATATAAAATTTCAATGTTTCTTTTACCTTACCATATATCTGTCACACAACAGAATAGCAGAGAAATGCGGAAACAGTTTATCTTTCTGTTAACCTGCAATTTTTTTTTTCTCCATATTTAGCCAAAATCTTTTGAGATTCAGATGTCCATTAATTATAATAATCATGCTTGAACAAAGTAACAGTGCAAATAAAGGATGATATGAATTCATTAATGTCAATCCATCTTAAAAACAAATGAATTTGACCTATGAGATTACTTGAAATGATCAAATATTTAATTGAATGAACCAAAAATTGAACAAGAGAATCAAGCAGAAATTATTATTTAGTGGCAGTACATCTACATAAGAAACAATTCAAAAGTGGCTGTTCGATTAGCCTAAAAATTGTCTTATCATTCAATGGTATTAGTTTTAAGTAATTTCATTCAAAGTTTGCTTTTGGTCATGTTATGATAGCTGTCATAGTAAAATTAGTATGTTTTAGTTGGTTTTTAACATTAAAAATGGGAAGAAAATACTTTTTGAATATTGTACTTTATTTCAAAGTAAAAATGTGACTTGAATGCAAAAAAAAATGTGTAATTTATGGAGAAGTTATTGTAAATGATTAAAATGACACTAAATGAAGTGGTTTGGAAGGTTTCTGGAAAAGATAATGAATTTAATAATCAGATGTGTTAGAAGTGTTTTTTTTTTTTTTTTTTTTTTTTTTTTTTTTTTTTTGTTTTCCTGCTTTCTCTTTTCCTTTCTTTTCTCTTTTCTTTTCTTAGACCAATAAAGATGGATAATGATCAAATTAAGAGATGACTTCAGAATAATTATACAGGTTGAACACAGGCAAAAATGAATATTTTCAAGAAACAAAATTTTTCCAATTTTATTGAATTGGAATATGAACAAGTAACATCTTCACTATGATTTCCATCATTTGTAATGTAAAGTTTGATGCACTTTGCAAGAATCACATGAACTTAATGCAATAAATTCATATAGCCATCAATTTTAGCACATTTACTCTTGATGCGTTCAATTAAGTGTGTTGCATGTATGATTTTCATTGAGCACACCTTCTTTAACATACCCCAGAAAAAGAAATCAGTTCTTTCGACAAAACCATATTTTAATCTGTGTCAATAAAAAAACAATAAAAAAAAAGTAAATTTCCTGTGTGTCCAGACTTTAGGGAAACCGTGTACAACCTGGGAGATCACCAGCCTATTGAAAAAACATTTGCACCAATTTGGTTATTCATTGTTTTGATGTATGACGCCCACATTAGTTCGGGGTGGGGGGTGTTACTGAACTATTTCCATGTATGATTTGCAGTTTAAATGATCTCTCTTTGAAACAAATCTATATTTTTACAATCCTTGTGAAATGTAAGAAATCATAAAACAAGCAAAATGAACTACCACTAATGCTTCATCCAAAGAAAGTGATTCTGTATATTAAAGCTTATAGATAACATTAATTAGCTTATGTACTGATGAAAAATAAACTTGAAATGCCCTGAAGGACAATCTGGATTATTTTTTTATTTTTTTTTTTTTAGTTCATTTAGTCATTTGAAAAGGGTTGAACTGTGGACATTTGAAATTATGAAGGATTGCTGTGCAACGTATCGGTGTTGGCAACAATTTCTCTTGCCAGAATCTATCTTACATATTTTTAAGTCTACCATTCTTCCATGCTTTAAATATTGCTGCCACATCTGTTCTGGTGCTTTTTAGAGATTATTAATGAAATCCAAAGAATTTGCAATGTTATTGGTCCTGATCTGGTATCTTGGCTTCAGTTACTTTTCATTGGTATAATGTAGCTTCCCCGTGCCTTTCCTATAAATACTTTCATGTTAATTGTTCTGATAAACTTTCCTCCATTGTTATTTATATTCCTCACACCCGACAGATAAATTGTACATATGGGAACTAGTTAGGACTTCATAGAGACTCTGAGGTATTATGTGGCTGTAGTTAAAATGGTAAGTAAGAATGTGGTGTTTTGTGTCAGTGATTGTGGCCAGCTAAGTTTAAAGATAATATAGATGAAGACCAGCCTTTACCCATCCCCACTTTTGGCCATGTACCACTTTTTTTTTTTTTTACAAAAGTAAATATCACTTTCCTCTATAGTGCCTAGACATTATGAATTTAAGTGCATGACTAAATTGATGGCAAGGTCTCATTTTACAGTTGAAATGGTTAAATGTAACCATAAGTCCTATGATAACAATTTCTTCTATTGCACTTCTTGCTTGTGGAACTCTCTTCCAGCTTCTTGCTTCCCTGTCAACTTTGATCTGCAAAAATTTAAATGCAATGTCAATCATTATCTTCTGTTTTCTTAATTCTTGTTCTTTTATTGTCACCTTTCCTTAATAGTATATTTTTATCATATTCTCTAACACTCAGTATCTTAGTGGCTTTATTACCTTGCTTGTAGTGAAATGATAAAAACAAAAGTTCTCAGATGAATGTTGCAATACCTGTAGATCAGGTTCTGGACAATCACAGATTGGAGAAAATATGGCCCTCTAAAGTGACATCACAATATCTTCCACAGTATATTTATACAAGTCCAGCATTTGGTATCATGGTATGCAGTGTCCTAACTTAGGATTTTCATTTGCCTTTGGCGTTTGTTGAACAGTGTCATGTAGGGAATATTGTTCAACATATTCTGCTCTCATTCTTACAACACACAAGCAATGTGTTGTTCCAGCAAGATAAAAAAACCCATGCTATTTAAAATGCTTTGTTAAATGTTTGACAGATTCCCTGACTAACATGGTCCCCCAGATCTGCCTCCCATTGAACACACATGGGATATGATGGAACAATAACTGACTTGTTCATATAACCCATATACATTGCTTGCAGTATTGCAACAGATTCAAAAAGCAATGGAATAATGTATTGCAGAGTAGTGTTTGTCATCTGTATGATCATATGTGTGCAAGAGTACAAGACTGTCAATAAGCAAAATAGATATACAATATATTAACATAGGATCATTCCATCGATAACACTTTTAACATTTAATAAGATTATTCATTTTTTTTCTCTACTCCATTTAACATTCCATCAGTGTGGCTGATGCTAACCTCCAAAAAAATGATTCAATGCACCTTCTTTGGCTAACATTTTCCACTGGCATGAAGTGGAAAGATTATAATGAATCAATTGCTAGGCTTGCTGCTAAGAAAGTTGGTTCACTGTGTTGTGCTAGATAATTTTTCTTGCCAAAATCTATCTTACACATTTATAAGTCTACCATTTGTCCTTGCTTTGAATATTGCTGTCACATCTGGTTTGGTGCTTCTATGTATTTAGAAATTCTTGATAAAATATAAAGAATCTGCATTGTTATGGGTCTTGGCCTGGCATCTCAGTTTTAGTCACTTTCCCACTACCATAACCTAACTTCCCTGTGCTTTTTCTATAAATATTTTCATGGTAATTGTCCTGATGAGTTTTCCTCTTTGGTACATAGACTTTATGAATTTAAGCACACTACTAGATTGGCGGCATATTCTCATCATTTTGTAGTTGAACTGACTAGATATAACCATAAGTTTTATGTTAGTAGCTTATTCCCTCACACTTCTCACCTATAGAACTCTCTCTCAGCTTTTTGCTTTCCAGTCAATTTTGATGTTCAAAAATTTAAATGCAATGTCATTTGTTATATTTTGTCTTAATTCCTGTTCATTTATTGTTCTCTACCCTTAATGTCTTATTTTTCTCATTCTCTCACACTCAGTAACCCCTTCTACCTTAGTTGCTTTATTATTGCCTTGCTTGGGGGTGAGATGATTTAAAAAAAAAAAAAAAAAAAAAAAATTAAATAAAATCGTCTGTCTTGTTCATAGCTCTTATTTTGGAATGTCTGCATATATTGATCTGAATATACATGATCATTTTTGGTAATCCAGCTATGTTATTTGTAGCTTTGAGTAAATTGGAAAAAATGTTTAGTGTTGGCTTTTGTAAAGCAAATTAACATCCCTCAACTACATTTTAGTATTTTAATGATTGTACGCAGTTCATCTGCAATTTTGTGTTACATTGTAATTATCATGTTCTGTGTTGTTCAACACTACAAAATATGGTAATTACTATTTTCTGGCCTTAAGGATGAACTGCAAAATTTGAAATTTCATACCTACTTTATTTTTATATGCATGACTATGCTAGATGTCTAGCAAAAAAAAAAAAAAAATAGTAAAACAAGTATATTAAAAGATTAGTTATTTTTTTTCTTTACTACATTTTTCTTTGTATTTTTTTAAAGATCTGCTTTATGAAAATACCTAAATTTTTTTTTCTTTGTGTCTATCATAGAATTATTCTTTTATATACTGTGTAAATATGTACTGTCAAATTTGTAGCATGTGGTCCATCACATAGTATCATGGAGCAAAAAAACAAATCCAGGCACTAAGAACAGATTAGTCATTTAGTTGAATATACTTAATTTTATTAGACAAAATAAATCATTTTAAAGGTAAATCTAACAAGGACATAGATGGCTCTAATATAAGAGTTCAAATATCTATGCAGAGAATTAGATAATAGGCTAAAAATTTTGAAATCCGGTTGCTTTGTTTTTGCTAAACTACAAAGAAAAATATTTTAAGCTCCCCACCCCACCTTTTTTTTTTTTTTTAAGATGGCATCAATCCTGCTGTTTCCAAAAAGAAAAATAATCTCATTTATTATTTAACTATATAGAGATATTTATGATTGCATTTCTTTTGTAGATGTTTGTGTGTCAAAAAGAAATCTTTTGTCTAAACTTGAATTTCCTTCAATTTATTTTTTATCATTCAACGCTTTCTTTACTTATGTAGAATTGTATGAAATTGATAATATAAGGCATGTCTGGAAAGTATACATCCATTTTATATTAATGAAAAAAATGAAAATTAGCCTACCTAGAGCAATAGCATCTTAGTCCTGTTTATATTCCTTCTATTGTGATCTCATAGTTATATCAGCATCTACTTTTTCAAATCGGTCCTTTCTGCATCATGATCAGCTGCCTTACTATGTTCTCCTTAATCTTGTTCATAATCTAACATCCCTTTCTTTTCAATAACAATTTTTAGAATAGCAGGAAGCAAAATCTGAACTGCAGAAACAAAAGGTCCTTTGCTAGACTCTCACTCAGACCCAATAGTAGGGTGCCTGTTCATGTCTGTGCAGTAAGGAACACTCAAATTGATTGATGTATCTTTACATCAAGCTTGTTTGCAAAATTATTTCAAGTTATTTTTAGTTTTTTCTAAATAAGTGTTTTTCTAATAGTTTTTATCTTATTTATTATAACTGGCCAAGAATTAATTTAGATCTTGAACTTTGATTGTTATCTTTGTTAATGGAATCTACAAGTTATCAAAAAATATAACAAGCAAAAAGATGGATAACATATATTTAATTTTTATTTGATTTAAGTATCTCTTAAAGATAGAAAATAGTGTAATGTTGCTGTAATTTCTGCTATTTCTTACAGAATTGATATCTTTTGGAATAAATAAATAAAGGGAGTGCGATGGAAAAGCATTAAAAGTTACCTTTTGTATTTGCAGTCAAACATTGCATAATTACTCTTTAGCTGGTACAAAGAAAAATTTATTGAAATTATATCTAAAATGACACTTTATTGCTGATGGATGCTGTCTACATTCTATTTTCATCCACTAGCAGATAATTTTTTTTCTTTTTCATGCTGCACATTCTGAACAGCATAAACCTTCTGATTCTTCACATTGCCTTTATTCTTATTTTGTTGTGATGGTAGATTCATTCAGCTATGATTTCTTTGATCATATTTTCCTTCAGCAGCCATCTTGTTTGCCAGCAACCAATCAATGATCATGTTATTCCATCCCTAGGAAATGTTTTCTCTTTTTTAGATTGTATATGTTTTCTAAAAGAATAAAGATTTCAATTTTTTAATTGTTCTAAATATTTGTCAAGCTTTAAAACCTTTTAGATGAATACAATGTAAAAGGAGTTCTGGAAAGTTCTTAACCCAACCAACAATGGATTCCAAAAATAAATTTTGATGTTTGATTAAGCCTTTAGGAAGTGGGTTGGGCCAAGAAGTTTTCAGTATTTCTTTGTATTTTACATTTCTTAACTGTTTCAGTATACATAAATGGCTCTGGTTGAACTTTTTCTTTCTTTCTTTAAATATGTTGATTTTTTTTTTTTTTTTTTTTTTTTTTTTTTTTTTTACACCATAAAACTAAGAAATTGTTATATCCTTGTTTTGTGGAATGATAGTAAGGTTCTGTTAAAGATAAAATATCCTTTTCATCATTAGACAGAATCCAGAGTGAATAACTTGTCATCACAATTTCTGTAGGTTTAAATTTAAAAAAAAAAAAATTAATTTCCACCTCCTTTTCTAAATGAGTGTGTGAATATATTTGAATATATGTAATGATTCAAACCAGGCTGCTTAATTAACTCATTTCATAGCTCAATACTGAGAACAGTGGTCTATAAAATTGGCAGCTTTCATTCTGAAATATTCTGAAAATGTTGAACTGTACAAAATAGAATAGACATTTCAATTCTTGGCTGATTTCTTTACTTTTTTCTAAAAAAGAAATGTTCTTGAATGTTTAAATCTGTACAAATTGATCTCTCATTTTTAGTAATATAATAATTTTGGCTTAGAAAATAACTGGAATAACTGATTAAACAAACCGAATTTCAATTTTTTAAAGATAGGTCTTTAGCTAAATTACAAGTGTAATCTCAAATTTTAATTTTTTTTTTTTTTTTTTTAAATGAATGTGTTCACATTGAAAGGTCACCAGTGTGGATAGGTGGTAGGATTTTCTTTGCTGGAAACTTTGGAATAAAACGAACTGACTCAAGTTTTTAAAATATATATTTTTATTTTAGAGTGATAAGTGAGTCCTTAGGTATTCAGTGTAGCAGAATGTTCATTTATAATGCGGATAGTGATAGCAGTCTGGAGAATGTCCAGTAGTGTGATTTTGAAGTCAGACCATGCAAGGGATAGAAATAGATTACTGTCAATCTGCTGTGTTTTTCTTGGCCCTAGGCAGAGCAGAAATATCGTTAGCAAATGACCTCTTAACTACCTCCTTATTCATCATGCATGACTGATTTTCCTGTGGTAACTTTTTTTTTTTTTTTTTTTTTTTTTTTTTTTTTCATCCTCACCTGCCCTCCTTTCTGCTTTTAGTTCAGAGATGTCAGCTTATATTCTTTTAGACCAGGCTCTGAGACTTTGGTGGGGATATTGGTTTCGGCAAAAGTCTCTTTGTGCCAATCTTTTTGATTGGCCCAAATTTATGTTTTCTGGCGTTCCTTTTTTTTTTTCTTTTTTTTTTTTTTTTTTTTATAATGGAAGTTTTGTCTAGTGTCTCTGATTTTCGGTATGTTTCAGTCACAAATATATACGCTTTGCTCCTGCAAACTTCCAGCATTTTTGGTCAGGTTCAGTCTTTTTTCTTTTTATTTGAGTTTTGCCGTTTTGTTAGTTGAGAGATGTATAGAAAGAAGTTCAGAGAGGGAGAGAAATAAAGGATTTTAAAGGAAAGCACAAATGCCTTATTTTAATTCTTTTTATTTTTGTTTATATATTTTATTTTTATTGGGACTCCCTACAAATTAAAAAAATAAATTTCAATGCTGTCAAAACTTTGTTGGTTCGTAATGACAAACTCAGCTGAAATATTTAAAATTATACTCATTACAAGTCACATCAAATATTACAATATGCAACATAGGTCAATAAGTCTGTAATCTAATGTTTTTCTTAGCTGAATTTAATCCTGAAATTTTCACTGTATGTTTGATCTGTGATAATATTCACAACAGAATCTAGTGCAGTGACATGGTAGCTGAAAAATATTTGAAATTCCTTTTTTTTTTTTTTTTTTTTTTTTTTTTTTTTTTCTTTCTTTCTTTCTTTCTTTAATAATTTGGCTGCAGACTTTTTATGTATCTTGTAGTTGATTTACTTCTAAATTTTTCATTAATCAAGTTTGTGGCTCATTATGGAGAAGTATTTTATTTTAAATGTTTATTTTATATATTCTTTCACAAGTTTCTATTTAATATCTCCCAAATATTTGTGTTTCTATAAAAATAAGGAAAAATATTTGATACCTGCTTCTTCTATCTTTTTGTTTACTTATGTTTTTTCTTCTATCTTTAAGTCCAGTAAGAAGGAATATATAAATATATTAATTTTTTGTTTTGAAGTGGTACATGTAAGATGTATGATAGTGTATGATTTTGTCTGCTATAATGGAGTCTGTAAACAGTGGAAATAATGAATTTTAACAAAAACCACATAGTAGTTTGGCAGGCATGTACTAATTGGAGTATTTTGATTTCATATGAAAGAAAAAGGTTGCTTTATTTAACAAAACTGCTGTCTAGATCCAAGAAATAATTGAAATTCATGCATTTTTAACACTGCTGTTAGAAAACAACTCTTAGTGTACAATTTGTAACAATTTACAAGAAATATTTTCAAACTGCTGAATAAATCAATACAATGTCTTGATTTTATAAGAAGTCTGCAGATAGCTCAAATATAAATTTGACTAATAAAACTTGTAATTCCCCTGATGGGTCCTAAAAGTCTGTCAGTTACTGTAAATGGAGGAAATTTTGATAGATGTTCAAATCAATATGAAATGCTTTCTCTTGGTAAAAAACTCAATCATAATTAAGTCATGAAAAATCAAATGTAATGGCTTAGGTTTAAACAACCAAAGGAAATAATTGTTCATTAATTATTGTTAAAGGGTATTTTAAATGTTCATATAAAATATATATTTCACAATCTTATAAAGAAAGGAAAAACTGCAGGTGCAAAGATAGTGTGGAAAGTTTCTATAGCAACTCATGCAGGAAAGTAAATTTTTTTTTTCTTATATCCTGTCAACAAGTGGGTAAATTTAATGTAAACACTGGTGAGTTACTTAATGGTTTCCAATAGCAATCCAAGTTTTAAAGCGAGGCAGTTAATTCTAGTCTTTCTGAAACTAAACTGACTGCCTACTTAAATGGGGTATAATATGTACGAATATACCTGTTTTTATTTATATATAATAAATGCATGTATATTATATTTATTAGTAGTATAAAAGCAGCAATTTTTCATTGATGCATGTTTCATTAAATAATATAGACAAGTTTTGTCTATTTTAAGTAAGTTCCTTTCATATTGTCTGATAAGTTTAACATTATCATTGAAGGATGAAAGGAAATCACCATATTGATACATGTTTAAATCCAATCTAAGCTTTCGGCTTACATTAACCATTATCAAAGATGACAATTACTTTTCAATATATCAACCAATACATGGAACAGTAATGATAGTCTGTTTTTGTTGCATGAAAAATTTCAAAGCCTTGACTAACACATGTCTATGAGACACAGAAGCAGAAATTGTGTTGCAGCTCGTGACGCCACACATGACCACGCGAGAGTGAAAATGAGAAGTATTAAGTATGGGAAGCCATTGGTTTATACCAATGGCTTCTGTTATCAATTATAGGCATTTAAGAATGTTTGTGGAGATTTCGTAGTTTATTTTGTTCAGGTTAGGTTTCAGCTGTTTTTTATATATATATATATATAGCTTCAAGAATTTTTAGTTTTTGTTTGTTTTTGTGTTTAAGTATAGTTGTTTTCAACAAGGATTTTCTGGTATTGTATATGTGACCAGGCATGTTGTTTTAAATGCCTAAAAATGTTAGTTATCATTGAAATGTAGAGTCAAGCATTGTGAAAGTGAGTTTGTGGTGTGACCAACATAAATATTATTTAATCCATTGCAGATACAATCTCCCAAAGGGCACTTGAATTTGTAAACTGTTGGTTTTTTGCAAATCGCTAACGGGAAGGGGGAAGAATCATTGTGAACAATTAAGTTGGCTATACTAGATTTAGTGTAGTATATGATTAACCTAATTTTTTTTTGCGAGGATCTGTTGTAGATATATTAGTATTTACTAATTTTTTTTAGTATATTTTCATCTTGTTTATAATTAGTATGCATTTGACTACAATATAAGAGATTAATATGTTTGGGATTAGTTGAAGCAGTATTATGTTCTATTTGCTTAGTATTAAGACTTCTAAGAAAGCATTTTATTTGTTCATCAACTATATAGTTTGGAAAGCTATTATTAAGTGTTTGTTTTATATTCTTTAGTTCACTGTGAAAAATCTGTTTTGTAGATGAATTAGTTTCTGCACGATGTATTAGATTTTTTATAATTGCTATTTTGTAGTAATATGGACATTCACTTTTGTAGTTAAATGTACGTGAATTTAACGACAGAATTATTTTGGAAACGTTTTTGAAGTTGAAGTATTTCATCTATATTTTTAACTAGCGTAAGGATATCATCAACGTTTCTTAGATAGATGGAAGGTTTTTAACATCTGTAAATATCTTCTTTTCGAGGTTTGACATGTAGAAATTGCTAAATGTCGGACCCAGTACTGAACCCATGGAGACACCATCACGTTGTGTATATATATGTATTATTACTATGATCTAAGAAAGGGACTTCTGTAGTACAAGCTAATAGTAGTTTCCATAATATATTCGGATTAATTTTAAGTGGGGGTAAAGATGAGTTACTGTATATATTCCTTATAATTGTCGTTAGTTTCACTAACGGGGACATTGGTATTAGGTTGGTGCAAAAATATCGTTTTCTCACATAGTAACATGTGAGAAAACGACATTATTTTTGCACCAACCTAATAAGTGAAGCTATGATTTCATTGAGTTTTTCACTTTTTAAGATTTGGATTACTTCTAATGTTGACTTAACGCTATATTTACTAGTGAGGTAAGGAGTAATGAGTTGATTAATGTATTTTGTTAGATAATATACTTATCAGACAATATGAAAGGAACTTACTTAGAATAGACAAAACTTGTTTATATTATTTAATGAAACATTCATCAATATATATATATATATATATATATATATATATACACGAATGTAATATATAAATTCTAACAGCATTAATTCAAAAGAGGCCTCAATACCAATAGTAGACAAGTAATTACATGCAGCCTGCTTACAAACAGAATTGTTCATAACCATTTTGCTTCTCACCAGTTGAGATGCAACTAAATGCACAGAAACAAAGGTGCATCTTTGTAGTGAGTAAACTGTTTTTGTCTATATGAAAAAATTATATTTAGTCTATTGGGGCAGCTGGTCATTATTTAAACATATATTGTTAAATATAACGGATAATTAATGTCTGTTATGTCTGATCATGAGCTGTTCTAAACTTTGTATGATTGCTTTAATTTCGGGTGAAAATAAAGACAAAATTTGTCCAACATTTGGATTTTTTTTTTATTAAGCTGTCCTTGATCTAAGCTTTTGGCTCACATGAGCCATCTTCAGATTGGTTATACAGACATTTAAACAAAGATATTCATCATCAAAGATGATATTCTGTTAACTGCTTCAGAATAGCAGATGCAGGTCGTAAATTCATGATGTGGTTCTATGATGTTATACCATGTGAGAGACCAAAATATTAGCAACTGAACCATGGGTCTAGATGCAATGTAATGTGTTGTTACTAGTTTGAAATGTAATTTTATTGAGTGTGTTGCTTTAATGTAGATGGCTCCCAATATCTGAAGGTTCTTTTTACTCTGTATATGTGACTATTGTTGTGTTATCAACTAATATGTCTAATATTATATACATGGCTGTGTTTTTCTAAGAAATGTTGCTTAATAGAATTAAAATCAGAAAGATAACAGGTAAGTCTATGGGAGTATATGGTTGTAAAACTAATATATGTATTGGGTTTATTATTAGTATCAGAGATACAATCTCTGAACAGGCATATAAATTGATACACTACATTGCTTTGTGTGGTTGTAGGGTTATTAGACTATGATGGCAATTGTTTTGAATTTTTTATAATATATGATGAGCTTAACTTGTTTATTAATGGATTTACCATTTCTACTTATGTTTTTGAGTGTTGTTTCATCATGTTTGTAATTATGCATTTGGTTAAAAGAATATTGTTTTAGAAGATATTGTTTCTGTGTGTTGGTTTAAGTTTTTTCTAACAGCTAACTAACTCATTGGGGGCATTCACTATTGTAATTAGGAAGACACAAGAATGCTAGTGGGTTTCCTACATAGAGAAATAGTAAATTTATGTGTGCTGGAATCAATAAATACATCAAGGAATGGAATTTTTATTATTTTCTACTAAATTTGAGGAAGGAGTGACTTTCAAATTTGTTTTTAAGTTGTGTAATTTGATCAATATTTTTAGCTAAAACAAAAATGTCATCTATGTATCTTGCATATGTAGGGGGTTTATTAGTGTCATTAAGTATTTCATTTTCTAAATGTGCCATATAATAATTAGAAAAAAGGGGGCCTAAATGATATATATACATAATCCTTTTTTGACAACTCTTGATGTTAGTGTTGGCTTTCTTACAGAGTTCATGATAGTGACCAGGAATTTTTGCTGATAGAATCTGCTGAGGTGTTACCAAAATGGCTGAATCCAGATACAGCTGAGAATCGAGTAAGTCACTTTCTCTCATTTGTATATCTTTTAATGAATCTTGGATCAGTTATGCTTTGAAATCTGGTGACTAGGTGAATTATCGGAGTTTGAAGAGCATGATAGTAGGTACCAGATGGATGGGACTTTTGGCATACCTCGATTTTATAGTGTCAGATGTACTTGGTGGGGGACAGATTTATGTCTTGTTTTATCAAGGACCCAAGACTAGAGGGGCCTCCAAGTGCCCTCTAGTCTTGGGACATCTTGACTGCAACCTATACTAGCCAATATGTAAATCTGATATTGCAAATATGTGATCATAAGGTGTTAACACCCACATTGGACAGTAGGGTGGCTCGCCATAAGTCCTTAAAGATCATGACCAGAGGCAAAATGACACAGGCTCAAATCACATCCATATTTGATATAGGAGGTACCATGTGCAAATCCAGCTGGTTAATTTAGTATTATTTAGCTTCCATAGGATATGGTAATAGAAGACCCTTTGTGAAGCCCCTGGTAACACTGACATAGGTCACAGTACCTTACCAGGGCTCATGATGTTGCTAATTGTAACCTGGAGGATTGGGGAAATGGTCCTGAGCAAAAATATAGCTACAATTGTTGCTTATTTTGCATCACTTGTTTTTGTTTAGCCATATCAAGATTGAAACTATTTCTAAAAAAACAAAAAAGAAACTGAAAAGCCAAAAGATTTTCTTCTTTATAAAGCCTTAAATAAATGAACAAATAATGTTATCTGTACTATTATACAACTCTGAAAGAGATGAAAGCTGGACAACATTCAAACTTATGCTCACATTTTATAGCTAACCTGTTTTTTTGGTTTTAGTACCATCACACTCAGTAACAAAAAAAAAATATTGGCAGACTTTGGAAAGCTGATGTCCATAAATTGATTTTGAATGTTGATAAATGAAATAATCAATAACGGCAATATAATTCTCTCCAAAACGACTCCACCTCCCAATTCTTTTGTAATTTAATAAGTACAATTAGTTTTCATGTAGTTCTCAATTTATAACCAGTCATTCTACAAGTGTCACTGGTATGGTTAGGTCATTGGTGACTAAACTGGTCACCCCCCCCCCACTCTCCAAAGCTTTTCTGGTGAGGAGCGTGACTAGACACTTGGCAGAATTAAAAATAAGACCTGTCAAAGAGCAAATGTCTTCCTGTATGACTTAACAGCACAGTGGAGTAGACTGGACTCCTAAGCTATGTATGCAAACAGTTGAATTATATCATAGCATGCTGGGCATAAGGCTTCCTAGACTGAAGTCAATGGACAGGGTGGAGGGTTCTTTTGTTGGAATCAATGATCACATGTCTATGAACAGGTTGAGCTTTCAAGTTCAAGGACATTGGTTGTGGTTTGACCCAGAGAGGGATGGGTTTCGCCAGGAGTATTTGCCCAAGTCATGCTATACATGAATGGATATCTCTCTTGCTTTCAACCCAGATATGTAGAGGGTACAGGTCAGGTTAACCTACGATCACACCCATTCATGTGAATTATTATTATGGTGATTATTATTATTAATTTCCCAGATTTTTAAACATTTTGAAAAATAACTAAAACTTTTGTTTTCAGGTTTTCCTTTACAATGGAGATCTTCATATTATTCCCATTCCTGAATCTCCACAAGATGTTGATGGTTTACCCCTTTTTACACCAACTCTGCCTGAGGCAATAAACTGTATTCGCCAACTCACACATCGGACAGAAGCTGATGCTCCAATTCAAAAAGCTGTTAAGAGAAGAATTGAATGGTAAAAAGATTTTTTTATGCTAATTAGTCTTATAGAATTTCTGCTCTTACAGCCATATCATGTTGAAAAACCAGTTCCCGTATGATTACTAAAGTTAAGCAATATTGAGCCTATTCAGTATCTTGATGTGTGGCAGCTTGGGGTTACCAGGTGCTGTAGGCTTGGATGTGCAAGTGATGTAATAGATAATGACTTGGTATTGTTAATTGGAGAGCCAAGTTCAAATTTGAGTTTTTTATATTTATTTATGTCCAAATACCCTTGGGAAATGTATGAATTCACCTCATCTTCCCCCAGCTATAGATTAATAAGTAAGATTTGTATCACTAAATCATTCTCCCTCAAAAAAATTTCTTGCAAGTCTGTGCCAATTCCCAGCCTGTACATGTTACCTTGGGCAACCAACAGCTACTACTATTTTCGGTCTTTTCCTAATCTAAATAACACTACCAACAAAATGAAACTAAACCAGTTTGACAAAAAACACCTTAACTCCTCAACCTTTCTTTCTCAAACATTCATGGTATTCATACCAACTTCTGCATTGTGGAATCATTACTCTTCGAACATTCTCCACACATCCTTGCTCTCTGTGAAACTAATCTTAATTCTTCAATCCTTTCTTCTGAATTCTTGATTCCTAGCTATCTTTCTTTCCTTAGGAAGGACTCTAGTGTCCACATGTATGGCCTGGGTGTTTATGTTCAGAAACATCTTCCACTGACTAGGGAACTCTCTCTCTAGTCTCCAGACCATTTTTACATGTGCCTTCATCTTTCACTACTAAACTTGGTCAGCTATCTCTTCTTTCTTTATTATTCCCCTTCTCGTGACTTTTTTGTGCTAAATAGTATTTCTGATAATATAAATAAGATCCTCTCTCTACACCTGTTTGCAAATACCTTTGTGTTTGGCAATTTCAATGCCTACCATGCCAAGTAGCTTAATCACTCTGTTACTGACCTCGCTGGCATCCAAACTCTGAACTTCTTTATAACTCAATTCCCATGCATTTTCCCAGTAATCCTGATGGACACACTTCTCTTCTTGATCTCTATCCCTGGCTCAGCCCTGCCCTCTTGGCAATTCTGTTCATGCAGTAGTGTCTGTAAACTTTTCTTTCTGCTCTCCCATCAACCACAAGCCTCTTACTAACAGAATATCTTTATTATCAACACATTGATTGGAACTTGTTTTGTGACTTCCTTCGTGATATTCTTTAGAACAAAGTTTGTAATCATCCTGTTCAAAAATGTGGTTCTCACCTGTATGCTCAGCTGCTACAACCCACAGGAATCACTTCTTCCAGTTGTACCAGAGTGACAGATCTGATTGTAACAGACATCTTTTTGTCACTGCCCTTAATGAGTGCAAGCATGTCCTCAAAGAAGCAAAGTTATTTTTTGCTGATAGAATGAAACAACATATAGTCTCTCACAAGTTTGTTTCTAGAGATTACTGGTGCAAGAGTGTGCGGAACAATAGCAAATCCTAAGTCCCTCTTTTCTTCAATCAATTTGAAGTACATCTACAGTAGATAAAGTTGAGTGCTTTGCTCAGAAGTTCTCTTCCAACTCCATACTAGACTCATCTGGAGTACCCATACCTGATTTCTCCCCTAGAACAGAGGCTCTAATGAGTGATATGTGCATAACCCCATCTCTGGTTTCAGACATCATTTCCAAACTAGACTCATACAAGGCAAACGACGGATGTGATGGGATCCCTGCTGTCATGCTAAAGAAATTTGCTTATGAGCTGGCTCCAATTTACTCCAAACTCTACAACAATTGCCCCGCTACTTTCTACTTGTTGGAAGTTCTCCAATGTAGTTCTTGCTTTTAATAACTCTGGCGAGTCCTCTGAGCCCTCCCATTATTGCTTTATTAGTCTTTTACTGCTTTTCAGTAAAGTATACATGTTTCTAATCAATGCTGAAATGGTTAAGCATCTTGCGTCTTATTACCTCCTTTTGGACAAACAATATGGCTTCTGTTTCACCAGGTCTATTGCTGATGAGTTGATGGCCATCACTGAATATGTATATCAAGCTTCTAGGTAAGAACAGCGAAGCTTGTGTTGTGGCTCTAGATATCTCAAAGGTATTAAGCAGGGTTTACCATGCTGGCCTTCTATGCAAGCTCCAGGGCTATGGTGTCACAGGATGGATATTTGGTTTAAGCTAATCATTCCTGTCAAATTGTGAAATGTAGTTTGTGTTGAACAGGCTCACTTCCGGATCCTTTCATCCAAATGTGGGGGTCCCCCAAGGCTCTCTCCTGAGTCCTATACTGTTTCTGATCTTCTTCAATGATCTCTCCAATGTCATCAGTTTCCAACTAAATATTTATGCAGATGACGCTATCATTTTCTCCTGTCTTAGTAGAAAATCCATCACATCTGACAAAGTAAACATTTAATATATTTCAATCTTAAAAATGTCTAAATTTATAGCCAAAAGCACTTGGAAAAAAAACATTTGCAAAGTTTGTATATAATTTATTTATTAAAAAGAATAAAAATTATAAGATCACAGGAGTAATTATATAAAAAAAAACTTATCATATTTAATGAAACTTGCATGAAAGAAGGATTGCTGCCTAAATACAATTTTTTATATATATATATATATATATATGCAATTTTTTATACATATTATTTATATATTATATATGTGCGGTACTTATTGGAAAGCGCTCAATATCAATGATAGAGCTAACTCGCATCAATCCTATATATATATATATATATATATATATAATATTTGATCAGTGATTAGTTTAACTGTATTGAAAATTGTGTAATGGCTAAAAGCAATGTTAGTTTTAATTAGCACTAGCAGCATGGCCCGGCGTTGCCCGTGCTTGATTCAAAAATCGTACAACTCGTACAGCAATCACTATCACTTGACTTAAAATATTTTTGCCCTTCCTTGCCTTTTAAAGGAGTGCCCTTTGCCGTGCTGATGTTGCTACATGCCTTACTTCTTGCCTATCTCACACTGCAAATTTTTTCTAAGCTCTATACTAAACATTAAATTTGTTATGAAAAAAGAACTAAACAAAATGAACACAAAATGATCAGCTTTAAAAAAGGACTCATAACTGGAAAAACCGAATGAAAAAAATGTTATCAACATACTTTTTCACACCCAACCCAGTTCTGCAGAATCGGAATCAACGTTGAGTTTAAGCAAGCGAATGAGCCAATTGAAATAAAGTGCCATGCAGATTTAAATTTTTCCCACTTGTGACGAATGCAGCTATTGATTTTTTTTTTTTTTTTTTTTTTTTTTTTTTTGCATGCTAGTTAAGATTTGTTTCAGTCAGCTGTTGGATCTCACACTGGCCAGTAGAATCTTCCTGCCTATTCGTGCCAGCCAGCTATAGGCTCTCACTCTGGCCAGTAGAAAATGGCAGCAAACTACATGAAAACTGCCGTAGAAGCATGAAAAAATCAATTATTTCCACTATTGAAATGCAAAGTCAGACTTGGCCTTCCCGCTAACTTGGAACATGTGCATGTAAATTTTGGTGCAAATCCATCAAAAATTGCAGCCATGCATTCGTTACACACGCACACACACACACACATCCTGCCTTTTATAGATAGATTATTTTGATAATTCTATGATTTTTTTTTCTTCTAATTACAGTTACCCTGCAAAAGCAGAGGATGATCTTCATTTTGCTCACTGCTTCCTTCCTGCTGGTTTGGCAGCCATTTTAGAACAACGACCATCTCTTGTTGCTGCTGGCGTAAATGCTTTTTACTACAGAAGTCCTGATGATCTCAAGGTTAGTATGTACATTTGAAATATGGAAAATCTTCTTCCATTGGACCTATATGTAAAGTAGAAAATAATTTTTATAAAGAATTTATATATTTACCATATATACTTGTGATGTTTACTTTAAATACAGCTGTACTTTTTGACTACAGTAAATTGATATATAGTTTAGCCAACGGCATAGCCAGGGCCAGCAGTACATACACTAATTTTATATCTTGCGCATAAGGCGACCCCCCCCCCCTTCTTAAAATTAAGTTCAAAATTAGGTTTTCAAAAGTCACACGATATGCAAGTATAGTTTTGAGTATATATGGTAATCATAACTCGCAGATATTTGTTAGTAATTCAGGTATAATTTTAATAAGTCCGGCCCCTCATTTTTGCATATTAATAAACACAATTTGAAGATCTATTACTATTTCTACTCTTCCTTATAAATATAGAATGAAATGTTATTTTTGTAACAGATAAGTCATAATGAACTATGGATTACCTGCAGAAATTCCACTCTTTATAAGTGTTTCTCTTATTTTGAAACAAATTTACAGACACCTATTTTTTTTTTTTTTCCTTGCCTGGACTCATTTCATCGTTCACATAATGGAAGCCACTATTAATAAAAATGAATACTGCTTTTAGCTGACCAAATTTATATTAGAAAGTCTAGTTTATACTGTGAGTTTTTCAGAAATTTCATACTCTCATAAAAATTTATAAGTTCTGGAGATGAATAAAATATTCTTTTAATTACTTTATTTTCACATCAACTCCTGCTTACATTATAGGATTCTATATTGATCATATGGACCATGGTAAAGTTCATTGTTAACTTCATGACCCTTTTTGATGGCTATATAGTATACGCTTTGCCAGAGCTACATATGGTTTTAAATTCAGTTGTACTTTTCATCTGGTTGCCAACCATGACTAGGTCTGTCTGTCTGGCTATTTAATCCATAGCTGTAGGGGAAGAAGATATGGACTCATAACTTTCCTAATGTTGTGCACAAACAAACTTGACTAGAAATTTACTTGACTCCCCAACTTCTTGTTATATGACGTTCACCATTTCACCACCTAGACATCCTGCTGTATTAATACATATCAGATTTTTTTTCCATGTGATAAATGCAAGGTAAATTTCATATAATTTTTACTTTAAATTTCAGGCATGTCGTACATTTAAATATTTTCGCCCAGGAACCAGAGTAATGTCCAGGGTAAGTAGAAATATTGCTCAAGAAACGTGACTATATACTCAAATAGTTCATACTTTAATATTAAATGATTGTAAACGTTTTTAATTCTTCTTTAAACTTATGTTAACAATTTGATAAAAAACATTTTTTCCCTTTTAAGACTCTATACCTGATTCTCAGCATAAAATAAAATAGGACAGCATATTTTTATACTCGATTACAAATTTTTTTTCTCTTTAAATCCAGGCTTAAAAATGTGAATATATATTGATAATCTCATTAGGTGTTTAGTTGGTTGTCTTATCTATTAAAGCCAGTTTCCCCACTCAGAGTAAACATACTTTCTTGTCCATCATTGTCACTTTCAGTTCCTGTAGAGATTCCAGGCCAGATTGCCAATGTATGTAACATGATGTCAACTATGCCTTCTCACTCCAAGCTGTGAATCTTAAAGGACCAGCTTTGTTGTTTTCCCTTTGGTGTTCTCTGATCTTGCTCACTTTTGGAAAGTTTCCATACAAACATTCATTTATTTGTGACGTATGTGGTCTTGGACTTGAAATTGCAGCAGCATAAGATTCTTTTGAACAACAATCAAAGCTCTTTTCTCTTCCTTTCATGTATGCCAATGTTTCACAAGAGTACCATTTCAACAGTCGCTAGGAACAACATTTTGTTTTTTGTTTTTTCTCTTAATTTTTAAATGTTCTGCAATTTGAAGAATAGAATATGCTTGAGTTTTATTGATTTGGATTCAGTATCAGAATTGCTCACTGCTTACAGCCATATTATGTTGAAACAAAGTTTCTTGCCTAATCATCAAAGTTGAGCAACATTGAGCCTGGTCAGTGCCTAGATGGATGACTGCTTGAGAATACCAGGTGCTGTAAGCTTGAATGTAAGAGTAATATAACAAATAATGGCTTGAAATTGGAGAGCCGAGTTCAATTTCACCTTAACTAGTAATCTAGGTTAAAGAAAGGGTTCAGTTTGAATTTCCCTGAAGATTACTCTGATCAGCAAACACCTGAAGGAGGTCAGAGAGCACAACGGCTGAAACGTTGTCATAATAGCAACAAAGCTGAAGATGTGACTATAAATGTAAAGGATAACTCTTCATTCTGGAAATTAAGATGGAACTGATCTAATTGCATCAGCAAGTTTGTTGAAATAATAAACAGTAGGCAATTACTGTTGCATTATTGTGACAAGCAAAGCTGACAAATATAATTCTGTACTTAATGGAAGTGATATCTCTGCAGCTTTAAGAATGAAGCCAACACTGCCACATGTATTTTTTTTTTTAATTGGTATCACCCCATGCAAGGTGGTAAAACCACTAAGACACAAGGGGTTATAGGGTGTGGAAGAATTAGGAACAGAAACATTAATAATGAGTGGGAAGCAGAAAAAGTAATCAGGAGGACAGTAGATAGTGATTGTCACTGTATTTAAATTTTTGAGTTCTAGAAACAAGAAGTGAGAAAAAATTCTGTTAGCATAGAATTTATAGTTGCATCTAGCCAGCTCAACTGTAAATTGATGAGATCTCTATGCCAGTCTAGTACTGCGCTTAAATTCAAAATGTCTAGGAACCATAGTGAAGAGATCATCCAAACAATTACCATGAAAGTATTTATAGAAAATATTATTTTAGTTTCTCCATGTCATTGAAGTTATCAGCTTGCATTTCTTTAGGAATTTGAATTACAGTTCATGAATTACTTTTACCCTAAGAGCATTTATGCTGACAGTTCTACTCTTTTCTGCTTGACCTGTATAGTGGGAACACTGATAGTGGTATTTTTATTATAACTAACATGATTTTTGATTGATAACTGTAATCTTATAAATGAATAGCTTGTTTAATATTCATCTTACTCTTTATACAAGTCCTCTTTCTGTTGGGAATATAAAATGTTCTAAATTTCTGTCCTAACAAAGCTTAGCACCAAACTATTCATAAAAGTATTTTGTGCATGTCTTGTTAAAACCGAGCATTTCTTTGTTTACAGGTGAAATTCACAAAGTGTCTTTATGCTCAACTGGTTCAACAAAAGTTTCAGCCACATCGTGAAAGTGGTTGGATTCTTCCTAATTCCTCAAATTCCAAATTCAAAGCACATGATTTAGGAATGAAGTTGGTAAGTTCATATCTCAGAAAATTAAAATATTTATTCTTCAGTGACTATTACTACGTTTTTATTTTTATTTTTTTTTAAATTTTTTTTTGTAATTCTGTTGAAATAGGATACTTATAGATACCGTAGATAATATAGATTTTTATTCCTAATATATGAGGCCCGTCTAAGTAATTAATAAAAATTCTGATGTTTGGTCAGATTTTGGGAAGTGGGTTGGTTAAGCTAAGAACTTTTCTGCATTGTTTCATATAAATATATTACATAATTGTAATTATAAGAAGTTGTTTCTCAATGAATTCCTTTTATGCTAGTTGCTAATATGAAAAATCATGTAGAATACACATTCATTTTGACAATTACCAAATTAAAATATTAAACCATTTCATTCCTTTATTCATTGTATCTAAGCTTATTTAATCAAATTCTCTTTGACATAACAATATAGATAGTATATACTTTGCTTTTTTTTCTTTTTTTTAGAATGTCTAGAATGTTTCATTGATGAGAAAATTTCTTTTAGAAATTGCCTGAAGCTTAATTTGGCTTCATTCTGGTTCTTATTAGTTTATTATGTTATTTATTTATTTCAAGAAATATATTTTATCAATTTCTATTTTAGGCACATGGTTTTGAAATTATCTGTTCTAAATCCTCACAAAAGTCTAATCAAAACAATGGTACTTTGGACAATTTTGAAGTGCACAATATCAGATGGGAACGTTTTCTCTCCAGTCTTTCTAACAACGGATATTTCAAGGTAAAACTCCCACTTCGTGGCACACCCCACTTTCAAATAATCATCTGGTATAATTCCTTCACTCCACCTTGTATGTCTTTTTTAATGTGTTTGTCAGAAAGAAAATGTTTGTTTTGCCTTTTTAATAAGAAATCCAAGAAGTAAATTGCTACTTAAACAAACATTTGTGTTTAATATCTTCTGTAGAATGGAACATTCCAAAAATTGAAGTTGACTCTACTTTTATTTTATTTTATTTTTTTTTTTTTTTGTTTATGAATAAACTTTTCAATTGAAACTATTTAAATGACCTAGATTTCACTGTTGTATCCTTAACCATTTGGTGGGTTTGGTTCTAAGTACAACATACTTAGAACTAAGGGGGCTATCCTCATCAAGGCAACCCCCTTTCATTACACTAAGCATAGGAGGGAAATTACAAAAGTGACTGAGCAATCTTTGTTACTAATCCCTTTTTTGCATGGGATTTCTATTTTAAATATAGCTTCACTGAAGTTAAATTTCAAGCCTGCTTAATACTTAAATGGGTGACTGTTTGGGAATATCAGGTGCTGTAAGCTTGGATGCACTGGTGTTGTAATGGATAATAGCTCAAAATTATTAATTGGAGAGTAGAGTTCCAATTCCAGTTGGGTTTGTTATATTCACTTACACACAAATACCCTTGGGAAAAGTGAATCCATCTCTTCTTCCTCCAGATATGGATTAATTAATAAGACTTGTATCACTAATTCATTATTTCAAGAAAATCTAAAAGCATTTTCTGGCTTTAACTAACCTACAAAGGGTTGATAAACCATAGAAAATAAATCAATAAAAAAAAATAATCTATTTTAAATATGGCCATGTTCCATTTGAGCTGCACTAATAAATACAAAATGATTTCTGTAATCTGTTTGAACTTATGCTATTGTGATTCTGCAAAAATCTTGTAAAATTAAACATTGTACTTTTATCACTTAAAATAGTAACTGTCTTTCTTTTGGTAATTTTATAAAAATTTTGTATCTTTTTATTTTGGATGCACTTGGCCCAGGTTTGGAGTTGAATTTGTGTTGAAATCACTTCAGAAATTATATCTCTGGCAGAATGAAGAAAATTAGTTGTTTGAGATTTACTTTAAAGCTAGCAGATGTGTTTACAGAAGCCTTCATAAACTCTCTCATTTTATATATATATATATATATATATATATATATATAAAAAACTAAATATTGTTTGTGCAAAAGTCAAAGGGTTAGAAAATGCAGACATTGACACAATGAGTTTGAACCCCCCCCCCTTTTTTTTTTTTAAATATATAAAGCTTTGTGGGGATACAAAAGGTGGTTATCTCTTTGGTTGAGATGAAGTGACATGATGGCCACTTTGTGATGTCTATGAAGGGGCCAGTTGTTCAATCAGCTTCCAAGAGTTAATCTGAGCAGTTGCTTTATATATATATATATATATATATATATATATATATATATATTATATATATATCCCCAGCTGAGGCTAAATCTGCTCAGCCAAGGATAAATTTGCCTCCCTTACCAGATGCCATAGTGCAGTCCTTGCTACTGACATAGAAGATAAATCAGTGCCTACTTGAATCTGGAAGCCTAAATATAGCTTCTCCTGAAACAGAAGAATACTCTGGCAGATCAAATTTTAGTTGGGAAGTATTACAACTAAAACTATCTTTTTTTTATCATCTTTTCACACTGCTTGTGGTGTAGACATGTCATAGTTTCTCTACATGGGACAGATGTAAATATGTCTGTAGTGATTTTATGTATGACTTAGTGGCATAAAACTCTCTCTCTGTTCCTTCTGTGTATGAATGTATTATTATATTATGAATATAATAATGCCTATAATGGGGTAAAAATGCAAATGTGAGAATATTCATTTGTTTCATAACTCTCACCTTATCTGGTGACTTACCCAATGTGATGTATTATTAATTTTCATTAACTAGCAACCACAATGTGATATTATTAGTTTCCATCAGTTTGAACAAAAATACCAAATTTGTCTTTTACTAAAAACTCTAATTAAATGTATATTTAAAATAAAATGCAATTTTTTTTATTTTTTTTATTTTTTATTTTTTTTTTTTGTAGGGTGAATTGCAGTCTTCCAAACACCATACAGAACTCTTGAAAAAAGCACAGCAGTATTTTAAGGAGAATATTCAGAGTTCCCAAAGGTAAGTTAAATATAAAAGAAAAGTGTAACAAAAGAATTAAACAATACTATACAAACTCTCATAAATGTAAGTATTTTCATTTGAGTAAATGTAAACCCATTTTATTTCTTTCATAGATTGGTTAGGGTTTATTTTTGTGAAAGCATCAAGTTTTATTTATTTATGTGTATAATCTCAAATTTTTATTTTTTATAAATTCTCAAACAATTTGGAGACTTATTCTCACACTGCAGACTAAAATCTCTTATTTTATATATATATATATATATATATATATATATATATATATATATATATATATATATAGTAGCAGGCTTTGCCTGCTTGCTATCACTTTGCAAAATATATATTCACTACTTCAAATCCCTGAAACAAAAATTTTAAATGCCCATTTCATTCATAAATTGGCTTGTTAAGGAAAGTTTTACAAATAGATGCCAACTTGTTGAAGGCCAAGTAAAATGCAAATTTAAAACTCTTTTCTGCACTATATAAGACGATATTCCTAAACGGAATTATTTTTTATATGAAAATCAAACCAGTCCTCAAATAAAAGAACAGTAATGAAGGACAGTTAATTAATTAAATAGTTTTTTTAAAATCAATATGCAAATTAGTTAAATCTGAAGAGTGTTATTGCCTAGAAGTAGATGATATGTAATACATATATTGAGCTTTTAGTGTGTAAATTGATATGAAGTAGTTTGTGACATTTGTATTTATCATCTCTCAGTTGCATCTCTGTCTTTGGACAGTGCGTGCTCAGGGGCGGCTACGTTGGAGGTCAGCCATAACTGAAGAAAATTATACTGAGATGTGCCAGCCCTGGGGAACAGCTGCCTAACGCGGCATCCTCTCATTGTACTAGAGAGAGGGATTGGTGCTTGCACCAAGGCCAGCGCAACCAAGTTGCCAGGACTTGGGGAATTTTTGTTCCTAGCCTGGGTGTATGCACTTGGGCTGCCCACATTAAACTGTCCTTGTGTCACAATGCATCTTTGTGTGTGTGAGTTTAGGGGAAAGTAAATACCAAATTATTATAAAGTACAGCTTAGGCTTTTTAATCTCAGAATTTGTGGGAGAATTGAGGTCCAATCTCGCATTTTTACACTATATTAATTTTATCTTATAAATTGTCTCCTGTTCTGTCACCCGTGAAATAAAAATAATTGTTTATACAGAAAATAAGGATCTATGTACATCAAATCATCTTTAAATTAAGTGGCAAGAGAAGAATTATTGTTGAACTTTTAAAAGGTAAGCTTAAATATTAATTCAATACTTATATGCAGCAATCAATTTTGAGTTCTTCTGTAGTTTATTGATGCCTATTGCATCTACTCCTCCCTAGCTATTGTGATGATGGCCAAATCAAGAGTTCTCCACAGGAGCTAGCTTAAATGACACCTAATAAGGCAGCTTTTAACCTAACTGCAATTTTGGATACAAAAGAAAAATAAGAGTTACTTGAACCATGGAAGCAACGATAATGGCTAGTATAATATATTAATATATATTTTTAACCTCGCATAATTTGGCAATCCTAAATCTGACCTCAACGAAAATCATTCCCTGTGCCTAACTATGAGCTGTGAATCAATGAAATTGGACCAGTGGGAACGGAGGAGTTGCTTGGACACGCACATGCACAAGCACACACACACACACACACACACACACACACACACACACACACACTGTACTTTATATATAAGACTGACATTGCATATTTGGCAGAAAGAAATGAACATCACATTTCATCCCATTTTTTTTTTTTTTTTTTCTGTAACTTTGAACATTTGACTGCATCAGGAGTTATAGAAAATCACTGACAAAATAAATAATCCTACTTTTTTATGGAGATAATTGAAATATTCTTTATTATATATTCTTGAAGATATTTTACTTTTTTAAAATTAAATTTCAGAGATGAAGATACTGGAAATTTAATTCTCACTTTATTGGAAAATACACCATACAGCATAGAAGAGATGAGGCTGAAAGAGATCAACCTCCCCCCACCAGATGGTAACATTTCATTTTATGTACTTGGCTTTTAATTTAAATCTGCTAAATAATAAACTATTTTAACATCAACAGGATCATGCAAAATGTATGTGTGAATTGTTTTTATTGTAATTGTGAATTTATAAACTGTAATAAATGACAGTTTTCCTTAAATGAAGATTAAGAGGGATGTTTGTTTTTTTTCTAAAAGAAATCAGATCGACAGTTGCAGACAAGGAAATATTTTAAATTATATATGTCTGTAGTTCTACCATTTCTATCTTTTGTTAGCATGATGACTTTGGGTCCTTTGTTGAATAGAAGGGAGTTACATGTCTTCAAGAATAATTGAAATTTGTTTAAAGAAGTGTTGGTGAGTGATCTAAATAAGTAGTGGTTATTTAATCTAATAGAATGTCTGATGAAAATGTAAAGAATATTTTCTTTGTGACAATGACTTTGGGTATTTTGTTTGATAACCAAACTAATCAAATCTTATGAACTTCCTTGCTAAAAAAATTAAAATACCAGCAAAATAATCTCTTGGTTTTATTCTTGTTTTATCAGATGATTCTTGGCTGGATATTAGTCCTGATGAAGTTGATGAGATGATTAGAAGTTCAGGAGGAAAAATTTCCGGAACTTCTCCAAATCCGTTTGATCTGAGCCAAATGACAGAGAGCATGAAGTCATTTGTAGATAATATTTCGGATTATGAAGGAGCAGAATTTCCAAAGTAAGTTTCATTTGGCTTTTCATTTAACTTGGAAATGAAGAAAAGATGTTTACAAGTAATAAAAAAAAAAAAAAGGATTTCTCTGGAAATGAGTTGTGTATGTTTAGGAAGAGTAGATTTAGTTTTCCAAAAGTTATAATTCTGCTAGTGTGATGAAAGATAATACCTTCAAAAGTTTATTTAACAGCCACTTCAGTATCAATCATTATTTGGTTCATTAAACATTTCTGTAGAAGTAACTATTTTGTTATTTCCTTTTTGTGCTAAATGAAAAAAAGATTAAAAAAAAAGCAAAGAAAAAAATAGTAAGATTTGGAGGTGAAGAGGGGATCAGTAAAATGATTGCCATTATTACCTCTTGTCACAATAATAACCTCTGTGGTTTAGACTGTGGACATCTTTTCTTCTTTCCAGACCAGAAGACCTCAGCATATTCTAGCATGACAGATACCAACTGAGTAGCTTTGGCATCAGCTGTGACTGTCAGTTCTAGCATTCATAGAATTAGCCATTGCTGGTTGATTTACAATAACTGAAGCTCAATTCAGATTTTGATATCTCATTAATATGGAGACAAAATTTTATATTCTTTCTTTGTTGTCTTATGAATTGGTTGCAAAGCTACAAGCCTCTTTTATTTTATTTTTTATTTTTTTTTTTATTTTTTATTTTTATTTTTTTTTTTTTTTCCAAGTTGAAAAGAAAATAAGAATATATAACACTACTTCAGGTAGGTATTATTAAACTATTGTATACAGTACCAAAGTCCACACCTGGATTTTGGTGAGCATGTGTTGACTGCAGAAACTTAAATGCCATTATCTAAACCTGACCAATACTAAATACCAATATTCATAATGTGTTTTTCAAATTACTAAATAAAATTAAGGATTTTGCCATTTTCTGGTGAATGGTGAAATTCTACAGAATTTTTTTTCTTATGTTGAAGGTGTATTTTTTTTTTTTTTTTTTTGTTTTTTTTTTTTTTTTGTTTTTTTTTTTTTTTTTTTTTTTTGTTTTTTTTTTTTTTTTTACCATTCACAGAAATCATAGTCTACTTTTACTGAAAACAATGCATTTTTAAATATTAAAATCAGCAAATTTACTGCATTTCTTCATTCATAGATGGCTCTCACTACTATATCTAATACTAAAAGTAATTATTCCTTGGATCATTTTATATTTCATTGATATGTGACTAAAAAGAATATCTTAAGTTTGATTTGTATTTGGAAATTTTAATTTATTATACTTTTCTCTAAATAAAAACCTATTTACAATTATGCCAAAGGCAATAAGCATGTATAAATTTCACCTTTATGCAAAGTTGAAATAATATTTTAAGATCACTCATTTAAAGTTTTTTTTTTTTTTTTTTTTTTTTTTTTACTTCATACAGATTATGTCTCTGAAGTTTGGGTATTTTTGTTATGCTATCTATTTCTACTGATCACTTATGTATTTTTCATTTTCAAGCTATCAAATATTTTCAATTTGGTAGAACATGAATATTAGTTGAAATTAAAGAGGTTTAACATTTGGAATCGCTAACAAACTTATTTGGCTTGCTTTGCTTATAAATTTCTGAAAGAAAACCAACTTGTATTGTTATGTTCTAAAGTAGAATGAAAAACTATAAAATACAACAAACTGGGACTGATGGGAATAAAGAACTTTGGCAATCTTTAACATTTGAGCCAGCAAAAAAATTTGTCAAACAGTTTTTATCTTGACACTGCTATTATTTTAACTACCTTAACTTTTCAGCAATGTTTATCATTTTAAAAAGTGATTATGATTAAATATATAAAAATGAATTTATTTTTTTTTGTTCTTGATAAGTGACAGCAAAAATAAGCACCATTTATTAGATTATTTATTATATTGTTTATTGAGATGGCTGGCAAAACATTGGCTAATTGCCAATTGATTCAAACTTTATAAAATGGTAAATAAGGATTTCGTTTTAGTTGGTTCATATATTTTGATAATTTAGTAAATGTTTATAAATTTATGAATAAAAAATTTTCGGGGATTTATCTCTTTATAAATTGGTAAATGATAAATATTAGTTTTTAGAATGTTGTAAATATAAAATTATTCTTGTAAATAAACAATCAAATAAATAGTGTTTAATATTTTTGTTGTAAATTCTCAAGAACAAAATTATAGACTTACTTGCTACTACCATCTTTTTCTTTATTCTGATGTATTTTTTTTTTCTCTTCAGAGAATGTACAGATGTTGGATTTGATAGTACAGGGTTTATTCACGCCATGCAGAAAATGTTTGGTAAGAATTTTTCTTTGTACAAAGTGTTCAGTATTAAATAATCTGATGTGTCTAACCAAGGAACTGCCCCACCATCTCCTCCCTCACATGCATATCACCTTCAAGTGGTTTACTCTTGACTTCCTCAGTAACAACAATCACTGCATACTACTTAAGGTTACTAATTATGTTATCCATTTAGTGTTTACACTAAGTGGAAACCAATTAACAATTGTCTATAATATCATTAACCACAAACTTGTAGGCCCACACAGTTCAACTATGGCATCCTAATGGTAATGACATCCTATTTTTATTTATTGAGGAGTTCATTGGCTAGAGTTGGTAGAAATCACTGGATACGACTTAAACAGGTTTTTTAAAAAATGCTACCTCAACACAGTCAAAAAAAGAACCAACTTATGAACCTGATATACTTGCAATAAAAGAAAATAATTTTTTTGGATATGTCAATTAGATGCCACCTTAGGCAGCCTCTGCTCTGGATATCAAGTCGTATTTGGAAAATTATCTGCAAATTATAATTTTCACTCAGTTATTTTGATCATGATTACTATTAATTTATCTCTAGTGTGTCACTCTGGCTGATGAAGAGTGCAGATGAGTCAAGGTTTCTTCTCTGCTTCATCCTTAAAATTAGTGGCCTCAATTAGAATGGAAATTGCTTTATTCTCAAAGTTAGCATAATACCATTAAAATTGTGCTGATTTTTTTTTTTTTTTTTTTTTTTTTTTTTTTTTACAGATATGCAAAAATTAGATTATTGTAGTATAAATTGATTTCACATAGTCTTTTAATGTCTATTAATGGACTTTGTTGTTTAAAGAAAGTCTCTGTCTTGGTTGGTTACTTTCTAGCCTTTGGCCAACTATTACCGATTAACTGCATGGACATTTTTTATTATTGAAAAATTCCTACCTGTGACTTGTTAACCAGCTTCTAGTTTGTCGTGGCCATAACAAATTTTGATACCATCATGGGTATGACAATAAACTACATCCAACAGCAAGGCCTCTGATCAGGAGATTTTGAGGAGCATGGAACAACCTCTTAATTGCCGGTGTTCCCAGATCCACCCTGACCCAGGGTGGTAGCACCTGTTGGGGTCCCAGCTTTGGACAAATAATTAACACCCAGACTGTATCCATGTCTTGGGTATGACGATAAACTACATCCAACAGCAAGGCCTCTGATAATACGTTTTCAAAAAATAATGTTGCCAGCTGTACGTTTTTGAAAAAATATTGCCAGCTATACGTTTTTTTAGGTGGGTGGGGGGTGAAAGAATAGTGTTGCTGGCTATACATTTTTGAAAAAATAATATTACCGGCTATACATTTTTGAGAAAATAATATTACAGGCTATATGTTTTTGAAGAAATATCATCATCAGCTGTATGTTTTGGAAAAATAGTATTACCAGCTATACATTTTTGAGGAATAAATATTAACAGAAATAGATCTTTGACAAAACAAAAGTATTACCAGGGGAAAAAAAAGTTAAATTAAATGACCCGTTGAGGTTGATGTGCCGTAAAACAAAACAAACCAAATCAAATTTTGATAGGTATCCCACTTTTTCACCTTGTAACTGAACATCACGTGGTCATCATTTTGTACTCTCATCCTCTTTTTTGTTTTGAGTGTATGTATCTGTTATTTGTCTGTGTGCGTGCACACACACACACACACACACATATATATATATATATATATATATATATATATATATACACACGTTTACATGCCTGCCTGTCTGTTTTTGTCTTTCTGCATGTGTACTTGATAAAGTAAAAAAGTAATTTTAACAATTTTTCCAGTTTGTCTCCATAGATTCATCAATAAGTCTGAAGTAATGGAAATGGAATTAACCTTTCACAATCTCCTTCTTTGTCAATATATTTGAATTGGTAGTGAATAATAATCATGGAATTTGAAAATCATACAGAGAATTTAAAATCATAACTACATATGAAACTACATACTTATTGATTCACTCTCATACTGTTGCCAGCCAGGACAAAATATTTTCTTTAAAAAAAAAAAAAAAAAAAGTTTAATCATAAAGAGTTAAAGCTTTGCTATAATGTGTGTGCTTGTTTGTTTTTGTTTTGTTTTTTTTTTGTTAAGTTTCAAATCAGTTTCCTAATGAAAAATTATTTTATTAGAATTTGAAGATGCAGAATCTGGTTCAAGTTCAGAAATGGATGAATATGGCTGGGATTCCTCTGAGGAGGAAATGTCAGTTAATTCTGGGCCACGGAGCAACATGAAAGATTATCTGGAAATGATGGATAAAGAATTGTCCAAGACTGAAATGGGGAAAAGTTTTGAAAAAGTAAGTTTTATTCTTGTGCATGATTTTTGTTTTCCTCTTTATCTTGAAGACGACAGACTTTTAATCCGACTCTAAACAGACTATTGCATGCTTATTTTGTATCAATGTTCAACTTTGTTAGAAAAAATGTTTATAGTAAATTGAATCCTTTATCCAACATGTTCTTCTGTTTATTGTTGGATAAACGAAAAGCCTTGCTTTATTATTAAACAATTTTACATGGTTATCTTGGTATTACAGTAATTATTGTTAGTTTCTTGCTAAAAGAAAATGATAATAAACTTTTTACAGAGTTATATAATTTTATAAATGCATTGTACTTCTAAAAGGTAATTAATTTAATGTTGTTCTGTAATTTCTTGTTTGTTCAACCAGCATAGTACGCATCTAAACTTTAGAGATCAGAGTATGTGTGTGTGCTCTTTACAATTGTATATTATTTTACAATCCAAAAGAATTCTGACTGTTAATATGTAAAGAAAGCTAATAGGAAACAAAAGTAAGATATTACTTTTTAGGCAATTTCTAACTTTTGTGCCTAAAAAAAAAAAAAAAAACTGTCAAAGGACAGTTAACCCCCTTGACCCCTGCTATTACTGTATACACTTTTGATTCCCTCAATGTTTATTGTTTTTAAAAAGCAATGATTAGAATTTTAATAAAACCTAAACATATGAAAGTGAATTTATATATTTTCTTTATCCTTGAGAAGTGATAACAGATTAAAAACTATTTTTAGGTATTATTTTATTTTTAAATTAGCAACAATTTTAAATTTTCTAGAATTTTTCAGAATATTGCATTGAATTTGGTTCACAAATTTTTATAATCTTGTAAATAAACATTGTTGAGGGAGACAAGTGTATACAGTAATAACAATGTCAAGGGAATAAACATCCTGTTAACAATAGAACTTTTTTTTGGGGGGGGTGCACAGGTTAAACATTGCTGTTTTATTTTTATTTATTTTTTTTTTTTTTTTTTTTTTTGTGGAATGAGTCATTGTTACAATAAAAAAACATCTCATTGTATGAAATCACATGACAAGAACATGACATATGTCTGTTTGACCTGATGTTTTTTGGTATGAAGTAGATTTTTAATGTTTAGTGTCATTCAAATCTTGTGACTATCCAATCAAACTAAATGTCTTGGTAAAGATATTAACATAAACTTTTGTCATCATTTCTTGGATGAGAAGTTGTGCCCTCCAGCCTAACTCAGGTGTACCGTATATACCCGTGTAACAAGCAATATTTATTTTACATACAGCTGTACTTTTTGACTACAGTAAATGGATATATAGTTTGGTCAATGGCATAGCCAGGGCTAGCAGTAAACATGCAAATCTCATGATGTGACCCCCCCTTAAAATTAGCTTCAAAATTAGGTCTCCAAAAGTCACATGATACATGAGTATATACATTGTATCGATCTGGGTAACCTACAGGGAATTCCAAACTGAACCCTTTATTTAATCTATGGGTGTAGACTGTTCCTGTACCACTGCTCATGTGTAGAGATATTGTTTAGTTCTTATTTTTATATAGTATCTAAAAATTAGATTATGTCCCTAGACATGAGCAATAGAAAATAAGTCTACCCCTATAGATTAAATAAAGGGATCTGTAGGTTACCCAAATTGATATACACCTGAGGAAGGCCAGAGAGCACAACAGTCGAAACATTGTGATAAAAACAACCAAAATAAGGACAATAGTCCGAATATAGTGTAAATAACATAAATTTATTACAAATAAAAATATAGATGTTTTCCATGATAAAACATCACCAGTTAATTATAGCTTTTTTTTTTTTTTTTTTTTTTTTTTTTTTTTTTTTTTTTTATTATAAAGTCACTATATTTGTGGCAATTAATCTTTTTATATAGATGTTTATATCTTGTTTACCGCTATTTGAATGATTGGCAATATGCTACAATTCTTGAAAGATGGTACTCTCTGCCATACTACTACATCTGTTAAAAGAAAATGGTTTCAGAATTATGATAATTAATAACTTAGGCTGGCTTCTCAACTCACTGGATCTTGATCTGATAAAGAATCTGTAAGATATAAAGACTGCAACTATGAATAGCATATGACCATATCACGTGAAAACACTGGTTCTCGTACAATCACTGATGTTAAGCAACTTCAAGCCTGGTCATTAGTACCTAGATGAGTGACTGCATGGGAATACCAGGTCCTGTAAGCTTGGATGTGCAGGTGGTATAATGGATAATGGCTTGAAATTTTTAATCAGAGGGATAAGTTTCATTTCCTATTGGGTTCATTATACTCACTTATGCACAAATACCCTTGACTAAGGCATGTCTCCAGCTATGAGTTAATTAGTAATACTTGTACCCATTATTATCCTCCCACAAAAAAAATCTAAAAATATTTTCCTAGCTTTAAATAACCTGCAGTGGGTTGATAAGCCCTAAAAATGAATGAATCCATCAATCCATGAAATACTGATAATCTACACAACCATGTCTCTTAGATTTACATTATCTGAAATATAAGTGTATTGAAACTGCTCTGTGTGTGTGGATGGAGGGTTAATTTATATATAGATTTCTCATTTTATATCCAAATAATTTTATTTATCAAATTCTGATTAGGTATGAATCAACCTCCCCTAAGCTATGGGTTAATTATTATAAAAAAAAAAAAAAAAAAAAAATCCTTATACTCTAAAAATATTTTTAGGCTTTAAATAACCTGCAAAGGGTTAAGTGATTTAAAAAAAAAAAAAATAAATCAATTATGCAACTATGAATATCACCACCACAGAAAAAAGTAATAAAGAAAATTGGAGTTCAAGTTGATCCATGCAAAATCTTGTAGTATAAATAATAGGTCAGAGCAGGGATCAGAAATGTTTGTAAATATTTTTTTATTTTCAGTTACATGTTTCTTATTTAGTAAGTCTTTTGTATACAAAAGAATGGGATTTCCAAACTTTTATAAGATACTGTATTGTATCATTGTGATTAATAAAAAAAAAAAAAACAATTGCCTCAGTTCTTTTTAAAGCTTTAGTCTCTTTTGAGCCTTTTTTTTTTATTCTTCAAAATCATGGTTTAAAGTTTTTTGTTTGATTTTGTTTTTTTTTTCCTTGTTCCTTTCTGATAAGGAGTTTATTGTGAATAGCTTTTTTTAGATGCTGTTAAATGTAGTGCACATTAAGAAAAAACACTTAAATGATATTGATTTATTTTCTGACATTTTACTTCAGAATAATAAGCCTCCTCGTCCGCCACCACCAGCACCAAAGAATTCTTCGCAAAACTCTAAACGACCCCCACCAGAACGGCCCCCACCTCCCAAACTGACCACTCAGTCATCTTCAAAGGATATTGATGATGAAGACGAAGGCTTCCGGCCTGTTAACATAGATGCAAATCTTGTAAAGAATATGTTGGCTTCTTATGGAGCTCAGCAGGGACTGCCTGGGCCTGCAACAAATATTCTGTCATCCATGGGCATCCAAGTAAAATCAGATAGTAATGTAGCAGACATCAATGGCAGTAAGTGACCAGGGGAGGGGACAAACAAACACAAAACAGTTTTATTTTATTTTATTTTATTTTTTTATTTTTTTTTTTTTGCTCTTGTTATTCAAACAGTCTATTAAAATCTTCCTTTGCAGCAGCAATAATTTTCCGTTCACAGGAAATAGAATTATGCTATCCTTCATATTTAAATATCTTTTTTAGCCATTTTAAAAGGTAGAGGGATATCAGTGAGTGTTGGAGCTTTCTTCCCTCATTTGTTTCCACAACACAGTATGATTATAAAGTCCCTTAATTGAAGATTTTTGACAGCAATTAGACTAGTAACTGTCATACTAAAGAAAGTTGTATTTTTTTTTTTTTTTTTTTTTTTTTTTTTTTTGACAACAAATGCAGTGTGCAAGAAACATGTCTAAATGGTTCACTATTCCTGCCAAATGAGTACCCCTCCCCCACATTTAATCACAGGTAACTTATTCGTAGTAGTCAAGCTGAGAAAAGATGTTCACATCTTGCTGGTTAATCTGGGGCAGTCTTAAACTATGATTGAAGAATTTTACCCAGCCTGTTAACCCCCTATCAGGAGCTGAGAATGTTGTGTGATATTTCTCAAAAGAAATACTGACTTTCAGATTATCTTTAATTATAAATCTTTAACTTTATAGCTTTTAATGTCTTTTATTATATTGTATTATAATATTTATTTTAAATCAAGAAATATGGTAAGATTGGTTATTCAAGTCTTAAGTGGAAAATGTTTTCCATCTCCTTATGTACCCTCTCAAATATATGTACAGGAGCCATGTTATTCCTATTATCATTATTTTATATTTACAGAAACTGAAATGATGGCCCAGTATATGCAAATTTGTTTAATATTAAAAACCATTTTAGCTCGCACTTTTCTAAATGCAAAACTTATATTGGAAATATTGCATGCGTTACAAAGGTCAGATGCTACATTATAAAATAAATATAGGGTTTCTATTGAATGTTTGTAATGTTCACATTTCAATCTCCTCCTGCTAGTGTTGAACACGCTATTTCCTGCTTGATTAATATCTAACACTATTTACTATTGAAGCAGTTCATTCAAAAAAATAAAACTAACATCATTTGCAACAGCAGCTAAAATTGTATTAATATGTACAGTATTATTTCAGTACCTATTATTGAGATGACAGCACCTTAATCTAAAAATCTTACTGAATCATTTAACTTTACAGTTGTAGAACTCTTAAATGAGCACAGAAAAAGTATAATTTAGGTAATCTAAATCATTAGGTTGGTGCAAAAATAATGTTGTTTTCTCACATGTTACTATGTGAGAAAACATTATTTTTGTACCAACCTAATATTAATCTTAACTACAGTGAAGTTATTTTATCTTTGATGGTGCTTTATTTTGTGTTAAAAACTCTTAAATCCTCCTTTTTATAACTGCCTTCATCAGTAAAGATTATCATTACAAGGCTTTTTTCATGTGTACAACCATCCTAATTTGTTTCATATGAAGTTGATTTTATTATGCAAAAATTAATTTCTGTCCATTTCATTTTTACAATCATTATGGCCATAATTTAAGTTAGATGCTGATTTTGTTCTGAAATTAATTTAGCATTTTAAATTTCTTTATAAATTCATCTTTTATGTACAATATTCCATGACTGCGTATTAATGTTTTGGGCCGTTGTGTGAGGCCAATCACTGCAGATTATATGCCCTTAGTAAATTTCCACTTTTAAATTTTGAAAGATAAAAAAGCCTTCATTGAGTTCTGCATCTAAGCCCTACTCATCCTAACCCTCATGTCTTTCCATAACAAGAGCCTTGCATTGGCTCGAGCTGGTATCTTCCTAATTCCTATATCATCTTTGTTTCATTTTTTTTTTTTTTTTTTTTTTTTTTTTCTTCTTCTTGATGTCAATGTGAGCTTTATTAGTTTTATTTTTATAAACATTTTCTGGTGTTCACCTTGTGTTATTGTATACTCCATTCTGTGGGGATTATATGTATAAAAAAAATTAAAACATTTGAAAATTCTTAACTGGTTTTTATTTTCTTTGTTTATAAAATTGATAGTGAATTTTTTTTTTTTTTTTTGTTTACACAAAAAGAAAAGAAAAATGGTGGGGTGTGTCAATACAAATTTCATAAGCTTTCTGTCTACTTTTCCTGAGTTGAAGACTGGGACGCAATTAACATCTCTTTTAACTCTTTAATCTGGAAATAAAAATAAATATGGTTTGAGGTAGATAAAGCACAGATTGTTCATTGATGAAAAGGACATGGCTTTCATGCAAGCCTGTTGTGCTGATGTAGAAAACACGTCTCCTGGTATTATTACCGTAACAAATATTGTGGACTAGAATGTGAGTGCAAGTAATAAATGATTAACACAAAACAATATAAAACAATGTTCGATAATTATTTTTATGTTTATACATTCTTTTTATAGATACGAATACTTAAGTAAATGCTCTGTTTATAATAATCAGTATTAATGACATTTACTGACCTGAATGTCGGAAATTTTCATAGAAAATTAACAGAACCGTCATGTAGCCTGATATGCTTTACCGATTGAGCTACAGAGGAACGTTTTGGTTAGCAAGGTTGAATATAGCCTTGCTAGATGATGGTTCTATTCCTGTTGGAGGATGCATATTTTCTATGATATTTCTATATCTGATCGGGCATGATTATACCATCTGGTCACAACCATCAAGGTTAAATAACCTTTTGAAGAATATACATACTCTTGTTCAGGTCACAAAAGCCCCATTTTTTTTTTTTTTTTTTTTTTTTTTTTTTTAAAAAAACAACAAAGTAATTTCTCAGGAATCAAGTTTCTTTATCTGACATTATTAACTATGTGTGTGTGTGTGTTAGTGTTATATAATCATTTCATCCCAAGCAAGGTGATAATGCCATTAGGATACAGAAAGAGAACTTGAAGAATTGAGTGAGTAAAAAGATAATAAAGAAACCCGATTCAGGAAGACAAGAGGCAATTGACATTGCAATTAAATTTTTGGAGATTGTAGGTGGCAGGGAAGCAAGAAATTGGAAGAGTTCCACACATGAGAAAAGAAACTATTAGAATAGAACTGATGGTTGCATCTAGCTAGTTCAAAAATAAAATGGTGAGACCTAATTGTTAATCTAGTAGCACACTTAATTTCCTGCAATCAAGGCACTAAGGAGAACAGCTCATCAGAACAATTGCCATGAAAATGTGTAAAGTCAGAGGGAAGCAATGTCACAACAGTGGGAAAATGAGAGAAGTTGAGATACCACACACATATATATATATATATATATATATATACACACACACACTGTGATCAGCTTGGACAAGGTAAGACCAGTGACCCAAGTGAAGACACTCGGGTCCCCACATTAAAAACCGACCTTGTGTCACAACCCAACTCAAAGGGGTTGATTTATTTCACTCCTCTCTATCTCAAAACTATGGTACATGGTAGCATTCAAGGCAAAGTAGTACAATAGCTTGTCAGTTCCTTTCACACCAGCTATGTTCAGGTTACTTCAGAAGTTAGAGGCAGAACTTACAAAGTGGCAGGTGGTTTGAATTCAGTTTTCCTCTTCCTAGACTGGCTACCAACCAAGATTGTTGGGCCCAGTCTGTCTTGATATTTACCCCTAGCTGGGTATTAGCATGTAAGTGAATCCAATAAACTCAACTGGAATTTGAACTCAGCAGTACAGATTGAGGAATTGGAGAGCTATCCACTGTGCATCCTTTTTATAATGTTGGTTAAAAAAACAGTTTAAATGAAAAATGTTCCAATTATAAGTTAAACATACCTGGTTTTCAACTTCTCTCAATCTTTCAGTTATTTGTAATTGACTTTCCAACTTTGGGTGTATTTGTCTAATTTCAAGCAACAAGCTTTGAATATCTGCTGTTGGCACTGGTAACTGAGTAACAGGCAGATTTGGAGCAGAACTGAAATGTTGCTGTTGATGCTGTAGTTCCTCAATTTTCATCATCATTTGTTCTGTCCTGCAAAAGAAAACATTTTAATAATAAAATCTCATCATCAGCCCTGTGACCAGGTGTGGTCATAGGGTCACTGCCTCAGGTGAGTACCTGACCAGTTCCCTCCACATATCTGAATTGGAGGCTGGTCTTTTCAGTGTGCTTTGACTGTAGATGTCAGAGAATGGACAAGAAGGGACAGTAATAAGTCAAATATTGCTTAAAGCTACAAGTGATAAGTTGTGGAGAGCCATGATTGCTTATGTTCTGAAGGGACATGGTATATAGATGTAGTGTTAATTGTAACTCTGTGGCTGGCTGGGATGAGACTTATTGTCTGAAGTTACCTACTCAATTGAGTTAAAATCAGATAAATGACACTATTGTTATTAGATCACCTACTTAATTTAAGTATAATTCAGTAATTAATACTGTTATCTATTTTAATCTACATGTATACAGATGATACAAAGATCAGATATTCCATTGTGTAGGGAGTGTGGCAACAGATATATAAAGGAAGACTTGCAGGAAGAAGGTGGTGTCTTTGTACTGAAAGTGTCATCAGGCTGGTACAGTGTTGGTTGTTGTGTCGAGCCACATTGTTATTTGCACTGCCGTGCCACCAAGACTGCTGTTGGAAAAATAAAAAGTGGATTCTCCCCACAAACACTGGCTGTTGTTATCTTTGGTGTGTCCAAATGAATCTTTCCCTAACTTCATTTCCTTGTGAGCATATTCTGATTTTGGCAGCTTTGGCCAACACTGACAAGCCATCTTAAAAAAATACTACAAAACACAAACATGGGGTTGATTGCTTCTTTAGCGAATCTGTTGGGACAGTAGGATATGGCCACATAATATTTGAAGTTCTTAGATGAGGAATAACTATCAATTATTTATTTTTTAATAGAATTTTTTTTTCTTGTTTTTAATCACAACTTTGAAATCAATCAGAAATGTTGTTAGTGAAAGAGTATAAATGAAAATTTTCTTATACGCCATTTTATAATTTTATGTGTAAAAATGACTGCTATTTTTTGGTTTTTCATTTCTCTGCTCTAGCTGAAATATCAATTTTTTTTTTCTTTTTTACTAAGTTTAAATGATTACAAAATTTGAATAAAGAAAATATCGAACATATGCAGATGTCCAGGAAAAAATGTATGCAAATTCTTTAAAAAACTAGGGTCAATATATAAAGGTCAACTATTCTATTCTTTTTACTGTCATATTTACACAGGTCAGCTCTACTACAGAGCAATTGTTAGTAAGTTTCTCACAGGTTATCATACTTATTATAAAACCCAGGTGTTGTGTGTGTGTGTGTACGTTTATATATTGGATCGAATTTCCTACATTTTTCAACCGATTTCAACAAAACTTCACAGGACTACGTAAAATGCGGTGGTTCTGACAGCGCCAAAAATTGGAAAAACACAATTGATTTTGCATGAAATCAATTTGAAAACATGATTAAGAGGCATCGCGAGAATGAAAGGGGGACAACTCATATAGTTATATTTATTATAAAACCCAGGTTGTTTGTGTGTGTGTGTGTGTGTGTTCGTTTATATATGGGATCGGATTTCCTACATTTTTTCAGCCGATTTTAACAAAACTTCACTTTTTCTTTTGGCAGGTAGTGTTTCTTATTGTCTTGCAGACTTTTTTCTTTATTTTTACATTCAGAATGCTTTGAAAATTCCATTTATAAGACAATTGTTTATAATAAAATTCTATTCAATCGGTAGACTCATAACGATTGAAAACAATGTTTTTGTTTGAGTTTGGGTTTGACCAATTCGTAAAAAAAACAAAAAAACTAATTAAGACATGCGTGTCCGTCAACCTTAAACAATAATCTTTGTCAATTTTATTTTTCAGTCTTTATGATGGTCAATACTTGATCTATCTCTTACTGTTACATCCCCGGGCAATGCCGGGCTCTACTGCTAGTTACTACTAAACAGGCCATTCAAGACTAACTCTGATCTCATACTTGTGGCCTTGTGCCAAAATAACCTACTACTATTTTAAAAAATACAACATTTTTATACTGTATTCAGTTTCTAGTTAAAAGAAAAATAAGTTCACGAGTGTCATTTACACACATCAGCTAATATAATTAAATATTCCAACATGCAAATTACAGCTACAAAAAGCAAACAAGTACAACAATTTAAATTTCTGGGAATGTTTAACAGAGGATGGAAAGTGCAACACTGAAATTTCAAGGGGCATTGGGATAGCAAAAATTGCCTTCCAAAAGCTAAGCAAAGTATTAAGAAACCAGAAAATTTTGTTAAAAACCAAGAAAAGTGTACTGAACCATTATGTAATTATCAGTCCTCCTATATAATGGTGAATGCTGGACAATCTCTTCACAGATGAAGAAGAGACTTGCAGCAAAAGAAAGACGTTGAGAGTAAAATGGACATGTGAGTAATGGTAAAGTTTTAGAGAAAATGGAAACAAAAAGGCACCTATACTTAACATCAGGAAGAGTTAGTTGCAATTTCTAGGTAACATAATGAGGAAAGAGGACTTAAAAAATTTCATACTCACAGGACATATTGAAAGCAAGAGGGACAGAGGAAAACATTTTATAACCTACTTAGCAAGTTTGAGTAAATGGATGGCAGAGCAAGGTTTAGAAAAAATAACAAGACAAAATTTACTGACAGCTTCAAAAGACAGGAAATTGTGAAGAGCCCTAATTGCTTACATTCTGAAGTGCATAGAAGATGCATCTGGTTGCGATAGAATATTTTAATATTAACACTATTATCTCTATGAATTAGAGTGTTATTAATGCTTAATTTTATGAAATATTTGGGAAATTTCGCCATACACTATGTTTCAAAAGGAAATCTCTTGTTTGCATACAAGAAATACAATAAAAAAACTCAACAGAATTACCTAGTTAGTTATTTTCAATGAAAGATGTAATAGAGTGGGATTGCTGTCCACATGCACAACTATATATATATATATATATATATATATGTAATGGCCATGTGAAGACATATAAATATTTACCTTATCATTTAAGCATTAATAAAAAAAAATATTTATGTAAAACATGAAATACAATTTTCTAAACTCAAGAAAGCCCTGGAACACTCAATAACAAGAGTAACTGTCTGAAAAACTGGATGTCAAAATGGCTACAACTGAAAGAAAGGGAGAAAGTATAAAGTGAAAAAATGACAAAGAAGAAATAGAAGAAATAACCACATCATTCTACATGTATGCACAGGTGAGTGTGCATGCATGAACACACACACTATGAAAGAAAAAAAAAATCAATCTTTTACTAATGAAACATATAAAAGATAAAAAATATAAAGTCAGTTGTTGATACACTGATGAGTGGATGGAGGGTATGTCTATGAAACTTTGGGGCCAGGAAGCTGAAGGTAACACCAATCATCTAACTGAAAAACTTTATATTTTCATTACATTTAGAATTAATGCATATATATATATATATATATATATATATATATATATATATATATATATATGCATTTGTGTGCTTTTTAGTAGTCACATGCTATGCATGGCCAGTTGAAGCACACAAACTGCTCAAACTCCACACTGTAAAATTACTATGTAGCAGCCATACACAGAATTTCATCGACCAAACACATCCTTGATAATGGCTAGAGAAGTAGCTGAAAGCGCTCAGGACAATTATAACTAAGGACAATTCCTATATTCTTTAAACCCTGAAAGACAAAATGTTAAATTACTGGAAAAACTCAATAAAAGATTAATTAAATTTTCCTTGTTGGTCATTTTCAATAAAAGATGCATGAAAGAAAGGTTGCTGCCTAAATACTAATATATGCATATATATATATATATATATATATATATATATATATATATATATATATATATATATATATATATATATAATAATAAGAGCCGATTATTTTTATCAACTTTGAACAGTCATTTTTAACATTGGAGTAATTACTGAAAAGAATCTTTCAACTATGAATAAAATAAATTGCTAAAATATAGAAAATAATGATGTTCCTGTTTACACAACAACAAAAAGATATTTTAAGCAGAAGTTAAGGTTTTTATCTGTTTCTTGCCTATCAGATGTGATGAACACTTTTCCTTCCATGCTATTATTCTCAAATTTCTCTTTTTTCCTCACATAACAATCAGCCATTTCATCCTCCCAATGCATCAGCTGCTTTTCAATTTTGGACAGATTCTTTTCTGAAAGAAAGAAAGAATTGATTTAATAATCCAGAGTTGATTAAACATGCTTCATATAAGAGCAATAAACTTTAGATATTTGAGAGCCATATACACACCAAATTTGCACATATTTTGTTATAACTATTTTATATAAATATTAACTATGAATGCACTAATATTTATTCATTATAAATGTATAATTATATAATAATTATATACAAGGTCTGATGAAAACGTAATTGCACTGGTGTTATAAAAAGGAAACAACAACACATATCAATTCAGCATTTAAACTCCTTTGAAGTAGCCCCCTTCTGAAGCCATACACTTTATCCAATGCCGTTTCCATTGATGGAAGCATTCCTGGAATTCCTTTTTAGGATAAAAAGCAGCTACCGCATCACATTCTCTTAGATTTCATTGATGTCTTAAAATCTTGTTCCTGTAGGGTCAGTCTATCCAGATTAAAAGGGAAAAATTAAAATCTGAATGTCATGCCCACAAATACAACAAAATGCAAAGAAATGATTTTTTTTTACATAAGCAAAAAGAAAACCAGATTGAAATAATCGTATATTTATGTATATATTAACATTTGTTTTTATATGGCAAACATTGTGTTTGTTCTGGTCGTAAAAAAATCAAAGTTCAAATGTTTAACAAAATTTTCCATTTGTTAAGGGTAGTTCATAAAGTCATATGACTTGGTCAATATAAAGTGTGTATATATATGCGTGTGTCTGAAGCACATTTTAACGAGTGTGTGGCTGCTAACTGAATATGTATGTGTGTAGATGAAGCACATTAGTAGAAACGTGTGTGTGAGTGCTAATATGTAAATCTGATCACAGTGGTTCCAAAAGGAAATGGACATACAGATTTACTTTTTTCCATGGCTATGAATATTTTTTTGAGTTGTGTGAATATTCCTTTGTTGTGTAGTCATTGCTGACTGAGGTGTTGTCATAACAAGAGAATTCTGGTTGAGTATTTACAGATCCAACCGCCTGTCATCTACAAGTGATCCACATCCAGCTGCTGACTGGGTTTTTGCTGTGTGTTTTTATTGCCCCCGAAATTGGTGTATATATAGTTATCTTGATAATGTGATTGGCTCCAAATAAAAGTTTTTTGGTTTACATGGGATAGCACCCAGTGACCAATTCATTTGGAGTTCAAACATACAGATGTAGTTGGAAGCATAGCATGTGACCCTACTGTTCAATCAAATTCCAGAAACCTCTCATTTAATTTTGGATCCTTTTTTTTTTCTTACTGATTGTACAAAAGTTTTTGTTTTAGTGATTCTATTTGTATGTGGGCATTTCTTACCTATTTGTGCTTCACCTATTGGTTGTAAAATATAGGATTTTATATCCTATATTTCTTTCAAGTTGGATTTGATTTTTGGAAAGAAGTTGCAAGGAGAAAGATCTGGAGAATGTTGTCCTTCATCAAAGACTGCTGCCCAAGCCAAGGTTACTGATGGAACCAGCGATGACCACAATCTACACACTTTCCTTCCAAACACGGCGAGAGAACATTATAACTTAGTGTGGATACATGACAGAGTTCAAGGTCAATCTGTACCAAGCATCTTCACTCTTCATAACTTTAGCTTAGTTACTAAACTAAGTAACTAAATTACTTAGTCACTTTAGTTTAGTTACCATAGCAACAGTCTGCATACTTTTTAATCAGACCTCATATATGAATATTATTCGTTACTATTTACTTTTTTTAAAATTTAATTTGAATTAGTTTCAGCAATCACAAAGTACACGTGTACCAAATGTTTTAGAATTTTCACTGATAATTGTCTTTTGACTATATTGAAGGAAACAGGACTAATTTGGATCTTGGTGCCTGCAAAAAAAAAAAATGGAGTGTCAAAAGGATGTTTCGTTTTCCATTGACACTACTATTATTTTAACTATTTTCCATCCTCAAAAATTAATTATTGTTTCAAAAAGCGATGATTAGAATTGTAATAAAACATATGCTGACAGTGAATTTATAAATTTTTTTTGTGCTTGAGAATTTACAACAAAAATATTAAACACTATTTATTAGATTGTTTATTTACAAGAATAATTTTATATTTACAACATTCTAAAAACTAATACAATGCAATATTTATCATTTAGCAATTTATAAAAAAATGAATATGAAAACATTGACAACAAAAATAATGAACACTATTTATTAAATTGTTTATTTACACTATTTATTATTTATTCAAATTGCTGGCAAAACTGCTAATTGATTCAAACTTTAAAAATGGTAAATAAGGATTTACTTATAGTTGGTTCACATAAGTTAGTAAATGTTTATAATTTTATGAATAAAAAATTGTTTTCATATTTCTTTCTTTTTTCAACTGGTAAATCATAAATATTACATTCCATTAGTTTTTAAAATTATTCTTGTCAATAAACAACCTAATAAATATATAGTATTTAATATTTTTGCTGTAAATTCTCAAGAACAAAAAAATGTATAAATTCTTTTTTATCATATTTTATGTTTTATTTCAAATCTAATCATTGTTTTTTAAAACAATATTTGTTGAGGATAGAAGCTAGTTAAGACAAGAGCAGTGTCAATGGAAAAAAAACAAATCATTTTGATACTCCCTTTTTGCAGGCATGAAGATCCAAGTTTGCCTATATTTTTTTCTTGCTTACCTTTTTAATCAACTGACAGATGAAAAGCAGCTAATTCAGATTATTTTACACCTTAAAATGTCATAGTTGCATTTAGCTTAGAGCTATAGATTGACATCTACTTACCATTCTAACTCAAAATGCCTGCCATTCTCATTCAGAACTCATCTTGCTGTCATTTTGCAAGGTTTTAGTTATAATTGTGTGGCATTCATTATTAATGTAATGTTGATGTAATTAAAGACATCCTTTTTTCACAATCATGCTTATGGTCACATCACATTGAAACACCTGTTCCTGTACGATCACCAAAGTTAACAAACATCCAGCCTTGTCAGTACCTAGATAGGTGACAGCTTGGGAATACCAGGTGCTGTAAGCTTGGATATGCAGGTGGTGTAATGGATAATGGCACAGAATTGTTGACTGAAAAGCTGAGTTCCAATTCCAGTTGGGTTCATTATATACACCTATGTACAAATACCCTTGGGAAATGTATAAATCCACCTCTTCTCCCACCCAAGGTTTATTTAATAAGATTTGTATCAATAAATCATTATTATTTCCCCAATCCTCAAAAAAATTCATACAATCTAAAAGTATTTTCTGGCTTTAAATAACCTGCAAAAGGTTGATAAACCATAGAAAACAAATCAATACAGAAAGAATAAACTTGAAAATCTTACTTACTAAATGCCATGTCTTTATTTTCTTGAGCTTTAAATTTTCTAATTATGACACAGAAAAGTAAATAGATATGACTCAGCAGGATAAATGGTGGGGGCAATGGAGGCCGCGTGTCATATTCAGAGATTAAGCCAAACCTTTGGAAGTGCCAGTGAAGATCAGTATTATCCTGAACTTTCTGGAAAGTATTACTGGAAGCAAAAGAAAACACAGGCACTCATCAATTAAATTTTCAGCAATTCAGTAATATTATCAAACAGTTTTCTTCAATTTAATCATAATGAAAAGTAGTTAAAGAGATGCAGTTCCATCACATTTTGCATCTGTACTGCTAATTTAAAATAGTAAACTTATACCAGTTATAGATATTTAATAAATTTAGCCTATTTACAATTGTCCTCATCTTTGTTGTTGTTATCGGGTTTCGACTGTTATGCCCTCCTGCCTTCATCAGGGGTATATCGATCCACGTAACTGACAGTGAATTTAAAACTAAAACCTTTATTTAATCTATGGGGCTAGACTGTTCTCATTCCACTGTCCATGTCTAGGAATAAATCATCTTGTTCTTATTTAATACTGCTCACTTATTTGCCTCACATTTTGACAATTGATTCCTTTTCAAAAAAAATTACACATAAAGTTTACTTTTAAAAAAAGATTTACTTAATAAACATGACGAACTGGAATATGTGTGAAATCTTACCTGCCTACCTGACCCTCTCTCTCTCTTCCCCTTTTCACCACCTCTTTCTCCCTATCTGTTTTTTTTAAATCTATTTGCCCCAAGATTAAAGGGGCTACTGGGAGTGAAAAAGAATGAAAAGATTTTAGAAGGAACAGGAAACTTGATCCTAAACGGGTAACAAGGGATAAACCTCTACTTCCATTCAAAAGACAGGGAAGGAGTGTGAACCAGGCGATAGGCAAACCTATTTACTTCTCCCCCCCTTTCTTTCCCTCCCCATCTCTCTCTGCTAACAGTTGAAAAATGGTAGCAGTTATGGAAAAAAGCAGTTGGAAAAAGAACTTAGCTTAGTAAAGCCAAACTGAAGTATGACAGTTCTGTTATACAAAACTTTCAAATGAAGAGGGCTTGTCTAGAAAATCAGCATACAAAATCTTGAGTTATTACAAAGATATGAACACTGACTTTTGGTGGAAAATAAGCCACTGTATTAATAACAAGGTAGACCACTTTTGGTATCACCTACATCTATAAGTTATCATGTAGTCTCCACCATTGTAGAGTTTGCAAATGGTTTACATAATTTTAGACTCTGGGAAGTTTAAAACCCATGTAATATTTTAATGATTTTCCTACTTATCATATTCTGAAACCCCTGCCCTTTTGCAATTATCAAAACCTCCCATTGTAATAGGTACCTGATAGCAGCGCAATTGTGTATAACCCCCAAACTCCCCAACTGTGAGGGTGGAGGTCAAGCCTGATTGGGGGCCCCCATGTAGTGTTTTGTGAGACTTGCTATTTTATCAACATTTGCTTTTTTCTACCTACATCTATATATGTTATAAATTAAACTAATCACAACTATTAAAAGATGAAAAATTTTCATGCATTTTGATGACATTCTGCATTTTTTGTACAAATTTGTGAATTTGTTTTGCTCATACTAAGTCTCAAAAAACACTATAAAATTCACTATTTTTTATCCATAATGTTGAACATATTAAAATTATTCAACTTTTTAACAAGAAAAATCTCAAGTTGATGTTAAAAACTGCTGCAAAACATTGATTTATTTAAAATTTCAATTTTTCTAGTTGAATTGTTCACCTATATATGATCCTTTATTATACATAATTAGGTTACAACAAAATTTGTATTTCATAAGAATACTACCTTATGAAAACAGATGTAGTAAAGTTGGGGGTGGGCATATCAAATATATATAGGGGTGCAAACTTTTGTCTAACAGTAATTCTTACATCATCATTTAACATTAAATGAAAGTTAAATAAAATCAATGAAAACTTAAATGAAGTTAACATTCATTTATTTGTGGGGGTAGTATAATGGTTATCAGAGCAGAAAAAGAAATCAAAGTTCCAAGTTCAAATTCTGGCCTTTTTCCCTTTTGCATAAATGCCCTTGGAAAATTTATGAATTCCTTTCTTCTCCCTCTAGCTATGGGTTAAATAACAGGGTAGATTATGTTCTTTGGTTGCTAAAAGAAAAAAAACTCTGAATTTCAAACTATAGAGAAGGGATTGAGAAAACATTCCAGCCAAGACATGTTGATTAATAAAATCAATTGATTAGTTTAAGTGAATAATTAAACCTTATGAGTGGAGAAACAGATTTAAAATTTTACATATTTTTTCATCATGCAGAAAGCTGAATTAAGACAAAGATTCAAAGGGTAAAAAAAATTGAAATTGTTTTACTTACCTGAACATGGCAATGAGAAGATTAAGCAATAGGATATTTGTCAATAAAATGTAAACACCCATCATTACTGGTACTATTTTTATTCCTATTTCAGTTGGGCATTTTCTCAACCCATTGTTGTATTCAGAAGTAACAGGCACAGAGCTTTCATTACACTCCTCCCCTGGCAAAACAAAGAAATTAACATTTACAAGTTTATATAATATATATATATATATATATATATATATATATATATATATATATATATATATATACACATAAAGTTTGGCTTGTTTTGTTTTACAACATATCAACCTCAATGGGTCATTTAATGCTGACAACATTTTTTTCCTGGTAATACATTTTTGTCAAAAATCTATTTCTGGTAATATTTTTTTCCTCAAAAATGTATAGCTGGTAATATTATTTTAAAAAAATGTATTGCTGGTAATAGTTTTTTTCTTCAAAAACTTATTTCTGGTAATAATTTTTTTACAAAGTATTTCTGGTATTAAAACATATTTTTACACTTTCATAATGCTTTTTACCTCAGTTTCGGGGTTAACAATTTGCCCATAGCTGGGACCCTAACAGATGCCACCATCCCGGGTCAGCGTGGAACTCAGCACTTAAGAGGTGGTACCATGCTCCTCAAATCCATCTGATCAGAAGCCTTGCTGTTGGATGTACTTTATTGTCTTACCCTGGATGCTGATGTAGTTTATCGTCATACCCAGGACAGTATATATATAAAATTTTTATTTGTGGTACAAAACTTGCATCCATGCGGAAAGACATTCTTTCTCCTCATCATAGTAGTTCTTTGATTTATTCATTTAAATGTAGTTGTGGTTCACACTACATAGGAAGAACAACTCAAACACTGGATGTCAAAATAAAACAGGATGTACCAACAAAAATCTGAAACTTTAAGTATTCTCTGTCAGATATTCTGACCAACACACACAAGTCTACCATCACGGATCACCTGATAAATAACCATAATTGTGCTACTAATTTTAGTGCGGACTTGTTTTCCATCCTTAGTAATTCCCACTCAGGTTAACACTTGAAAATATTGAAAGTCATATATATTTCTTCCCTGAGACCTTCATTATGTAAACAGAAGGATTTTGTACTGGGCCTCCAATTAATTTCCATTTAAGAATATTTTTTTTCCCCCTACATATTGGCCATCTTTTTATTGATAATTATACCTTTATTAAGTTCAATTTAGCTCTGTTGAGCAAGTTTTTGAAACCAGTTAGCTAGCTTGCTTTTCATTCTTTCCTTTTAATTGTTATCATGAGTGGTAATAAAAACAAATTTTGCCTATTTATGGTGGTCATTATATATATATATATATATATATATATACACACACACTGGGTGCATTGGGTAATTTGTCATTTAAATTACACAAAAATTAAAATAACACATTTTGTTGGTCTCTTGTGCTCCATACATAATAATCAAGGGGGTTGCAGTCTGAGGAGTTAGGTGGCCAGATGTAAGGCGTGATGTAGTTGCAGAAATTATCTGACAGCCATGACGGGTTTTTCCTATTTGTGTGGCATGGCGCAGAGTCCTGTTGCCAGATATAGTGAATTGTGTCATGGTGCTCTTTTTTTCACAGATGGTACCCAACTGATTCTACTATACTGTTCAGTCAATAAAATCAAAGACAACATGCATGCATGCATGAAATTAAAAATATAAAATGGCGACAATTTACTAATCGCACCCTGTAGATATAAATACATTTAAACAAAAGCTTTTTGTTACAATGACAACAAAATTGAAAACAGATTTAAAAGTACAAGATAGTAAAGGTGTCTATCAATACACATACAACTAAAATTTCATGAAAAACAAGGCACTTTTTATTTAATTTTTCTTGTGTTCATATAACTCCTAGATTCCTATAATTTTAGATACATGCATAAATAAATAAAAATTTAAAAAATTCCATATATTCAGTTAAAAATAAAAAAATATCTTTGATAATGGCTAAAAGAATAGCTGAAAATGCTTGGATATTCAGAAAATTTGTAGAATTTTTACAAACTTCATGTTCAGAAAAGAAAACACATATAAACACAAGAAAAATTAAATAAAAGGCTTAATCGCAGTACCTTGTCAGTCATCTTTAATGAAACTTGTATAAAAGAGAGATAGCTGCCCAAATACACACACACACACACACATATATGGGAATACCAGATGCTGTAAGATTAGATCTGCGAGTGATGTAATGTATAATGGCTCAGAATTGGAAATTGAAGAGCCAAGCTCCAATTCCGGTCAGGTTCATTATATTTTTACTTATGCAAAAATGCCCTTGGGAATAGGATGAATCCAACTCTTTTCCTCTTGCTATGGGTCAATTAGTATGACTTGTATCAGTAAATCATTATTATCTCAAAAAAAATCTTAAAATATTTTCTGGCTTTAAATAACCTGCAAGAGGTTGATAAGTCATAAAAAACAAAATCAATGAAAATAATGATGACACATATTTACTTTATACTATAATTATACATTTTTCAATGCACTTAATTCAGTGGTGATTATAAATAAGTTTTGGATATTATACAATGAGAATCTCACATCAAAATTCAGTTGATAACCTCTCTTTATTCTGGCTCAAGGTTACAAGTATAGGAACTTAGTGGGGATTGAACTCATTATCCAATACTACTTGCAGCTAAACTAATTGCAATACTCTGTAGTGAACAAAACAAGATCTAGATTTAGATTTAAAATTCAAATGCTAAGCACTGACTCATTGATTTTGTTAGAAATTAAATAAGACTCAAATTTACAAACTTTGCTTCACACACATGCAAAAGCGAATCCCAAACAAAACTCATGAAATTTCATACCTTGATGCGAAATGTTTTTTGGCCAATAGAAAACTAGGAAACATTTAAAAACAAAATTCAAATAATCTTCAATTCTCAGAAACAAATTCTTTTACGGACCTTTTTGTGAGCCAACGTGAAGTTTGTTCGTTGTCCAATGGAAAGCCACAAATCATATCCAGGAGTGAATTTCCAAATGACCTTTTCAAGCCCCAAAAACAAAATAAAAAATGGGCAAATTTGTTTCTCTCTTTCTCTGTCTATAATAATGGCAATATTCTGGCTGGGATGGGAGATCAGACTATTTCTGCCTCATGTTGCCTCAGGATATTTGCTAGTGTAGTTCAGAATTATACTGTTTAATCCATTAATACCCACTGCTTCCACTGTTATTGCAGCATACTTTAATAAAACTGATTTTCTACTAGAATCCTTCACAACAAAATCTAGCTATGTTTTAAATGAGCACAAGTGGTTTCTGAACATTTGGTGTTAATTTAATGCTTCAAAAACTTTGCGAGTGCTGTCAAAAATGGTGCTTTTCTTTGGAGAAGTTCAAGAGGGGACATTTTTCAATGTTCTCCTTCAGGATGGATGCACGATTCTTGGCAAGAGTGAAATCAGTGAATCTACTGGTTAACTAACAAATCTATTCTTTTTGAAAAACAACAACAAAAGTAGATAAAAATAAAGACTATAAGAGTGGCATATGTGATCAAAAAATTTGTCATTAACCTCTACAAAAAGTGGCAAAAATTTTGTTTGTATACATACTGAAAAGATCAAACAAAATCTGAGAAGACAAGATGCCATATTTTTCAATGCCATTAGGTTTTATTAAAAGTTGTATATACACTTCTTTTGTAGTGAGACATTCATTTACAGGAAAAGTTAGTTTTATTATGAAAAAGGAAAGACAAAAAAGAAGTTGCTATTATAGTGCCTATAATATCAGTAGCAGCCCTTAAACATAGTAACAATAACAGCCTTAAATAAGCCTTGTATCAGCAGTAGCTTGAATATAAAAACACATGAACTCTAAAGTAACTCTCTCTTCTGTGTTTTTCCCTTTTTCGAACTGATGACATGAACTTCTTATATTGAAACTAAAAGGGCTGTGAACACTTCATGCTAAAACTCACCAACTCAGTAAATTCCACTGGAATATATTCATGAACATTTCATGGTGTATGCAATTTACTTCTATAGGAAGAAACCCTTTGCTTTTGCTAATTTTGTTTTAATAAATGTTATCTTGTATTGCAAATCAATTGGTTTGTTATTTTGTGCATGTTTTCTTTTTCACCATTATTTCATGTACTATAAAATGTTCCCGTAAGAAACCATACACCTTTAATTATTGGAATAATCAATCACTGAACTTGTAACTACAACAAAAAAAAAAGCTTTTATGCTAAAAAAGAATGTTATTTTTTCTTTAAAAAAAATAGTATGTTAAAATTTCACACTAGTGAGGTTTCACAAGTTTTAATTTAAATGGATTTTTCTTTAAAATAAATAAAATTATGCTACATTCTGTAAGTATTACTTTTTTTATTTCATTTTTGAAATCTTTTCATACGGGAGTTTTTCTTAGTAATTTTCAGAGAAAGACAAAAAAAAAAACAATTTTTCACAAGACTTGACTTTGAATTAAAAAATATTTTATAAAATATTTTATAATATTTTATGATAAAATATTTTATAATCTTTAATAGTGAACCATAATAACAGTTAAAATAAATATTTTTCTCTTTTTACAAAACTTATTAGAAAGTCGTGAAATAATGGGAATAATGCTGTCACTATACTGAGCAAGTGATCCATCTCATCTTTGCCATTTTTATTTCTTCACAGCACACTTATTGACCTAATTACTACTATTGACCTAATTATTGACTTAATTACTACTATTCAAACACATAAAGTGAGCCTACTAATAATTTAAGTTTCTAAAGATGGCAGCATTTGAGGTAAATAGCAAGTTATCTAGCGTTAATAAATAAATATTAATAAGAAAGAAATTTATTGTTACAAGATGAGCAACATCTCTGTCCTATTTTAAATCTACTTACCAGATTTATATAGTGTTGTCCATTTAGAATTTTTCTCTGAATATTTTTTCAAAAATAATATTCTATATCATTAAGTGGTGAATAAGAAATATTTTTTATGTGCTACACCATTTTGGTACTACATATGAATGGAAGCCATTTTTGTGATGAAAAATATTTCATCACAAAAACAAAAATTTGCTTGTGTAGTTTCTGTGTTACCTCAAGAAACAGCCATGTGTCTATGGGATCTCCTGATAAACTCACCACAAACCAACCCATACGACAAATGAAATAAATAGTTAATACTCCAAACTTCAATATTTGAGAAGAGGAGGCTGCAACAATTATTAGAAACGGAAAGATTGGGAGATAGAAAACCATGTCAACTTCTGTGTCATTTACAGACTTTGCCTGGCAATATATTGGATGACAGTGTTTTATATATTTGTAGGAAAGCTGACACAAATGGAGCAGGTATCCTTAATGGCAATGGGAAACAATGTATCCATGAATAAGCTGTGTGATATGGCTGATAAATTAATGGAAGTCATGACCCAAGACAACCTAGTTCAAGTGTGAAGACTGAGTAATGACATCTCCCAAATACAGGAGGAAAATAAATTGTTGAAGAGGCAAATAGGTGACTTATCTAAGAAAATTCAACAATTGCAAAGACACTAGCATTGCAGTTTGTCAAGAAGTAGACAACAGTACAGGAACAAGTCAAAAAGTAGTAGCGATATCTGTTACTACCACGAGAGATGCGATAACAGGATTATGAATTGCACAACTCTTTGCAATTACAAGTCCCAAGGAAACAAATAAACCAACAATTTTCATTGGTGGTACATGTTGGTATTTCAAACTCAATTTATTGACATAATCAATAGAAATTCAAAAACAATATTCCTGAATGGTATGGTTTTCAGGCACTTCCCAATGGTGCTAGATGCTGTGATTGTCTCCCCAGGATGGTATTATCAAGAGGTCAACTTCTCAGCTAAGAACATGGAGGAGTCCAGCAGGAGAAACTAAAAACCAAATTGATTATATAACTACCAACAAAAAATTCAGGAATGCAATGATTAACTGCTAAACCTATCCAAGTGCTGACTGTGGAAGTGATCATTGCCCTCTTATATGTAAACTAAGAGTGAAACTGCGGAAATTGAAGAAGCCTAATACAGCACCCAAACTACAATACAACAAATTCCTGAGCTATCCTAACCTAAAAGAAAAAATATATAGACAAGGTGAAGAGAAGATATGAGGCACACAATGGAAATTCAAAATGGGACACACTAAGAGACGCTTTAGTGACATCAGCAAACGATATCATCCCAAATGAGACAGGACAAAGAAGGAAAAACACTTGGGTGACTGATGAGATTCTTGACATGATGGAAAGGAGACAAAAAACCCTGCCAAGAAACGGAATGGAATACAGAAAATTACACAATGAAATAAGGACAAAATGCAGGCAAAAAGAATGGCTAAATGAAAAATATGCAGAAATAGAAAGATTGAGTATTACCAACAAAAGAGACATGCACAAACAAATGAGACAACTAACAGGACAGAAGACATGCTCGTTAACAGGCTGCTTAAAATCAAAGGATGGAATGCTCATATTAGAGAAAGAAAAAATGCTGGAGAACTCTTCCACAATGAAAGGGAACAACCAACAATACACAGAACTACTGACACTGGCTAAATTGAATAGAAACAAGGCAGCTGAGCTAGAAAGAATTGTAACGGAAATGCTGACAGCCTTAGATGACTTTGGCATAGACAAGATCACTGAAATAACAAATGATATCTTCAACAGTTGGGATATACCAGAAGACTTCAGTAGACCTATCTTCATAGCTATGCCTAAGAAACCAGGCACAAACAAATGCGAACTCCACTGAACAATAAGCCTGATGAGCCATGTGACAAAACTCATCATCCGTATTCTGTTGAATAGAGCATGCAGCACAATCAGGCCAGAGATAGGACAAGAACAGTGCATATTCGTTAAAGACACTGGAACAAGGAATGCGATATTCATGCTCAGAATGTTATCAGAAAGAGTGATACAGATGCAGAAGTACATATACCTGTTTCATAGACTATGCAAAGGCCTTCGACAAAGTATGCCACAAGGATCTGGTGGAACTGCTCAGCAACATTGATATATTCAGGAAAGATATCAGAATAATCATGAACCAATACTGGCAGCAAACATCATGCATGTGCATAGGGAACGAGTTCAGTGAATATAGGCAAAGATGTGTCTTCTAACCCAACCTGTTCAACCTATACAGCAAGGCAATTCTGAGAGAATTGTAAACCCTACCAGGATTTAGCATTGGTGGCCACAACCTTAGCAACATAAGATATGCAGATGACACAGTACTGATAGTAGACATGGAAAAGAAATTACAAAATCTGCTACAGAAGGTAGCGACAGAGAGTGTAAAGAAAGGACTAAGCATAAACTACAAGAAGATAGAAAACATGGTCATCAGTAAGAGGAAGAGCCCAAAATGCAATTTGCAGGTCAGGAACACTAGAATCAAGAAGATGCGGAACTTTAAATATCTGGGAAGCATCTTGACAGAGGACACTAAGTACGAGATCTGTAGATGTATTGGGATGGCCAAAGACACATTCCAAAAAGTGGGCAGAGAGACAGGAGGATTTCTTTGGTAACAAAGAATACGGAGCTGCTATGTGACATCTGTCCTTCTTTATGGCAGCGAATGTTGGACAATTTTCTCAATGATGAAGAAGAGACTCGAGGCAATGGAGATGTGGTTCTACAGAAGGATGCTAACGATACCATGGACCAAGTGTGTGAGCTACGATGAGGCCATAGAGAGTGTTGCAAACAAGGAGAAGGCTTATACTTAATATCAGGAAGAGGCAGCTGAAGTTTCTGGGACACATAATGAGGAAGGAGGTCTGGAGAATCTGATATTCACGGGTTGAATAGAGGGAAAGAGAGACAAGGGAAAACAGTGCATGACATACCTGGTGAGTTTGAGCAGATGGATGACCAAACGTGGTCTGGAGGAGGAAGCAGAGGGAAGGAGCGTGCTAAGGGATGGAAGAAGATGGAGAGCCATGATCGCCTACGTCCTGAAAGGACATAGCACATAAAAAGAAAGAAAGAAAGATTTGAAACTCAGCTCTTATGGGCAGGATGCTAACACTTACTATTTGGATATTCACTTTTAATTTTTTTTTTATGAGGCACCTTATGAAAGTTGGATTTTTTTTACTCATGAGACAAGAGAGTATCGTTTCATCAACATGCAATAATTTATACTGGTTTTTGTTTTCTGGCTGCTAACTTTCCCTTGAAAAGAAGCAAAGTTTCATTTTTTTTATTCTTTTTTATTAGTCTTTATTTTTTATAAAATCTTCATTCTGCATGAGGCTATTAAATTAAATAAAAGCACTGGAAAAGTGGTAAACTTTTTTTTCTTCCTTTTTGTTTCTCTTTGTAATTTTACTTCTCTCAATTCCCAATCAGTTTTACTCCGTTTTCTTTCTTGATTCTTTTTTTCCAATCCATTTTTGTTTTCTGCATTTCTTTTTTCCATTCTTTCTTATTCCATTCTTGCTCTTTCTGTTTTCAGTCATTCTCAAATTCTCCCACCAATTCCCTTTGTTTTTTCTCTTTCCATACTCCTTCTGTTTCCATTTTCTCTCTTTTGATTCTTTCCCGCCTTTGTTCTGTTTCCCTCCCTCCATCTCTATTCATTTTCATGTACTAAATGAAACTTTAGAATTAGCTCTCAAAACAGCCATAATCAACATTCCTTTAAATTTCTGAATATTCTAATGAAAAAATACCGAAGAAGAGACTCGAGGCAACAGAGATGTGGCTCTACAGAAGGATGCTAAGAATATCATAGACTGAGCGTGAAAGCAATGATTAAGTCTTTGAGAGGATGCAAACAAGGAGGAGGCTTATACTTAACATCAAGAAGAGGCAGCTGAAGTTTCTGGGATACATAATGAGGGAGGAGGGCCTGGAGAATCTGATACTTTCCTCGGAGGGAAAGAGAGACAAGGTAAAAAAATGTGTGACATACCTGGCAGACTTAAGCAAGTGGATGACAGAACGTGGTCTGGGGGAGGAAGCAGAGGGAAGGAATTTGTTAAGAGCTGCAAGAGACAGAGGGAGTTGGGGAGCCAAGATTGCCTACGTCCTGAAAGGACATGGCACATAAAAAGAAAGATTTAGAATGGCTAGAAACATTTGGTACTTTACAATTTTCATTTAATTTTTTAGCATTTATATTAAGCAAAAAAAGTAACCTTTTATTGAACTTACCTTCAATCTCTGACAAGAACAACTCCCCATACATTTGAAAGTAAGGCTTTTTTAAAACTCCTTTAAGCAATTCTATTGAAAATGGGGTACTTGGATAAAGGATAGCCTGAGATGCAATGCCATAAGCAACCATGAATACAAACAAAATTGCCACAAAATAGATAAGATCCTGAACCTGAAACAAGAAAAAAAATTTTGATATATATAAACAAAAGTTGAAACTTTCAAAATAAAGAATATTAATTCACATAAACATTATAAATACTTTTATGTGTTTGTTTAAAAAAGATAAAAAAATTTAAAATGCTTACCATTTTCTTAATCATCACCAATTTGGGACCAAGTTCTTTGTGTACCGAGAAAATGTGCAGGACGCGGAAATAGAACAAAATAAGATTGACGCAAAGAACCACCCGAGCATTGTCAAGCTGTTCAAAGTATCTTGTGGTAATGCCAATTAAAAACAGTAAAATATTAATAATATCAACAATATTCCATATGTCTGTGAAGTAGTTGGCGATCTTGATTCGTATTGAACTTGAATATTTAGCCAAAATCTACAAAAGAAAACAAAAGATTTTTTTGCAAAAACAATATCTTCATATTTGAATAATAAGGATCTATTTATAATTTTTAGAAACAAGTCAAAATCACATTTATTAAAGAAAATAGGATTTTTGAGTATAGGTTACTAGTTGGGCTTTTGGTAAAAATGAGGCAAATTTCCTTTTCATAAAAATTGACAACACAAAAATGTCATTGTTACCAATTGATCAAGTCAATCGATGGGAAATCTTTATATTGTTATATTAATTATACATAACTAAATATTACTTTACAATATGAATTAAAATACTACATTCATTTCAAAAATGAGAAATAGATAAAGTTTCTTGGTATTTGTTACCAATTGATCAAGTCAATCAATGAGAACATTTTTGCTTTTATTGTTCAATTAAAATCCCCAAAACAGCAGCAAATAAATTCTCTGGTTTGTTTTTAATAATAATTCGGAAGGATGCAAATACCATACTGGTTAGGTCTCATGATAGATAGCTGTAGCTTTCTGGAACTGAAAAGTGTGTCTATATATATATATATATATATATATATATATATATACAAATGTAAAAACGAAAAGTAAGATTTCAGCATTCAAAACATTAATTTAAAACAGGGCTCAATACAAAAGTACAGTAATAAATCTTTATTATGCAGTGTTACATTAGAATATGTACATACCCTCTACAAAACTGTACATCTTGTTTCAACGTTAAAAAATTATTAACGTCTCATCAAGTGGGAAATCACGATGCTACTAAAATATTTTATTCCAAAATACAGTTAACGAAGCACATCTTCCACTTTCGTCATTGGAAAGTTTCCCATAAAAGGTAAAAAGGATTACATATGGAGAAAGAAAGAAAGCTCAGTGATTAGTAATAGTGAGAGCGAGAAAAGAGAAATAAGAGAAAAAATGCACCCCTCCCCCCAAAATTGGAGGGAGTTGAGATAAACAAAGAAGCAACAAATTCAACCAATGGAATTCCATCAAATCCTAGAATTCAAATTTTAATGGTTACATAGTGAGTTAGGTTCATGTTTCTATCGCAAAAACCTTCCTGTGCTCGGAGAAAATTATTCATGGAATGTAAAAGAGTACTACAGCATTTTATGAAATGGACTTTATTTATATTATAAAGTCCATTTCAATATTTAGAATACTAAACTGATTTTAAATCTTTATATTGTTATATTAATTATACATAACCAAATTTTACTTTACTATATAAATTAAAATACTATATATATTTTAAACTTTCATATTAATTTTTTTTAGTACAAAAGCATTATTAAAGAGGGAAATAATTCAAGTGTGTTATACATATATGTGTGTGTGTGTATGTATATATATATATATATACATACACTGCTAATTAATACTAAAAGCTCATTTCTATGAATTGAGCACGTATCTTGTATATAATATAATTAGAAATTCCCATTCTCACTTATGGCCTAAGGGTGAGAGTCTCCAACTGATATCAAATCAGTCAGGTTTCAATCCCAGCTTGAAGCAATTGCATGTCTAGTCACACTGATGAACTGTGATACAGTTTGTCTCTATATATATATTGCATCTACTTATTTTTATACTGATCCTTTCCAGTTGTCCAATCAATTTCTTATCTGTCATATTCGACGTTAAGATGAAATTCATTAAGGAAGGTGCCATAGCTTTTTTTTTAACCCAAGTACTTTCGATCTTTTCCACAATCATCATTTATGTAGATGTGAATATGTAATTTGTAATATATATTTGTATACACACATATATATGTATGTACATAGGTAGGTGTGGATGTATTTACTTATATATTTGTATTTGTGTGTATATGTGTGATATATCGTAAATATATATGTATAAATTGTATTATATATATATATATATATATATATATATATATATATATATATATATATGCATTTCTATATATTTGGTACAAGGATATGTATGTATGGTAACATCTATATAATAAATGCATATGTCAGTGTGTCACACTTTTTCAATTAAAGGGACACAACTCTCTAACTTTCAATAGCTCATGTTCATCTATATAAAAAATGCGAATGTCAATGTGTCACTAGGTCACACTTTTTCAACTTTACTCCTAGAGGTTGTGACCTAACATATTATATCATTTTGGATTCAAGCTGACTCTCTGAGCAAATTAAAAACACTCCAGACTGGATCTGAACTCGCAATATAGAAATTTTGAATTCTCAAATTTTCATTACTGATTTTGAGTTCTTATGTAGTTCATTGTTGTCTATTGCATCTACTCCTCCCCTACCCTATTGTGATGAAGGCCCAGTCAAGAGCCCATCACAGGTACTAGCTTAAATGTCACAGATATAGGGCAGCTTTTAAGCTTATATATATATATATATATATATATATATATATATATATATATATATATATATATATATATATATTTGTAATTGTGTGTATATAAGTGTATATTTTTTTATAACTTATTTGCTTTTTTGTAGTTAATCATCATGTAGGAGATGTATAAGAGATCTATATTGGCAAGACATCTTGGAATCTAAAAGACCACATCTGTGAACACAAGAGAGACCTACATTTGGCTCAAACATTTAAACTCACTTGTAATACACAGGAACAAAACTGGCCATAACTTTGATTTTGCAAATAACATCCTAATTAAAAAAGAAGATAATTCTTTATGTCAAAAATATTTCAGGGGAGACCTGATAACATTTTTACATAGTTTATCCTTATTGTGAAAAAAGGACAGCATATTTCGTATAGTTGTTATTGTTATTAGAGGGTTTTTACATGAGAGTTATTAATATTTATCCATATAAATAAAATAATATAAATATAAAAAATTTAACGAGGATCAATCACTTATTAATAACAGAAAACAGATCTCCCACTTTATGTCCACTAGAAACATAAATAGTGCATCCATACTGTAAAAAAATAACATCTTATTTTGTTAAGTCTTTAGTATTTCTTTTTAATTGTATCATCCCAAGCAAGGCAATAAAGCCACTAAGATGAAAAGTGTTACTGAGTGTAAAATAATATTAGCAAAAACATTATTGAAAGAGAAAGAGAGAGCAATAAAAGTACAGCAATTAAGAACATAAAAGATAATGATTGGCATTGCATGTAAATTGTTAAGTTTTCACATTTATTAATATATAGAAAATTTAGCAAGGATCAATTTATTACTTATTAACAATAGAAAACAGACTCCCCACTTTATGAAAACATAAATAGTGCATCTATACTGTAAAAAAAATAATGACATCATATTTCATTAAGTCTTTATTATTATTAGATGGTTTTTACACATAAATACATTTAGAAATATACATAGTAGCAATAAAAAATAAAAGGATTATTTATTTATGGATCAGTGTAGTATCTGGGTATTTAACCTAAGTTTCTACTTGCAATTTTAAAGCTATAAGTAACAATAAATGAAATAACACAAGTTATTTGATAACTAGATTAATCATGCCTTCAAAAATGACAGCATATTGCTGGTATGATGCTAAAAGGATGAATTTTTTGTAAAATGAGAAAAAAAAACATCTTAAAGGTAGGAATTCAGAATAAAAATGCATAATGTTTCCTTTTAAACTAACTAAAAAAACTTTTTTGTATCATAAGATTGTCTATGTCATTGTTATCATGATCAATTTGCTCATTTCAAAAATGGGAAAAACATGCAAAAAGGGGCATATATCAACTCACCCTTTTAGAATCATGCCAACAATATATTGTTAAGCCATGATTATTAGTAGTTTTTTTTTTATATACAAGTCCAAATATATAAATAAATATAGAAAATACTGTCATTTTTGGTAAACACTATTACATAAAGATCATCACTTTTGCCTAAGATGCACCTTACCTAACTTTGTATTTACAAGTTAATTTTATCATGTTGCCCAAACAGAAGAACACTGGCATAGTGAATATGTCACTTGCCTGCTGTTTGCCTGTTGGTGATAAGTTCAAATTAAGGCCTGGATTCCTTCATTATTATAACATGAAAATTAACAACAAATATACAAATACATGTTTCAGATTGTAAATATGGGTATGTATGTGTGTGACAGTATAAAAATGCTTCTCAATTACTGATGTATATATTGATATATCTATCAATATAAGCAAGTATTTACTAAAACTATGAGATGCTGAAAAGTTCTCGGCCCAACCAAGAAGAGATTAAAAAAATGGTGACTGGCTATTTTGTCAGATTTGGGAAATTGGGCCAGGCCAAGAACTTTTTAACCATTCTGAAAATAAATATTGTAAAAATAATAAAAATGAGGAACCCAGATTTCATAAAATTTTATGAAATAAACAGTCTGTCATGCAAGCAGGCTACAACAGTGTAAAATAAACGAATATATATATATATATATATATATATATATATATATATATATATATATGAATGAAAGAAAATATGTCAAATTCATGCTTCACCACAAAGATAGTACATGCTTCAATACAAGATACTAAGCATGAGCAAAAGTTCTTGGTTCTACTTCTTAGAAAACTAGAAACTGGAGAATACACAGGAGAAAAACCCTATACATATAAAGAAAGATACAGGAAACTTTTGCACACATCTATAATACATGCTTCAATGCAAGAATAGTACATGCTTAAGTTTTCAAATTTTATTTATCAGTTATTGCCATCGTAAGGAATTTGTTGATATATTACTTTGTGACCAGAATGTGTTAGTGCTTTGTAAATGTATCAATAGCAAAGGGCCACAGTATTTATAGTTTGATAAATTTCAAATTTTGTCAGTAATTGGTTTCTGATTGAATTTCTGGAATGAGGAGTTATCAATATTTACATTACTTCAGGGCTGGTGCAAGGGTGTTATGGCCCTCACTGAATCTATGATATGCCCCCACCACCACACTACATCTAAATTTTCATAAGGTAGTAGTCATATAAAGTACAAATTTTATTGCAACCTATTTATGTACAATAATGAATTGTATGCAATATAACTGAAGAATTCAACCAGAAAAAATGAAAATAAATTCAATGTATCTAAATACAAATTAGAGACATGTCATAATAGGTCTTTCAATTTTAAATAAATCAACAGTGTTTTGTAGCAATTTTTACTTGTTAAAAAGTTGAATAATTTTAACACATTCAACATTATGGATAAAAAATAGTGAATTTTATATAGTGTTTTTTCAAGTCTTAGCATGAGCAAAACAAATTCATGGATTTGGATGAAAAAATAAAAACCCCAGAATGATGTCAAAATCCACAAAGATTTTTCATCCTTTAAGAAGAAGTAATTTTTATACTTTCTGCTAAGTTATTAATGAATCTGATCAAATGTGAATAATTGAATGTTTATAAATATTATGTTAACACATAGATCTCTACATTTCACTTGTGACTGCTTCTTTATAAAAGTACCAGTAATTGTTACCTCTTGGCCTTTTTCATTGAAAATACAAGGTAAAGAGATTCAAACTACTTTTTTTAAATGTGCACACTCTAAGATTTTCTCTAAAAGTAAAATTTCATTTTTTAGTTTCTCTTAACAGTAAATCATAAGATTGTAGATTAACAAGCCAAAGTTGGGTCAGTAATAACTGGCTTTTAAGCAGCTCAGTCATTGTTTCCAATCAATACATTTATCATTTACATATAAGTTCCACATAACCACAAAACATATCAATCTGAGTAGCCTATTTGTTAAATGGTTTCCTTAGGTAATTTTGGACAACAGCTCATTGCAAACTTTAGATCTACAGCTTATGTGTTCATGGTTCACTCACTCATTTAATACCTGTAATATATGTCGTACGACATACCCCCTTTTATGGGAAAAAATGCAGCATGTAGGATAAAAGGCAACAAAGCTGAATTGCACATTGTTTCTTTAAAATCCCAAAGGTTTGCCAATCCAGATGACATCTGATTGAATGACTACATTGATTTGGTCTGTTGTTAATAATAACTAAAGGCAGATTTTTATTGTAATGACTAACCAGTATTTATGCAAAAAATACATTGTTTGGTGACTTTAAGTAATAATTCTTGTGCAAAATTCAAGCAACAAAAATATTGGCCAAAATTTTAAGTTGCTTTTAAAAAAAAAAATAGTGTAATAATGAAAAAGGGGCAATGTTTAACCTTTCTGTCTGCAAATTGCTTTAAGAGAAAGATAAATTTCAAGTGAAAGTAGTACAATGTGTGTAGTCAATGAATGCTGAATGTTTCCTTATAAGGAAACAGCTAATATTACCATTATCATTCTATGTTGTAGGTTCTGTGTAAATTGTAACACATTAGTTTTTGATTATTCTAGTTTATTATTCAATATGTTGTGTGCTTATTGTAACAACTTCATTTTCATGATTAAATAAGATTATTTTTAGTTTATTTACTTGTGTAGCATATTCTGTTATATTTTTCTGTTTATTAATTCTAACAAATTCATTTTTCATGAGCAAATAAGATTATTCTTTTTTTCTATTAAAATTTCTTTATAGTTTTCATTTATTTAAATTTTAACAATATCCTTATGTCTTGATATCACATCACCACACATACTTCATCATGTTCTTTAGACAGCCCTCTTCTTCATAACAGACCCAATTGCTGACAGAATTGTAACTTTGATACATATCAAAAATCTCCACTGACACCAAACATCATGGAATCTTGACTTAAATATAAAAGTGAATTTGCCTTGAGTGAACAAAATATATGAACATCTGAACAAGCAGATAATTTTGAAATGCATTTAGTTAACATGCACATTTAGTATTAGATTAGTGTCTTAGAAGAAATATCAAGAATCAGATTTAAGACTTATTTTGGTTTCAGTAATTGGATTAGTGAAAGAAATGGAATTAATAATTTAACCTCAGCATGGACCTGATGCCTGACAGCTTTCACATAACTGCGGAAGTAAATCTGAAAAATCATAAAATTATAAACTCAAGGTGAGAGATATGAGGGAATGAACTTATTCTCTTGAAGGTAGGTACATAAGTTGGCAGAGCAACTAGCATATGTCAAAGATTAAGCAGATCAAAGCCATGGAAAAATAACAAGAAAAAAAGGTAGAAGAGCCAATCACCAATTACTGAACTGGAATAAGTAACACAAAATAAATTGCTTCACTTCAACTTCTTACATGTGTATTATTAATATTTTGGTCTGAATTCTATATCCTTATGAGTTTGTTACCATAACAGCAAAAACAGCACATTATATCACATTTTTGTTAGCACAATACCATTACAATGCTTTTAAAGAATAAAACAATTTCCAGTCTAGCAAAGACACTACTTTTGAATAAATTTACTTCATAATTTGGCAAAAAAAGAAATATCCATAGAAGATAAATCCAGAGCTATTAACTGCTATTATAACCTGAATTTTCTTAAGAAAACAAAACTAATAAGCAGATAAATTTCCTTGACCTATCTGCCCCCCTCTCCATCAGCCATAGTGACATACTATTGATGTGATGATACTTTAATAATAATCACTAAGCTTAATGATAATTAGCATTTGCAAAAAGCTATATATTTTATAGATAGTAATCAATTTGAGAAGAGGTTGTCAAAAGTGGCATTTAAGCAGATTTTTATAAAGAGGTGTTTCTCTTGTGTAAGTTTCTTTCATAATACACTTAGTAAAGTTCAATTTCCAATTTTGTAATATCTTCAGAGGATTATTCCACTTGCTCATGAAACTGAGTTGTTACTAAATGTTTTTTTAGATTAGCAAATATTCTAACAGTACTATGGTAAAAATATTTCATTGCTATACATATTGTTTACAAAATGCTTTATAAAAATGGTAAATGCCATCAGTCTCCAAAAAACAGCTTAAGCCAGGAAAGGAAGACATTTTTTTCATGTGACTAATACAAAAGAAAAATAATTATAGGAGAAATTTATATATAAAAAAATAATATAATTATTGTCAAAGCAAAAATTATGAGGGTTGAAGCTGATAATTATTTTACATTGTAATAAATTGAAACATTCTTATGGAAGCCAAAGAAATTATAACAAAAATATTGAATTTATCACAGTTATTGAAAGTCTGAGGGCATTTTATATGCTTTTTTCATATAAAAGTGTTGTAGGAATGCCTGGTAAATGTGAAAAGAATGAGTGATTATATATATAAAATTTTACATTCCTTTTCTTACATATATAAGACTGCTCTATTTTAAATACTTCTAAAAAAGTTTTTCAATAGACATAAAAAATTCACATTTATTTTTTATTTAGTTACGTATTTACAGCCTGTGTCATGCTTAGAAATTTTTCAAAAATGGGCTCTTGTTTATTTTGGGTATTTCTGAGATCTATCATTCTTTTTTCAGTCATAAAATGGTATATAATATAAAGCAAAAAAAAAAAAAAAAACGAAAACAGAAATAGAAATTGCAATCTATGTATAGAGGAGAAACTGAAAATCTTAGAACTTAAGAACATGAATGGTTTAATAAACAAAAAAATTATTTCAATCAAATTATCAGCATTCCTTTTGAAAAAATGTTAAAAAATAATAGATCTCAGGAGCATGAAAAATTGCCAAGCATGAGACACAATTTTTCATATTTAAAATAAAAATTTAGAAACATTTCATATTTCTATTTATAAAATAGAATGTATACTTTATCTTATCCAATAAATTAGTAAGACACTTCAATTTTACTAGATATTTTTTTTAAATTATATAAGCAAAAGTTGTTAAAATTATTTTAACATAAGATTAAATAATTATTTTTTTTAAAAATTGGCATGCTGTCATATATCTAAATGATGACCTTTGTGGAGTTGATGTAAGGAAATGCATCAAGTATGCAAATCTTGGTTTATACAGCAATTAATAATACTGTAAATTTCTAAACTTTCAGAATATAGGAATAGCAGGGCTTATGAAATGCAGATAAAGCATTTTTGAACATTTTAGAATCAACACAATTAAATAGAATACTTGATTAAAGAAAACAATTTAGAGCAGAAATAATAAAAAAAAACCTTTTATATACAAAAAATTCTCTGCATGAATTACACACTGAAATATAAGAACAGGTTTAAATCATTAAAAGATAAGGAAAACATCATGGGAATGTTGAAAGTGATATCAGAATTAAATAGAGTAGAGATGTAAAATGTTGGAAAAAATTTTTAAACTTATTGGTATTATAACATTTTTTTAAATCATCATTATTTACACTCAGACTACTGTACTCATCTTTGTTGCTAGTATAAGTTTAGTTTAAGACTCCAAGTTCTACACACAGTAATGTCCCACAAGACAATAGCCAAGTAGATAAAAGAATTGGTTTGTGAATATGATTATATAGTAATTGTGAGTTCAATTCCTGGGCCTGGTTGTAAAGACTTAAACTCAGTAGACACTGTGGCAAGCAATAACTGAGCACTGTTACATAAGAATTAGTCAAGATAACCCTAGACATGGTCAGAAGAACAAGAGTAATGTCCCTTTACAATATTAAATAAATGCTTCATTTTGAGATTCCTAAAAGGTTACCCAAATTGGCAAGCACTTGATGAAGGTCAGTCGATTTAAATATGATAACAAAAAGATGAAAACAATATTCTGAATCTCAATAATGTAAATAATTATTAGTACCATCTGTAATTTTGAATAGTCATTAGTATTCTATTAGTATGTTTGAACTATTGAACTCATTGTCTATGTTGCTTTTGTTGCTATTATAATGGTTTGGATGTTCCTTCTTCCTATTTCCAACACAATTACATACCCACATAAATACTCTATTAAAACATGCCCAAACTTCCTACCCAATAACAGACAATATTACAAATATTCCAAAAAGATTTCACAATGCAACACACACTGTTTAAATCAAAGTGTCTATTGGTTAGAAATTAACATCTCTATGTGAAATATTTAACCAATCAGAAAACACTAAAACCCTATTTTACTCAAGCTTACTTACAAGAAATTTTTTTTAATAAAAACCCACAGAATTTGACTTTCAAGAGCAGAGATGCAGCTGCGTCCAAGCTGACAAGAAGACAGATTTTTCCTTCACTCCAGTGCATGCTGAATCATCTCCACTAAGGATAAAAGGTCTTTTCTTAACCATATATTTTTTCTGTGGACCAATTATTTAAAAGTCTTGTAAGGGAAATTATATTATTATTAATAAATAAAAATAAAATATAAAATAATAATAATAATGAATATCATAAATAAAAAACAAATAACATTTAAACTTTGTTTAAAATAAATTAAATAAACGAAAAAAAAAAAGTTCTCCCAACATGTAACAGAAACTTTTCCTGCTGGAAAAGATACTTTGCATCAAAAGATGCTGAATTCATCCTCTTGACCATTGAAAAGTCAAGATGTCCAGCTCCTTTCTCTGGGACACTGCTTGTAATAATACAAAATGACTTATTCCTTTCATCACATGCAATCTCAAAACACTTGTAACTGGAATACACACACACATCAGTACATAAAAAGAAATAAATTGTATGATTTTAATTTACAATTTAAGATGCTTTCAGTGTTATTTCTGTGTCTGTTTTTATTCCCTTGAACACAAGGCTATTTCTGCTGGTATGATGCGAATGACTCCATAGTCTTTTCTAAACGACAGATTTTTTCTGTGTATTAACTCCCCAAATACCTTAACTCAACTAAAGGCTATTTTAAATACTTTTAACTCTTGATTTCATGTACATATGGTTATAAAGACAAATGATTTATTTAACAGGAATAACCATGTTTTCTTTATATTTATTTTATTATTGTTTGTAATTTGGACGTTCGGATTTTTAATATAAAAAAATGGATGACTAAATTTCTTACACACTAAGTAAGGAAAGAGAAAGATATATTTTTATAGAAATATGGCAAACAGTAAATGGAAGCTAATTCCTATTACATAAAGTGACAATACTATTTTTATCAATACATGTATAGACATACACCAGGATCTTCACATCAAATTTTCATCGACTGGACAAATCATCCCATATTGCACTCCAATTCCAGACTGTGTTGGTGTTCACAGAAACTGGTGTCCCCTCACAAGGGAATAAAAAGTGAAAGGTGATGTCTCAGATCCGGTTTAATATATATGTTTGGTTATTTTTTGCAGGGATTCACTTAGCTTGATCTGGGTGGGAGGTAGGTAATAATACTTGAGACATCTTTACTGCTATTTTCTCTCAAGACAAATAACAAACCAGATCTTTCATTCAGCCAGAACGAGCTTCAACTCTCTCCTGCCCATCTCTATATCACAACTTGCCAACTACTTCTAACTGACTCTTCTTATATAGTATTATATAAGCAGAGTCACAGATTATATATAAATTATATTATATATTCGTTCAGGCATTGAATATTGTTGCCACATCTGGTTTGGTGGTCCTGCTATATATTTAGAGTTTCTTGATAAAATCCAAAGAATCTGCAATATTATTGGTCCTGACCTGACATCTTGGCTTCAGTCACTTTCCCACCACTCTAATGTCATTTCCCTGTGCTTTTTCTATAAATACTGTCATGGTAATTGTTCTGATGAACTCTTTGCTATGGTACCTAAACTTTATCAATTTAAGTGCAGTACTAGATTGGCAGCCAGGTCTCATTGTTTTACAGTTGAAATGGCTAGAAGTAACCATAAGTTCTATGTTAAAACAGTTTCTTCTCCTGCACTTCTCACTTGTGAAACTCTTCTGGCTTCTTGCTTTCCAGTCAACATTTATCATCAAATATTTAAATGCAATGGTGATCATTGTCTTCTGTCTTCTTTATTCCTGTTATTTTATTGTTCTCTCTCCTTAATGTTTTTCTTTTATTCTTTAACACTTAGTAACACCTTGCATCTTAGTGGCATTTTTGCTTTCTTTGGGGTGAAATAATTAAAAAAGTATCTGCTTTTACAGCCAGATATATTCAATTTTTGTTTCATGGCCCAACACTTGCATTAATTGTAGACCATTGACCCTGACTTTATCCATATACATAGCAAATTTCAGTATGGTGTGGCTTTATTTGTTCAGCAAAGAGTTGGAAAGCATTCCTGTCTATAAATATGAAATCACCTGTGTTTTCAGTGTGGTTCAAATTGCTAGCAATGATCCAAGGGAGTCAGTGTGGTGAAGAGTTCTTTGTTCAGCTTGGAGAGAACTGGAAAGCATTCCTGTACATGGAATCACCTTTGTTACAAAAGTTGTTGAGAACAATATTGTCAGCATAGTTGACATTGCAGGGAATGATCTAAGGAAATCAGTATATTAACCATTATTTCTTTTCTGTAAAGAAAATGCCTTCACCCACTATCCTCATGCATTTTAAATATGAGACTCTGCAGATTGGATTGGCCAAAATGTAATAGCAACAAAAGCAATGCATGCAATGAGTTCAGTATTTAAAACAACTCTTTGAATTTAAAGTTTGTCATTTTATCAATAAATAATATCATCAAAGAAAAGTCAAGTTTAGGATTCCAAAATTGTATCGCTTGATTGTTCTCTAGAAAATGGCCTTATGTATACAGTTATCTGGTGGCCACCAATTCAATCTGTGAGTCACTCAGTAAAATCCATATAATTGATCTTATATATATATATATGTATATATATATATATATATATATATATATATATATATATATATATATATATATATATATATATATATATATATACTTTTACTGAGCATATGTTCAGCAAAACAAGCAAAGAAACTATTTTTCTAAGAACACATAGCATTTTACAGATAATATTAAAAAGGAATCTGTGTCATATCATGATTGCCTATGTCCTGAAAGGCCATTTGAAAAATGTTGTGATATATATGCATTCTGAAAAGTAACAATGCATTATCACTTTTCAGAATACATATATATATATCTCATAATTTTCAGTCACATGTGAAACAAAAAATTACATGTTAAAACACCACCACATGAATTTTCATTCTGACTCAATACTTAGCCCAACACTTTTCCATTAATTAAATAAATTGCACAATTATACAGTGAAACCCTCATATATACCTAGAATTCCAAATTTCATCCAATGCTGACCCAGATACTCTAGTCTAAGACCCAAGTAAAATTTTCTCTTTATAAATAACTCATATCAAATCATACAATGTCATGTCATTATTTTCAAAATGATATACAGGATAAATATTTCCATCATAAATTTTAGAGTTTGAATAGATTTAGTTTTATTAATTTTGACTCTTATTTACTTTCATCCTTATTCTGTAGATGTTTTTGATTACAACTTCACTCAAGCCATCATAGGTACATAGGAGAATTGACACAGCAGGTTTGAATAAATCCTGTGCAATCAGCTTATTGTCATAGACTGATAGTTTGCATAATATTGCAATAAAAAGCCAGTGAAAAATTAATAAAATTGATTCTGTTGCAAAGATTTTTTCCTGTTTCTGTATACTGCTGAACAAATATATACAAGCATATATTCTTCTATGTGCCATGTCTCTTCAGCATATGTATGATCATGGCTCTCCACAATTTCCTGTCCATAGTAACTCTTAGTAAATTTTGTCTTTTCACTGTCTCTCCTAATCTCTGTTCTGCCAACCATTTACACAAACTCTTTAAGTAGGTTATGTGCTGCTTTCTTCTGTCCTTCTTGCCTATTATACAGGGTGTGATGGATAAATTATGCAAAAATGAAAATAACATTGACATCTAATTTTATTTTAATAAATATATTTACCAAAATTACACAAAAATATCTTGAAATACTAAAGAGTAAATTTATTCAATAAAATTGCCATTGGCTGCAACCACGGCCATCAGATGACTTTGGAATCTCCTGCAACTCTTCTGGATGGTCTCCTTGTTTAAATTAATGAATGCTGCCATAATCCCTGTCTTCATTTTATCTTTGATGTTACAAGGAGTTTTCTTGGTCTCTTGTTCAACTTGACCCCACAATAAGGATCAAGGGGGTTGCAGTCTGGGGAGTTAGGTAGCCAGATGTAAGGGGTGATGTGGCCACAGAAATTATCTGACAGCCATGACTGTGTTCTCCTGCTTGTGTGGCATTATGCAGAGTCCTGTTGCCAGACATAGGGTCTTCCAGCAGCCACCCTCTTGTCCCAGGGCAGCATTACTACCTGAAGGCATGTGATGTAGGCCTCCATATTGAGTGAGTCCCTCACAAACAAATTAGTGTGTTCTTTTCTTATCAGAACAATCAAAGTGAGTTTTCTGAGCTGCCATACTTTTGTAATCATCATTAGACTCATCCAAGTCCTCGGCACTGTCCTCAGATTGACACGCAAACACTCTGAAATGTTTACACTGGAGCTTCTGGTGCGAATACCAAGCAGTACAGCATGTCATTTCCAAATTTATGGTAGAATGAATTGCATTATGGTGTTCTTTTTCTCACAGATGGTGCCTAACTGACCCTACTATACTGTGCAGTTGACAAAATCAAAAACATTGTGCATGCATGGAATTAAAAATATAAAATACCAACAATTTAACCATCGCACCTTGTATGTCCTGTCAGTGAACATATATATGATATTAGGTTGGTGCAAAAATAATGACGTTTTCTCACATATGTTACTATGTGAGAAAACGTCATTATTTTTTTATCTTGTAAAAAGTATACATACACATATCATTTTTAAATGGTTGCATCTTACAAGTGGCTTATAGGCTAAATATTGATTCAACTGATATGAATAAGTAAAACTTGTAAACAATAGATGTCCAGGTATTATTTAATTCAAAATTAACTCATCTTGGAGAAGGAAAATTCTGACTATCTTTTCTTTCATTTATCTTATATACTTGCAAAATGAATGAGATTCAAACTTCATAATTAACATTAATTAACATGCAGCCACATATATATGTTATATATACTTAAATATTCTAAAATTTATATACTTGAGGGTTCAATCTTTAGTCTGGGCACAGTGCCTTATTTTTATAAAATGGTGTGTATTAAGACAAAATAAAAGAGGATAAAACTGAAAAGGAAAATGAATGATGAAATAAACATCAAACAATTATTTTCAATAATCTTTTCATTTATTATCATTAAAAAAAACATTCAGGAATTATACAAAACTTTTTTATAAAGATTTTATATCATTAATAAAAGGACCTTAAACAATAAAGGCATTTATTAAGAACTAAAAATGAATATACTACATGAAAATAATCATCATTTAAAAAATATTTTGGCATTTATTAAAAGGGAATGTCATCTTCAAGATTTAAAATATTACAAGCATACTTCTTGATTTAGCTGATTACAAACATACTTCTCATTTGAGCAGCTCAGAAATATGCTTCTCATTTGTGCAGCTCACAAACATGCTTCTCGCTTGTGCAGCTCACAAACATGCCTCTCCTTTGAGCATCATGCAAATATGCCTTGCCTTGGGGTGGCTCACAATCATACTTCTCATTTGAGCAGCTCACAAGCATGCTTCTCATTTACACAGTTATTTTAACATTTTTTAATTTATATTAATTATTGATATTTCTTATTTTTTACATTAGTAGCCAATATTTTTATTTTTCAAATTTGTCTTGGATCAACAAGAGTTCTCTAAAATATTTTCAAAAATATTTTTATTTAAATAAAATTATTACATTGAAACAAGACTTACCTGACGTAATTCTTCAGTCAATATGGCAAAAACCCAAATATAAAGAAGATATTCCATGTTAGAAGTGGTGTTCTGGAACTCAACCAACAACACATAGCTGAAGATGATGAGAAATATTACATAGAATCCCTACAGAAGAAAGATAAATAGAAAATTATTTCTCATTAATTCCTACTTTTTCTTTTTTTTAAGTGGATAAAATACATAGGTTTTGTTGAAGGACAACTATTTTAAATATAATTTAAAAAAAATATCACATAGACTAGGGTGCTGTTGTAAAGTTTTTTGCAATAATATTGTTTTCTTAGCTAAAGCTTTTAAAGCTAAATCTCTAAACAACATTCAAAGAAAGACATGTTGAGGTGGCATAGGAATAACATGTGGTGTTAGCCAGTTCCAGTAGTTGAAAAAAGTAGATCTGGCAAGAAAGGCAAATTATACGAAAATAGGTATAACCTGTAAATAAGATTGAACCATTTCATGTAACATACATAGAACAAAATTTATAATAAACAAATAATAAGGAAGAAATGTACACATGAAGTTGGTATATAAAATGTTTATACCTGAATTGTATGACAATTGTATATATTTATACCTGAATTGTATGACAATTGTATGAGTCTCTTTTAGGATAATGAAATGTGTCCTGCTTCTCATGCATCTTCAATGATAAACCAATGAAATGAGAGCCAAGCCTTGTGATCAATGTCAGGAAGAAGAAGAAAAAAAATGAAGAAAAGGGGCTTACTGCTTCTTTTTTATGCACTCCTGCAAGCAATTCTAATTGGCACTGAGGGAGGCTACCTAATGTTTATTTTTGGCTCTGGAAGTAAGCCAGACATGATTTTAATAATTTAATATATTTTCTGATAAACTTCACAAGTTTGTATGCAATAAAGAAGGAGTTACCTTGTTAAATTTGGCAAGATTTTGGGATGTTGGTCAGGCCAAGAACTTTATATATATATATAAAGGGAAGAGGTTATAGTAGTTCCGAGAGAAAAGAAGAGAGAAACCACAAACGTTTTTGGTTGTAATGTGGATTTTTTAAAAAAATATTATGCTTTATTTTCTATAATATTGCTACACGAGTTTCTGGTCTTGCGATCTTCATCAGACAAAGTGTGAAGATTTCCACATATTATTAAAAATAATTGTTTTTCGATGTTAAATATTCTTGCTATGAGACATTCTCTTTTTAGTGTGTTAGTGACCCAAATATCTATACATGAGAAAATATAATGAAATGCTCAAAATTTTTCACAGTTACATAGTTGAAGTTAAATTTAACTATCTAATCTTAAATTTAACAAAATCTAACTGCATAATGAGCAGATACTATCTATGAAACTATTTGAGAAGATAAGTTTTGAGCATTTTTTACTTTTTGTTTATTGTACAGGAGTTATAAATGTGAGTAAATTATTATAAACCTGCTAATATATATATAGAAAAATACTTGTAAAAATGAGAAACAGCAAGACATTGAAAAAACAAAACAAGTATTATTTATTATCTGGTTGTTATATGGTTTTGGAGACATGAGAGACAGATGCTAACTAAAACTGTGAGTTTGGGGTAAAATTTAGATCAAACATGGATTGGAATCCAATAGAATGATAATATAAAGAATAAGTAAAGTGTATACAGTTTTTCTCATATGTTTTTTATAGATGGGTGTAACGTGTGTTGAGATAATTTAGTTAAAAGATACAGAAATCTGGGGTTTTCTTACCTCAAATATTTGCTGAGTGCTAAAAGATAAATGTTATTATTATGGCCTGAAAAAGGAAAAGTAGACAAAATTTTCATTGAGGCATGTGTTAATGACCTGCCCATGTGAACTGCTTGTCTGGTATTGAGAATGTCACATTTGTGCATGTAGAGGAGAAAAGTGTTGTCGATTCTCATTGGTTTAGAATGATTGAATTAATGATAATTATAATTGTTATAATTATTTTATAATAATTTTTTTTTCTGTAATTAATTTTTATTTATTTATTTTTTATGGAAACAACACAGTAACAGTATAATTAATTTTTTATTTATGTATTTCTTTATGAACACAAAACTATTAATGCTTTCTCTCATAATGCTGAGCAAACTTTACTGTGATAGGCTACTTGCCTTAAAAGCACTGTCCTTCATAAATATACTGGTCAACCACTTTTTTCTTTTGTAAAACAATCTTTATATATATATATATATATATATATATATATATATATATATATATTAGGATATTAAAACATGTTAAAAATTGCTACACGGTGACAAAATAGGGTTCCTTTAAAGATCTACATGTTCTAACTTTTTAAAAAAATTTCCATATTACCTTCGGAGTTTTATTAGCTACTTTATATTCCAAGAATATTTAGAAAGAGATGTACTATTTTTATAAGCACTATTGGTGAAAGATATCTTGATACCACCTAGTCTTCTTAGTAATACCAATAATACTTTTTCTTATAGTAATAATCAGTAGATAAACTGTAGTGCACATTATATGGCTTACTATTCTATTTGTATGATTCATTTTGATTTAATATTGCTTTGTATTGATGTTTGGTTAGTATTATTAACATCTTATATGGATGTACAGGTGTTTAGCAATATTAACATCTTACATTGATTAGTTGGTATTATTAACATCTTACATTGATTAGTTGGTATTATTAACATCTAATAGCTCTTTAGTTAAAGGTTGCATATTAATTTGCCATAGTAGTTCTGTATTTTCAATCCATTTTTTTTCCAAACATTTGTTTGCCACAAATTTGTTTGCTTTATATAATCAACTACAAAATTTTATGTAAGAAGCCAAATGAGCATATAACTGGCTAGCATTATGTTAAATTACTTGCCCCTTCTCTTTCGCTTCTTGGGAAGTTAGTTAGACATTGATACATCTTACAAAATAATGTAACAATCTGTATCTGCCCATAAGGAAATTGTCAGGTTTTATATGTAGACAACTTCAGGTAATGACACATATTAAAAAAATTTTGCCAGTGAATTTGAATTTAGCATAGGTCACATTCAATTAGTTAATCATGGCAAAGTATTTTGCTTTTTGAAATTAAATTAATTTTTCACTTGTCAGTAGTTTAACATCACCTGAAGAAACACATTTATGGTTTTGAAACATAATTGTAATTGTGTAGTGATTTTTAACATGTTTTAATATCCTAAAACAAATAATATTGAGCTTTACTATGTATTGAACCCTCTTTTAAGTTAAATGTTACATACAGTGGAATTATACTCAATTTGTTACCTGGATATATATATATATATATATATATATATATATATATATATATATATATATATATATATATATATATATATATATATATATATATATTACTTAAAATGTTATGATAGTAAACATATTATTTGAAATAGACACACCATTTTTATTTATTTATTAAATATGCCTATTGGCCTGAGCATTCATGTCTCTAAGTAAGAAAATATGATCTCTGGGAGGGATTGAATCTGTGTTTACCTTTGTAGGGGAAACTATTATTTGATCCAGCATACATTTTACTATTCAGCCACAAAAGACCCACAACAAGCAATGATTTTTTATGTGAAGTCCTTCATGGGCAGGTGGTAAAACCATGCCAAATCAAAATGGAAATAACCCCCCACTACAAAAGGGGATGAAGGTTCAATCCCTGCTGGAGGACACATTTTCTTTATTAGATTTCTCAAATGCAAATGTGCAGTGCAGGTTAATAGATGTATGACATACTGTTTAATTAAAATATGAATCCATTAACTACTTAGAAATATATGTGTGTGTGTAGACATGCAAAAAGAAAACTTGCTATTCTAAATCTGGTATCTGAAGACTTTTTTCTTACAACATATTTTTAAGTTTTCCTGTTTTATCTCCTTCTTAAATGATCAGCACCAATTTATCTTATCTAATCTATGGCTATATGAACAAACCTTAAATAATTTAGATCTATTTTTCTTAACATGCCAATTGTAAAAAATGCCTTAGCATTTCCAACACAGTTTGAGAAGTTTTGAGAATTTAAAAAAAAAAAAAAACGCTTTTAGAAATAAAAAAACAAATAAACAAAAAACAGTAAAAGTAAATTTTTAAAAAAAATGTATTTTTAGAAAACAAAATATTTAAAAAAAAAAATGAAAAAAGTATTTTTACAAAAGAAAAGCACATTTTTTTAAATAACTTTTTAAGGAGAAATAGAAATTTTAGTTAAAAAAAAATATTTTTTAGACAAAACTGGAAAAATTAAAAAGCTTTTTTTATTTTAGAAATAAAAAGACAGACAAAAGCTCTTTCAGAAGAAACAAATTTTTATAAGAAAAAAAACAGTTATCATTCCTTAAAATAAAGGAAATGACTTAGAGAACACTGACTATATTAACCTATTAATGCCCATCATATAATCTAGTCTACTTTAACTCTATACTTCTAACATCTCTGCCTGAACACTGAAATTCTTTTCACTGATTATTTATTTTTTCTCCTCCCCCAATAGGAGTAGATAGGTTTGCCTACTGCCCAGTTCACACTCCTCCATGGTCTTTTGAAGAGGAGTAGAGATTTATTCCTTGTTTCCTGTTTAAGATTGAGTATACTTCAACTCTATACTCATGTCTCCGACTGAACTCTGAAATTTTATTCACTAATTAAATCTTGACCTCTTAAAATTTAGAATTATCTGTTTTCTTTTCTCTATAGACCCAAGAATTTCATTTCTTGCCCTTTCTTATGCTAATACACTGCCACACAGTAACTCTCTACCATGAGTTGCTCTTGGGCCTTGTATTGGGTGAACATTAGTAAAAAATAAAAATCTGGTGTTAAATATAAAGATTAAAATAAAAACCTGGTATTAATTATAGGTTCCTAAAAAACATCCAGAATTAATTATAGGTTCTTACCTATAATCCTTTAAAGCCAACTGTTAAAAAAAAATAGGATGGTGGATATTAATGTATTAAGAATGTTGTCTGATGCTTGATATCACACTTCTATGTTCATTACAATTTCTTTTGGTATGTTAAAGTGTATTTTCATTCCTTTTACTCTTATAAAGTAACATTGGAAGAGAAAAATGTTTTGTTATAATTTTTCATTAAACTCAGAATTTGGTCATCTTGGGATGGGGTAATCGTTGACCATTACTATTGAGTCGTGAGTTCAATCCCCACTGGGTACCACATGATTATGACCTTTTGACAAAATAAATGGAGTTTAACCAGAGAATCTGTTGTTATGGTTACACCAGTCAAAGCATAGATGGAGAATCTTCATCTTCTATGTGATGTGTCCCTTCAGGACGTGAACTATCATGTTTCTCTACAATTTCTGACAGAATAATAGAGTTTGTGTAATGCTTATTAACATAGAAAAATGGGACTGGCAAGTTGACTTAACTGAGGTTTCTTGCATTCACTCAGCACAAATGCTCTTTGGAAAGGCATGAATCCACAATCCTTGTCACTGGTATCTTTCAATTATTGATAGGGAAGTGAGTATTTGGGGGAAAACACTCTCCCATAACTACTATCCAGGCAGTAATAACTGTAAAAAGTTATTTTATACCCATTGACTTTTTATGATGACTGAAATGAGATTCCTGAGAGAATTCAAATGCAGTTCATGTATTTATTAAAAAGTTACAAGTTAACAAATCTAGATGCCTGATGACTGTCCTGGGTATGATGATAAACTACATCTGGCAACAAGGTCTCTGAGTGGGAGGTTTTGAGGAGTGTGGAACCACCTCTTAATTGCTCCTGTTCCCAGGTCCACCCAGACCTGGGGTGGTAGCACCTGTTAATGTCTCAACTATGAGCAAATAGCTAACTCCCAAACTGGGGTCAAAACACTATGAAAGTATAAAAAAATTTATAGTAAAAATACCAGCAATACATTTTCATAATAAAAAAATTACTAGCAATACATTTCTGTAAGGAAAAAAATATTACCAGTAATACATTTTTTGTAAAAAAAAAAAAAAATTACCAGCATTACATTTTTTTAAAAGAAATTACTAATGTTCACATGAAAATTAAATTTCTGCATTAGATGACCCATAAGGAGTTGATAAGCCGTTAAACAAACAAACAAAGATGCATGATGAAAGATGTCAACTATCTTTTGAATTATGGTGAGTAATCTGTAACTGACTGATTAACATTTGCTGAGGTGAGATTAATTTATATCAGTTAAGATCCTTGGGGAAGCTTAACAAAGGGAAATGTGATTGGTTAAAAAATATGTTTTGAAGTCTGAATTTTGATTAGTCAGAGTGATAGCGCATTTGAACCAATATTTGTTTTTTAAAAAAAAAAAAGATAATTCTTGGAAAGTCAGGGATTAGTCCTAAATAGTAAAGAAATCTGCTATAAATTCATTCACTATGATCCATACATTTTTTAAAGTAATTATCACTATGATTCATACCTTTTTCTTATGATTCATACATTTTTAAAGTAATTATCAATCTCTATGAATTGATAAAGCACAAATTGTATTTCCATAACATTTAAGAATATTTTCTTTTCCTGATTGACCATTCTTACAGTTCCTGTATAATCACTGAAATTAAGTAGTATTGAGCCTGATCAGTACTTAGATGGGTGACCGTTTGGGAATATCAGGTGTTATAAGCTTGGATTTGTGGGTGGTGTAATGGATAATGACTCAGAATTGTTAATCAGAGAACAAACTTCCAATTCCAGTTAAGTTCATTATATTCACTTATGTGCAGATACCCTTGGGAAAGGTATAAATCCACCTCTCCTCACCCTAGCTAGGGGTTAGTTAGTAAAACTTCATCACTAAACCATTATTATCCCCCAAAATAAAATAAAATTGCATACAAAATATTTAGATTTCAGCATTAAATAACCCATAGAGATGTCAATATGCCGTTAAACTAACCATTCCAAAAAAAACTTAGAACAGTCTTATATAATTCAATCTAAGTGTTTGAGAATTCATAAAATAATTCACATACCACATTTGTAATGAAGGTTATCACTGGTGCTGTGTAGAAAGCTAAGATTTTTTGTTTCCTGCTTAAATTTTCAGCTTCATTTTTCGATCTGCCAAAAGATTTAACAACATTAGGAGTGAATAAATAAAAGTATCTTGTTTGTAGGCATTAAAACATGCAACTGTAAAGTCTTGAAATAGTTGAAAGTATTTAGCAGAACACACAATCATACGTACTGACAATCTTTAACTTTTTTACTCTCACGCTTATATGTATACATACGCAAATATATGCAGCCTTAAATTCTTTCTCAATATCAATGTATTTTAGTAAATCCCTATCTAATAGGACTTAGTTTTCTGTATTAGATACTTTCCAAGATCTTCTGAAGATAGTGCAGCCCATTTGATGACAGAATGGACCCAATTCTTCTAAACTAAAAAAAGCCAACTGTAAAAATTATAATTAATAATTTTATAGTTCTGAGGAGACTTAAGATGATTTCTGTATTTTTAAAATACTATTATTATTAAAGACTTAAGTCAGTGGCTCTTTTTTGGTTAGGTATTAATCACATGAAATATATTTTGCAAAGTAATTTTAGTTTAAGTAAAATTTTGAAGACAACAGTTTTGCTGAACCTTTTCTGGTCAAGAGAGTTAACATGGTTTTGCTACATGTCAACATTTATTCTTAAGTTGTAAATGTAATGCTGCCACTGATCACTGGGATGGAATGGAAAATTTTTCCACAGTGTTATCATATCTTCAGTTTTAACACTTCTAAAATAGACCTTGAATAGAACATTTAAATATTTGTCTGTCTATATTTTTGTGATGAGGTATTGTAACTGTTTACATTGTTCAAACTGTTATCCTCATCTTTGTTGTTATATGCACAATGTTTCAGCCGTTGTATGCTCCAGCCTTCTTCAGATGATTGGGATTTTGAACTGAACCCTTTATTTTGTCCACCAGGATATATTATTCTAGTTCCACGTGCCATGCCTCTTCTGGATTCAGTTTCAGTTATTTCCCTTTAGTAACTCAACTCTTCAAGTTTTTGTTCACCTCTGCTGTGGCCAGGAATTGAACTCACAACTCTTTGGGTAAGTCACTGGATTACTTCAACCAATGCTATTATCCACTTATCATCCAACCACGCTACTAACAATTTAATATTCAGCCACTATGTTAATCTTTTTGGGAGACCTACACTGCATTTAAACTTCCAAATGTTTAGAGCCGAGCTGTTCTCATCAAAATGGTAAAATATAAACTGATAAGGCCATTAAAAAAAAGGTCACTTAAAGTAGACACATCACAAGGAGATCAAGTTATCAATTCTTTGTAATGTTCAACCAGCACGTTTACTTATGACTCTGGCAACTGTAAATTGTAAAATTCTTATTACTACTCAGAATTCATGACAATTGCCTACTCTACCAAATTTACATTTCTTTTCTTCAATGAAAACTTATACAGATACAAACACCTTTCATAAAATGCCATAAAAAATTACTTTTATTTGGACAGGACTTAAAGCTCACAGAACACAATCAGTTTTTTCTATTGCTACATGTTTTTATTTAGAGATCAGGAGACAACAAAGAAAGTAGAGAGAGCAAAGTCAAATCTCTATTGTACATTCCATCTTCATCTCTCACACCTGCAGAAGAGAATGTCATGCATGGATTGCTCTGTTAACCCACTCCAAACACTGCTTGCAAAAGAAGAATGTTTGACCAAAGAGAACACTACCATAATGTCATGAGATAAATGGATGCCTACTATTGCCAGCAAGATGTTTTTACTTCAGAAGTTTACCAAAATATTTTGTTTTATTTATGCATATGATATATACATATACATACACACACACACACACACACATATATATATATTATATACAGCATGCAATGGATAAGTTGTCTAAATTATGCAAAAATGAAAATAACACTAATTTTAACATATATTTATCAAAATTACACAAAAATATCCTGAAATACTAAGGGTTAAATTTATTCAATGAAATCATCATTGGCATTAATCATTGTCTCCAGATGACTTTGGAATCTCCTGCAACTCTTCTGGATGATCTTCTTGTTTAAGTTGATGAATGCTGCCATAATCCTTGCCTTCAGTTCATCTTTGGTGTTACAGTAAGTTTTGTTGGTCCCTCACTTAATTGCACTGCACACTATAATAATCAAGGAGGTTGCCTTCTGGGGAGTTAGGTGGCCAGATATGATCACAGAAATTGTCTGATGGCCATGACTGGGTTCTCCTGCTTGTGTGGCATGGGTCAGACTCCTGTTGCCAGACATAGGGTCTTCCAGTAACCACCCTCTTGACCCAGGGCAGCACTGCCTCCTCGAAGCACTTAATGTAGGTCTTCATGTTGAGCCTGAGGGCCTGTGGGAAGGTGAACGGAGGCATAACATCGTCATCACTAGTGATCACTCCCAACATGTTCATAATCGTTATTTGACTCATCCACCTCTTTCCAAATCCTCAGCACTCTCCTCAGATTGACACCCAAACACTCTGAAAAATTCGTATTGGAGCTTCTGGTGTGAATACCAAACAGTACAGCATGTTGTTTCCAAATTTCTGGTGGAAGGAATTGTGTCATGCTGCTTTTTTTCTCACAGCTGGTGCCCAAATGACCCTACAATACTGTGCAGTTGCCAAAATCAAAAACAAACAGAGCACATGTGCAAAATTAAAAATATGAAATGGCGACAATTTACCCATCGCACACTGTATAATTTTATTTTTGAAATACCAAGATTATATATTTGTTTATATTTCTGAGATGAGGTATTATAACTATTTGCACTATTTACAGTGTTCTGATTGTTGTTCTGATCTTTATTGCCACATTCATGACATTTCGGACATAGTATGCTCTGGCCTTCTTCAGGTGATATTCGTTGGAATTTTGAACTGATCCCATTATTTAGACCAGGGGAGTAGATTGTTCTAATTCCACATGTCATACTTTGAGATATCCCACTTGATAACTCAACTCTCCAAGTTTTTTTTTTATCTCCGCTGAGAGCAGGGATTTAAATCACAACTATATATATATATATATATATATATATATATATATATATATGTATGTACGTATGCACATTTCATTGAATATGACAGACAAGGTACTTTCATTTAGTTTTTTATACAATTTCTCATGCAATCTAATAATTTTTTTTTCAGATGATAAATTATATAAAAACTGTCTGAATGTTCTTTTGATCCAAGCACTTTTGGCTATATATTGAGCCATTTTCAAGGATTACATATTTTAACTGTTAAATAAAAAATACTTTGTTGCATGTATGTATTTATATAATGTTTTCAATTTTCAAAACACAGTCAAGATATTCTGTCCATCCTCATAGTTAATATTATTAAGTGTTGATTTTTTTGCTTTTATTAATAAGGCTTCCATTATTTTTAACCTTTTTTTGCATGTAGATGATCCTATTATATATGTGTTGTCGACAAGTATGTTATGAATATAGGACCTTGTCTGTTGTATTCAATGAAATGTGCATGAAAGAAGTATAGCAGCCTAAATACACACACACAATCGTGTGTGTGTGCATAGAAATATTTTATATGAAAGAGACTTTAATTCTTACTTACCCTTTTTTCTTACCACTCTCATTCCCCTAAAAGAAAAATAGAACCAAAACCAATTATTTTTCCTTAACACTTTTTTGTTGAGTGAAATCTGATCATTTTAATTTTGTGGAGTTCTACTCCTATGCCAATATTTTTATCCAAAATACAAAATGAGACTACAATATATATAAAGCCAGAAAATATTTTGCCAGTCTGAGAAAATAAAAAAAATACAAAGTGCACCAGAAAATTGAGAATGAAAATGATCAATGGTAATGGTGAAATGAGCCATTTCCATATAGAACACATTAGACATTACTGTTACTGTCAGTTGAAATGTGTTAATTTTTTTTCTTAAAATAGTTTTTTTCAGGAAATTAGAGTTCTCAAGTCCATCCACTAAATGTTAGAGCCCTTTCTAGTATTCATAAGAGTTTTTTCTTCCAAATCTTTTGTTTAAAGTAGTATGGAAAGTGAACATCTTAAGTATATCTTTATTTTCCCTTCCCTTTTCAACTTATGCAGTTTTCATTACTTGGTAAGTCTATGAAATGTCTTGTTTAAGACTTAAAGTATTCATTTACTTGAAGCCCCTTTCAATCATTGATCTGAGAAAACATTTGTATATAGATGATAGACATGTCTGAATGAGATGGATGACAATCAAAGTTTTCATCTGATGAACTTATTTAAGAACATGACTCAAGTTTTCAGGTTAATATTTTGGTTTTGTAGTATCTTATTGTATTGAACAAGAATACTCCTAGCAAAATCTCTTCAGCCTTAAGGACTATCACAGAATAAATCAGGTGGTTCTTGTGCATTAAATGAATTTTTTTCCTGGATGAGGAATGGGATAAGAGAGAATGTCACCTCACTCATCCAGAATATTAGAAAAGTGCAGAGTGCGATGGATAAATTGTCGCCGTTTTATATTTTTAACTGTGTATGTGCATTGTCTGTTTTTGATTTTATTGTAGGATCAGTTGGGTACTACCTTTGACAAAAGAGCACTATGATGCAATTCACTTCACCAGAAATTTGGACATGCTGTACTGTTTGGGCATTAATCTGTCAACTGATACACTAAGTGTAAATACTGACTGAAGTGCCATTTAACTTAGGTGGTAATTCAGACAACTAGGTTTGCTATGCAAACCTAGTTGCTGTGCAATTTCATGAGAGTAATGACAGTTTAATGAAACATAATGACGGTTCATTGAATATACAGTCAGTCAGCTATATACCATGCGTGACACACACTTAGGCGATCATGTATCTTTCAATACATGACTGACTACATTTCCCGCAGTAGGTTGCTGTTTCTTTCTGTGGTAGACCAGTTGCCATCCAAGGCGATAGAACCTGATCTGTTCTGCTATTTACCTATAGTTGGGGGGAGGAGAAGAGGATTCATACCTTTCCCAAGGGCATTAGCATGTAAGTGAAAGAAATGGATTCAAACGGAATTCAAACTCAGCTTTCTGATTCCTCAATCCTTGCTGCAATCCATTACTCCACCATGCCTCCTCTGAATTGAATATACACATACTGTAAAAGCATAATTACTGTGCAATTATGGTACAACATTATTTTAAAGTTACCATATTGCATTAATGATTAAAATTTTAACTCTAACATAGCACATAATTTTCAAAACATTATGGTAACTCATGTGTATGGCATTTTATAAATTTCAATTTCATTTAGCAATAGGCCTAAGTTTCAGTTTTGTGTTTGGAGATTGATCTATACAATAAATATAGGTCTAAATCTTGAGGTCAACTTGTATGCTGCAATTTATAATAACAGTGTTATGATCCAGAATAATGATACTTCATCATTCTAAAAATAACCTTGCCATCAGTGATGATAGAAAATAAGGATATTTCATCATCTCTTAAATAAAGATAAAAAATTTCATCATCCTAAAAACAACTTTGCCACCAATGATGAAAGATGAGAAAGATATTTCATCATTCTAAAATCTGATTATAAAAACGACCCTTCCACCACAAGCAATGACAGTTAGGACAGTAGCATCAGTAGAGTAGCAAGTGGCAGTGGTTAAAAGGCTCAATATATACATATCCTTATCCCTCCAGAAAATAGAAAACTGACGATCTCAAACATTATCCTCACCGACGAAATTCTCAGAACAAGCAAAACAAGTAAGCATAAACTTTTAAAGAAACAAAAGAGACAGTAACACTGAAAACATTTTTAACACACACCATACCAATATGTGTAATTCACATCATGAAAAAGAAAAATACAAATTCTTGTTATTAACGTCAACATGTGTCTTGAGTATCATTGTGTATGTTATTGTTGTATCTTTTAATTCATTTCATTTTCAGGGTTAAAAAAATTAAAATGGATTCCTCTATCAGCTACTACTACAAATACATATAACAGGGTAACTTACATACACATACTCAACATCCGACCCAGTTACACACTCCAGTTAGGTATTATATTTTTTTTTAATAAATACCTCTCTTATAAGCATTTCTAAATCAACGAAATGACCTATTGTAACTGTTTTGCTATAGAAACTACATTGAAAATCGATAATTAATCCATTAATACAAAAGCCAGATTAATCTATTATTTATCAGGCACTTTAAAGTTTTGCAGAAGCAACTCATCAATTCAACAAATCAATAATTTCTTTCATCAGTATTTTTTTTCACTCCATATTTCCAAATGGGAGTTATGGTAATCTGCCTCTAGCTATCTGTAAATTTGCCACTTATCTATATGTCATTGAAGATATTAAAGTGATGCTTTACAGATCCTTCAGATAACTGTTTTAAAATAGCATAAAGAAATTTCACCCAGGTAAACAGCTATAATATGAAATCTTTAAATGGAATCAATTCAATTAAGAATATATGGTTTATTCAAATGTTCAGAATTGTTTATTTTAAAAATTTTTTTTTTTCAGCATTCCTTTTAATATTTTGAAATCGTTGGTTATAATTCTCACTGGAAGAATTTTTGGAGAAAGTTTCTGCAAATAAGTTTAGAATATCTTTTTGTACAAGTTACTTAAATATTAGGCTTACAGCTATATTATCTTGAAACACCAGTTCACATATGATCACTGAAGTTAAGCAACATCAAGCCTGGTCAGTACTTTGGGAATACCAGGTGCTGCAAGCTTGTATGCGTGTGTGTGTGTGTGTGTGGGGGGGGGGTAATGGATAACAGTTCAGAATTTGAAATTGCAGAGCCAAATTTTCATTCCAGTTGGGTTTGTTATATTCACTATTGCGCAAACACCCTTGAGAAAGGTATGATTATACCTCTTCTCCCACCAGCTATGAGTTAATTAGTAGGACTTATATCTGTAAATCATTATCATCTCCAAAAAATTCTTACAATCAAAAAATATTTTCTGACTCTAAATAACATGAAAAAGGTTGATAAGCCATAAAAAACAAATAAATAAATAAAAAATTGCTTCAATATCACTTTTCTGGAAGATGTTTTAATGAGAGTTGATCAGTTTTCGCCCTATATTTTTTAATTTTATCTTAATTTTTTTTATTTTGAGAATGAATTAGAAATTAAGTTTATTCATATAATTTATCCCAGATTATAAATAATGTTAGCACCAAAGTTCTAATTAACACTAGACTGGTACTCCTGGGTCAGATGAATATGTATTTACTGAGCACATCTTTAACAAAGATGGTGTAGTGATAAAAAATGGTAATTATCTCCCTCTGATGGAGATAAAGTTGCATGAAAGCCATTTAGTGACATCACTTCATACAGTGACAAAAGTGTCAGTCAGTCAGTCAGATTCCTGGAGACAAGATACATGAGTTGTTTGTCCTGCCTGGGCTTCTATCAGGTTAGCCTACTACCACATGGTACAGCTTACAAGCCATTTCCCAAAGGGAATATATAGCTTAATATCCATATTCTATCTAAGACCCTATCTTTTTGTTTTCCTTTCACTCTGTTATGTAGATATATGTTATAGTTTCTCTGCATGGGACACATCTGTAAATATGTATATATAATTTTGTGTATAACATAGTGACATAAAACTCTTTCTGAGAACAAAGAATGTTTGTCATTCCTTTTTCTTTCAGCTGTTCCATTATGTCCATGAAATACAGGGTTATTATATCATGGATATGATAATGCCCATAATTATAGAAATGCAACCAAAATGGTTTAAACAAGAGTACTTCAACATCCTTTATTTTTTCCCCTATGCTGACATATACATAGCAGCAGCCACTGATCTTATCAATATTGCACTTGTGGAAAGAAAGTTAACAAATAAGGGTCCATGCAATGAAGAAAAGACAAATGTATCAGTACTACATAGAAAACTCACAGTCAATAAATGGATGAAAAGTGAAAATGAGAGATAATAAGAGGGAATTAAATGCAAAGTGCAAGATGAAATATGATCTTACCTGGTCTTTTTCTGAATTTTTCTTGTCAAATGTAATCAGTAATAAGATAAAAAGAGGGAATAAAATAGACACAATTAACTGAAAAAGAAAAAAAATGATCAAAATTAATCAAAATATTGATGAAAATTAAAAGGTATAAAATTGGAGAGAGAGAGAGAGAGTGTGTGTATTTATGTCCATATATATATATATATATATATATATATATATATATATATATACACACACACACACACACACACACATTTTATTACCTCAAACATTTGTAGTGGATACCCATATTTGAGTAGACACTCCATTTATTTTAAACATTATTTATTTTGTCTACCTGCCTGTGTACTCAAGAAAACTTAATAAAGATGTGGCTACCAGCAGGATTCAAACCTTTGCCCACTTTACAGGAGGAACAACTATTTGATCCAGTGTGCTTTGACCACTCAGCTACAAAAAAACTCACAAAATAAGCAAAATAGAACCTTGCTTGATTGTGAGGTTTGTCATAAGTTTATTCATATAAGTAGTCAAAACACACTGAATCAGACTGTGGTTTCTTCTGCAAAGGAGGAGGATGCAGATTCAAATCCTGACGGAGGGCACATTTTTTTTACAGTTTTCTTGAGTATGCAAAAAAAAAATAAATAAATAAAAAAAAGCAATAGCAAAAGAATGATTCTGGATATAATGCCACTATACAAATTTCCTGTTTTTCTATATTTAGCTAAATCTGTAAATATTTAGGCATAAATTTATTCTAAAAGTTTGTGATGTATATATTTTATAAAAGTTATTTTTAATAAAAATGATAATATTGAAATTATATGAAAAAATAAAAAAAAATATTGAAATTGTAGAAAATATTTTTAGTAAGATAATATTAATGAAGCCAAACAGTCTCTCTCTCCCTCTCTCTCTCTATATATATATATATCTTCCAAGATAGACCATTGTATAATTTCCCCCCTTCCACCACGTCTGTCACCTAAGATCAATCAAAAACTATCCCTCAAAAACTTGTATTAAAAACAAAAGAAACTAAATTCCTTTGTACCTAGAGATGTGACCTGATGAACCAGGAAAAATATATTTTCTGGGGAAATAAATTATAATCATGGAACCTTAAGGATGTCTCTTATATAATTATTTAATTTATATATATATATGTAGTATAAATGATGTGTAAAGATTTAAAAAAAAAAACTTTCCAAATTGGTGTCAAAAAATCTGCCAAATTTGAATTGAAAATAGGCATGGTTTCATTGGATGATGACTCAATATTTTAACCTATAAAATGTATAGGATTCATAAGGAATTGGTTTATGTCAGTTTTAATCCACATGTTTGCTTCATAAGTGGAATAATTTTGACTGCAAAGCCTGAAAAGGGTAGACCAAAAATGGGTAGATTGACTCTGGTTGCTGCTGCAGAGAAGGGATTAGGCCACTTAGGCTTCTGCTGTTGAAGAAAGAAATCAAGCACATAGTTACCTGGAATGACATTCATAAACCCATATGAGTTTATCACAGACTTGTAGATACCTGTTCCAAAAATCTGAATATTCCTCAAAAGGACTCCAGAAAAGGAGCTTTATCAAGATAGGTCAACCTTTTCTCACCTACCTTTGAATTTCAACTTTCAACCTTTGAGACAGTGACAGTTTGAATTGTTAACTTTTTGAAGTACATAAATTTCTTTTGTTACTAAGAAATTTATTCAGAGGAACTGTTACTTTGAAAGAAAGTTTTAAAAATCCCTTTATTTTTAAAAACACTTACGTTACACAAACTGTAATTTTTTTTTCATTTATAACCTCCCTAGAGAACCTTATCAGCATGACTGACGCTAGACTACAAGAGAGCAATACACTGCATCTTTCTGGCCTCACATTTTCCACTGACTTGAAGTGGAGCAACTACATTGTCACTGTATCGTACCAGAAATTTTTTCTTGTCAGAATTCATTTTTACAATAATACAATTCATCTGTGTATTGAATATTGTTGCCATATCTGGTCTGGTTCTCTTGCTGTACATCTTGAGACTGTAATGTAATTGATCCTGGCCAGTCATCTCGACTTCAGTTACTTCCTTACTGACGTGAGGTGACTTCCCTCTATCTTTTCTACAAATATTTTCATGGCAACTGCTCTGATAAGCTTTGTTCTGTGGTGCTCTGAATACATGAATTTAAGCATGATACTAGATTGGCATCTAGATCCCTCACTTTTTCTGTTGAAATAGCTAAATGCAACTGCCACTTCTACTCCAACAGTTTATTTTCTCATTCTTCCCTCTTGTGGAACTCCCTTCCATTTATTTGCTTCCCTGATAACTACATTCTTCAAAAAATTATATGAAACATCAACTGCCATTTTCTGTCTTCTAGAATCCCATCCATCTTTTGTCCTTTCCTCAATCCTCCCTATTATCAGTCTTCACTTTCACTTCCTGTAACCCCTTGCATGCTAGTGGTATTCCTGTCTTGCTTAGGGTGAAAAGATTTAAAAAAAAAAAAAAGATTTGGATTTGAAAGCACTGTTATCTTGCCTTGATAATTTGAGGCACACAAGGAAAATTTTGTGCAGGGCCTTTATTGTAATTTGTACTATTTGTATATTGGGAAGAATATTTTTGCTTTTTAAAATAAATGTTTCTCTGCAGATTTCATTCTGTGTAAGAGTCTTGGACTTTTCATTTGTGTCATTCAAAATACTTGAGATAAGACATTTAGTGTTTTCTCTTCTCCTTTTCTTCCAATAATTAATTATAATTTTAATCATTTCACCCTAAGTGTTGTGGCCAGAAATAAAGACACAAAGAAAGGAATTGAGTTAAACAAATATATTAACAGAAACAGTAATACAAACATATACAAATGAGAGTGTTACATCAAGTATGTTAGGTCCAACTGTCGGAGCTGACTGATGGAATCTTCCCTCCCCAAAAGGCAGTACCTGCTCCGATTTATAGCTGGGAGAGTCCATGCATACATGGGTAAATTACCATAACACTAAGTAAAGCAAAAAAGCCACTAAGATGCAAGGGGTTACTGAGAGTGAAAGAATATGAGAAAAATGTTATTGAGGAAAAAGGACAATAAAAGGAAAAGGATTCCAAGAGACAGAAGATAACAACTGACATTGCATTTAATCTTTTTGAAGATCATAGTTGACAGGAAAGTAAGAAGCAGGGGAGAAGTGCAAGAGAAGAAACTATTAGCATAGATTTTATGGTTACACCTAGTAATTTCAATAGTAAAATCATGAGACCTAGCTGTCTCTCTCTCTCTCTCTCTTTATGTGCCATGTCCCCTTAGGACATAGGTGATCATGGCTCTTCACAATTTGCTGTCCCTTGAAGCTCTAAATAAATTCTATCTTTTTGTTATTTCTAAACCCTGTTCTGACATCTGTTTTCTCAAGCTCGTCAAATATATTATACATTGGTTTCTTCTTGTTCCCAATCCATCCTGAGAGTAACAGATTTTCCAAGCCCTCCTTTCTCATTATGTGCACCAGTAATTTCAATTATTTCTTCTTGTTGTTAAGTTTCCTTTTTGTTTCCATTTTCTCTAAAAATGTTGTTGTCGCTCACAAGTTTGTTCCATGGTGTATCCTCAGCATCTTTCTGTAGAATCACATTTCTGTTGCTTCAAGTTTCTTCTTCATCTTTGAGGAAATTGTCCAGCATTGTACCATGCTTAAGGTACCAAAGAGGAAAGGATATCAGAACAGTTACCATGAACATATTTATAGAAACGGCACAGGGAAGCTACAGGTGGTGGTAAAATGTTTGAAACTTAACAATAACAAATTCCTTATGCTGTTATAAGCAAGTAAGTATAATTTATGGATTTTACAAATTTGCAATGTAAATATATATAGATATTGTATAATATATATATATATATATATATATATATATATATATATATATATAGATAGATAGATAGATAGATAGATATATAGATATATATACACCTTACCTTCCAGTTGCTGTTGCTATTATTCATTTTCCCCATCCAGATGTTGCTCAGTAGTGATTGGCATGCTGTCTGTGAAATAAATCTTTTGTTATCAGCATTGACTGCAATAAGTATGCATGAAGTCTGGCCCCAGTTGTCACGTTGCTGCACAAGAAGTTGGAGAGCCATCTTCTCATCAGATGCATAGCATTCCGTTAACACACCAATGGCCCGCTCTTCAAAAAGACTGCAATCATTTTGGGGACAAAAGAAGAATTTAATAGATTATTAATACACCCTTAAAAAAAAGAACACAGAATTGGATTTCCAAAGCAGCTGTTTCCCAGTAACATTTCTTTTAGCATCTTCAGTATCGGAATCATTATTTAAAATTAAACATTGTAGAGTAATTGACCATGATTAAATGTAATTGGCCAAAATACCCAACAAAAATAATTGACAAAGTTTTCAATAACAATAGAAAAAGAACAGGGTAAAAATAATACTAAGCAAATAATATATATATACATATATATATATATAGAGAGAGAGAGAGAGATACACAAATGAGTTATATATATATATATAGTGAGAGAGAGCGAGAGAAAGAGAGAGAAATATATATAAGTGAAAAATTGTGAAATTGTAGAAACCCAGAAGATTGCCCATTAGAAAATAAATGCTGCATCAAATCTGTGGTATACCAATGTACTATCTCATCCACTGAGAGTCCTAATACTAATATGATATACATTGGGTCCACAAAGAATGATTTTAAAGCTAGATGGAGGCAGCATAAGTGCTCTTTCAACAATATAAATAAAAGAAATCAGACTTCTCTATCTAAATATTTTTGGCATCTGAAGGAAATAAACAGGACACCTAAGGTAAAATGGAAAATTATAAACAGGACTAGAACTTGCAAAACTTGGTATGACCTATGCCCTTTGTGCCTCCATGAGAAACTGCACATTATCAAGTTTCTAAATAATAAAAATCTATTAAACAATAGACATGAGTTAACGTTTTTTTGCCGACATCATCAAATTCACGCATTGAACAATTTAGCTTAAAAACTAACATACAATAAATTAACTTTTATAATCCATGGCCCCAATAAAAAGTTTTAACACCCTACAAAAAATGATAGCCCTTTATGAAGTCGTCAAATAACAAATGTTACAAATGTTTTTATATGCACAAAACGCTTTCATAAAGAAATAAAACAAAAAAATAAATTAATCTTCATAGGCAAGTTAACGTGACTGATTGAAAACATCTTCCGCTTTAAATTTAGACACCCCCCACCTTACCCTGACTTGACATCTATGAAAGTAACTCTATGTTGATACATATCATTAGCAGACAACACCCCTACCTATTTCAAATATGCACGATGGCTGTCACCATGGGAATTTTTGATTCCTATATAAAACACGTAAATTTCAGAAATAAGTTATTCCAAAAAAATTTCGCTTGAAGATGAAACAGAGCTCACTTTAACTCAATTTAATTCTAATAATTATATTGAAGTTTTTGGCTCTTGTTTTTGAAACATGAGACTTCTTATGTAGCATGTTGGAATCATATTTTTAAATATATAATTATATATATATGTATATATATATATATATATATATATACATATATGTAAATGAGTAATATGTGTGTGTAGATAGATAGAAAGATATATATGTATATATATAAATATATATATAATATATATATATATATATATATATATATATATATATATATATATATATATATATATTTATGTATATACAAATGAGCAATATATATGAGGAATATTTAGGAAGCAAGAATATAAACATAAATATATTTACATAGTGATTTTCCAAGCGTTGCTTAGATGTGGCACAAGGCCGAATGTGTGGAGCACCCAGTGATGATCAAACTCACTAATCAGTCATAATTGTTCTAGCAAGACAAGCTTGCTAACCATTACACCACCTTGAGGTGCTTTTATAAATATATTTACATATATGGCATATTTAGGCAGCAAGTTGGTTATTAAATTGAATCAACAAGTTTTGTCTTGTAGAGTAATTGGCCATGATTAAATGTAATTGGGTAAAAATATCCAATAAACAGAATTGATAAAGTTTCCAATAAACAATAATGATAGAAAGAAAAGAACAGGTCAAAAATAATACTAAGTAAATAATATATATAAATAATACTAAGTAAATAATATATATAAATAATACTAAGTAAATAATATATATAAATAATACTAAGTAAATAATATATATAAATAATACTAAGTAAATAATATATATAAATAATACTAAGTAAATAATATATATATATATACACAAAACAAAAATAGGCAAAGCAACAGTAATAAGGCAAAATGTTCACAAAGTAAGAATGGTGTTAATTCACAAAAGGGATACAGTTAAGTGATTGTAGTATTCTGAATTAAAGATATACATCTGTATGATTTGTCTATAAAATTGGGGAGAGGGAAGTTTTTGCAGCCATTCCCTTATGATTGGTCATCAGTCAGATTAGCTAGGTGTAGGATAGTCAGTGATGACCAGCTTTTCCCCACAAAACATTTTTGTAAAAATGATTGAATAAACATTCCCTAATGATTGAAACCAACGAATATTATATTTTTATGTATCATTTTTTTATGGAAAACTATAACAAATTGGAAAAAATATTTTGTGCTTTAAGACTTCATTGGACTAAAATGATATTTACATTAATGTGACTACACATGAATATAGGGGAGTGAGAATCCTGAGAATTTAAAATTTGAATTAATTTTTTTTCAATATGTGTTGGTAATATAGTCCAGCTGATTTCATTTAGTTTCTTTTACTTTTTGTTTCCATCACTTTTGTTATTAAATATAATATTATTTTAGAAGTAGTTGTAACAAATTTTATGTTAAGCTTAGACAAAGTCTTTTCAATTGTAGTTGTGATATATCTACAGGGTTCCCCACAAAAAAAAAGAAAAAAAGAGGAAATTTTAGATTTACTATATGATGAAAAAAAGAAAAAAACTAACATGAAAAAATTTAACTATATATTTTACTATATGAATGAACTAAAAAAATTAACTGGCATATAAATTTTTTAACCAGTTGTTGTTCCAAGATCCTGCAGATATCAAATTTTCAGTGCGCGGTAATTGTTCTCTTTAAGAAAGAGCATCCAACTTGAGGACTGAAAAAATACCAAGAAATTTTGCCCACAGAAAGCATTTTGAAGACAACATCTAAAATTTGTGTTTTGTTCTGTTTTAAGCTACTGAATTTCTGTCATTTACTTTTGTTTCAAATAACTGCAACAAAAATTCCAACAATTAAATAAACTGTACCAAATTTCCTGTTTCTTTTGTGGCACCCATTGTAGATTAAGTATTGAAAATATTAAAACTGATTTTGAGTTTAAAATCAAATATTTTAAAAAAACTTGCTACTGAATTTTATTAAATTTTATTATTTATAAAAGCTCTTAGAGAGAAAATATTTGTCCATTGTATGTTCTTTTTTTTTTTTTTTTTTTGTTAATATAGATTTTGGGAACAATTTTCATATTGCATGTGCATGCCCACATTAAAAAAAAAAAATAGAAGATGCTTCATCTTCTAGGACCAGCAACTGTTATGGAATTGATGCCACAAAGCCTAGGATTAGAGTGTATTATCTATTCCAGTAGCAACCATAACTGGCCTATAGCTCCAGCCATCATCAGCACCAGCTTCAGCCAGTCATCAGTAGTAACTTCCACTCCAGCTAGCCATTCTCACCAGAAGCAATGATATGTGATAAACTATCCTTTTCAGGACAACACCCTTCATGAATATGCAGAGGATTTTTTTACCTAGTACACTGTAGCCTTAATTTTGTTGATGTATTTTAATGAAAATAAACTTGGTAATATTTCTTTTTTTTAATCAAGTCTTTGTCTTGTTTCTTGATGTCATTTGTCATTCAATATTTGTTTCTGAGCTAATATACAATCTGCAACACAATATGAAATCTGTAACGTTCGTCTATTTCCACTTTTTACATTTTTGTTTCAAACTGACATATTTTTCTAAATTTATTTTTACTGTAGATAAAATATTTTTAATTATTAAACATTTCTTTGATGCATTTTTAATAAAAATTTCAGAAAATTTTGATTTTTCATGCAATGCAATAAAATTAATGAATACAAGTGCCATTATGTGTGTTAATAGTGTTACAACTTTATTACACTTTACAGAATTAAAATTTTACAAATATTTAATCTGTAAATGAATAAAAATGTTAAATCTTAAAACAAAAAATATAATATGTAACTCATTGCAAACATAAAAAAAGATAAAATAAGACACTTACTCAGCATGCCCTTGAAGTTTATTTATTTGGTCATAATCTCGTGATCTTTGTTTCATTGCTTTAAGAAGTCGATTTGCCACAAGTGCTGCAGGTAAGCCTTCCTAGAATCACAACATTACTTTTTCAGATGGATAATTTAGATAAAAGAACAAATGTAATCATGAATATACTATTGAACAATTTGCATTGTCTAACAACATTTCAAAAAGTAACTTTACCTTTATCACTCTGTACGTGACTTCACATGGTGTACAAAAAGGTTATCCTACCACTGAAAGTGACTGATCCCTGAACAATAGTGTGTTTGAATTTTATAATTGTGTTGTCATATCCTGCTATAACAACTGAAAAGAACTTTGAGGGAAATTAACAATAAGGATACTGCAATTGAGAGACCTTGAAAAAGAATGCAGTATAAAGGGAAGTGATCTTAA
>OZ010576.1:30606740-30614240 GCA_963932145.1 Acanthosepion lycidas
CGTCCTCTTCTGTTTCATTAATCTGCTGCACTTCATTATTTTTTTTAAGTACATTAAAACAATCTATACACTGGCAAAGGTCAGTACAAGGCAGTGTTTGACGAACACAAGAACAACGCCTGGAGTTACAGCTGTTCTTCTTATAGTTACACTTTACTAAGTTCATCAAGGTAGATGGAGTTTTAGGAAGGCTGCTCCAATGAACAATGAGTTTTTGATCTTCACATTTCCAGCCATGATTTGTTGCAGAAGGAGCATTAATATTAATGTGAAGACATTGTCACCTGTTAATTTGCCCTTTCTGCATGTAACCGTAAACTATTTTGGCAAGGTGGTAGAGTATTATCCAATTTTCCAGACATATGAAAAATATTAAAACGAGCAGTATTTACAGAAGAAACATTTCTCTGTCCAAATAGACAGCACACAAATTTTTCTAGTTGCTGGAACAAATCATCTGTCAGGTGCCAGTTGCAGCCTAAAAGTGTGAAAGTTTGTAGAAATTCCTCTGTTTCTTTCATTAACTTAAAGGGTTTTATTTTACCCTTTCCCTTAAAGCAGCTAACAGTATCACAGCCAGTGAATGCATGCAAAGAAAGTAAGGCACTTGAAAGAGCAGGTCCACATTTCTTTGCAACTGATTTAATAGAGATCAAATAAGATGATCGGTTGGTATTAGTAGCCATATATAAATCACAGCTTAATTCATTTTGATGAGCAAGGCAAAGAAGAAAAACATCCGTATCTGGAGTCTTAATGATGATGGAAGGGAAAGCAGTTGATGCATGCTTTGCATGAAGCAAAAGAAGGGTAGAGGCTTCTTCATGGTCAGTTGTTAATTCTGGCAAAGTTTTTGTGATTACTTCATTTGTGTCACTATGAGGACACAGGATGAAACATGCTTGGCTAAATGAAGCAATCACAGTTTTTCCATGAAATTCTTCTGCTGGCAATTTTTTCCAATGCATCAACATAAATAAGATGAGGGATTCTTTATTTTCACCAGACATGAGGAATTTTCGAAATTGTACCGGTGTTTTCTGTTTTTCATTCAGAGCACGTAACAGGTGGCATCAAACGGCGTCTTCTTTCAGAGTCTTTAATACTCCATGGATTGTACTTATCATAGACAAAGTCAACTTTTGATGACATATAAGTAGAAGCAAGCTTGATTACATATCTAAAAACGTAAATACTTAGCTCACCAAACCTTGATGGAACATGGTCTGCAAGCTGTTGTATTACTGCCATTCCATCTAATATCAGTGCTGCATTTTTTGGAATATTGTTAATTTTCATATCAGGAAACTTTACAAGAAAATAATAAAATAATGCAGCTTTGTTGGTACGCTGCAAAGAACCATCAATGTTACTTAGGCTAGATGGAAACTCTGAAAGGCAATGTGAAAAAATTTCTTCCAGGTCAACTTTTCGGGTTCTTGCTACTATAAGAAGCCTAGTGAGAAGGTCTTTATCTGCTTTCAAGCAATCTGCTTCCTTCTTGCTCTTTTGTTGTGAATGCTTTTTCTGAAGATCACTAAAAGTTTTTATCTTCATTGATTTTAATGGTGCATTCAACTCCACATTTTTCAAAATTAGTCGTTGTTGAACAAACTGATTAGAAATATTACAGCCTTGTTCATGTGCTGTCAAAATGTCATCTTTAATTTCAGAAGATGCTACTTGGCCAGATGCAATGTTAATTAATTCTTTTTCACAATAGGCAAATGGATTTTGCATAGACTCAATTGTCTGCATGACACTCTGAATATCTGCTTCATCCTTTTGATATCGAGAACTACTCAGGTCTTTTTTTATTATGGCAGCCCTCTCCTTTTCCAGCCATTTCAATACAGTTTTTAGAGATTTGAGCACGTTGATTAAAAGATAAAATCCAACGATGAACAGCATTGTCATTATCTGAGAATCCAATTTGCCCACCTCTGGTCTTGCTATCTCTATTCATTGTCTGTTCAATCGTCTGGTCCATTGCCGTCTGACTAAAGGGGTACTGGTTTTGTTGCTGAACTACAAAATCCCCAGCAGCAAGATGCTTTGCTATTGCAGGGTGGGTATCTGGAACAGCAAGCATCTCATCGATATAAACAGGAAGATATTTAGCATAGTTCAAATGGTCATATGCAAAATACCAAGGTACCATTTCTGCTGCTGATTTAAGGTGAAGGGCCCAATCTCCTGTTCGTGTAGCACAAATAAAATTTAAAAACAAATCTGTCATATTCAAGTAACTCATCCAAAATGCAAAAGTTGGAAATTGGCTGCATCTCTCTTGAATAAATAAGGATAGTTTGCTTTCAAACTCTTTAAAATCATTTGATGTGCAGAGATCTTAGAATTGTGTTTTGGGAAAAGCATAAAATAAATTTTTAGACAATGCAATGAATTTAGCTTTTTCTTCTTCACTTTGTGTTTCAATAAAAAGTAGATAGGAGTTTCCTCCTTAAGGCTTCAGACATAATTTTTATGACTCTGACACTTCGATTATAGTGCCTGCCTTTCATGACTCCAGGTAGTGATCCTTGTGCCACTGTTCCAGCTTCAAGTAGGACATCAGCTAGCCCTGAATCTTCAAAGCGCTTTCCAATGACACTGAGAAACAACATGCAGGTGTGGAACTCACCAAGTCTGACAACTGTTTTTTGCATATACATGGCATCATTCCAATGTACTTGTTGTTCTTTAGCATAAAATGCAAGATCAAATATTAATACAATACATTCAGTTTCAGGCTCATCAGCAATTGCAAGACTTTTCAAAAATACTGCATTCACAGTACTTAGTTGAGTTGGGTTACCATTGACCACAGGCAAATATCCAATATTGCTTTTTGGTGGTATTTGGTCCTGTAATAAAAGAATATTGAAACCTGTCCAACCTGGAATTGGAGTAGTGTTTTGGTTGTCACTTTCACAATGCATATTGATCATGGTCATAGATAAATTAGTAATGCTTGTTTTGGTCTCACAAAATGATTTAAATAAAGCATTTTGAATGCTGTCAATTGAAACTGAAGATAGGAAAGGGCCTACTCTTTTTGCCACATAATATTCTGGTATGGGCACTTCATTTAGCATCACACTGCACTTCTTACTCTTGATTATTTGGGGCTGGTCTTTTTCTATTGCGACATCTTCAATATTTGATAAGTGATCAGAAGTTAGCTGCTGCACTATGATCCCATTTGTATTATGGGTTGTTCCCTTACCACTCAGAGTTTCTTCTCCAAAGTCATTATTATCCCAGGCTAAATGTGTAAAAGTTTTCTTTTTAAAACCCTCTGGAATGTTACTTTTTGATAGTTGTTGTTCAGCCAAAGCGGTATCCAGTTCTAGAGTTGTGCTGTGGCTTATAGAGTGCCCAAACCCATTTAAAATGCCTATAAGTTTTGACTGACCAGTCCAGTGTTGAACAGCCATTCCCAGTGCATAATGCTTTGGTAAAAACAAATTTCCTCTGTGATAAAATGTTCAGAATATCTTGTGCTATGGCAAGTAGCTTTCTTTTATCTTTCTCAGACACAGTAATAAATCTATTCTTCATTTCAACTTCATCAGAAAGAACACACATCAATGCCAATGCATTAAAAAGTTCTACAGGAATTATCTTCATAGCACATTCTGTAGTTACACTATTGCTCTTAGGAGGCCAAGATGTTGGTGATTCCACAGAAATAATCTGATTTCTTAAATACATGCTAGCATGATACAAATTGTACCTGTTTTCATCGCCATCTGAAACAAAATGTAAAAGAAATCACTAAATAACTTTTTCAAATATTCAGAAATAAAAATACTTCATTACTATTAAATATTTTTGTGTTCTAAAATTTATATATGAGTGTGATATAAATATTTTCCACTGGTAACATTTTGTAGTAAAGTCTGTTCGGATAACATCACACAATTGGATCATTAAATATTAGGTATAAATTAATCAATGATTAGAAGTAAAACTAATGTTAAAGAGTTTACATTATTATTTTAGGTCTTATTATATTTACCTGTTGCTTCATGTTCTTGGGTTCCTTCATCATCATCATTATCATCATCACCATCTGAGTCATCTGCTGAATCATCAGTTTCACTTGTTCCCATTAGGTCAGGAACTATTTTTTCACATAACACCACCTCACTCTGATTCCTCTGTCTTGGTTTTAAGAAAGGGAACTGTGGAAAATCATGTAAAATCTGCTGCTTCAGATGTTGAGCTTTAGCCGCTATAGATGTCCCTTCTACTGATTTAAGGATGTTTCTGTACAGTTCAGACAGTTTGGACATTCGTAAGACCTGATTTCCTTTAATGATTTTTTTCATTATAATATCTTTCTTGAAAATATCATATGCAGCACTGTGTTTTGTTTCATTGTTCATGTCTACTGATCTTTTTTTTTTGTATCTCAAGAAATTAGTATAATTAATTTTACAAGTATGATGATATTTTAACTCTGCAGCTGCAAGATCTTTATCCTGTAACTGACAAAGATGATCTTCATCATGTTTCAGCTTTGCAGCAAATAAAATTTAATTTACAATGAGTTCACATTGTTGCAAGGGTTCCCTGGTGCACCTTCCGTCAATTTTGTTTCTTTTATCTTTTCTTTGTCTTTTGCAAAATATGCATTTGGCTGGGAAAACAGAGGAACAGCGAGTAGTTTGATCATCTTTACCAAAAGTGGATTGACTAAAATTACTACTGCTCCTCAACCTTTTCTGACTGGGTTCAAGCTCTTCATTACTGGTTGATGGTGCAGTGTCAGTGAATATTTTAAATTCATTTCTGTAATGCTGCGTTTCTCAAATTGTTCCAACCTGTAACACACCAGCATAGCTAGCATTGACAATCTTTATTTAAATCATAAAAAATGCTGTAAAAATATTGTAGATGTAAAAAAATAGCAGATTATTGTAATAGCTAAGGAAATTTTAAATGCCATTTATTTCTACATAGAATTATTTTAAAACAAATTCAAAACTCGTGGCCATTAGAGTTTATTCAAAAAAAAATTTATTATTTATGCTTAAACTAATTAATTAATGTAAGAATAAAAAAATACAGTAAAAAACACGCATACATGCAGAGACGCACGCAGAGACACATACTTCTATTCACAGTTATTGACACAACAGACGATTTTGTTTGTGACAGAAAAAATAGAAAAATATATAGTTGTATATGCTGTATATTTATTTATTAGAAAAAAAATCTTACCTTGCGATGTCTGTGAATCGACTATGTAGCATTTTTTGTGCATTCCGAATCTTTGATTGTTCGCTTTGCCAATGTTTTTAAAAGTTGAAAAAACGTTTACGAGCAACATTACCTTGTTGACAGACAAAGTTGCTCCATTTATTTGCATATTCACAAATTTTTTAAGAGTTATTTCAGTAAAAGAAATAATTTTTTCATTCGTATTGACTCAATGTATTGCACAAATATTCGGGGAATTAATTTTCGCCGTATTTTAAAATTTTTGAATTTAAGGGAGATAACTACTAGCCTAAGAAACGTCATATTTACTCAATTATTACCTCCCTTACTTGATTTTTATGTTCAGATTTACCGATAAAATGTTCAATTTAAAATGCAATTTATAAAAAATGAGCAATTCTCACCTGGAGAACTTTTTAGATTTAGACTCTACAGCATCGAAACTTCCAAAATCAAGTAAAATTTTTTCATATAAATTTTATGTCCACGGAATGAAACGAAAATCGACCGTGGCCTATAGCCTAATATATATATATATACAGATATGTATATATATATATATATACATATATATATATATATATATATATATATATATATATATATATATATATATATATATATACACACTTTCCAACGATATGTGAAGGTTAATTCCAACCCAATATACGTACATCCAAATTCTAACCATTCCCCTTCAGTTATCAAACACATACCCTCTTCCATTGGATTTAGAATTATCACTAACTCTTCTAACAAAGATGTTTTTAATAAACATCATGATTTTTATAATTCTGCACTCAAAAATAGTGGATACAAAGATATCACTATTCAATATAAAAACCCTGTTAATTGCAGCCATAATAAGCAAAGAAGATCTAGAAAGATCATCTGGTTCACTCCCCCTTTCAATATAATGCTTAAAACTAAATTAGGACGTATGTTTCTAAACCTCATCAAGAAACATTTCCCTAACCCTGAAACTAACCCACTTAGTAAAATATTTAATCCTAATACCCTTAAATTAAGCTATAGTTGTGCAGATAACCTAGAGAAAATAATTAAAAAATATAACAACATAGTCTTTAACAAGTATAGGGACTCAAAAAGCTTGATTACTCAAAAGGCTACTAACAGTAATACTAAATATAATAACACGAATAACAACTTATGTAATTGTAGTTATCCTAATAATTGTCCACTACAAAATAACTGTGGGATTAGTTCTGTAGTCTATCTTAGTACAATCTCAACTATTGAGAATCCAAATATAAAGAAATTTTACATTGGTAGCACCATGAAAACATTCAAAGAACGCTGACGGGGGCATATGCAATCTTTTAATAACAGTGACTATAGGTACATGACTTCATTATCCAAGTATTTTTGGAATCTAAAAGAAAAGAACAAAACACCTACGGTTAAATGGACATTGATTAAGAAAGCCTGGACATGTAACTCCCTATATGCCCCATGTTACCTATATCTTAACGAAAAATTTGAAATTATTAGATTTAAAAGCAAGGCTGATCTCTTAAATCAAAGATATAAACTAACGGTTAATTGTAAACACTGTTATAAATTTAACTTATAATAGGGGTTGTATACTTTAAATCATAATGATATGTCGCTATAAGTTTAATAGATTATAACTTTTATTGCCTGATGGTCAATCTGACGATATGAATGTGTATTGTATAACTACATGGTGTTATTCATTTTTCTGTATGTGTGTGTATATATATATATTTGTGTGTAGTTATGTGTGTTTGTACTGCGGAATGTGTATGTTTGTATATTAGTGTGTTAATATGTTGCTAGGTTTTGTATATATATATATATATATGTATGTGTGCATGTGTGTGTATATATATGTGTATATATATATATGTGTGTGTATGTATATATATGTGTGTATATATGTATATATATGTATATATGTATATATATATATAAAGTAAGAAGGTAAAAAGGAGGAGAAGAAGAGAAGAGGTTAAAAATATTGATGTATATGCGTATGTATGTGTATTTGTGTATGTGGGTATGTGTGTGTATGTATGTGTGTATGTATGTATATATGTATTTATGTGTGTGTATATGTATGTATGTGTGTGTATGTATGTGTATATGTATATATATATATGTATATATATGTGTGTGTGTGTATGTATGTATGTATATATATATATATATATATATATATATATATATATATATATATATATATATATATATGTGTACTGTTATATTGTGTACCTAAATTTATATTTA
>OZ010576.1:30619240-30714240 GCA_963932145.1 Acanthosepion lycidas
AATTGTTTTGCCCTGTAAAAATAAAATGCACATAATTACTGTATAAATAGACAATTCTATTGATATATAAAGCCTCATAAAAATGAAAATGTGATTAAAACAAAGAAATAAACACTTACATTATCTTTATTTCCATTGTTAAACAAAGACTCCTGCAAAGGTGTCATTTTTGTCTAAAAGGAAAAAAAGTGAAAAAGATTACTTTTTCATATTATCTTCTATTTTTGATTGTCATCTTTACATAATTAGGACATCAACCTCAAAAACAATATTGAAGGCTACTGAAAATGTCTCAGCCTGACTCATATGACTAAACGTGACTGTTATATTCCATGCTAAGGGAATAAATATTCAACACCAGGTGGATAATAGGAGAAAGATTTATTGTACAGAACCAGTACAATATGAAATATGGTACAGTTATACACACAGGTCAATCTAGTAGTGAGTGCCACTAATTGGAAGGCCGAACGTATTTGCGTAGTCTTGCTCTCACTCTTCCTCCAGTCTCTCGTAGACAGTTGACTTACTACCTATAGTGTAATCAATCATGGGGGTGACTGGTTATTCCATTATATCAATGACCAAACATCAGAATTTATTTTTTTGGTTGGGAGGAGAGGAGAATCTCTTGATCAGGCTCAAAACTTTTCAGCATAAACTCACTTTTTTAAGGCATACAAGAACAGCCATATAGTTATTATTAGTAATATTATACTATGTGGTAAATTAGATCTCTTTCCATTTCACTCTATTTGTTGGTTTGTTTGTTTGGGTTTTATGGCATATCAACGACTGTGGGTTATTTAATGCCAAATCCAGTTTATATGAATTTTAAATACCTATTTTGTATGGAATAAAAAACGTGTAGCTGGCAACATTATTGTTTCAAAAACTTGTAACTGGCAACATTATTGTTTCAAAAACTTGTAGCTGGCAACATTATTGTTTTAAAAACTTACAGTTGGCAACATTATTGTTTCAAAAAATGCATAGCTGGCAACATTATTTCTCACAAAAAACGCATAGCTGGCAACATTATTTCTTACAAAAAATGTATAGCTGGCAACATTATTCTTAACAAAAAATGTATAGCTGGCAATATTATTCTTTACAAAAAATGTATAGCTGGCAACATTATTTTTTACAAAAAACGTATAGCTGGCAACATTATTTCTTACAAAAAACTTATAGCTGGCAACATTATTTCTTACAAAAAACTCATAGCTGGCAACATTATTTCTTACAAAAAACTTATAGCTGGCAACAGTATTGTTCCAAAAACGGATAGCTGGCAACATTGTTTCAAAAACGCATAGCTTGCAACATTATTTTTTCGAAAACATTATCTGAGGCCTTGCTGTTGGATGTAGTTTATCGCCATACCCAGGACACAGATGTAGTTTAACGTCATACGCAGGACATTCAAAAACGTAAAGCTGGCAACATTATTGTTTCAAAAACATATAGCTGGCAACATTACTGTTTCAAAAACGCATAGCTGGCAACATTATTGTTTCAAAAACGTATAGCTGGCAACATTATTTTTCTGAAAACATTATCTGAGCCCTTGCTGTTGGATGTAGTTTATCGCCGTACCCAAGACGCAGATGTAGTTTATCGCCATACCCAGGACGTGTGTAAGACTTGGAAAAACTAGGAATTCACTATTTGCCCATAGCTGGGACCCTAACAGGTGCTACCACCCCGGGTCAAGGTGGACCTGGGAACACCAGCAATTAAGAGGTGGTTCCATGCTCCTCAAAACCTCCTGATCAGAGGCCTTGCTGTTGGATGCAGTTTAACGTCATACCCAAGATGCCTCATTGGGGGGGGTCTTACCCCTCTACAGAGGTGCAGTTGGCATATTCTAAAGCCCCAGCTGACAGGGCCATCTATTTGTTGGTGAGTACTAAGAAAGTAAAGCCTAAAATAAGAAAAGTCGTCTTCTTCATGGGGGTTCCAAGCATCGCATCTACCCAACAAAACAAATCTCAGCAAAAATCTAAAATACAATATCAAAGAAGCCAATCATGAATGTTGCCACCAAAGAAAAATTATAAGTCTGGGAGCAACCACATTTGCTTAAAAGATGGCCTCTCATAAATGACTGACACAATGCAGTTGACAGCCCAGCTGCCAACACTGGCATGTTCTCAATGCAACTATCATAATTTTGATCAACTGACTCAGCTCACATATCTACTCAAGATCTATACCATGTCCACAGAGACATTCTGCTCATACTGTCTATATCAGCAATGTCAGATTTGTAACTTCACCCAACTCTTCAAATTCACACCCTCTGTATCAGCAAAGTCAGATTCATGGCTTCACTATTACACTCCAGACTTCTCTTGATGTCATCACCATAATCTTGGTCAATCCCCTGTAATGGTAACCAGATTTGTGGCTTCACTATCACAATCCAGGCCTCTCTCTTATCATCATAACCATGACCTCAGTCAATTGACCCAACAAGTCCATCAACTCCAGGCCTTACTAACAACAGTCTGGTTATTATCATTTTCATTTCACCTCCCATCTGACCAGAATCCAACAGAGACATTTCTGCTTGATCAAATTTCACTAATCCACTCCAGGCCTCTCTTGTAACCACCATGACCTTGGTCAACCAACCCACCAAACACACCAGCTCTAGGATTTACCAACTATATCCACATTCAAAATAGCTAGCACCTGTTAAACCACAGTGGTAAAAATATCATACCACACCAAGAGTATTTTGATTTAATATCTTGTGGGCATCACATCTACTTCACTCTCATGACCACTAGCCCATCCACATACCTCACTGGCGTCAAATCTCAACCTTGAAGATAAACGGATCATCCTCGTCAATTACACCCCACTTATGCTAGTAACTGCATATACCTTGTGAACTCATACTGGTGAATCCATACCAAATAAATACTTTTCATACAACTACATATACTGGCATTGAGTATTTGATATATATTCTGAAAATTGACCAATACACGCTTGTTGAAATTTTAATCCTTGTTTGCTCTTTGCTTTGCAACCATATGCTGGATATAACAGTAAAAATATCTGTATTGTCTATTTCCAAAAATTAAAAAACAAATTGGAAAACAGTTATATTTTATCGATAGGAGCATTTAAGACATATAAAATATTTTAAGAAAGATAATAAAGTGGATTCATGTTGAAAGAAAACATTTAAAACGTGTTTATTTTATTTCATATTAACAAATCTTTTGGTATTAACCAACTAAGTGAAAGGTCAAAAATATTTGTTGATTCATTAAGAAAAGTTTATTTGCACTATTCAGTGAATTTTAGAGTATGCAAGCATAAAACAAAAATTATTAAATAAATCTCTATTGAAAATAAGATGGCATTAAAAAAAACCTTGTGAAGTCCTGTTTATAAGCTTGGGGTATTTTTTTTACAAGAAAATAGTTTCCTAATAAGCCAGACAACATATGACATTCACTTATGATTTAAGTTTGTATATATCAAAATCATTGTGACTGAAAAACATAACAGGTAACAGGCATGAACTTAGAGATACTTACCTCCTGATAAAGTTTTTCCAAGCAATCTTTTGTCAAAAAGGTCTTTAGACCAACTCCATATTCCAGGAACAGTTTGACAAAGTCAACTCGGTCAAGAAGCAGAGCTGAAAACATCAAGTTATCTAACATACCCGTCTGTAAAAGAAAGCAAATTAGTCAGACAAATTCAAGTCAATTCATCAATGACAACAATAATGTTCGTTTCAGAATTGTTTTGTATTTATCAACAAATAAAACCAATTTACCACGCAGACTTATTTTTGTATCCAATGCTTATGTGACACAATCAAACCTGGCTGTGATTAGGACCTACTTAGTAAAGTGAATAACAAATGATTTGATCAGAGTTTGAAGTATTTGATATTTTATGACTAGCAGTAAAGCCTAAAAGTAAGATATGAAAAGCAAGCAGTAACTCCCCAGAAGTAATAGAAAAGAGATAGAGTAAATATATAAATGAAAGTGTCATTTAGCTGGAAGGCAGGAAGTTCTGGTCATAGGCTGAGTCACAGTTATATGGATCAAGGTAGAAATGGGTAGTGGGGTTTTAGGAAAGAGTTCTTGCTGGTTAAAGGGAAGTAGAAACAAATAATATGTACCAAGTGTTACCTACCTACCCCCAGACTGTACCAGGTGAATAACAAAAATACTGAAATCAGGATTCATGTTATTTTTTCATCACCATAGCATTATTTCACATTTTGGGCTTAGTGAATATAAACAGGACCTTTCCTAGTTCTTATGTAAATTGGAATCAAAACAAAATTTTGGGGGGAGAGGGACATGTCAATTTCATCCAGCATTCCTCTAATGAAGTTGTCAGCTCCAAGGTCTTCTTAACACTGAACTTACATAGCCAGCTCCTGCCACCTGCTTACCTCAAGGTGGATCCTGATTGGCTAATACTGCTGCTATGTAGATTATCTACTAGCACTGCCATTCTTAATCTTTCTCTTCCTCAACCATGCAATTGATCAAGGGAAGATAACTCAATTATCTTAACAGGATGGTGATTTGTACAATCAGTAAAAGACTGAGGAAGGTCTCTGGAATAAGTTTACACTTATTTTAAGTGTTATTTGTTGGGCAAAGTATACATTTTTGACAAAATGCCACCTCTATAAGAATTCAGTAAAGAATAAACTTACTGACAACGGCTTGCAAAACTCTTGAACTGACAATCCAACCCATCCAAGCAACCCTACCCTATTTGGTAGTTGCAAACAAAAAAAACCCACAAAAAACTACCAAATTGTACACCCAGTGATACTTATTATCCCAGTAGTATGTTTTTTTCCAATCACTACAATCTTGACCTTTTCAAGTCTAGGGTAAACCTTTATCTTTCCTGTATAAGTCCATGAACTTCACTTCTTGCCTTTTCTTATGTTCATACAACAGCATACAGTAACCACTTACCTTGAGTGGCTCTTGGATTTTGTATTAGGGAAATATAATTTTAAAAAAAGATACAATAATGGTGAAAATAAAAGTGAAAAATTCTAAAAAATACCAGGACCTCACCTAAGAGCTGAGGAACATGGACATTAGAATTGTGTCAATATAAATTGACACACTGAACTGTGCTAAAGCTATGAGAGTCAAAGCTTGATAGATTAGAAACCTAAAATAAAACTGGAATTGTCCAGACCAAAGTACAACTGGGGTGTGAAGAATCCTGAGAAAATTACTGTAAATTTGAGAAGGCTCGTTACTCAATCACCAAATATGTAAGTATATGAATACATGAAATATAAATAGTAATTCTTATGCCTATAGTAGTAATGAATTTTATATCCATGAAATAAATGTATTACTGTTTATGTGAAGTGTTGTCATATTTGTTCATTTTTCTTTTCTAATATCTATAAGAATAAAAGCAAGACATAAAAATTTGGTTTCAAGAATATTTTGACACATCAACAACATGGATAATTTTAGACTTTTTATTTATAGAGATTGGATAAAAGTTATGAGTTTTGTGCAAAAAGCTAAAAATAATACAAATGAGGATTACTTACTGGCCATTGGGTTTCATCAGTAAAAATTTCACTTTTAGCTACATCAATTCGATTCCATTCCAGTATTAGACGCAAGTTTTCCAATTTATTTTCCCTTGCTGAAAAAAAAAAAACAACTTTATTCTATTACTAAAATTGACAGATGTTAGTTATAAAAAAGGAAGGTTTGGTAGTAAGTGAAGAAAGAGAGTGAAATGAACAAGGTGTAAGTGATTAACAAATTTATCAAAAAATAAATAAATTGGATTGGTATCAAATATTTGACAAGTTTAAAAAGATGATGGACATAGAAAAAAACTTGATTTAAGGTTAATAAAATTTGATATGACCAAATTTCATAAAAACCTGATAAAACTAAATGCAATAATAGAAAATCTTAACTTACAAATATTTAAGTAAGCATATGTGTTCACACACATATCACCACACAACAATTGACCAATGGCAGGAGACATTATAAACATTTAGCAATCAACCAGAGAATTAAAAAATAAAGAAACAAACAGAAAAGCTCCCCCAAAACATAATAATGCTGCCTGGTTTTGAGGAAAAAAATTCAGCTTCAGTTGAATCAGTTTGATTTCAACAGATACAGTGGACACATGGCCCAATGGATAAAAGTATTGGTTGAATCCAGTGACCCAAAAAGTTGTGAGTTCAATACCTGGCTACAGCAGAGGTAAACAAAAACGTGGAGAGTTGAGTTAAAGGGAAATAACTGATAGTGAGATCTCTGGAAGAGATATGGCACATGGAACTATAACTATCTACCCTAAGGGATAAAAGACACTCGGAGTGTACAATGGCTAAAACATTGTTAATATGGCAACAAAGATAAAGACAACAGTAAAAAATAATAAAAAACAATGTAAATAGTGTAAACAGTAGAGAACACATCAAATGTTCATTCATTCAGCTAGAATGCTTAACTAATCAATTGGTTCTATTTAGTTTTCAAAAACCGTAAGTGTTTCAGCTGATAGTTAAATAAATAAATAAAAAAAGAACTTGTAAATGGAAAATTAAGTACTAGATGATTTGCTCATACCAAAGGACTGACTTTGTACTGCAGCAACTTCAAAGAAACACTGCTGACCACTATGTACAAACCAACAGAGGCAGAGATACCAGTCACTAATTTATTATCTTTCTTCCTGTTATATTCCATGCTAATAGGAATATATACTTGAACAACATGGTGGATAAAATAAGTAAAGGTCTATTGTAAAAACCTGTACAATAAGAATAAAGGTAACAATTATGCACAAGGTCATCGCAAGTCAATCAAGGTTAGTAGTTCTTGTGTAAGTCTGAGTCATACTCAACAGATCCCAGCTAGACTCTGTAGTCCATTGACTTACAGATAAATATAGGTAGTTACTACCTATAGCATAGTCACTCATGGGGGTAACAGGTTATACCATTATCCCCTCCCCACGAGCTGAAATTTTCCTCTAGAAAATTTAGCTTTCTAATACTTTCTCTTTTTCAGTTCTGGACAACCACACTGTAAGTTTTTTTTTCCTTGTACTCAATCCTATGGGCAAAGCTGGTGTAGATGATGTATCCATGCATTACGGTATGTTAGTGGGTGGTATTATTTCAAACGTGTCATACAGGACATCCATCAGAGTTTTTTTACCCTCCTGTTGAACAATTTCAGGGTATCTTGGTCTTAACTGGTTTACATGCCTTTTGCATACACATCTTTTTCCTTTCACCATATAGATTACTCTTCCAATTTTATTTGAAATAACTCCATCCTCCCAAAATCATTTTCCACCGCGGTAGTTCCTAAAGAAAACTTTATCACCAGGCATATACTTCTTTGCACAGACATTCTCTTTGTTATGTATTTTCTTTTTTTGGACAAGGCAAAAATCTGTCGAATATTGATCTTATCTTTCTTGAAAACATCAATTCAGTCTTCCTCTCATTCTGAACATATGTATATGAACAAATTTCTCCTCAGCATAGACACCTTTACACACATATACACACACATTCTTGTAGAACTATTTTAAAGCCTTAAAACTTAAAATTGTAAACTCTAAATAAAATTTTTTTCAAAACCATTTTATTCATTTTTTGTAAATACTTGTCTGTGTACAATTTATTACTTGTTGATATATAAAAGTTTGTCATAGGTGCAACTTTCTTTTTTCATTCTTTGTATTGTTGGAAACTAAAAACTTTATTCCAAATTCTGTTATCAGTTTCAAGGATAACAATATCTGTTGTTAGCTTAAATATTAAATTTAGGTCTTTTGCAAATCATATTTAAATCTTTTCTTTAAACATTTCTGTTATTAAAATGATACATTTCAGTTTAGTCTTTGGAATGCAAATTTAAATGGTTGGAACATTCTTCATTTGAAATTCATTGTTTAAGTAAAATCTAGGATTCCCTTGGGATAAGATTATTCACAAAAACCTAAATAGATGTTGACAATTTTTTTGATTATACAAATTGCTATTCTGAACTTAAAAGAATATTCAGTTGGATGATTCTTACCTTTCAGAAGTGCTTTCAACACAGACATATCAATGTCACGTGCAGAATCCTTAGAACCCATCTCAAAGACAGTTATTAAGTTGAGATTCTTCAGGGAATCACAAACAAAGTTAAACAATTTCTCAACTTCTTTTTCTCCAAATTCTTTAATGATTTTCTCTTTGAGATCTTCTTTCAGCTGATCAGAAATAATCCTAAAAGGAAAAAATAGTGAGAGAGACCAAGAAAGAAACCATACACAAAATTAACTGTAAAAGGTTGTATGTAAGTATAGAGAAATGGGTAGATATATAAAAAAGAAAATATAAGTGTACATGCATAATGTATATATTGAGAAAAGCAGATGAATACACAACCACTCAGATATGGGGGACGGGAAAGTTCTCAGCCTAATCTAAAATTCACATTTTTTTTTTATCTTTGTTTAGAAGGTTTTCTTATTTTTCATCAGCTTCTCATATATATGTGTGTATACTGATTCATGTGCAAGCTAGTGGGGACACGCACACTCACACAGACGATATGCAGAAATGGAAATAGATTTGACAGCCTCAGGGGTGATGTGTGGATGTGGGGGCGGTCATCTATCATCAACACATCTGTCATTGCCACCGATAAAACCAAACCTAATGATTTTATTACCCCTTAGGCAGAAAGTCACTTTTACCAACTGTCGAAAAAATAAGATCAAGGAAGCAGGGAAAATTTTCAGGATATTTTTATGCTTCGAAATATGATATATAATAATAATTATATATATATATATATATATATATATATATATATATATATATATATATATATACACTAGACCACCTGTGACCTGTTGGGTCAACCTTGTGTTTACTGTTTACATTTAGTTTCATGAAGAGTTTGGGAAAGTAGAGATATTTTAAAAATACATTTATTTGCAGTTAGTTTAGGATAGATATAATACATTTTATTAAACTTTATATTTATTTGCAAAACACTTATTTACAATATTTTTGGCTCGTTTAAAGTATACTACCTGTAACCTGTTGAGTCACTGAAGGTTCAGATTTTAAAACATTGAAGTTGCTTTCAACATTAAAAAAACTGTCTGTTTGAAGAAAGTTGAAATAAAAATATTTAAAATATTGTTTGTTTAATGAAAGCTGAAACATAAATAAGCATGAATGCAATCATGGGAAGGAGGTGGAAAGAGAGAATTTTTTTTTCTCCTTTTCCTTCTCTCCCCACCTTTCTACAAAATTATAAATTTACATTTTTCTTTCACCCATTCTCTATATATGACTTCTGGCAAACACACAAGCAATGTTCACAGACTTTTATAATAATAAATTATATATATATATATATATATATATATATATATATATATATATATATATATATAAAATACTCAATCTAGATTAATAAATCCCACTAAAACCAAACTAGGTATTATCTCAAAAAATATAGTTAAAAAAAATAACTCGTAAACTATTAATTACAACCTGTGTCATTCTTTGGAAGGATTCATCAGTTACCATCAAATAGTTTACTAATATGACTGATAAAAATAGAGAAACTTTTAAGTATGATATTATAGACTTTTATTCTTCTATCTCCCGAGAGCTCTTAGTCGATTGTATCAACTTTGCAAAAAACATATGGAGATATAGATGGTGAAATTAATATCATATTTACTGCTAGGAAATCACTGTTGATATTTAATGTCTACCTGGATTAAGTGCAACAATGATGATTTTAATGTTCCTATGGGAGTATAGGATTTGGCCCAGGTTGCTGATCTTGTCTGCTTCTTTATTCTAGATATCCTTAGTAGAATTGTAGATCCTAAACTAGTAGGCTTATATAGAGACTATGGTCTCATTTTTGTTCCCAATAGCAATTGTCCACTTACTGTAAAGTTACAGAAGAAAATTGTTAGAACCTTTAAGTTACTGGCATTTAAGATTGAGATTATTTCTAACCTCAAAATTGTAGATTATCTGGATATCACACTTAACCTTAATAGTAATACATTTAAACTTTCCCATAAAGAACATGAAGCCCCAACTACATTAATGCCACAATTATTGACTAGTAAATCTATATCCTCCTGGCATCAGTTTAAGCTGACATCTTTTGTTTTATATTATGACCATTTTGCTTAAATTTTGTATTTTCTTGATTTCAAATGAAAACTTAGAAGTTTTCTAACATATTTCAGTGAAATTGTCACTTTCCAAAATTATAATTTATAGTTTAGATGTAATGAAAAAAGTAAGTGTCATCTGAAACTGACAGCAGAAGAATATAAATTCAAATCAATTTATCAATCAAGCTGCCAATTAAAAAAAAAATCATGATCTCAATGATTTCTAAATTTCCAAATTCCACAGGCAAGTTCATGTGTGTACATACTGAAAGAGAACAAGCAGTAAAAACTAAGGTAAAGAGGTTCGCCCCAAAGAAGCATATAATTTGTATATAATTTGCAGGTAAGACACTTTGTCCTTCTGGCTTCCTTTAATCTAGTGTTTCATTCAGCTGAAAGGGAAATGAATATAAAGAACTTCATCTGATTTCATGTGATAAAGGTGGAATGAAACAAGACTGAAGAACTACAGAAGAGTAGATAGGTTTGCCTACTCTCTGAATCACACTTCTCCCCGGCCTTTTGAACAGGAGTAGAGGTTTATCCCTTGTTTTCTGTTTAGGATTGGGTTTCCAGTTCCTTCTAAAGTCGACTTCAACTCTATACATCTGTTGTCCCCGCCTCAAACAATGAACTTTTATTTACTATTTATTTACATTTTTTTCCTGAATAGGAGTAGATAGGTTTGTCTATCATCTGGTTTACAATTCTCTCTGATCTTATGAACAGGAGTAGAGGTTTATTCCTTGTTTTCTGTTTAGGATTGGGTTTCTGTTTTCTTCTAAAATTTTTTCCTTCTCTTCACTTCTGATGGCACCTTGTGCCTTGGTGGCATTATCACCTTGCTTGAAGTGGTGCCTCTTATTCTGTAACCCTCTACTTTGAGTGGCTCTTCGGCCTTGTATAGAGATAACAACATTAAATAATAACACAATTTAATGTCCTATGACAATCAGGTATCATTAAGTAGGCAAATACAGACATTGACACACAAAGCATGACATACAAAGGAACCACTTCAATTTATATTTTATCACTATTCTGACTACTTGCATTAAATCCTATCATAAATAATTACATACTACCAAAGATTTGCTAAAAAATAAGCATACATGATGAAAAAAATGCCTAAAACATATTAAAACAATGTTTTATCATCAAAATTGTTATGTTATTATTAAAGAATTTATGATTATTAAATCTTATTTTTAATCCTTTTCAGAAATCTTGAAATTCTGATTAAAAATTTTGTTTTTATGGATGACCATAAATTTACATCGTTTTGTGGTGAAAAACACATTGTTTTGGAAATTCTTGCAGAATCAGATAATTGTCTGATTTTAATGAAAATTTCAGGACTTATTCACAAATGAATGAAATTATTTTAAAAATGTTTTTTTTTTTTTTTTAGAAAATCTTGGTAAAAATTTCTTTTTTTTTTTTACATCTCTTGCTCCTTTCCCATTTATCTGATTTTATAAAATTTAAAGAAATTAAGGTTTACATTAGTTATAAGGACAAGTCCTGAGAGATTTCAAATCATTATCAATGTTTTTTGGTCAAAAGAATCCTCAAGAAATCACCTAGGCAAACTTCTCTCAATAAAGCAAATATTTTAAAGCATTGAAATTGGGACCAAGAAATAAATGAAAATTGACTTTTCTAAAGTCATTTTCATGGATGAATTTCTGGTGACACTTGATGGATAGGCCAAAAGATGGATTTTATCTGATACAGATGCGCTTGTAGCTAAAAAGAGGAAGCAGTGTGGTTTTATGGGCTGGAATTGCCAACCAAACCATTATTGAACTATTTAAAAATGAAGGAGCTAAACTGAAGTGCTAACTATTGTGATTTCATGGACAAGACTTTCTTTGAATGGTACAAGTTCTGGCCTTGTAATTTCAAAGTATATATTTATGCAGGACAATGCTCCTTCTCTTGTCTCTAAGGTTACCAGTGAAATTTTTTAATGTAAAAAGTTTACAGAAGAAAAGATAATGGAATGGCCACCATAAAGTCTCAATCTAATTCCAATTGAAACTCTATGGTCAGTTGTAAAGATGAAATTATATGAAGATGGTAAATAATATGATAGCAAAGCAGACCTATGAGAAGCAATTAAAACCACCATATTCAAAATTGAACCTGCTGAAGTAAACAATTTAGCAGAATCAATGGATAATAGATTGCTGGCTGTTACTGAGAAGAAGGGTCCTTCTGTATCCTTACAACTATATTAAGATGTAAATGTTCCAAAAACTTATATGTTTATTATTTGTTCTATTATAGGTGTTGATCACTTGTTAATGATTTTATTGCCTTGTTATTGAAGTAAAACGTAATTTCCTGGTTTTGCCTAATAACAACAGACTGCAGTCTTTATAATAAATTCAATAACTTTAATAAACACATTGAAATGAATCAAAAATTTAACTCAAGCTCTTTGTTTTGATATCTAAACTGTTTAAAATTTGACAAAAATTGTTCAAAGAAAATTTGAGTTATTAAGATTTGCATAATAACTTCAAATGGACTATATATATATATATGTTGTGGGGTTAACTCCACTTTCTTTCCTGAAACTGCTACTAGGGGACACTCTCAGGACTATAAATACTCTGCAATACTTTTTCTCACTCTCTTCTTTCTTTTTCCACTTACATGTTAACATGTAAGTCTCTCATAGGAAAATGTATTTTCTACTGGGAAACACATGAACAAACCACACACACACATTCACTCCTTTTGGACCAAAAAAGGTTTTCACATTCTTTAGTCTTTAAATGTTTTCTTCTTTCACATATCATTGTCATGTCACCTGCAACAAGATGTTGACCTTGAAAACAAGAAACACACAAGGCTATATATGTTCAGACTCAAATATACATTTACACACCTTTTTCAAACCAAGCACTAGTGAAGAAAAACAATATTAAATTTCTCTTCCTATCCTACCATATACATCGGACATTACAAACTTTTAGCAAAAACAGTTTACATGGCTATAAAATTTGTGAATAGACTCTATGAAAGAGTAAAATCACAAATTTCAAACACTAAAACATATCTACACAACACATAATGATGTTCTCCAACTCAGCAAATAGTTTTTTTGCAACACATTTGATCCTCCCCCAAAAATCCCTAATGTTTTTGCAGTTACTACTATGGCCCGTCAGTAAGCAAACAACATATTCTTCATCCCTACTGTCTTTTTGATTGACCCTTTTCTTCTCTCGGGAACCATTATGCTCAACTTGACTTCAACTAACAGACATCTCAAAAAAAAAAAAAAAATTGACAAAACGAAAATACAACTCCATTCAAACTTTAATCAACAGTTTCTTCTGAGCTAATCAGATAAAGTGTGACATACCACAAAAGGCAACTCTGTCTTTTTTTTTTTCACTCTTTGATGATGTCACTAATACAACACTAAGAATTTACAAGTACGATATAAAACTTGACAATAATAGCAAATTTCTTAAAGTTCTCAAACATGCATTCAACACTTAGCAGGAATTAACTTTGCCACAACACTGCTACTATTAAATTTTTTGCACCAACATCATTTACTCATAGCAAACAAATGAGCCTTTCTGAACAAAACCCTTCTAATGAACAGGAACCAATATGACAAACAAAAAAAAAAAACAATTTAACCTGGAGCATTGGAAACAGACAAAATTTTAATAGCAAATGCTGAACAATTTACACTACCAAGATATCTTCCACTAAAGAAAATAATACAGCATCCTGATGACAATATAAGCACATTTTCATCAACATATTTAAACATGCTTCTCAACCACACTTCCAACAACTTTTCTTTTCAGCTCACAAGGACAAAAACAAACCTACACGAACTATATGGGCAGAATAAAATTCTACCTATCTGGAAGGGAGTATTGTGGGGTTAACTCCACTTACTTTCCTGAAATTGCTACTAGGGGACACTCTCCGGACTATAAATACTCTGTGATATTTTTTCTCTTTCTCTTTTGACATTTTCCACTTGCATGTTAGCATCTAAGTCGCTTGCAGAAAAATGAACAAAGCACATACACAACACATGTACATATGCACATTCACTCACTTCATATACTTTGAGCTAAAAAGCTTTTCACATTCTTTTGTTACACACATCATTGTCTTTGTCACTTGTACACCTTTCTTGTTAATGCATTATAATTTGTTTGGATATATATCAGTTCTTTTTGTTTCTTTGCATTTATTTATGTGAACTCACATACCGAGTCCACTATTTTTGTTGTGGATACTCCAAGAGACACGTTTTTATTTTCCCAACTCAAACAACAACGTTACTAATGATCCACAACAATGTACTCACAAGATTGAATACAAATTTTTAAATGTCATATTTGTTTAATAAATCCTACCCATGAACATACCGGTTATATAAAAAGCTACTTTTCAAATAAAATTCTAGTTAAAAGTGTACAAATACAATTTTTGTTGCTTTGGTTAAATAAGGTCTTACAGGTGGCTTACATATTAAAAATGCATTATGGGAATTCTACCAGTTCTAAGGTTAAATTTTTGTTTTTTATAATACTGATATAAAATTTTATGAGAGTTTACCCTTCTTTGTTAAATTCATCTTCGTCTGATTTAATTGCATTTTGATAAGCATAAGCCATGATATCTGCTGCTCTTCCTGATCCCTGCAAAGCAAAAGTAGACTTTAGAAACATTAGTTTTAAAATAAAATGAAGAATTCTATGAGAACAAAAACTGGACAGTAAGTCATATTTATTTTCTCTATAACCTTTTGTTTTTTAAAATTTGCAGCATTGAATGAAAGCTGTAAAAATTTCATGTTACTTGTTAACAAAAGCAAAGAATGAAAATTCCAATGAAAAATAATATTATTTCATTTCACAAATCTAACAACAGTTAGCAGAGTTTTTCTAAATTACTGCTATGAGGCATTATCATTATTTACAGGTAGACCATTTCCCTCATCTTTGTTGTTGTTGCTACAACATTTTGGACATTATGCACTCCAGTTTTCTTCAGGTGCTTATAAATCAGGAAATTTTGAACTGAAATTGTTATTTAATCTATAGGAGTAGATATTCTTTTGATCTAAGGATCAGTTATTTCAACATAGTAATTATAAGTTCAATCCCTGTACCAGGCAGTGTATACTTGGACTCACTGGAAACAGGGCGAGTAATAACTGGGTAGTACTAAATAAGAACTAAATAAGATATCAATGAAATGAGAACGATAATTCTCATAGGTTAAATAAAGGGTTAAGTTCAAAATTCTATAAAGTTTACTCAGATCGACAAACATCTGATGAGGGATGAGGGGGGCAAAATGGATGAAACATTGTGATACCAACAACAAAGATGTTATGTGTTTAACAGATGAGAAGGAGAAAAGCCTTATTGGAGTCTTAGGTGGGATGTTTGACGTGTGAGAAAGAGACTTTAAAACATATGGTTAATTAGATAATGAGTAATCGTGTGTGCTGCCAGCTACATCTTTTATTTTCCTCCTCGCTTCCTTCTTCCAAACCGGAAGTCTTACATCATAGAACTTCTTACCCCAAGGGAGTTAATTATGCAAACTTTGCTTGTGAAGTTAAAGGGAGCTAACTATGCAAACAGTGAAGGCGTAATATAATGTATGCATACACATTACAACAAAAGATGAAAGTTTATTTTCTTTTGTGATATTTGTGATTAATTGTCATTTAGATAGTAAGATGATAAATGTTATTAACTTTTCATTTGAAAAGCAATTGAACAAATGCTAAATAGGAAATAAATGAAGATATTTTTCAAAAATAGAATTTTTCAGACCTTTACAATAATTACTGGATTGTTATGGAGAACAGAGTTATAAACAGTTTTTAATGTGCCCGGTCCTCCTTCCACCATGACAACAACAGCAGGAATTGTCACATCTGCAGCTTCTATAAGATAAGAAAATTATTCATAATGATTGATAAAAATTAAATGAAGGACAATTGAATTGCCATCTACAATACTAAAACACATTTGTAATGATAGTAACATGTGATGAGAATACAACACTAAATTTCTAATGTGTAAAATAATTGTTTATTCACTTCTGGATGCTGCCAAATTAACATTGGCCAAATCAAGGGTATGTGTTTTCCAGGCATTCTTCAAACATTTGATCTTCTTACAAGGGTGTATGGGATTTTCTCGCCCATCAGAGATAAGGTGTTTATGTAACTGTATGGCCTCAATTCAATCAGTACATTTTTTACTTTACAAATATGTCAGCAAACAAAAAGCAAACAAGAGAAACAACAGAAAAACTTTTTTTATAATAACAAACAATCTTCATTTTACTATATGACATAGAAACAATCACGTGTGTGACTTTTATATAGTAAAAGTTGTAATAGCAGGAGTTATTTACCTTTAATTGGAAATTCTTAAAGCCTTTTAAGAGAAAATATTTTTATCTGAATTCACAGAAAAGATTTCAGTTCATGAAATAAAGTTCAGTCTTAAAGAAAGAAATGTTATCATGAGAAGAGTTCAATGCAACTTATTGAGTGAGAGAAAATTGTAGTCTTCACTTGTAATATCAAGAAGTTGTGTTTGGTACTAAAAATGTAGGTTTTAGTTTTTAAACATCTGAATAAAATTTAGCGTAAATAAGTTGAAATAACTTGCTGCTTAAATTGTTCACCAAAAAGAGATGAATATGAATGAGAAAATTCTGGAAAGGTGAGAATAGGTTGAATTGTAACTTATGGCTTCATAATATTTTGAAGTTATATTTCTCACTGGAGAATATTGACAAGAGGCAAAAATTGTATTCGCTTGGACAGCATGAACTTCTTGTTATCTTCTATGTGCATATCCTAAATTCAGCTGGGTTCATTTTTTTGTTTATATTGGTACACCCACCAACGTTTTTAGAGGCCTGCTTCTACATTTGGTGGCTATAAGGTCAGTTTCTAAGTCAACCCTAAAGGTCGCTTGGTCTTTTCATTTTCTGAGGTGACACTGTTTGATTGATTTTGTTTACTGACATATCAACACCTCTATGGGTTATTTAATGCCAAAATCTAAATGATCATCTGAACACAATTTTATGACTCCAACTAAATATATTTTGAACACAATTGTATACTTTCAACTACAGATAAAATGTATTGTTGGTCATTTTGCTATAAATATGTGTTGTTGATTATTTTTTTATATAAAAAATATATTTTTACTATAAAAATGTATTTTTATACTTTCATAGTGTTTTGTTTTTGTTTGGGGGTTCACTATTTTCACATAGTTGGTAACTAACAGGTGCTACCACCCCCAGTCAGGGTGGACCTGGGAACAACAGCAATTAAGAGGTTGTTCCATTCTCCTCAAAACCTCCAATCTTCCAATCGTAGGCCTTGCTACCAGATGTAGTTGAGGTAGCCATGAGTAGAAATCTTATTTTGTATCTGTTAGACTGAACCCAGTGCATTTTTGGGTCACCACAGATCAACTCTTCTGAGACCAAGGTTCCTGATGGAGATTAAATTTAATTAAGACCTGTGATTCTTCCTGGCAGAGATCTTATCTTGTACACATTCTTATTTGTCTTAAAGATCAGAATGTCATTTCATTAATTTACAGCTCAATCTGTTTTGATCCCTAATGGTTTGAGGCTGATATCAATTGACCAAAAGACATATATAATAATATTAACTGGGAAGGAATTAAGATAAGTAGGAGGAGGAAAGGAAAAGTCTGAGGGAAGAATGGTTGAAAGTTAGAGAAAAATTAAAATAAAATGAAGTGAAAGGAAAAATAAATTTATGTACAAAAAGGTGTTGTAAATTTCTGTACCTGATCAAAGCAAGAGGCCTTAAAAAATATTTGGCGTTTGGTCAAATTTTGGGAAGTTGACTGGATTGATAACATTTCAGCACCCTTTTTTAGATATAAAGATCAAAGCAGTGCAGATTAAAAAGAAAGCAAAATAAGGGTGTCTCTTGATATACAAAGCTTATGGCCATATCATGTATAAACATTAGTTTAAGCATGATATGGCTGTAAGTATTGTCATCAGTTCTGTTGTGGCCTTGTTAGGGCCAGAAATAAAGACACAAGAAAGGAATTGAGCTAAACAAATATATTAACAGAAAACAGTAATGCAAACATATACAAACAAGAGTGTTACAGCAAGAATGTTCAGTCCAACTGTCAGAGCTGACTGCTGGAAACTTCCCTCTCCAAAAGGCAGTACCTGCTCCTATTTGTAGCTGAGAGAGTCCATATATGCATGGGTAAATTACCATAACAAGTTCTCAACAGTATCTATGCTGATGACACATCTATTTACTCCTGTCTTAATAGTAAATCTGATCGGTTTGATAAAGTCAAATTGGCAGCTGATCTCAAAAATGATCTACAATCAGTTTTTAAATGGGACAAGGTGTGGCTTGTTAATTTTAATGCCTCAAAAATGAAACTTCTCTCTTTTAGTCATCTGAGAGAACCCTTTTTATCTTGCATCAGCATGGTTAATGCTAACCTCTAGAAGAGTGACTCATTGCATCTTCTTGGACTAACATTTTCAGCTGACATAATGGAGAGAGTATACTGAATCAATTGCTAAGTCTGCAGCTAAGACAGTTGGTTCACTATATCATGCTAGACAGAATCTATCTTACATATTTATAAGTCTACCATTCATCCTTGCTTTGTATATTGCTGCCACACCTGGTTTGGTGCTCTTGCTATTTATTTAAAAATTCTTGATAAAATCCAAAGAAGAACCTGCAACATTATTGGTCCTGACCTGGCATCTCAGCTTCAGTCACTTTTCCACTGCTGTAGTGTAGCTTTCCTGTGCCTTTTCCATAAATACTTTCATGGTAATTGTATTGATGAACTTTCCTCTATAATACCTAAACTTTATGAATTTAAGCGCAGTACTAGATTGGCAGCAAGGTCTTATCATTTTGCAGTTGAAATGGCTAGATGTAACTGGAAGTTCAATGTTAATAGTTTCTTCCATCACACTTTGCATTTGTGGAACTCTCTTCAAGCTTTTTGCTTCCCAGTCAACTTTGATCTTCAAAAATTTAAATGCAATGTCAACTGTTATCTCTTGTCTTCTTAATTCTTATTCTTTTATTGTCTTTTCTCTTTAATAGTAGTTTTTCTCATATTCTCTAACACTCAGTAACTTCTAATGTCCTAGTGGCTTATGAAAAAAAATGTTCCCATACAATCACTGAAGTTAAGCAATGTTAAGCCTGGTCAATACCTAGATGGGTAACCACTTGGGAAGACCAGGTGCTGTAAACTTTGATGTGAGAGTAGTACAATGAATAATGTATGGAATTGGAAATTGAAGAGCCAAGTTCCAATTCCAGTCAGGTTCTTTATATTCACTTACACACAAATACCCTTGGGAAAGGTAGGAATCCACCTCTTCCTCACCCAGCTATGGGTAATTAGTTGGACTTGTATCTGTAAATCATTATTAATTCCCCAAAAATTCTTACAATCTAAAAATATTTTCTGGCTTCAAATAACCTGCTAAAGGTTGATAAGCCATAAAAAATAAATCAGTCAATCAATCTTGATATCCAGCCAGCAAGCCTATGAGCAAAAGATTGAAAGGCAGGTGAAAATAGAAAAGTGTGAAAAAATTGTGATACATTAAAATTTCTGAGAAATAGAGAGAGAGAGCAAGAAAAGAGTTTAAGAATATAAGAAATATTAGTACATTTCTCATTCTGTTTTTGAATATAAAACTAATTCCTTTTTGTACAACATTTACATAAATATATAGGCAGGTAACAAAAATTAAAGGGATAAGGGAGAGAATAAGAAGATACAGGCAAAAGGTAAGAGAAGAGCAGAAACAGGAAATGTTGGATAATCTGAGTTTTTACAGGTTCAATAAGATAAATTTATATAAATAAAATTTAAAAAGGTGAAATACATTCACATTATTTGGGTTTTTATCATCTTGAATTTGAATGAATTTTTATAAAATATAAATATATTTAGCAATTCAAAATTCAGTTAATATTGAAATTTTCTAAACAAACAAGATTTTACTGAAGTGAGTTTGTTAATTTCAGATTTGTCAAATAACTCCAGTGTGGATGCTGAAAAAACCAAGTATCAATTCACTCATTTAATACAAGTTTATATCATCTTTAATAAAATAAATCCAGTTTGTATAAAACTGTAGACTTAAATAAGATGTCATTCATTTTATTCATCCTTTAAAGTATTTGTAAATTTGCTTATTTTTCAGTCATTTTCCACAGTTTTGATGACATTGTAAAATTGAGGCAAACAATAAAACATTTCAATATCTTTAAAGCTTATAATTCCATAGGAAAAAATAGACTATATAGTTAGTTTTCATGATATAATTTTTCTATTATCTTTGTGGAATCTTTTACACTTATTACACATTGAATAATATGTCTGATTACTTTTATCTGAATTGTACTAAATGTTAACTCCTTTATCATTTACTCATGCATTGGATGTAAATACAAGTATTTCTTCTTAGAAGTTAAACTTCATACAAATTAACTCATCTAATAAATAATTTAGTTACCCCTTCTAACATTTTAAATGAAGCATCTTATACATTTTATTTAACCCTTAAATGCTGGAAAGATTGCACAAACATGCATGCTAAATAGATTAAAAAAACAGAAATATTAACTTTCTTAAAAGGGTACATTTTATGATTATTTTTGTTTTAACTATATCAGTCAGTTATGTGCCATGCATGATACATGCTTAGGCAATAATGTATCTTTCAATACATGACTGATGAGGCAGATTTTCTCTCCGCAGTAGGTTGCCATTTCTTTCTGCGATAGACCAGTTGCCATCCAATGTTATAGAACCTGGTCTGTCCTGCTATTTATCCATAGCTGGAAGTGGGAGGAGAATAGGATTCATACCTTTCCCAAGGATATTTACAAAAACTATAAAAATGACATTTTTAATTCTTTTATAAAGAGAAAGAAAAAAGTGAAATAAAACAAATGTTGAGTTTTTAAACTTAATATATTTAACACTGTGATATTCATTGACAGGGCCAGTCCCAGGGCCTTGTGGGCCCTCACTAAATCTATGATATGCTCCCCCCACAACTCTACTACATTTCAATTTTCATAAAGTAGTATTCATATAAAATACAAATTTTATTGTAACCTAATTATGTACAATAATGGATCATATGCAATATAGGTGAACAATTCAACTAGAAAAATTGAAAATAAATACAATGCATCTAAATGCAAATTAGAGACATGTCATAATAGATCATTCCACCTTAAATAAGTCAACAATATTTTGCAGCAATTTTAACATCAACTTGAGATTTTTCTTGTTAAAAAGTTGAATAATTAACAACATGAAAAATAGTTAATTTTATATAGTGTTTTTTCAAGACAGCATGAGCAAAGCAAATTCACAGATTTGGACAAAAAATGTCTAAAAAATACAGAATGACATCAAAATCTATGAAAATTTTTCATTCTTTAATAGTTGTACTTAGTTTAATTTGTAGTGTATATAAATGTAGGTAGAAAAAAGCAAATATAAGATAGCAAGAATAATAAGGCACTACCTGGGGCCCCCAATTAAACTTGGCCCACTCTCAGTTGTGGGGTTTGGAGTAGTATGCACTTGGCATGTTCATTGAAATTTTCCATGCACAATGGTGTTGTGCATTTGTTGTACAATGTTGTCACCATTTTTCTCTCCTCTTTGAGAAGTATGTATGTCTTTGACTTGTTCTTCTAGTTTCATCTGCAGGCAAATATTCCAGAAAACGAGTAAATTCTCATAAATAGTAACCTTTTAATCCTTGAGTTGCCAATTAGTCATATGGAAAAATGAAATAAAACCATTAAAACAAATAATAATAATGAATAACAAAAAAGAAACAGAAAAAAAAAGACATTTTCTGATGATGTTAGCAGTAACGGAACTGGAAATAGGATTAACACACTTGACTTTATCAAATGCCTTTAGGCAGTGCTATTTAAGTCTATAAAAAGGCAAATATTTCCTCTCTATTTTTCTCCTCCTTACCACAAGATATAGTAGTATGCGACAAACAGATGGTACCACTGAGACATGTTAGTTTCCCTGGTCAACGGTTGACCGACTCTCTTTCTACTTTCCAGTGCATGGCATTTGCACATGACTTCCAAAACCTCCACCTATGAAGTATGTCAAGCTTTTTAGTTGATTGTTCCAACTCAGTGCAAGGCTGACTTGAATTTGACCACTATAAGTATGCTTATCCTTACTTATCCTAACTTCTGGACCAAGAAAAAGAAAATGGACATACCATAACCATTTTTAAACCTTCCAATGATAAAGTAAGTACAGGCTTTTCTTTGTTTGTTCCAACTCTATGCAAAGCTGACTTGAATTTGACCATTAATATGATGCTTATACTTAACTTCTGGACCAAAAAGAAAATGGACATAACCTAGAGATATTAAGAACTTTGTTTCACTACAGTTCAATAAAGAGAATATCAAGTTTTGGATTGAAAGCCAAGTTTTTTTTTTATATGCCTCTTCTTTAATTGTTTACATGTGAACATGCACACATCTACAATAATCCAACATGCAACCTTTTAAACTCCATAGTCAACTAGACTTGAATTATGAATGAATCATGTCTGTATTAGAAAAAGTTTTCCTCATAAATTGATGATAGCTATTGATCTCCAATGAAATATTCAGTTGATGACAACCACTGTATAAGGGTTAATAAAAGTAGAAAAATTCTGCTTAGAAAGTTCATTTTTGTTGTAAACGTTTTTCTTCTTCAATAAAGACCTTTTTGTAATTTTATTCATAATTAAAGAAGTGTTCTTTCATGAGTCTTCAAACATTTTCAACCAAAATATTCTTACCTGAAATTTTCTCATTTGCAATCCTTCTTTCTAAATTCGCTCGGAATTCAATTTCAGTTCCAAAGATGTATTGGGTGCCATTGTCCACTAGGATGAAATGAGAGTGGTTTGGATCTAATGGACTAACTCCTTCCTGACTGGTTTCTTTAATGTCATACTGAGCAGGCCACATACCCTTAAATAGACAAAAGTATGTCAAATATAATTCAGAAATATCAACACATACTATGACACACAGTACGTTTTAATCTTCAAATAATTAAACTCTCTTAAAAATAGATACCAAGAAATTTTAAATTGTTGACTTATAAAAACTGATATATTTTCAATGTTTAAAAATAATAATTATAGCTCTATTCTGTTAATAACACATTAATTGCAACCGACTCAGAATAGTTTTTTTTACCTAATTTACAATGCACAACCTATAGATTGTTATATGCTTTGTTATTCAGACCAGCATGCTCCCCTTCCTGGTTTCAGCGAGTGCCCCTTCCCCCTCCAGCCTTCTTCAGAAGTGTGATGTCATATTCAGTAAGTTTGAAATTTCAAGATTACCAAGTACAACCACACAAGAATGCAAGAGAGTACAAGAGTTGAAACATTGTGAGTATAACAATCCAGATGATCATGAGGGTTCAAAGAGCAAAGAATCTTGTAATAATAATTCCTCATCTCAAAAATTCCATCAAAAATTAACCTACAATATGATTGCTGAAACCTGCTAATGCAAATTAATTTTAGGTTAAAAAGTTTAAAATTTGGTGTTTAAACATCAAAAGATTTTCCCTACCACCAGAAATATTCAGCTTGCTAATGCAAAAGATTCTGTCTGAAAGAACCAGTGCATATGCTAAGCTATGAGGACCTCCTGAGTAGCATAAAAATAAACAGAATGTGAAAGCTACTAACAAAGAAAGAAAGACAAATGTCAGCAAGTCTTCAACAGCAGCAGCAGTCAAACCATGACAGCCAGAAACAGATGCAGTGACAGCCTAATCAGCAGCAAGGTTAGGATCAAAGCTCTAAATTGCGCTAGTGAGCAAAAGCATTGGTTTGTGAATCTGGTGACATAGTGATTGTGAGTTCAAACACTGGGTTGGGCAGTGTGTACTTGTATTCAGTTGAAATGGGTGAACAATAACTAAATATAAAAACTAGAACAGTCTATCACTGTAGATTAAAAGTTAGATAATGTGTTCTGTTCAAAATTCCCTGTAGATTATCCAGATTGATATATACCTGAGGACGGCCAGAGGTCACAACGGCCAAAACCTTGTGATAAAAATAACAAAGATGAGAACAATAGCCTGAATATGGTGTAAATTGCAATCCTTGTTGGGTTATTAAATGTTGACTTTTGTATGGGGCATCCAGTGAGGATCAAACTGACTACGAAGTAACAATGTTCAACCAGGCTAGCCTTGTTTAACCATTGCACCATGCTCGTTATACATATACCGGGTGTAACAGCAAAATTGTCCATATAGTGTAACAGCATAATTGTCAATCCCATAAAATGTTTAATATCTAAAAAACCACTAAACTAATTGAGTTTCTTTTTTCCAAGTTGTCAGATAAGATACACCATTTTTTGTAAGAATCACTGAAAAACTAAGTTATTCAGCTAAAAATGAACAGGTTAAAATTGTTTTGTATCAGCCCCTCTGTTTTCCCAAATGAGCAATGGTGAGAGGAAAAAGATTATTCAGGCCTTCAGTAATGGTACCAATATTCACACTCTAGCTTCCATCAAAGTTGATTCAAGAACCTTCAAGAGTACAGTAAATAAGTTTAAAAAAAAGGAACAATAGAGAGGAAAACTGGATCAGGAGATAACAACAGGAAGAAGGATCATCATTTCAACTTAGAGCTAGAGAGATCAATTAGAAAAGATCCAACACAATCCATAAGACAGCACGTGAGAGAGGAGTTTCACTGATGACAGTTCAAAGAGCAGTGAAAAAAAGACTTGAAAGTGAAATCGTATGAGAAACCTGTGAGGCACCTTGTTATTCCAGAACAGAAAGTTAGAAGGTTAGAGAGGACGAAGATCATCTTGACTAAGTGGAAAATGATCCTTGCCACGGCTAGCAGCATCAGAAAACCATCCGTTTCACTCCTGAACACGGGGGTGGTACGTTATCATACACATATGTGAGATCGATGGACATGAGATGTTCATGATCAATACGAGCTATTAACTTGCCGATATGCTCTGAAAACGGGCGTTTAAATGTAAAAATGTATTATAATTAAGAAATAACAAATAATTGTATTAAAAATTCATTTTTCATCGAAAAAATTTTTTGCTTTCAGAAAATATTGTCCATATTCATAAAAACAACTAAAAAGCAAATAAAAGCATTTGAAATTAAATAATATCTTTGTTTTATTGAGTTTTTATGTTACAATTCACAGACGATTTTCAGGTAGGCGGGGGTCCAATTAAAAAAAAAGGAAAAAAAAAAAACATGATTTGCATTCCTCAAAGGCTTGTAATCACTAAACCCGATGCGATCGAATTTCTACCATTTTCATAAAATGAGTTATGGGAGGGGTAATAAATATAAAAAATATTTCTGCCATGACTTTAATAAAAAACAAAACAAACATATTTATAATAATTTCGATCATCTGTGAATAGTTCCTGAAAGTTTCATTAACATCCGACAATTATTTTTATTTTTGCAAGATTTTCAAAATTAAAGTGTGTCATACCAAAAAAACGTGCTAAAAAATTGTCTATGTTATTTTACTCGTTCCGGTGATACAAAGAGAAACAAGGTTTTTTTAACCAAAATTTAGAATGTTCTAAAAAGAAGGAAAAATATTTTTTAAATAATTAAAAAAAACTTTGGTCTTTCCTCTTAATAATAACATAAGCATTAGTAGACGATAACATTTTGTTTTCGGCAAGGTTAGCGTCTTTTTCATCAAGCTATGCTCTTTTTAGCGATTTCGTGGAGGTAACTATATGAGTAGAGGATACAGTGACAAAAATGATCTGTTTAAACAACAAAGACGAAAATATTACTTCAATTAAATCGAGGCATAAGTAACAAAATTTTGTCTTGTCAGACACAAAATTGATTGTTGTTTTTCTCAACCCCGTAATATTTTCTTTTTCCCCATCAAAAAAACAGAAACATGTTTCATTTGTATTCTATTCTTATTAATTGCGTCTACTCTTCTCATATTCTGGACTCCTAAATTAGAAATTCCTTTTTGATGAACAAAAAGGACAAAACATTTTGAAAATGAGTTTACTTACATTTTTATCAATGAGATTATCTTTGTTCTGAACACAGCCCCATGGAGCAATACCAATGGCAACGACTTTATCGCGTCCAGATAGTGTAAAACCATAATCTCGAATAGCTTCACCGACATGTTTCATTACTCCAGCATTTAGCCCAGCACTGGTTACCCATGCTCCTGAAATAAATTGAATATTTGGTGGGTTGTTCTGGTGATGCATTGGCTTTGTCTGAACGAAATTCATAAAGATATTTTTTTCTTTTTTTTTTTGGTAAATTTTAATTTTAACACCCGAGCGCTAATATCCCTTCAAATTTTTTCAAAATAGTCTTATTTCCGTGCAAATGTATATGCTGAACTCAAATCAACAATAGATATTGAAGAAACCTACTGTTTTGGATGTTAACAACCCGCAAAAAATCGGGTGTCATGGGGGGCTGGGAATGCCGCACCTGTTGAGTCACATCCGTGCCTTTAGGTTGGCTTTCCTACGCCGCGCATTGACTGGAAGAGATCCGATTCTGGAGGGGATTGTTAGGGACGCCTTCCATAGCCTTACCATCATTCCCCCCATCTCGAGGGTTGAGCGCCGTCGTAAACCCCGGGACGAGTCGGATTTCCTTCGCGAGTGTCGGTCGGCCTTGAAGGCCATTCCCCGGTCCAGTGACCTTTCACGGCCTAGGAAGGTCTTCTATCGTGGTTTAGTGGAGGGGCCCGCGAAGGATTCCCTACGAGATACGCTCGGCTTGTCGGAGGAGGAGTATTGCTCCTACTGGTCTTGGGCGCCAGCAGCGGATTACCTCAGTAACCCTGAGTTTTCGCTTAGCTGGCGATTGGCTCGGAATCGGCTGCCTCTCAACGACAAGGCTTTCATATGGGGCTTGGCGGATTTGCCAGACTGTGAACGGTGTGGTCTTGGTTTAGAAGAAACGGCTGCGCACGCCTTCTTCCATTGCCCCCGGGTCCGCCCCTTATGGGACCGTGTCGGCGAGCTGACGGCTCGTCTCGCTCCCGAACAGCTTGTGTCTATTGATCGCGCATACGCGTGTGACAATGTGTCGCCCCCGTATTCCGGGGTGAAACGAATGGGGTTTCTGACGCTGCTGGCCACGGCTCGAATGGTGATTTGGACGACGCGAAAGGAGGAAGTCTTGCGGGGCAAGCGTCTTTCTCATCATCATCTAATCCAATTCTTTGAGCATCAGCTCAAGATGAAGATTAGATCTGATAGAAAACGATTGCATTCGACAGTCTTTAGCGAAAGGTGGGTAAAAGAGGCGAGCTTGCTTCGTGTGAACGGGGCTAGCCTTGATTTTCTCTTCTAGGTCAACCTATGGCACATCGGGGTGGCTTCCTGTGGAACCCTCCCCTTGGTTAGGTTAGACAAGCTTCAGTGTACCTAGTTAATGTGAGTAAGTGATGTTCCTGGCCTGTTACCCGGCCGTTCTTTGGTTATGATCCAAGTCGAGATTCCCAACCTCCCCAGTTTGTTTTGGCCTCCTTTTTATCTCGACTGTGTCAGCTTTACATTTTCCCCTTCCCGTATAATGTTTTATCCCTTTCCCACTCCCTTAGCGAGAGAGCTTCTTGATTCTGTCCCCTGGGCAGAATACAGCGCCCTCTCTATTTTGAGGGTTGGACGGGACCTACTAACATCAATTATATTTAGTTTGCATTTTGTGTTAATTTTATTTATTGTTGGGTTCATCTCCTTTCCCCCCTCATTCTATCATTATTAGAATTTTAAATTACATACATATATATCATTATATTTTTATGGTGTGGGGCGCGTTTTGTGTAGGTCCCCCTTGTGAGTATGCGGTATTATGGTGAGAGGAGGATTGATTGGTGATGGACGAGTTCTTTTGGTGAATGTGTAAATTGTAATGTACGAATGGGTCGTGAATCTGATTAGCTAGGATAGTTAGTTTGGACCAGCCTTTACCCTTCCCCTTCATCGGCCACGTGCCATAATTTTGTATTTTACAAAATAAATCTCCTAGTTATATATGTATATCCCCTAGTACTGTTGGTTTTTCTGCAAGTGTTTGAACGAGAGAACGGTTGAGTTTCATTTTTATTTGTTAAATCCTTTTGAATCTTTTTTCAGTTTTTCTTTTTCATTTATTTGTTCACATATTTGTGCTTTTTATTTTTGTTTTCCTTTATTTTCCTTCCAGTATTTTTCCCTCCCCCACGCCTTTGTTTGCAGTATATTTTTGGTTTTGATTTGAATTAATTTTGTTTTTGGTTGTCCAGGTTTCTCTTTAATTTTATTTTGTTTGTCCCGGACATTTTCTCATTTTTTGCAACGATTATAATTAAAAAAAAAAAAAGAGAGAAAGAAAAAGTGGGGATTGAGTCGTCGTCGTGGTCGCTGCGGCCATCATGAGCGGCGAAGGCGAGTGGGATACGTCACTGCCGGATTTTGAGTTACCGCCACCACCACCCCCTCCATCGCCGGTGTCCACAACACCGCCGGTGATAAGCAACAATGCCGTACCAAGCAAATCGGCCTGGAAACCAGGCCGAAAAAAAAAAAGACAATGAATACTATGCAGAATTGCAAAAAGTGTGACCAGTACACTAATGGCACCGAGCTTCTGACCATTAAACCAGCCTTAGACGCAGTTGAAGCAAAATCCATTTCCCTGCTGACAACTGATGTTAAAAGCCGGAATCTAATCGGTGTCAGCAGGGAAACGATGGAGGAAGCTTTAAAAAGCTTGAAGATAGAGCCCAAAATCCTTGCCAGGAGGTCGAGGGCAGTGTGGGACTTACTCTTGACGTCGGAGCAGAAAGCAAAGAAGCTGGCAGGAAACATACTGACATCCAAGAATCTTCGCTTGCAGACTGAATACATGGGCACCCGTAGAACAAAAGTAACCGTTCATGGGGTGCCCATAGATATCACAGAAGATAGGATGGGGGCCTTCTTTTCACTATACGGGAAAATAGAGGAAGTCTATAGCTTGAAAAGCAAGGCCGGCATAGCAACGGGAGACATTGTGATAGAAATCACTCTGGGACGTCAGGGTTTTAGGAACATCCCGAACGTGCTGACGTGCAGAGAGAAGAGGATGCTGGTTGTGGTGGAAGGCAGAAAGCCCTTCTGTTGGTCATGCGGCGTACTGGGGCACATGGCAAAGGCGTGCCCCGGCAAGAAGGTAACACCACAACCAGAACCTACCACAGAAACAACAGCAGCAAAGTCAACAGGGACTGTCACCACAACAGTCGAGGCCGACAAACCCACAGGTGATGGCTGGAAAGAGGTGGTGGCGAAGGGTCGAAAATCCAAAGTAAGCCCCCTGAAGGAGGCTCCACCAAAAATGCAGCAACAACTCAAGGAGCAGCCGGACAAAGGACAGGCAATGGAGCAAAAACGAGTGGAAAAAGATAAGCAGCCGCAACCACTTGTGGAGAAGCCTGACAAAGAACAGGCAATGGAACAGGAAAAGAAGCAGCGGCAACCACTTGTGGAGAAGCCGGACAAAGATAAGGCAAGGGAGCAGAAAAAGAAGCAGCCACAACCTAAGCAGCAAGAGACGAAGATGGTGGTGGAAGAAGTTCCTCCAATGCGGTCCTCCTCTCTAAAGAGGAACGGAGAAGAGGACGAGGAAGAATCCGTCCAAGAAGCACACATCCGAAAACAGAATGGGGAGGAGTCGGGAAAGATCCAGATGCGTGTCTACCCCGGCATCTCCAGAAAGACTATTTGATGTGCCCATACCCAGGAGTCTCCCCAATTCACTGTCTCGATTCCCACTCCCTCCTGCCTCTCCCTCTTCCACACAATCAATCACCCCCATACCGTCGGACTCGTCCCCTACCCACCCAACCACACCCTCCCCGAAATGCCCGGATAATGTTAAGAAGAAGAAAAAAAGAGAGAAGGCACTGTTCGGAAAAAGGGAGGACATATGTAAAATAGATAGGGACGAGCTGGAGGGTAACCTCTCTTTCCGCAAAAAATCCCTTCTGGGTCCTCTGTTTAAACTTTCCTCCGTTGACGGTAAGACCGTGGAGGATCCACAAAATTTTCCAGGGGCCCCAGGTGTTATTGCCCTGATTAGAGACACAGGGAAGTACCTAAAGGTATGGATCCATATGTTCGAAGCAAGAGAAGCATTCTCAGGGCTGAGAATGGTGGAGTTCGGCTCCCCCGATCTTATCAAATTGCACAGCTTCTGTGCAGGGAGGGTCCCGGTACGTCTCCACCCCTCGTTATACAGGGCCCTAAAATTAACTTACCCTACGGACGTCGGCGGAATTGTCCAGGGTAGTCGCATGACGGCAGAATTAGGAACGGGGAACCTCGGACAATCCGTCGGGGTCCTTTCACCTGCAGATTTCCGCCCCGTATGTGAATAGGTTAATTCTGTCTTTTATATTTTACAGGACTTAGAAGATGGAAATGAAGATAGCTACTTTGAATGTGAAGGGCTTAAGGGATCGGGGTAAGGCTTCCCGCCTGCTCCGGGACTTTCTGTCCGTTGATGTGGATGTTACCGCGATAGAAGAGACCGACTTTGTTTGCAGTTCCGATGCGTGTGTGCTGGAGGATGACTTTGTCGTCTATTCAGTATATGGGGACCGTTCTGCCAGAGGAGTTTCTTTGCTCGTCAATCGGAGGAGCGGGTCTCGTTTTTTCGGCGGTTGGGGCCGTTCCTAGTGGATTTAACACGCCTAGTTTTAATGGGGGACTGGAATGCTATCCTGGACCCCAAGTTAGACAGGGGGTGGGGAGCTAGCGGGAGAAGGGGCGATCGTAGCCTGGTTGATCTGATCGACGATTATGGTCTCGTCGATAGATACCGGGTCGATCATCCCGGGGGAAAATGTGGACGTGGGCTCTTAATTGGCCTTTTGACAAGGTAGTTAGCTACCTTGACAGAATGTTAGTTAGAAGAGCCGACATAGATCTACTAGATTGCCCTACGTTCCACTGGGTAAGCTATTCGGATCACAAACTCGTTTGTGCCCGGGTGGCGTTAGACAATAGGCCTAGAATGGCTGGGTACTGGAAGTTCAATTTGTCCTTACTGGACAAGCAGGACTTCCAGGAGCAGCTAGTTAGACTAGTGCAGCGGGAGCTAGTGGGGCGGTTATCGGGAATAAGTGGTGGGAGCGACTTAATTGTAGGATTAGGTCTTTCACCACTGATTTCAGCAAACGGCTCGCTCTAGATAGAGCTGACAAGGTGAAGACACTTAAGGCTAGTTATTCCCGGGCGGTGGCTGGGGGGTATCCCCTAGAGATAGCCTTAGCTAGGGAGGCCCTGGATCGTTCGAATAGCGAGCGGTACATGGGCCAGGTAATTAGACATAAGTTAAGCAAGATGTCTTCCGAAGCTGTGAATTTGGGCGCAGATCTGCGCAGGGAAGAGGTCCGTCGAGGTGGCGATCGTTACATTCGTGAGGTCATATCCCCGGAGGGGCGTACTCTTCGGGCTACTGACGACATGTGCGAGGCGTTTCGGCGCCATTTCGAGAACCGGTTTACCAAGGAGTCTGGTCTCCGTGAGGAGGAGTTTCGCAGCTATTTGGCTGACTTTCCTCGGCTTTCGCCGACTGAAGCAGCTAGCTGCGAGGGAGAGATTACGGAGGGCGAAGTCTACGCGGTATTGAAGAAGGTCGGCAGAGGCAAGTCGCCCGGTCTGTATGGTGTACCCTATGAATTGTACTTGAGGTTGTCGCACATCTTTGTTCCGATTTTGACTGCAGTGTTCAACAACTGGTTTCGGTCGTGGTCGATCCCCAATCGGATCACCAGGGGCGTGATCACTCTGTTGAAAAAGGGCAAAGGTGGTGGGGGGAAGCTAGATGATTACAGGCCCATAACTCTGCTAAACACAGAGTTAAAGATTATGGCCAAGATCCTGCAGGAGCGTTTGCAGTCAGTTGCCGAGTCTCTGTTGGGACCTGAGCAGACTTGTTCTGTGAGGATCCGAACAATTCAGAGCAACCTGCATCTGATCCGCACGATCATAGAGGGTGTAAAAGACGACGAAGAAGCCGCGCTGATCAATTTGGATCAGTCCAAGGCATTTGATAGGGTCGACCATCGCTACCTTGCTACTCAGGCCGCTGGATTCGCACCCAACTTCTGCCGCTGGATTAACCTCCTGTATCGCTCCCCCAGTGCTGTAATACAGGTGAACAGAAGGTTGTCGGACGCGTTCGTGCTGTCTAGGTCGGTTCGTCAGGGTTGTCCGCTGTCGCCTCTCCTTTATGCTTTGGCGTTGGAGCCTCTCCTTCGCCGGCTGAAGGACGAGACCGGCAGTCCTACGTGGAATTGTTGTTCCTGGAGGGTCTCGAGCCAGGGTTTCCGCGTACGCCGATGACGTATCTGCTTTCGTGTCGTCCCGCAGCGACATTGAGGCGGTACAGAAGGCGCTTGATCGGTACAAGAAGGTGACAGGGGCCAAGATAAACCGCGACAAGTCGCCCGGCTTGCGGTTAGGTGCCTGGAAGGGGGTCGCTCTTCCGGGCCGCTTCGGTTGGACGGACGGTCCTGTCCGCATTCTTGGAGTGTGGTTTGGGCCCGACCTCCAGCTGGAGAAGAATTGCTCTGAAGTACGAGCAAAGGTTGATTCTGCTGGTCAGACTTGGAATCGACGGTGGTTGTCCGTGAAGGGCAGGGCGGAGGTGTGTGCTACATACATTTTCCCCCTGGTTCTTTATCGATTGTCCGCACTTCCTCTCTGTGAGACCCATTGGAAGGCGCTCGAGCAATCGCTATCCTCCATTTTATGGAGGGGACGCGTGAATAGGGTCGACAGACGAGTCTGCACTAAACGTCCGTGTCATGGGGGGCTGAGAATGCCGCACCTGTTAAGTCACATCCGTGCTTTTAGGTTGGCTTTCCTACGCCGCGCATTGACTGGAAGAGATCCGATTCTGGAGGGGATTGTTAGGGACGCCTTCCATAGCCTTACCATCAGTCCCCCCATCTTGAGGGTTGAGCGCCGTCGTAAACCCCGGGACGAGTCGGATTTCCTTCGCGAGTGTCGGTCGGCCTTGAAGGCCATTCCCCGGTCCAGTGACCTTTCACGGCCTAGGAAGGTCTTCTATCGTGGTTTAGTGGAGGGGCCCGCGAAGGATTCCCTACGAGATACGCTCGGCTTGTCGGAGGAGGAGTATTGCTCCTACTGGTCTTGGGCGCCAGCAGCGGATTACCTCAGTAACCCTGAGTTTTCGCTTAGCTGGCGATTGGCTCGGAATCGGCTGCCTCTCAACGACAAGGCTTTCATATGGGGCTTGGCGGATTTGCCAGACTGTGAACGGTGTGGCCTTGGCTTAGAAGAAACGGCTGCGCACGCCTTCTACCATTGCCCCAGGTCCTCCCCTTATGGGACCATGTCGGCGAGCTGACGGCTCGTCTCGCTCCCGAACAGCTTGTGTCCATTGATCGCGCATACGCGTGTGACAATGTGTCGCCCCCGTATTCCGGGATGAAACGGATGGTGTTTCTGACGCTGATGGCCACGGCTCGAATGGTGATTTGGACAACGTGAAAGGAGGAAGTCTTGCGAGGCAATCGTCTTTCTCATTCGGATCTAATTCGATTCTTTGAGCATCAGCTCAAGATGAAGATTAGATCGGATAGAAAACGATTGCATTCGACAGTCTTTAGCGAAAGGTGGGTAAAAGAAGCGAGCTTGCTTCGTGTGAACGGGGCTAGCCTTGATTTTCTCTTCTAGGTCAACCTATGGCACATCGGGGTGGCTTCCTGTGGAACCCTCCCCTTGGTTAGGTTAGACAAGCTTCAGTGTACCTAGTTAATGTGAGTAAGTGTTGTTCCTGGCCTGCATCCCGGGGCCGTTCTTTGGTTATGATCCAAGTCGAGATTCCCATCCTCCCCAGTTTGTTTTGATCCCCGCTCCATTTTCATCTCGACTGGGTCAGTTTTATATTTTCCCATTCCAGCCTAATATTTTATACTTTTTCCCACTCCCTTAGCGAGAGCGTCTCTTGATTTTGTCCCCTCGGCAGAATACAGCGGCCTCTCTGTTTTATGGGTTGGACGGGACCTACTAACATCAATTATGTTTAGTTTGTATTTGTGCTTATTTTAAGTTTATTATTGGGTTCATTTCCCTCCCCTCTCATTTTATCATTATTAGAATTGTATATATATATATCATCATTAGAATTTTTATGGTATGGGGCGCGATTTTGGTAGGTCTCCCTTGAGAGCACGTGGTATTATGGTGGTTGAAGGATTGTTTTGGTGAATGTGTAAAATGTAATGTACGAATGGGTCGCGAATCTGATTAGCTAGGTATAAGATAGTTAGTGTTGACCAGCCTCTACCCCTCCCCTTTATTGGCCTCGTGCCACAATTTGTACTTTTTGTACCAATAAATACCAGACTTGAGTTCAGCATATACATTTGCACGGAAATAAGACTATTTGGAAAAAATTTGAAGGGATATTAGCGCTCGGGTTTTAAAATGAAAACTTACCAAGTTAACTTTCAAATTAGGGTTGTACTAGTTTTTTTTTTTTTTTGTAATGCTTTTGTTTTTTGTATTTTTAAGAAAGTTAACTTTCAAATAAGGGTTAGAGATTTTTTTGGGGTTATTCTTTTATTTTTTTTAAGAAGAAAGTTAACCTTCAAATTTGGGTTAGGTGTTTTTTTCTTTTGTTATTCTTTTATTTGTCGATGTTTATAGTTGAAAGTTAACTTTCTTCTTAAATTAAGTACAAAAAATTCGCTTTACGGAAGCACGTACTAATTTCTGAAAGAAAATAGTTCAGCAGTGAATGACGCTCGGGTGTTAAAATAAAAAATTATCTTTTTTTTTGCGGGGGTGATTAAAGCGTCATCATCATTCGACTACGGGATTAATATCACAAACAAAATCATGCATAAGATACAACGAAATAAGCATAGACAAAAAACGATTAAAATCTTTCTTTAGTATACATATCCGAGAAACGATTGCATATTTTAAAGAACATATGTGTACAGAAATAAAAAAAAAAGTTCTGCTTATCTGTTGGTGGTAACATGTTTTATCAGAGAACTCTCAGTGACGTATATCTCCATCGGACATCAAAAAAATTAAGAGAGATAAAATTTTGATTTTTGTTTCATTTCATGCTAAAACGCTTATCCTGATGCATCATGGGACCATTGTATATTTATTTAACTATTTTTTTTTAATAACCTAACGTTTTTTTTCTTTTTCGTTAATTGCCATTATTATCTGTATTTTAAAGCATTGTTATTGCTTAAATTTAAATTTTTCTTTTCTTATTGATTATTTTGGTTCCAGACTACTGCATTGGGGTTGGGGTTAATTAGTAATTTATTTCACTACAAATATATTTGCAAACTAATTGTCTATAAACACTTGCAAGCCTTCTTTGTCATCACCAACAGCATTCAAATGGTCTAGTAAGCTGATTGAGTGCAAGAATCTGTTTAATAATCTAACACATATGCGCATAAAATGGCCATACTGACCCACAATTTAAATATGACAATTTGGATTAAAACTTTTAAGTTAGAAAATAAGATGAACGGTAATTAACTGAGTCGTCTTTTTCTACGTGCTATGTTCCTTCAGGACATTGATGATCTTGGCATTTCATTATTTCCTGTCCTTTGCAGATCTTAGTAAATTTTTGTCGTTTTACTATATCTGTCCTAAACCCAGTTCTGCCAATCATTTGCACAAGCTCATTAGATAGGTTATGTACAGTTTTCCTCTGCCTTCAATATGTCTTGTGAGTGTCGAATTTTCTAAGCCCACTTTCCACATTATGTGCCATAGAAATTTTAATTTTCTCTTTCTGATACTAAGTATAAGTGTTCTTTTTGTTTCCATTTTCCGTAAAAATTTGTCGTTGTTCACATGTTCAGTCCCTGTTATTCTTAGCATCCTTCTGTAGAACGACATTTCCATCACCTCGAGTCGTTTTCTTCATCTGTACGACGATTGTTCAGCATTCACTGTGATATAAGAGGATCAATATTATATAACAGTTTAGAATTCTTTACTTCTCTAACAAAATTTGGATTGCAATGTCGTACTATCCGTTCTATTTTAACACACTTCTCAGATATTTAAATTTTTTTACTTGCTGGATTTTAGTCTCTCCAATTTGTAATTTTCATGTTGGGTTGTACCTTTTGTCGTGCCACGCCTACATTTTCTCCAATTCTAATTGGTCAATAAATAAATACATACTTAAAAATAACAGGACAATTTATCTATCGCATTCCACCATAGTAAAATTGTTCCTACACTTTGTTCAAAACAAGCTTTGCTACAAAATCGCTGATTGGTCTATTTTCCGTCCAATAGGATACTTTTCATGTATATTCGAAAATGTACTATAGCGTCTCTTCTTGGTGCCACTCCAGATAGTATAAATATTGGATGCATTCCCCATAAAAAAAAAACAGTAGTAGTAATTTCAGAACCGCAGTCGAGGTACCTAGAGACAATAGTTCTCATTTACTCGCTCGTGTATTTCATCCTACTTACTCCGCACGTACATACACACTACAGAACTTTATGTGACACACCACCAGTTCTCAGTGGACACACCAAGTTAAATCAACTTTGTAAGTTGCAACTACTGAACAATTTTCTGAAAGAAATATTCTATTTTCAACACTGAACATTTTTCTCAGACAAATCTTCTATAAGACATTTCCTTGCAGTCAAGGGGAAGCTACTTTTTTCTCCCTTTTTCACTCATATTGCAATTACTTTGTATTATTGTTGAATTTAATATACATATTTCTTCGTTAAACAAAATTGGTTCTCATTGTTCTTTTTCCTTGATGTTTTAAGTATTATGTATGAATGTTGATTACCTTCTCAACACGCAGCCGCATTATCTATTTAACCCATTCAACATTGGTGACCACAACACTCGAGAAGCAGTACATTCTATAATTGATCAACCCGACGTTCTAATCAACATTCTACAGGTGTATTAAATCAATATCTACTCCTCAGTTTTGTCACAATTTCCACATATTTGTTCATTTGCTTAAGTAATTTTTTTTTTAAATTGTAAAGAGACTTTATGGACACTGTAATTCAATCTGTAAATCTTTTTCACTTTAATGTTTAGAGTAATTTCGAAAGTGAAACAACAACAAAAAATAAAGAAAAAAGAACTACCTGTGCTCCTTGCTACTTTGACTAAACCTCTCCTGAATACTTCTTTCAATTGAGGTTTCATTTGAAAATTCTTTGCTCCACCCGTCACAGAGATGAGTAGATTTGGTAAATGAAGTTTCCATTGATTTTTTATCAGATCAATTATTAGGTCCATGTCTGTCTTGTAGTCAACCCGAACATACTGTCAGGAAAGAAAAAAAAATACAGAAATTTGGACAAGGCAATTTTTTATCAACTTAAAATTATCGTTCTTGAAAGGTAGTGACTGAAACCAGAAAGAACATTACTTTTATTTTTATTCATCGTGAGTATATTTATATTTTTAGAGTGTACAAGTTGGTCAGTGGATTTTTTTGTTCAATGAAGCATACTGATCCAATGTATTATCCTTTTCCAGTTATCTTACAGACAAGAAAGCTATCAACTGTTTTGAACGTTAAGCAAATTTTTACCCAATTTATTTGTCAATTAATCCAAATTCTCCTTGAAAATGGATGTGCAGGTAGTTTAGCAGTAAGTCACTCGAAAAAAAAAGAATCAGGAGATTAACTTTCTGATTCTAGCCAAGTTTGTTACGTTCACTTACTCGCAAATACCTTTGGGAAACGTATGAATCCATTCTCCCCACCATTATAGATTAAATAACAGGGTTGACTAGGCTCTTTTGCTTTGAGGTGGGGGCCTTTCTAGAATGAAAACTAAATTAAAACCCAACCTGAAAAGTGATGGGCTATATGATGCCCTTAGTGTCCTAATGTGTTATGGGACGCATAATCTGATGTGATCCCTTAAATTCGCACCATGATTTTGGTTTTATTATTTGTTAATCTAAACTTTTACTATTAGAAGTATTTTACCCACTGAGCATCAACCATAAACTATTGCTTCTTATGCCACGTTCCTTCAAGACATAGGTGGTCATGGCGCTCTAGAGCTTCTTTTACTTGGTTACAAATTGCCATGATTCCTTCAAAAAGATTTTGCCTGGTTTTAGTACATTTACATCCCTTCACATTCCACAAATTACTTTCTGCAAACACTTACTCTGCCAATTTTCTGTCCAAAGCCTTGGAACTCAATTTTACCAAAGGCATTTGTTGGTTCCGTTTTCGTATGTTGCTGTTCATCCCACTTGCCTGACTGCTCTTCAGTATGGTAAGACTTTTCGTAACCACAATGGCAGCTGTGGATAAACAATGTACATTTTTTAATTGGACGCATTTTATAGGAAATAAACAATGCACAAATTTCAAGCAACAGAAATATCAAAAGATTATCCGGTTATGTTCTGTTATTTCTAGTTATCAATGTTTTGTTTTTTACACTACATGTTCACTTAATGCAAGGCACAAAAGCCACTCAAGGTAGAGAGTTAGTAAATGAAGTTATATAAACATAAGAGGAAGAAGTAAGAAATGCAGATTATGTAAATATATAGAAAGATAAAGGTTGACCGTCAACTTGAAATTAAGATTGTAGTGATCATGGAAGCATCTTCTCAAGTGTTAGTTCCTCAAAATAGTAGTTCTCGAGAAGAAGTGGAACTTCCTTCTTACAAATGGAATATGAAAATAATGGACACAATTTGACTATGTGTCCCTGACATGCTATATCATAGCTGTGAAGGTCTGAACTGGTGAAACTCAGTAATGTAGTTCATTTGAACATTTCAAATAATGATAAAAAAGAGTAATACGCTCGTGACATTTTGTCTGTGAGAAAGAGTTGTGATGTTTCCTGAAGGCCACGGTCAGTGCTTTTTGACCCACACTATCTTATCAACAATTGCTTATTTCTACCTACATTTATATATGTTACAAATTAAACTAAGCACAAATAACTATTAAAGGATGAAAATGTGAATGTGACAGTAAAGATGAGGACAACAGTTCGAATAATGTAAATAGCGTAAATGAGTCATTTTTAGAATAGCATTACCAGATCAAGACTTTCATATGGATGTCATACATGGGGCCAGACCTATTTAGAAATATCTAAACTTTCAGATGTATACAAAAGCTTTCTAAGATCAATGGTTAAAAATGGCTGTGATAAAATATCAGTGTTATTTTCATTTTTGCGTAATTTAGACAATTTATCCCTCGAACTCTGTATGTATATATATATATATATATATATATATATATATATATATATATATATATATATATATATATATATATATATATCACACCTATACGAAAAATGTAGCAAGGATATAAAAGGTCAATCATGATCTGACTTTCACAGTCCGGCACGAAGCAGGAACTCTAGCAAGGGTCAATCACCTGCAGGAAAATACCTATGTCATTATCATTTCGGGTATCGTGAAAAGGCACGCAGGTGTGTCAACCCATATTCCTTTTCGAAGAAGGATTTTAAACGGCCATACCAGTAAGTAACGGCGACTACACCAGTTGGTAACATCAAATCAAGTCGCCTACTTTACATTCAAGACCTAAAATCTAATAGAAAAGTTTTAATTGACACAGGAGCAGAAATAAGTGTTATTCCCGCGACATCAGCTCAAAGATCCTCCTTGGATAACAAAACGCTACTAGCTACTAATGGCACTACTATCCAAACTTTTGGCACCTCCGCAGTAAGCATAAATTTTGGAATGAAACGATACTTTTCATGGATATTTGTGATTGCTGATTTTCTTTTTGATGTAATGAATTTGCATACACCTGGGTTCCCCCTCACAGTAATATGATTGGCTGGTGTCCATTACGGTTACCTGTTAGATTGTCCTACTCGGTTACAGTAGTGAACAACCACTTAGCTACTTCGAACAAATATATCCCTTCCCGGGACATATCAGTTGGCGACGAGATTCGAAACGATCTTACAAGTTAAAAGAAAAGAAAAAAATACAGTTGGCAACACTTACTAACGAAGAACGTTAGAAATACTTGTTCGACGCTTACAAAAAGAAATTTTTCTCTCATTTTTGTTTTAACGCAATATTAACGAGGAACGTTAGAAAAGGATAAACTGGTGCAGCGCTTACAGAAAGTAAGAAATTGCACCCCCCACCCCCTCTGGTTTGGACTTAGAAAATTTTATTGCCAACATAAATTGGAGCAAAATTTTTTCTTGTGGATACATCGACAGAATGGAACAAATTGCGGAATTAAATTAGGTGCTACAAGTCACTTTGCAGCAATAATTTCAATAACAACAGCAACAATTTATTCAGCAACAAGAAAGGTTTGAAAAGTTATTCAAACAATAGGCAAAAGACAATAAAGCACTTTAAAAAGACGTATTATCTAAGACAACAAAAGAACCGGGTTCTAGATTTTTTTCTGCTGAAGGAAATTCAAATTCACTCTCTGAATTTAAATACGACCCTGACAGTGGTTCAACGTTTCCGGCTTATTTTCGTAGGTTTGAAACAATATTTACGAAAAGATGCGAACAAAGGTCCGACAAGGAAAAAATCACGCTATTGTTGCAGAAGTTAGGAATAGAAGAAAATACAAAATACGCGAATTTAATTCTCCCAAAGAAGCCAGAAGAAATTACATTCAGCGAAACAGTAATTTTCGAAAAAAGACAAGTGTCTAAATATTGTAAAACAAGATGATGATTTTGTCAAGTATGCAGGTATGGTTAACGCACAGTGTGAGGCGTTTAAATTAAAGGAATTGTCAAGCGACATGTTCAAGTGTCTAATTTTTGTGCAGGGTCTAACGACACCAAAGGACAAAGAAATTAGATCAAGAATCCTCACTATCATGGAACAGGATCCGAAGATTACGCTACAAAAAATAACGGAAGAATGTCAGCGACTTATAAACATAAAAAAGGATAATACTCGGATTGAGAAGAGCATTTTGCGAGTACAAACTGTAAGACAACAGAAGTGGATACAAAATAAAGAAAGAAAAATTATATGCAGCTCGTGTGGAGGACAGCATATAAAGAAGGATTGTTTCTTTAGAGATAAAATATGTTTTAATTGTGGGCATATAGGTCATAGAAGTTCCCACTATCGGGCAAAACAGAGAAAAGTAAAATCAAAGTCTCAAACAAAGGTGAACGTAGTTTTGTCTAAAAACTAAATTGAGGAGGGTCAAAGAAGAAAATACCTCAATGTAAAAATAAATGGGCAGACCGTAAAATTATTACTCAATTCAGGAAGTGATATCTCGGTAATAAATGAGCAAACATGGAAAAATATCGGTTACCCGCCATTGACTAACACAGACAAAATTGCCAGGGGAGTGTCAGGAAAAATACTTAAGTTTAGAGGTGAATTAAAATGTAACATGGCGTTCATGAGAAAAATTCACAAATCGAAAGTGTATGTGCTCCCTGGTTCAGTAAACCTCTTTGGTTTAGACTGGATCGTATTGTTTAATTTATGGGAATTACCGGTAAGTTCTTTCTGTAACAAAGTTAACGTCATAGAGAACTATAAGACGACGCGAACGGAAAGATTTATTATGGATTTGAAAGGCGAATTCCCTCCCGTCTTTTCAGAAGGACTAGGTCTGTGCACAAAAACAGAAGTTAACTTCGAATTGAAAGAAAATGTTAAACCAATCTTTAAACCAAAGAGAAAAGTACCATTTTCGTCGCTAGACACAATAAATGAGAAATTAGAAAAGTTGGAGAAAATTGGCGTAATTTCAAAAGTCGATTACTGGGATTGGGCGTCTCTAACCGTATATATAAAAAAAAGAAAAACCAAAAATTCAGAGTGTGTGTGTGTGTGCTGACTTTTTGACAGGCTTAAATGATTGTGTGAAAGACCATGCGTACCCTCTACCGTCTCCGGAGGATATATTCACTACATTAAAGGGAGGTAGAGGGTTCTCAAAGTTGGACTTGTCAGAGGATTACCTTCAGGTTAAAGTCAGTGAAGAATGTTCGAAGAACCTCACAATAAACACGCATAAAGGTATTTATAAACTAAATCGTCTTCCTTTTGTATTGAAGGTAGCCCCAAGCCTATTCCAGCAAATAATGGACACAATGTTGGCTGGTATGGAGTATTTAGATGATATTTTGATTAAAAGTGACAACGAGGCGCAACACAAAACGCATATTAGAACAGTACTTCAGAGAATTGAGGAATACGGGTTCAAGCTGATTGCTGAAAAATGGAAGTTCTTCTTAAAGATAAAACATTTAAAACAGATCATTGACAATAAAGGAAGAAAGTCGGATCCAGAAAGGGCTGAGGCTATCAAAAATATGCCAGCACTTGATAATATGGCTACACTCCACGCCTTCTTGAGATTAGTAAGTTACTATAGCATTTATATCCCAAAAATGTCCTTAAAATAATTTAGTGAAAAGAGCGCAAAGTGGATATGGTCGAAAGAATGCGAACAGGCTTTTAAAAAATAAAAAGCTGTCTATTAGCAGACCTGTCATTAGCGCATTTCGACCCGAAGAGGAAAATCCTTGTAGGAGCAGATGCCAGTAAGGAGGGACTAGGTGCGGTATTGCTTCATAAATTCAAGGACGGAACTACGAAGCCAATAGCACATGCCTCGAGAACGTTACTGCCTGCGGAACGAAGTTACAGTCAAATCGAAAAAGAGAGTTTAGTAATAATCTACGCTGTAAAAAACAATTTTCACAGGTTTCTATACGGAAGAGAATTTATTTTGTAAACAGACCACAAACCGCTGTTAACAATATTTGGCTCAAAAAAAGGTATACAAACTCACACGGCAAATCGACTACAGCGTTGGAGTGTAATTCTATTGAATTATAATTTCAAAATAGAATATGTGCCTTCAAAGAAGCTAGGTCACGCCGATGGGTTATCAAGATTGGTACCTAAATATACGGAACCACTGGAAGAAACAGTAATAGCGGCACTAAGAGACGAAAGTGAATTGTTGGGTCTGTTATGCAACATTATTAGAGAACTACCGGTTACGCTAGAAGATGTGAAAAAAGCAGCAGTGAACGATGATTTTATTAAAAAAATGAAAAAGCAAATCTGGTTGAACGAGAATACCAGAAAAGGAATTAGTGTGTCACCTTTTTCAATCTGCAAACAGGTATTACTATACCCAAATAGAGTTGTAATCCCGGTTACTCTGCAAAAGAAAATGTTGAAAGGATTCCACACTGGCTATCCGGGGATTTCGAGAATGAAATCTCTAATGAGAAGCTATACTTATTGGCCGAGGATGGACCAAGACATGGAAAATTTGGTGAAACAGTGCAGAGGATGTCAACAGGCAGCAAGGGATCCATCGATAAAGATTCAACCATGGCCAAAGACAGATGTCCCATAGACTCGATTGCATATCGAATATGCAGGGCCCATAAATGGATCTTATTAACTGATCATTGTGGACAGTTTCACTAAGTGGCCAGAAATTATTAAGTGCAGACATCCTACTGCAAGAAATACAATAAACGCACTTAATGAATTTCTTAGTCGCTTTGGACTGCCTAAAGCTTTCGTTAGCGACAACGGAACGCAGTTTACGGGAAGAGAATTCAAGGAATTCTGTAGATCATTGTCCATTGATCACGTGACAACGCCAGTATATCATCCAAGATCGAATGGAGAGGTGGAAAAATTCGTGGACACCTTTAAACGAGCGTTAAATAAAAACCGAGGCGTTGACACGAATGAAAGAAGTATTCAGAAATTTTTGGCAGTATACAGAATCACGCCAAATCCGAATACGATGTCAGGGTTATCGCCAGCAGAGTTAATGTTTGTGAGAAAAATACGCTCTGTGTTCAACAGGCTGTTGCCTTGTCCGGCGAAGAAAACTGCTAAAAAAGAAAACCAGATGACTAAAGCGTATAAGCCAGGTGACAAAGTGTTTTTCAAGAACTTTAGGGCTGGAAAAATGTATTGGGAAGAAGGAATGATAAACAAAAGAATTGGACAGGTCATATATGACATACAAGGGGAAAAATTTCAGTGCAAAAGACATTGGAATCAATTGAGACCCAGACACACAACAGAGGTCACAGAAAATACTGAAGAGATTCCAATGGAGGTCCTGTATGACGCATTTGAAATTCCCGTTCCAGTAAGTCAACATTCGCAATGGAGGCATCCTCGACCTCAAGGCCAGAGGTACCAGTGTGTCAAACGCCACCATTGCAAGGAGGATTGAGGCGAAAAAGACCTTGGAAAAAAATCACTCGATTAAGTCCAGACCCTCAAAAAAGAGAAAATATTGAAGTTAAATTTCAATTTTAAATTTAGCTCAAGGGGAGGAATGAATATGCATACACCTGTGTTCCCCCTCACAGTAATATGATTGGCTGGTGTCAGCCATAAATACAGATTGATGTGGAGGAATAGGACGACGCCTATTGGCTACGCCTATAGTCTTCGCCTATTGCCTACCTCTACGACGAGGACCAGTCATCACAGTGACCTGCTAGATTGTTCTACTCGGTTACAGTAGTCCAAAACCACTTTGCTACTTCGAACAAATATATCTCTTTCCGCGACATATCACTTTTACACTTCAATCTTTCGGTGGACTTAAAGACCCGCCGTTTGATTGAAAACAACACAAACATATCTGTTGTGGAAAGCACCAGAAGCAGAAACGCAATAGGAATTCGCTCTGCCTTGCCTACGTGTGATTCAACGTACTTGGATATTTTAAAAAAAATTCCAAATCAGATTATACCAATTTGTTATGATGTTAAAATCAAACATCACGTTACGCATGACATCTCCACTCGCGGCCGACTAGTGCACTCGAAACCGCATCGTCTAATTCCATACAAACTAAAAATTGCCAAAGCGGAATTCCAAAACATGCTAAACCTTGGCAACATTCATCACGTTTCCGGAAACGACAACATAGTTGCCGATGCACTTTCGCGTATATCAAATATCCTCATCGACGAACCCCTGAATTACGATTATATTGCACGGAAACAAATGAAGGACGCTTCAATGAAACAAATCTCTGAGCATACTTCAGTATGCTCCAGAATATTCTATTTCATTTAGTGACAAGTAAATATTCTGTGACGATGCCAAAAATTATCCTTGTCCTTATGTGTCTCCTTCATGCAGAAAAGAATCTTCAATCATTTTCACAACACCTTGCATCTTGGCAAACGAGCTTCACAAAAAATAATTTCTGACAGATTCTTCTGGCATCGAATGCTGGGTTTTGAACATTAGTATTCCTAATACGATCATAACGGACAAAGGCCAACAATTTCAATCAGCTCTCTTTCAAGAGCTAATGCAAAACTTGGAAACTACCCACATAAAAACTACAGCATACCATCTTTGCGATAATGGCTTGGTGGAAAGATTCCACCGTCAATTAAAAAAACTGCACTTGCTGCTCAACCTGACCCAGCCAAATGGAGTGAATATTTGCCGATAGTTCTTCTTGGATTCCGATCCACGATTAAAGAAGACATCAACAGCACTACAGCAGAGATGATATATGGTACAACCTTACGGCTACCTGGTGAATTTGTCACACAACATGACCAAAATACCACTTCAGTTTCAAATTTATGTGACTCGCTTAAGACAACACATGGCAAAACTTTCTTTTGCACCGACGCGTGTACATTCGAACGTCGTATATCTACCTCCTAAAGGACCTAACATAAATGTTAGTGAGTTTGTTTTTGTGCGTCGGGACATGATTAAGAAATCGCTGCAACCCAATTACAACGGACCTTACAAAATATTAGAAAAATCAGATAAATTTTTCATAATCGAAAAAAAAAAAAACAATAAAATTGACAGACTCAAGCCTGCCTAAATTGAGAGTGCACGTGTTTACGCTAGTCATCTTTTATCATTGAATCTGATCAGCCTACGGAAAATTAACCCGTCGTATACAAAGATAAAGACAAGAAAGTCTCGTCGATAAGCGAAAAAGATCATCCAATCAGACAAACTAAATCTGGTAGATATATTCACCGGCCTACCAAGCTCAAAAGTTAAGTATCACAATGCACACATACAGACATAGATACATAAAAGAAATATTAAGAGATTAATCACAAACTCTTCTCTTTCGATGTATTCTATATCGATTCGGAAAGGGAAGTATTTATAGGAAATGATGCAATTTGCCGTCGAGAAAAATCGGATCAACTTTGGCACAATTCTTAACAATAAAAAACGCCTATGCACGTTTTCTAAAAAAATAAAACAAAATCAGGTGTACAAAAAATATGCGGTCGCTTCTTAAGAAATTTGTGAAGCGAACGGGCGTTTGCGTGATCCCTTCAGAACATTGAAATAATGAGAATATAGTCAAACTGCTTCAGAACAGCTTACTTGTCTGGCAAGATGAACTAAACTGTGTTATGCACCAGCCCAATAGATACTTCTGGCATGCTTGGCTTTGCTACTTCATGTAACTATGGACTCTTACTCCTGGCTACCACAGACACTTGCTTCTGGAATTCTTGGCCTTGCTACTTCCGGCTAAATCACGGTCCCTGCTTCCGGCATCACTTACTTCATCCTAATGAATTTCCAGCTTCACATCGCTCCCTAGTTGCGGTATGCATATTGTTCCAGGCTCTAATAACCTATCCTGTACACTACGATTATAAAACTACGGGAGGTTCACCATTGTACCCGGCCAGCAACTATGCAAAGCCAGCACCGGCAGCACTTACTTCGAAACCTAACCAACTTGGTTGGCGGTGTAAACGGACCCGCTCACTACAGCCCCGAACATCCGGCTACACATCGGTCCTTACTTGCGGCATGCATATGGTTCCAGGCTCTAATAACCTATCCCGTAGACTAGGGTTATAATACTACGGAAGGTTTACCACTGGACTCGGCCAGCAACAGCGCAAACCCAGCACCGGACATTGGATTTGTGAGGGTGGGGTTGAATGCCACCAACAAGACGGGTTTACTAATCTGTAAAAGAGTTGATCGTAATGCGATTAAAACCCGCTACTTTTTTCTTTCTTTTTTAATCACAAATGCAACAAAAAGCAAGCCAACAATAAAAGAAATAACGATATAAAACAATATTTTGGTTCAACAATAAATAATTTAACCAACAGAAGGTACAAAATTGCATGTTGAAAGTTGTTTAAATTGCTTCAAAGTTTTTTTCTTGTGTGGATTGAAGTGTTTATGAAGATATTATATGAAAGATTAAGAGTTGAGAAATTGTGTATATAAAAATTGGTAAGTTTCATAAGGTATTTTTGTGTTTGTAAGAAAATTAAACAGTTTATTTTTTATGTTGAATTTTGTAATATTGTACTCGGTTTACTCAACTGTTTTGTGTATGAAGTTATCTCCCTTTGATTGAATGTGTAACTTAATGTTTTCTATTGAATTTATGTAGTTGAGTGAGTGTACTTTGCAATCTGTGGAAATGTTAAGTAATTTTAACTTTAAGCCGGGTAAGATATCATCCATGGATCCGTGGTTCGAGCTGAGAAAATTTGTAAGACTCATTGTTGAAATTGAATGATGTTTCGTATTCACTGATGTTTCAAGTTAGTGAGTGACTCCAAGAAATTTGGCACAAATTTTGTATCTGTTTAGGATACACATTAAAGTAAACCGATATGATGCGTACGTAGTTGAGAACGTATGAAATTATGATTTTTTTTTTTTGTTGTTTATTAGCCAGTCAGAAAGCATTTTTAATTACTTCCCGTCTGGAGACGATTTTAATGGGTTGTTGGATACTTGAATTGATTTGAGATAAGTTTCGCTCTGAGCTACTTTTCATGGTTTTTTTTTTTACTTTTTTTAGACAAAAATGTAAGTCTGATTCTACAGATTTGATTAGGAGCGACTCAACGCCAGCACCGAACATTTGTTTTGACCAGCCCCTTCAACATATTCACTGGGCTTTTATGCTAATCTAACCTACGACGACTCTGGTCTGTATTGTAAATAAATTTTGTATTCATTTTTAAGCATCCTCGTTCTGTTGTCCATTTTTGTTCCTACTGTAAGATTTCACGTCTTTGATTTATAAACGTTAATGGACTTCTTGTGACCTCATACTTATTTGGGTGCTCGGGCCATATAATATAGCGCCCCCCAGGGGTTCCACAACTGGTTGCCTTCTATGACAATATAAATAATATATACAATGCGATGGTATTTACATGGGTTCAGTTCTGGGACCAAAATATTTAGTAACTTCGATATGGCTAATCTTGAAAAAAAGATATTTAATACCATTAAAAATACCTCCGTCTACCTAAGATAAGTAAATAATATTCTTCTTAGTTACAGCATAGATTAAATGAGCTACGAAATAATACCCAAGAAAACCCCGTCTTTAAGTTCACATACGAACTCAACAATAAAAATAAAATCCTTTTTCTTGATGCATTGATAGGCACTAATAATAATAATAATAATACATTTACTTAACTACCTCCCCATATAAAAAACAACTAGTATAAACACGTGCACTCTCAACTATAAAAGTGAATGTCCGAGCTATGACAAAATAACTATTATACGAAATTTAGTAAACGGTACAGAAGCTAATTCTTCAACGAAAAAGATTTTCTACACTGAATTAAAACATCAGACTAACCCTCATTTATAATCACTTCCTAATTACATTGTTGATGAACAAATTAGACGAGCCATTAGAAATATTAACATAAATAAAAAAGAACATAATACTTCCTCCAATAATCCTAAACATATCAACCTACCATGCCGCAATCAAATATATTCTAAATACGACAAGATCAAAAAAATTCTAGAAAAACTCATAAGAATTAAGATATCTTCCACTGATCCCAGTAAAAAAATAAAACTAATTATATACTACACTAAATTTAATTCAACTAACATAATCATCCATAATATCTTTCTTCTCTGTTATCTAGCGTTTTGCAAAAGAGCAAGAGTGTTATAGTATTTAACTTCTATACACCAATTTTCAGTATCTAATTAACATACTATTTTGATTTAGTGAATTTCATTGGATAATAATTTCGAGTAGATTTATTGTGTATTTACTCTTGCTGACAACACATTTTATACATTCTAAACACGAAATGGATCCAAATAGTTTTTTTGTAAATACTATTGCTGATTAGTCAATATATATGAAAAATGGCCACAATGCCAACACAGTAGTATTTAAAGTGAGTTGACCGCCAAAATTTCTAAATGAGTTTGTGAGCCTATCACGTGACTAGAAAACAAATAAATTCAATGCACGAGAAAACCTAGTCATTTTTGCATGACTAGCAATTGCTTAACTAGTCCACGACGTTTGTATCATTGAAGTGCAAAGTTAGAATTTCAATTTCTTCAACACGAAAACAAATTCATCGTAACTGAAGTTAAAATATTTAACTCAATTACTCACTCACCAAATTCTTCTGGATTCATTCATTACTTACTGAAAACTTCTCAATCACAGTATTGATTTTCGACTGAATCTGCAGTGGAGTTTATTGTTCATCAAGTTTAATTCTTGACTGAAGAATGAACTATCTTCCAGAATTCTTGTAAGATATTTTTTATATGCAATCTTTGGCACAAACATATACTGACAGACAACTTTTGTTACTAAACTCTTTACAAATTTCATTTCAGAACATGTTTTACAAACTGTTTAAAATTCAATTTAAACAAGTTTATCTAATAACAAATTCTATCGATTTCACATTTTATATAAGACAAAACATTCAATTCCGTGAACTCAACCTCACGTGATACTGAACATTATAAGAGTTTAAAAAGAACATTTAAAATCCACCAACCAAATCTCTCATTCACTAAAATTTGTAGAATTAGAATTCTACATTCTCTGTTTTAAACCTGTTAAAAGAGGATCACAGCTAAGTATTCTCAATTTGTAATGAACCCATTAAAATCGGCTTCAGTATGAAACAATGTTTTCTGATTGGCCCATAAATAATGTCATGTTTCTGCCTATGCCCGCACGATTGACCTCGAGTTGACCTGTTCAGAATTCAACGCGCCAAAAATGCAAACATTCTCTCGATCCTCCCACGTGATCAAGAAAATTTATAAATATGGAACTTCGACGCAACTTAGTGAGTTTTTAAAATAATCAACTCATCACACGAATCCATGAAACCCGACTTCCTCGCTAAAAGTTAATTTTTATTAACATCAACCCGGTTTGTGGAATTCAATTTCTTTTTCAACATCAACTCATCTAGTGACAAGTTCAACGAAGACGAGATTCAGAAACCAACTCACTCAATATCTTAACATAAAGGAAATCGTAACTATATCAATCGAAGCGAGACAACTTTACAGTAAGTCAAGCAATCTATTTCATTCAATTTCGCCATCAACATAAACTGTTTAATTTCTTAGCAGAGCTATAGCATAACACCTTTAAGTAAGCACATAATGTGAATAGTTTTAGAGATAGATGCATGGGGAAAAATTAGAATAATAAAATACAAGAATCAATGCAAACTATTAAATTAAAGGAAAGAGCTAGGTACATATACGTATGTGTACGTATCTACGTACGTATGTAGGTGGGTATATATATATGTGTCGTACAGCATGATTTATTCCATCAGGTGTTTCGGTATAACAGATTTTAGGAATCAATTATTTAGATAATTTTATTCTAACTAAAAATCTTATTGTTTTAAAAACCCAGTCAATTAATACTATAATATATGGCAGGAATCTAAATTCATCAACAAACAAAAGATTGATAGTATATAGACTGCTATTCCAGCCAATACATACTTAGAGACATACGTCATGCCCTCGCCTTATCATGAGCCCAGACGGATTACATGAAAAAAAGGCAACCATTTCAGTACGCATGTACATAGTCCCTGACTGCTATCTAAAATAAATTAAAAATACGTAACTCGGAGACAGAAGAAGATTGGCGGTTTGAAAAAAACTATAACACACATAAAGGAATTTTGGATTTTCTGCAGTATATATATATATACTACCATATTGTACAGAAACATATACACACATATGTATATACTTGTATATATACACATATATAAGCATATATATACATATATATATATATATATATATATATATATATATACATACATATCAATAGACATATATATATACATATATACACATATATACATATACAAACGTATATACATATGTATGTATATATATGTATATATATGCATATACGTATATATATACATATATATACATATACATATACACATACATGTATATATATGGAAAAATATATAGGTATGAATACATATATATAAATACATTAATACATGTATGAATAGACATATACACAAAATACATATATATATACATAGATATACACATACATATATATACATACATATGTACATAAACATATATACACACATATACATATTTATAGACATACACATACAGATATATATATATATATATACATATATATATATATATATATATATACATATAGATAGATATTTAATATGCACATACATATATATACATATATAAATATACATAAAATATATACATATATATATATACACATCACATACAGATATATATACAAAAACAAAAATACATATATATGTATGCATACATATATATACATATACATGTATATATATACATATGTATACAAACATATACATATATATACATACATATATATACATACATATATATATATATATATATATATATATATATATACATATATATATATATATATATATATATATATATATATATATATATATATATATATGCATATATACATATTAGGTTGGTGCAAAAATATAATAAATACTAACATATGTGAAAAAAGTGAGAAAACGACATTATTTTTGCACCAACCTAATATATAACATATGTATACATATATAAAAATATATATACATTCACATATACATATATACATCTATATACATACATATATACATATAGGTATATACATATACATATAAAAATATACATATATAGACATACTTATATACATCTATATATATACATATACACATATATATACATACATATATATATACAAAGATATATATATATATATACATATCCAAATACATATATATATACACACACATATATATATATATATATATATATATATATATACATATACATATATATATACATATATATACATACATATACTCATGTATATATATATTTTTATACATTTATATGCATATACATACATGTATATTTATATATATGTTCATATACATATATACATAAATACATACATATATATACACAATAATTTATGCATATACATATATGCGTATATATACATATATATATACGTATACATACATATATATACTTTTATATATACACATATATATACACATATATATATAAACACACATATATATATTTACACCTATAGGTGGTGTAATGGTCAGCAAGCTTGTCTACAACACTTACGACTGAATAGTAAGTTCAATCAGCTCTGGGTGCCCCATATACACATATATATACACATACATATACATATATGTATATATACATACATATACATATGTATATTTATACATACATATACATATATATACGCACACATATACATCTGCATATATATTCAAATATATATATACATACATATACATAGATATATACACATAATATTTATAAATATACATAAAAATATATACATATATATATACGCACAATATATATACGCAGAAACATATATATATATATGCACGCAGAAACAGGCATACATATATATATGTATGCATACATATATATATATATATATATATATATATATATATATATGTGTGTGTGTGTGTGTGTGTGTGTGTATGCATTTATATATACAAACGTATAATCTATATATATATATATACATACATACATTCTACTTAAATATAGAAATATATTTCTTTTAAATATACAACCGAAACAAAACTAGTAACATAATCCGTAGTACTAAATTACATGGAAACAGATACATAATACTACCGACCAACTCTGTCACGTCCACTATCCAGAATAACCTATCCATCTAAATAATCTTAGAATAGTTACAAACACTTCCAAAACCATTATGGATATACTAAGATTTTCAAACACTAATTACAATAATATTTCTGAAGCAGCCATTTATAAAATAAATCTCCAAAACTGTTTCTCCCAATATATTGGAGAAATAAGTAGAAATTCAAAAAAACGCATTTATGAGCACAAAAGAGACCTCACAAAAAACAACTTAGCTAATGCGCTAGTCATACATAGAAATAAATTCAACCACAATTTTGATTTTAAAAATGCTACACTTATAAAAAAAAAAAGAAAATAACTCACTCACTAGTAATTAAAATAAAATTTCTAGTCCCTATTTTTTACAGTTCTAGAAAGATAAAACCGAGAAAATGATCAACACATGAAAAATTTTCCCGAAAATTATAATACTGTTTTTAAGACAATCCCATTTGTTTTGTGTTGGAATCTTTGTAAAACTCTTTTTTTTTTTTCATCTGAGATGCGTCGGCCCCGCTTTTTTCTTGGATTCGTGGAGGTTGGGAAATATTGAAATCGACATGTGGTAGAGAGAGGGGTTCGTATGAAAATTTTGTGAGGTCGTGACCCTAACGCCGGCTCTGCCAAGATATAAAACTTATTGATTCATTTTACATTAAATTCCCCATGTAAAAATAAAACTTTAATCACTTTTGTTTTATGTTCCGAAATGTTGAACTTGAAAACTCTCAAACACGCGGCATTTGTTTTTTCTTATAAACAACTATGACTTTTTGATGTCTTCGTGAAATATGCTGGTGGGAGCACGCATGGGTTACCACTTAAATAAATTATGTCGTGTGATAAATTTACTTTCGTTAGGAGAGTGCATAAATACCTCCTCCTTTCGTCTGGGAAGAGCCTTTTCAGACTGAACTTATTGACTTGTTCTAGTTGAGTTTGTTTTTTCTGGATGAAATTAACTTGTTCTTATTTGCCAACTTTATTCAGTCAACCGTATGTTGTTAATACATATGTACAAGTCGTTGAGTAGGTACATACACTACATAAACCCATTTATTAGTGAAAAATGCAGTAGGCACAAATCAGCATGGGCATGTAGTTACTAAACAACTGAATAACTAGATTTCCATACAAGTTTGTGCACAAAAAATGTTTTTATTAGAAGGATAAGTAGAACTTAGTTGGTTTTTGAGTACATTTTGAAAGAAAAAAAGTAAGGACTGTTGCAAACTCGGTACCACATAATAAAAAAGTGGGTGGTGGGGTAACTCAGATATTAAGATTTAAAGAGTCTTCATTCCTTACATTAACGTTTCAGCCGTTCTGTCTTGTCTAGTTCTTATTTAGTAATGATCATTTATTGCTCGTCTCGTACTAAATAAGAACTAGACGAAATATCCCTGGACATGTATCTATTATTCTCAAGAGCTCGTCCATCTAGGTACTGACCAGGGTCAACGTTGCTTAATTTCGGCGATCAGACGAGAACCAATGTTTCAACGTGATATGGCCGTAAGCCTTTTTAATAGACTTTTTTTTCATTTCATAAAGCACTGTCAGTTTGATTATTATTAGATGTTTCCAGAATATGACCTTATACAGAATTCTCTTTTAACAAAATGAGGACAATATGAAATGCAGACAGAAATTTATAAAATTGTTTTAAGATTAAAATAAGTCACTATTTTGATTAATTCGTTTTCTACGGCTTATCAACTCTTTGCAGGTTATTTAAAGCCAGGAAATACTTTTAGATTGTATAATATTTTTCTTTTTGAGATAATAATGGTTTAGGGATACAAGTATTACTAATTAACCCATAGATAGGGGAGAAGAGACCTTTCATATTGTAAAACAATATTTTTTTAAAGAAAACATGACAGAAGAAGGAACATATTGGTTTTTGGCTTTCGTAAGGAGTGGGGATCAATTTTCAATGGATTTACATACCAAACCGGACCCCTTATAAAATATACACGCACACATATGTACATAGGGCATAATCTATCTATAGTAATATGAAAAACAAATTGACAAAAATTATTTTTGGTGGTAGTGCCTCATGTACAACTACACTGCTAAAACTAGTTTATGAATGCATATGAGATTGCGTGCTCTTTATGAAGAGTTACTGAAAAATTCTACTGATCAAGAAACCACTTTCCTGCAAAAATCTGACATTTGGTGAGGTTTTGTGAAGTAGGCATAGCCGAAAATTTTTCAGTATACCTTCGTATAGATCTGCAAACTTAAATCTGTATGTAAATTAATTTCAGCACAAAAGCAGCAGTAGAAAGTCAGAATATATGAACTTACATTCTGTCATCTTTAGGCACAAAAGTTGTGCATACTCTCATAGAGATGTTGTTTTGAATCCATTGAATTTCTTTGTCGATCTGTAGGAGAAATAAAACAGAGTCACTGATAAATATAAAGAAACAAAACAGAAAATAATTGCAATATCATCGAATAAAAATGTCTAATATATGGCGAATAAAGTGATTTTTCTGCATTTAGTTATTTTATCGTAGAGGAAGTTATTTTTTTCCTATTTTTTGTACATTTGTATTTATGAAAATAAGTCTAAGCGCAGGCCATTTCCTGATATTAGGTATTAACTAATTACTGAATGTTACTGACGAGTTATTGTTATTTAGTTGTAATTTAGGTCTCCACACGTACGCCCCCAGTAGTGGACACAAGTCTCATCAGAGATAGTACTTGCCGTTCCAATTGTAAGAGTGAAGGAAGCATTTCTGTGGTTAAACTTTAATTAAGAAAATCCACAAGTATATTTTTGAATCTTTAATTTGGAGGAATTGCTGACAATTTAAAGAGCAAACAAGCAAAACAAACATACGTGTAACATAAGTTATGTCGGAGTTAGCTCTTACTTAATTCCCTAATTGTTCACTATGAGTCGCTCTCCCCACACTATAAATACTGGACAACCCCTTGCCTCGTTCTCTTTTCACTTTGCACTTCAGCGGAGACATTTAAAATGTGATCTCTCATGGAAATCAGCGTTTTGCCCACTTGTGGGAAAACGCCATGAACACACACGTATGTACGAGCATTCACCAATATACAAACTCTTTATTTTCACACACAAACACAAATGTTTATGTCTTTGTCACTTGTAAATTTGTTATTTAATACATATATTTGTTGACATATATATATATATATATATATATATATATTCTGTCTTGTTTGTTTTCTTTACATGTCTTTATGGTGGATTCAAATTTCTAAATCCGCCATGATCTGTTAGTGGACATTCTAGCAGGAAATAAACAGCGCGTGTTTCTAATTCAATAACACTCAAACCCACACGGTCCTCTACAGAAATAACTCAAAATAAATAAATTTGAAAAGTGAAAATAATCAATCGCACGAATGTTTTATTGTGTGTGAGAGTGTACATTTAACTAGTTACAAAATTAAATCAAATTAATTACTCTACCAGCAATTACAAATAATGTGTATGATAAAATTGGATTACAAATTAACTTTCTCTCAAATAGTTTCCATAAACGCTTACGAGTGATATTTTAACTAAATAAATAACTAAATTTTCTTATAAACAAACATCTTTTTGTGCCAAATCAGGGTCTAAAATTTTCATTTTTGTAAAAATGCACTTTCTAACTTCGAGATCTTATTACTTTCATGTCATTTCTTTACTTCTCTTTGAATGTCTATTCAGTTTTTATAATTTTAGAACACTGATGTAAAGTGCGCTTACGAATTTATTACGGTTGGATGAGATCAACCAATGAAAGCAGATAAAGAAAATAAAGTCAAAATAACTCAGATCCGAGTTCGTTAAATCAAATGAACGTGACTTAGATTTTGTCATATATGTTTTCTAAAACAATAAATAAATAAAAATACAATTATTACTAGGTTTTAATGCCAATCTGCCTCCCCAGATAGCACACGGGATCATTACTGCCCACTTTGGAAATACTTACTTCCACCCTTCCATCACTGTTGTGTATTAATAAATACAGAGTTAATTCCCGTGTAACTATTTAGAGAGACCATTCACACTTCAATAAAGCTCTTATTGATAGTAGCAAACTTACCATGAGGAAATTTCTCATGTCTAGTAATTTTGCTTTTTTGACAGTTTATCTTAGATTTCTTATGGTTATTTACATGCTATGCCAGACAAAACGACTGCTAATTAGATTGACCGTAGCTCGACGTCATGGATGCGAGCGGTTGTGAAAATGTTAAAAATTCATGCCATTCAGTGAAGGTGGAACGCATAGTGTTGAGTAACTATTACTCACACCACACAACCGTGATTTTTTTTTTACTAAAAGGTACAGGGAACTCTTTCATCTATAAAGGTTTCTTTTACATTGTCAGTTTTGTGTTGTTCATTTGTGATTAGGTCGAAAGTTTCATAATTTACAGAATGTGTTGTAGAGCGTGAGAGGATGTCTGCCACAATATTATCTGAGCCTTTAATGTAACGGATGCCCGACGTAAATTGGAATATACAGTCTTGTTGGTGGATATTTTTAGGTGTATATTTGTCAGAAATCATGTAAAGGGAATCATATGGTACGTATGTGCGTATGTAATTGTATTGGAAACAGGTTTTATTTCCTATATTGCAACCGATAAGCACATGATATGTTTTGCCTCGTCATTCACTTTTAGTCACAGTTGTTCTGCATGACACATTGTTTTGATGTATAACATGGTGTCAGAATAACGTAACCCTCCAACAAGTCACGTAAGAAAAAGAAAACGTGTGAAACAGCTTGACCTAGAGACAAACAAAAAATAACTAAGGCAATTTCTTGTTCGCACCGCCATTAAAACGAGTATGCACGTGGATACCCTAAAAATTTCAGAAGAATGGACCAGAAGGAAAATGAATTTGAAACCACCAAAGAACCCCAAAGAAATGTGAATGAAAATTATAAATTTTAGGAACAACAATATATTTATTAGCTCGCTGTAAAAGAAATTAACTCAAACTAAGATATCGCAATAAAAAGGCGTGGCACGTGGAATTAGAACACTTTACTCCTGGGGACTAAATGAAGGTGTTGATTCGAAATTCCAGCAAGAAGGCCGAAGCGTACAACAACCAAAACGCCGTGAATACAACAATGTAAATAGTCTAAAATCTATAACGTTGTTTCTTTCCCTCTCTTTTAAAAATAAACAACACAAGACTTGTAAGTAATAACAGCCAGTCATGTGCCATGCGTAATACACGCTTAGGCGATCATGTATCTTTCGATATATGACTGACGAGGCAAATTTTTTCCGCAGTAGTAGTATGCTTTTATTAAAATTACCGGCCAACCCTACATCACGTGATCCGCTTAGTCTACATGAGCAGTGTACCACAAAAACAAGTTCTTATGAAACAAAAGTATGTTAGGTATTTATTTTCCAGCAGAGACTAATTACACTTTTGGGAAAAAAAATCATTTCTCTCCGAAAACTGATGACTAAGAACTCTAAATTTGGTCCCAGGACGACTTAGTCAGAGACAGGATTGTATATGGCATCTTATACAAAAATACTAATGAATTACTACCTTGTAAGTCGGATTTAACGTTAAAAAGCAATAGACAATGTCGAGCGATTGCAGTAAGCACGAACTAAATTAAAAGTAAAAATAAAGAAACCTCAATTTTGACAACAACGTGGGATGAAAGACGGAAAAATAAAAAGCTTGCAAAACCTATCGTCCCTATATCAGAACATAAGCACATTTCGTGTGGTAAATGTAGAAAAAAACACTCACCGAAACAATGACAAACTTTACGGAAAAACATGTGGAAAATGCTACAAACTCAGCCATTTTGCTAGCATGTACCGCTGTAAACCGCGAGGTGCATTAGAAATAAACTCCAAGGAGAGTAATGACTCATCTTAATTCGTAGATGGCATCACGCTAAAAACAAACGCAGGGACATCCGACTAGACACAAAATATAGTAGTAACACTAAAACAATTCATTTCAAGCTGGACACAGCAACGCAAGCCGACATAATACCCAAGAATATACATTGTACATTTATACACCAGTTCGCTACAGACAACCAAAGTCCGACTGAAGAGTTAGTCAACACATCATCCAACCCGAATGTCAAATAAAACTGAAATTCTCTGTAAATGACAAAATAAAATACTAGGCTATACTGGGCTATGTGTCAAGGAAGACACATGGAACTAGAACAATCTACTATGGTGGACGAAATTTCATTCACCTGAAGAAGGTCAAAGCGTATAATGGCCAGAACGTTGTGAATATGGCAATGAAAATGAATATAACAGACCGAATAATGTAAATAATCATGATACCTCATCTCAGAGATATAGACAAAAATAATAAACACTATGTATTTATTAGATTATTTATTTACACTATAAATTTATTGTTTATTGGAATAGTTGGCAAAACATTGACTAATTGCCAATCGATTCAAACTTTGTAATATAGTAAATAATAAGGATTTCCTATATTTGGTTTACATATTTTAATAATTTAATAAATGTTTTATAAATTTATGAATAAAAAATTATTTTCATATTTATTTCTTTATAAATTGGTAAATGATAAAGTTTGCATTGCATTGCATTAGTTTTACTTGTATTAGATTTTAGAATGCTGTAAATATAAAATGATTCTTGTAAAAATGTAATAAATAATATTTAATATTTTGGTTGTAAATTCTTAACAAAAAATGTATAGATTAACTTTCATCATATGTTTAAGTTTTATTACTATTCTAATCATTGGTTTTTAAACAGTAAACATTGCCGAGGACTGGAAGTAGTTAATAGCGGTGTCAATGGAAAACTGATTTTTTTTTTTTTTTGCAGGCACGGAGGTCCATATTTGCCGGATCATCTTTAAGCAACAAAATTGTTTGGAAATCATCTCGATTCTACGTACTACAAACTTCCGCTACAGTCGTAACTTTAAGAAATTTGCTTAATTGTTGGCGAGTTATATTTTCTCTGCGTGTAATCCAGAGAAGAATGGCACAGTCAGCAATGATATATACAGAACTAAAGCTAATAATCAATTTTTGGCTAGAGAGTCCAATCTGTTCTGCTATTTAACCCATGGTTGTGGTTAGAAGAGACGATAATTTTGCGGAAAGAAAGCGAATGTAACAATCTCGCCTGAAATTCGAACGTCTCGACAATTTCTCGTCCCGAGCCTCTAAGCATTAACAATGCCCGACGGTTCGTGAAGAACAGTATAACAAATGAAAGACATTAGAAGCATTTGGAAGGTTTGTATTTGCGGAAAATTGTCATAAAAGAAAACTGGGCTTAACTACCGTTTATCGGATCCACGTTACTGCCAAAGACAAAGACTAATTGAATAAAACAGTTGACTAAAAGGAATTGATAAATACACGTCCAGTGTTGATAATTACGGTGGTGAATAATGAATTCAAAGGAAACCTAAGAATAACAATTAATAATTGAAATAAGATAACCTCGTTTATTATTATGCTTCATTCCCTTTCAGCAAACAATTATATTCAACCTAACTGCAATTAACGTTAGATAAAGTAGTAACAAGTTCGACTATTGTGATCTGATTATTCAATAAGGCCCGAGAGAGACTTGTTAAAATAACCGTGAAGCGACTGCGTCACCTCTTTAGTCAATAAGGCGTATTTGTTTTTCGTAAAATTTTACTCAAGTTGTTATCTGCTTCCAAGAACGGTGAGCTCAGTAAAAACAGTAGTCAAGCCGAAAACTGTTTTAACTGCATTTAAATAATTTTCTGTATATTTACATGCCATTCTATAATAAGTAATGCATTTTTATTTATTGATTCGACATATTTTTATTACTTTAAACGTTATTTTTAGTGAATACTCATCTTTGAGTAGGCGTTCCGTTTGTTATTTTTTAAACGGTATTTTATTTCGTCTACCGGCCTGAAGATTCGAGAATTCATACTAAAGAAAAAATGCGCCTTCTTGCAAGATTCGAACCTCCGTCCTCTTTTACAGGAGAAACAACCGTCATATCCGACGTGCTTTAACCAACTCGACTACGAAGAGCAACGTGTTTAATCACGGTTCTATTTTGCCTTTTAAGCACATTTTTCTTCGTTCAGATCTTCAAAAGTTCATAATTGTTCAGTTTCTTATTCGAAACGTAAACAAAGCAAGTTCTAAAAATATAATTTATATTATTTATTACTTCATTGAAATAAACCAAATTCTGTCCTAATTTTACCACCCCAGCAGATACCCCCACCGCTTATTCCAAACCTGGGAGGTTGTTATTTTCATTTCTTAGAATAGTATAGTCTATAGTATATAAATTAAAAATAAAATTCATCCCACTTTCGTTCTATTTGCCTCACATTTTAAATCGTTAATCTTTATCCCCTAAAGTAAGTTAAAAATAAATAAATATTCAAATGGAGTCACATTTCAGTTTATTACATATACCATACTTCCAGACATTTAAGACATTTTTTTTTTAATTTTTTTGAAATAAGTCTCGAAAATTTACCCTGCGTTGTTCAAACTTTTGTCAAATTTTTGCCAGAATAGACTTGAGGCAAAAGAAACGTGGTTCTACAGAAGGCGACTGACAATACTGAACATGTGAGTGACGACGACATTTTAGAGAAAATGTAAACAAAAGGGACACTTATACTTAGAATCAGAAAAAGAGAGTTGAGGTTTCCGAAACACATAATAAGGAAAATAGGATTAGAAAACGTGACACTCACAAGACATTGATGGCAAAAGGAACAGAAAATTGGGCATATCCTACCTAACGAGGTTATGTAAATAGTTTGCAGAACAGAGGTTATGAGCAACACTAAAAAAAACTTTACTAAATAATACAAAGGACAGGGAGTTGTGGAGCGCCATGATCGCTCACGTCCTGAATGGACACGGTGCATATTAGTAGAAGAAAATTTGAGGCTGGGAAATGCAATGCAACATTAATAGAGCAAAGATTCAAAATATTAGGTTGGTGCAAAAACAATGACGTAATAATGTCGTTTTTGACGTTAAAAATACGTCAAAAAACGACATTATTACGTCATTATTTTTTCCATCAACCTAATATCATTTTCTCCCATTAGTTATATCTCAATTTATGCCAAAAGTAACTGATTCGTGTTTATTTAGAATTTTACATTAATATTAGGAGTGGCCTATAGAGACCAATTTTTTTTTAAAAATATGTGTCCAAATAGAAAGAAACGTTCCAACTTTTTGAAAATTTTTGGGATGGAGCCGGAACGAAACATGCCCAGACTTGACCAAAATATCACTAAAAATGACTAAGTATTCCGAATAAAATTTTTTCATGAACATCATTCGATACAAGTTTACAAAATGCATCAATTACAGTAGGGATTGAACCTTTAGCTAGGAAAAATTTCAAAGATAGCATTGTTTTGATTATTTTTTTCTTTAGTTCAAATTTACTCTCTACATGCTTCAAAATAGATAGGTTCCCTGTGTCAACCACCTCACAAGTGTGACTTATGCAAAGAAGATGTAGGGGTATGTGCTGTGACAGGAGGGTTGCTTAAAACATCAAAAATATTTTCCTAATTTCTGTGTAGGCTTTGTAGAAACAACAGCTGATTTGTTCGCACAAACTGAGAATCGCTTACACGCGCTCATTTAGTTTATTGTACATATTTCGATTCTCTGGGAACAATTCTTACTATCAGCCTATTTTTCAGGTATTGGTTAACCCTTTCCATGCTAAGTTATCCATTATTGTCTCGTTCTCAAGTCGCCATTTTGATTATCAATTACAAGCAACCCAAATAGTGTTACAATTCTCCCTTACCCCTTGTTATTTACCCGTTAATGACATCTCAAATTCCCAAATTTAGTTCAAACATAATAACAAAGAAAATGGTCTATTTTTTATGGAATATTAAAATCCTCCTTTTCATATTGTTCACATGCAATATATAATGTTCATAAAAATTCCCTCCTGTGGGGTGTATATGAATATATATAAGTGGGTGTAGGCACATGTGTGTGTGCGCGCGTGCGCGTGTGTGTCTGGGAGGGTGTGTGTTTTAGGGTTTGTTCTTCTTGGCTATCATTCCATAGTAGAAAGTTTGAGTTCTTCAATTTTAATTCAGTCTCTTCTTCATCTTTATTCGATCCGCTCGGGCATGAATTGCTGATTGGTTTTCCCCTTACAAGCCGTTGCATACTAGCCAAAACACCTTTAATTCATTTCTCGCTATACTTTTTAATTTTCCATATCGCTGCTACTATTGCAGCAATGGTTAACAAAGTACCTATCACCACAGACTAGTTTATCACGATCCTTTTATTAACTCCCCAATCCTTACCTTCCTTTCCTAAAATATTTAATCTGTCTTTTAACTGATTCATGTTAATCCTTTTTATTGGCTTTAATAACTCTGGCATCTTTTCTAGGTTAACTCTAGAGAATTCGTTCATTATCGGCTCCCATAATTCTGTGCAATTATTTAAGCATTTGTCAACTATCCTTATTATCGAGTCTTTTTCTTCATATTTCTCTTAACCTGGTAATACGGGGGTAGAGATATGGATATGCCAATTGCTGAACACCCCAGGGGGGGCGGAGTTTAATTAGGGACAAGGGCGGTTTCAATCTCAGCGTCCGATTGGATTCCTCTCCATACACACTGGACAGATCGATTGGTTTCTATGCGGCCACTACCCAGACTCCATCAGTTACACTGATAGCTCGTGGCAACACAGTGTTTGCTAATATCTTGGCAATTTCTTTTAATCTTTTCTCTATTATCTTTAAATAGTTCGAGTATACACAACCTGTTACTACCTGTTACAAATATAGGACTTAACGAGGTACACATTCTCAGAATATCGTCTCTATACACATCCTGGCTTACTCTTCTGTCAGCATCATAAATTTTGTTCTACCTGAATTCAAAGCCACATACTCTGTCCCAATCTGTTATCTCGGCAGGGGCCCTCGGCCCTGTTCTGTCTGGGGGTAGGAAATAGGTAAATTTATAATCCGATATATTTCAAAAAGACTGTTGTCTAACAACGGAATGAACGCTACAACCAGTAGCTTATTGTCATCTAGCAGGGTAACACAACCCAGGGCTTTGTAATATTTCCATAATTCCCTGGTGGGGTCCACTGGTAACATCAAGTGATGGGGTAATTTAGTTTGAATCTTGGGTCAGCAAAGAAAACACCTTGGCTACTCTCTCTTTGTGGCGATGATCCTCTGCTCATTCAGCAATGACTCTTCATCATCGCTGTCTCATTCTACGCCGGGATGTACCCTCCCAAAGTTTACCCTGACTATTTTTATAGAGGCAGTTAGTGACAAAATGGCCAACCCGACCATATGTCGAACATCGCATCTTTCTCCTGTAGGGGCAATTTCTCTTCAGGTGTCCTGGCTCGTTACAGGACCAGTACCTTTTTTCAGGGCAGTTGGCAGCAAATTGGCCGACCCGGTTACATACCCAGCATCGCCTTACTACTCCCTTTAACAGGGCCACCCTCCCCCTTATTTCGGTCCTTTGATGTTCCCTTGCTTCTGTTTTCCAGGGGCGGGTTCTTGTAACAAGGGAATCCGGTGGTTCTTTTTTTGTCTCACACCACTTCGCCACAACGACCGCACTTAGTGCATCTCGGCTCGACGTAATTCGGGAGTAACCCTCCTTGTTGGACCGTCCACTGGCTTATGACCTTCATGACGACTAGTCCAACATGTCGTCCTCAACCGGCCTGGTGTGGGTTTGTAAAACCCATGCCCCAACAACCGTGTCCTTCTATCACGAACCTCTTCCCATTCCTCCGATTCCACCTCTTCCTGCCTGTCTACCTCCCAACTCAGTCCCTGTACTTGCAGTTTCTTCTTGGCCTTTTCCCAAATACCTTGACTTTCTCTAGACAGGGCCACCGCAGCCGATTATTTCAACACATCTTGACGTATACGATCCTCACTGAGCGCATCCAAGTACAAATCAGCCAATGGGGCCTGCATCACAGCATTGGCCTTCACGTCCTCTGGAGAAGCCAAACTAGCCAGTTTCTCTGCTCTTGTCCCCAAATTTCCAGGAGTCTCGTCTGAGTCAACCTCAGAAGAGCTCTCATGGCTTCTATCGCTGTCCCTTCGTCGGCAAACTCTTGTGTGATTCGCTCTTCTAACTGTTCCCAAGTCAGATGGGGGTCCCCTAATAAGAGTTGACTAATAAACTCTGATACCTTCACTGTCGTGGCATTCCATGGCCAGCGAGACCATAAATTACCTCAGTTTTATCAATTGACAAGAGACAATCTTTTATTTCTTTCGGGTTCCCCCAAAGGCTGGAACCCGGGGACCTCCCAATATCTCCCTCAGGCCGTTTGATGGTTGTGGCCCCAACATCTCGTTCTCAACCTCTGCCACTTCATTACCCTCTCGACTTATGTAGCATGTTGCTCAACTACCCTCTCGAGAGCCTGTACTTTATAATGCGCCATAAGTTTTCTATGGGGTTTAGATCAGGAGATTGGGGCGGCCATGTCATAACACTCACTTGCTTCTGATCAAAGTATTCCTTCATCAATTTTGATTTGTGACAGGGAGCATTATCCAGCATAAAAATGAGCTTGGTAGGGTCGATTTGCACCCTTTCAGCAGAAGGGATCAGAAAAGACTTTAAAATTCTCTTGTACTGCTCGCTCCTGAGGGTCTTTTCAATAGGTTTTAAGAAACCATTTCGATGAAAAGAAAAGCATCCCCAGAACAGTATACTGAACGGATGCTTGACAGTACTTACTGCTTAATTCAAAGAGCTTTCAAAACTTCTTCTTCAGATTTTAGATCGCTTATCCTTTGAATTTAGCTCAACTTTCGTTTCATCGGAGAAGAGAATATTTAGTAAAAAAAATCAGGTGAGTCACTTTTATCGAACAGCACTGTATATACCTTCACAAAGGGTGCTATGAGTAAATTTTCTTCTAAATTATGCAAAAATGAAAATAGCACTGACATCTCATTTTAACAGATATATTTACCAAAATTACAAATTATCTTGAAATAGTAAAGTGTAAATTTATTCAATAAAATCACCATTGGTTTCAACCATGGCCTCCAGATAACTTCGGAATCTCCTGCAACTCTTCTGGACGACCACCTTTTTTAAGTTGGTGAATGCTATCATAATCCTTGCTTTCATCTTTGGTTTTACAAGGAGTTTTGTTGGTCTCTCATTCAACTGCGCCCCACATATAATAAAGGAGATTGCAGTCTAGGGAGTTAAGTGGCCAGATGTAAGGGGTGATGTGGTCACAGAAATTGTCTGGGTCATGACTGGGTTCTCCTGTTTGTGTGGCATGGTGCAGAGTCCTGTTGTCAGACGTAGGGTCTTCCAGCAGTCACCCTCTTGATCCAGGGCAGCACTTGATATAGGCGTCTGTGTTGAGTCTGAGACCCCGTGGGAAGATGAATGGAGGTACAACATTGCCATTACTAGTGATCACTCCAGTCACCATGATGTTGATTGGATATTTGATTTTCATCACCCTCTGTACATCTTTTGGGGACAGAGTAAGCCAACGGTTGTCCTGTGTGTTCACCATCTTATCCTGGCAGAAATATTTCTCGTCTGTGAAAAACCAATGCATGTTCGGTTGGAAGGAATGCTTGGATTTGTTCAAATGCCTCGGAGTGCGAGCTTTCCTCTTTTCCTTCATGCTTTGCGGTAAAAATTGGGCCTCTCTCATCTAGTATGAGAAATACCGAATGGCTCCATGCACTACTTGCCTGATAAGAAACTCAGACACTCCTATGTCCCTGGCTACAGACCTGATTGATTTGGAGGTATCGTTTTCAATCATGTCCTGGATCTCACCAACAAATTCGGGAGTTCTTTTCTTATCAGAACGATTAGAGTGAGTTTTCCAAGCTGCCGTACCTTCATAATCACCATTAGACCCATCCAACTCTTTCCGAATCCTCTGCACTGTCAGCCAAACACTCTGAAATGTTCGTATTGATGTTTTCGGCGCGAATGCCAAGCAGTACAGCATGCCGTTTCCAAATTTCTGGCAGAGTGAATTGTGTCATGGTGCTTTTTTTTCTCACAGACGTTGTCCAAATTACCCTACCATACTATGCAGTCGATAAAATCAAAAGAAACAATGCGCATGCGTGAAATTAAAAAAAATATATATAATGGCGATAATTTACCCATCGCACCCTGTATATATGTGCGTGTGTGTGGTCTATTGAACAAGATCGAATTCGTAAATTATTCTACTAAATGTTCACCTATTACAAGGCCCAAGAGCCACTCAAGGTGAAGGGTTACTAAATAACGTTGTTGCATGGACGCAGGAGGAAGAAATAAGTGCAGGTTTTGAGGCTACGTATAATATTGTAACAATTTATCCTAGACTTGGAGAGGTTAAATTATAGTGTTCGGAATATGAAGAGAATGAAGATAATTTTCCGCTGTGTGAATGGCAAGGTGGATCTTAGCAGCAAACGTAGAACTAGAGAATGTAGCTCGGCAGAACATTCAGAACATGGAAACCAAGAAAACCTGTTTCTTTTGAAAGTAGAATATGAGGAAGTCTGAAATGATTATTTTAATGGTAAAAGCAGTTTCTTAATTAACTATAATTCTGAACACTTTACAATGCGTCCAAATTAGCATAAAGCAATAATTAATTATTCTACTTTTCAAAGTTAAGCAATAAGAATGACATTCGTTTATTTATTTATTTTTATTTTCATTTTGTTTTTGTTTTTTTTTTGTTTTTTGTTTGCTTTTTAGACTGGAACAGAATATGAAAATGAGGTTTTCAGTGCGTTCGTATTTTTCGAGAAGAGCAGGTGCCCGATTTACATCTACTGACGAATGCTGATAGTTCCGCGCTATTATTTAGATAGCTACATTTCTGAAAGTAGTCCATCAAGTTCTGTTATTTAGATCAGTGATTCTCAACATGGTCCAGTGGTTCACAGAGAATTCGTCGCCATAAAAAAAATTGTAGCCATTTCACAAAAATGTATCTAAATTTTCATATTTGAAGAATTAAAAAATATATTTTGTTTAATTACACACATGTCCAATATGTTTGCAAATTTCGAAATTACGTAGGTATTATGCAGGGCTATATTTATTTTATTTTTTATCATATATATTTATTTTACACACACACACAATATATATATATATATATATATATATATATATATATATATATATATATATAATATAAATTTTTTATTCATATAAAATTATTCCCATGTTAATAGACCACTACACAATATTGTTTGATAATAAATTTGATATTTCTAATCTATAGAAATAAAGTATTTATTATTTATATTATTTTTTCAGAACAATTGTAAGAATGACTGAACCAACTGCTAAAAAAGTAATACTGAAGAATTACAGAGATTTTATCATGTTTGGTTTTCTATCTGTAGACTCAAAATTTATGTGTCTCGAATGTAGTGTCATCTTGACAAATGATTCCATGAAGAAAGTTCAGTTTGAGCAGCACCAAAAATCAAAGCACCCATCACCTGTTGGTAAAGATAGGGAATATTTTGAGAATAAAAAGAAAAGACAGCCTGTCAAACTATCTGACTACTGAAAAATATACTGCAAAAGCAAATACACTCAAACCAAGCTATTTGGTCTCTGAAATTATTGCCGTGTTTTGTAATAATTAGAAAGAATAATTTTATAACATTTTTACTAGATACATATTGTCGGTATCTAGGCAATGGATGCTTTCAAATCTATAGTAACAAGTTCCCTTTTCCTTTTGCAGCCCAAATCTTTTGTCTATGAAACCAGGACCTGATTCTCTCATCTTTTACATATCTTAACTTTTCTCTCAACGGACAAACCCCCAAAACAAGTAAATAAATAAATTCTGTGAACATGTGTAATTTTAGCAAAGGATTAGCATGTGCAGAAGTTCCAGGGGTTCTTAGACATATTTATCGGAATAAAGGAACAGAATCAAAGGTATAAATAAATAATACGTTTATTTATTTGACTTTGATTGGAGTGACTCCTTTGTGATTCGGGTTGGCGAAATTCCATTCGGCTCGGTAGTTGACAGTTTACAAGTCAGATATTAATATCGGTCGAGAGTATGGTTACTTTGGAAAATTGTTGCTGGCGTCAATCTGCCGCATTTTCTTGGCCCTGAGAAAGACGGAAAATGTCTTAAGCAAGTTACCGCTGAATTTCTTCGCGTGATACGCTTGGCTGGATGCTCTGGCTGTCTTTTATCTACCGGAGGCCTCTCGGCTCTCCTTTTATATACGCTTAAAAAAGGGCTTCAGACTACTTGGCGCGAAGTTTGGTTTCAGCTAACATCAAATGTCTTTTTGTTTCGTTTTTTTTAGGTACCTCGCTAAAAATAGTATAGCATGATGAAAAAAATCCCAAGCTTAATATAAACAAATATAAACAATATATCGTCAAAATGTTTTTATTAATATTAAGAGGAAAGACTAGAGTAATAGTATGACTCGCTGGAAATGTATTGGATGAATGGTTTTCTGCTGTAAGAATTAGCACACTAAAAACTACTTCAAACCATTTCATTGTTAGGACAAATTATATTCTTGGTGACAGGCCCGGTTACTTGTGTATTACTTACCATTTCGATGTCATCGCTTTTGTAACATCGCTGCGAGTCCGCATTGGTGGGTGTCATACTATTCAACGCCAGCTCTTCTTGAACATTGTTGCTTTCATGGTCAGGATGAATTTTAACCGGGTATTTAAATGTATCCATCTGGTGAGGAAAAATAGTATAAGGTTGAAAATGCAACTGAAAATAAGATAGTCGGTGAAAAAGAAAAATTTCAAATATTAGTCAAACAGGGCAACCTTAACCTTCGCAACACTACGACTCCCAAAATTTAATCAGAAATTAGAAATTGAATAACAATCCTGATATATTTTGAGTTTGAAACATACCATTAAGTATATCGAATAAGGGAGTGTTAACCAAGGTACGAACAGCATTTGGAGCATTTTTATATTTAGCGTTTTCTACTCCCAGTAGTCAGGGAGTTAATGAACAAACGTTACTGACATAAGTTTAGCCCATTTTTCGATTAAAAGGCGGCTCCTCGGCCCGGGGGCTAAGATAGAAGTTGTATCATCTCAACGACTCAAACCTGTTTAGGGAGGAGGTCCCCATCTGGCAAATGGAATATCTCCGACGATTCGCCCGAAATAGACGGCCAGGAGGCAACCATTTCGACTCCTGTTTCGCTATTACGTTCATGCACAGCCACTGACCAGCTTCTCATCACCGATACGTTCCTTCCCTGCCTACTGTTCAAGTTCCCGTCGTCGACATGTCCAGCCCGACCGTCAACATGACCGCACCTCAACGTCCCGTCGTCGACACGTCCAGCCTGACAACGCTCCAATTACCTAATCTCGAATCCCGACTAACCAACCGACCGACGATCACCTTGCCTACCAACAGCTTCACTAAAGATTACCGGACCAGTCTACTCGAACCCGACATTTCATCCAGCAAATCATTTTCGTTGTACAAAAACAAATCGTTTTAGCAAAATAAAAATTGACGTTTAGTAAAATATGAACCTTCGCCTTTTGTCCCATCATTATCTCGGCTCCTCACACCTTTCTTCGAACATAAATTAGCTTGCGGAATCGACATACACTCATTGGGCTCACAACAATAGTTTTATAATAGTTTACGTATCATCTGATAAGTGTTCGAATTTCTGAGACGAGGTATTGTTACTATTGCTACGTAGGTCTTGGGTATGGAGTCTAGCTGCCATGGCACTTGCCGGAAACCGGACATTGAAGGATTACAATACAGGACTCTGAAGTCAAATGGGGGATTCAATAAAGAAACTAATAAATAAAATAAAATTGAAAAAGCAAGAAGCCGGAGTGATAATCAGCAGAAAGAATACACAAATTTAGAGCAAATAAAAGCTTTTCATTCGAAATGGTCAAGGGAAATAACAATGAATTGAGAGTGGACATCTAAGACAGTGAGAGAAAACAGTCGTCATTTAGAATCTAGGGATTGATGTGAGTAGTTTCCATTGAGAAATCACTGTTAAGAATGAATAATTCTTAACTTACGACGGTGTTAAATTTTTTGCGTCCAAGGACTTCAATAAAATACGCAACACTGTTTGTTGGTAATTCTAACAACAGGTTTATTGAATACAAAAAAAAAAAAAAATAGTGAATAAACTGTCAATTATTTACTGAAAGATTAAATTCTGCCATTTTTCGGATGGTGATTTGAGAAATCTAGCAGTAACCACTACAGCAATGACCAACCATTCGAGTCTCATTTAATTCTTTTGTCATGCGTGTGCCTATGTGTCCGCTCCGGTATCTTAATCTTAGGAGATCTGTTAATAACCACATGATATTCTCTTTGTAGAATTTTCTGCCTTTTTTTCTATGAAGATAATGGTGTTTTGGGAGGACGGAATCAATATATACAAACCCCATGTTCGGGAATTAAACTCAACCCAAATGCTTTCTTTGTTTAAAAGAATTTGGACCATTCTTTTTTGTATGATTATATGTTTTTTAGACAGTATGGATTTAAAACGAAACACCATTGAGATTTAGACCCAACCCAGATGCTTTCTTTGCTTAAAAGAATTTGGGTTACTCTTTTCTGTAAGAATATACACATTTTAGACAAATAATATGAATGTAAATAAAATCTCGAATTTAATTTCTCAGGATAAAAAAAGAGGACAGCACATTAATCATGCTTTCTTCTTATCAGTGGGATGTGGATATAGTGGGGAACCTTAGTTTTTGCACAATTTTATTGTCTTGGATAGTTAATTTTGGATTAAGTTTTCCTTGGAACAGTTCTTAAATTCACTTTATTGTTTAAAACATAATTCTTAACCCGTTTCCTTTTTTTTACATTTTTCTCAACCATTTTACCTACTCTCTAATAATTATTATCCAATTACTAGACCCTCCAAACCACCATGCTGAATTTCATGCAATTAAACGTTTGAACATAGTCAGTAACCTGTTACAAAAGGCTTTGATTCAAAACGGGAAATTCACATGGTCAAGGTAAATGACAACTCTCAACTCAGTGAGTGGACATGTAAAACAGTGAGAGAAAACTGTCGTCATTTTGAATGTAGAGGTTGACGTGAAGAGTTAACATTAAGATGTGACCAAAAGAAGGAACAACCTTGGAGAAAATAAAAGTATTTGATTAAAAAGAACACCGTATGGTCAAGAGAAATGACAACGAGTTGAGAATGGACATCTAAGACAGTGAGAGAAAACAGTCGTCATGTTGAGGTTGTGTTACGATTGAGAAGCCTGGATGTGAGATGTGGCTGAAACAGCTGAAGAGATCTAGAAAGTACAACGTCGTTCAGTGGACAAGAAATATCAGTCGGCATTTGGAGTCAGTGAGAGAAATACAGTCATTTTAAATATTGCGGTCGAAGTCCTGGTTACACTTAGAAGACTGAAGCTCTGTTGTGCTGGTGTATGGTGACACATAGACGTAAGCGAATGTGCGAAGAGGACTACTAGAAAGTAGAAGTGAATGATAAAGGTTGTCTAGTTGCATGCCCATTTGGAAACAGAAATTACGAAAGTTATTTGGATACCCGTATATGAAAAGAAAGCTTTAAGAAAAAGGTACTGAGAAATTAAATAACATAGGTTTCAGTTCCTATTCTTGCCTCAACAAGTACTCTAATTTGCTGAACACTTGTTGGCACCAGTACAGAATGGTATGTCTATAGTGTCATCTTACTCACTGAAAAGAGACAACCTAAGCAGGTGCAAAGTAGGTGCCGTGATTAGAACATTCACAAAATCATGTGAGCCAAAATCATTTTATCTAAGACTGAAGGATTTGATGTTTTATGATCAGTAGTAAAGTCTGAAATATCTTCAAAGTAATCACATACTGTCCAAAAGAAGTAAAAGGAAATAGAGTGAATAAATAAATAAATGAAAAATTTCGAGACCAAGTGAAACTTGGCTGGAAGTTAGGACATTCCGGTCATAGGCTTATCTAGACATTTAGAATTGTCAGTTCTGGGCTGCCCGTTAGCGGAAAGCAGCGCATCGTATTGTAAAGCTGGTCAGTCGTAAAAGTCAGTAGTCAGTGGAGAGTAAGAAAGAGAGAGAGAGAAGAAAGAAAAAGAGAAAGTGAGATAAAGAAAGAATGTCAGAGAGACGGTTGAAGCAAGAGTTTATTGGAGCCACGCTTTCCGACTTTAATGGAACATAGAAGCTGCAAAGTTCACTTGTTCTTTGGACACTCTTCTAATAGTTAAATCCGCAAATATAAATTATATTTGCAAGCTTTCTTTCACCTGTCGTGCATACATTCTTTTCTGTACGTTAAACCTTGTGAACATAATACAGTCGTTGTGTTGCTTCTCTTCTTCGAGTGTGTCTGTTTTTGTCTCTTACTTTGTGGAACTTAACTGCAACCGGAAAATCTTTATATCATGTAAATATAATAGTTTTGGACAACTTGTTGAAAGAAGTTACTAATTGTTTAAACCTGGGAGACGGGTCTAAAAAAAAAAAAAAAAAAAAAAAACCTTTTTGAACTGTTCTTAAAAGGAACCTAAAACACAAAATGAATGAGAAATAACCCGTAACCAGATCCCTTCTCATCAATACACTGGAGAATCGGGACAAAATGTTGGACAATTTTAAGAAAATATGGTATGAAGAATACTTGCTTGTTCTCCGAGAAACTTGTAAAGATCTCCATGAAACAAGCTTTTTTAATAAGATATATACAGATGATATACTTCTTATAAAGAACCCTGAAAAACCAAGGCCTTTTTGGAAACTTGGTAGAGTCATTGAAATTTTCAGAAGAGATGACAATAAAATAAGTTATGTTCGTTTTAATCGAGGTGATGGAGCATTAGAAATCCATAGCCTTAAACATCTCTACTCACTAGAACTATCCATGACACATAACATTTTACCTCTCACAACTGATCCTGAAGTATTAGAGAAGGAAAAAATTTCGAGCATAAAAAATCTAAATTACTAAAAATAACTGTAATTCCAAGACCTCACCACATCAGCTGGGCACTCGAGTCAAAAAGAAAACAAAGAAATTGACTAAAAATGAATATATTAGGTTGGTGCAAAAATAATGTCATTTTTTGTCGTTAAAAATACGTCAAAAACCGACATTATTTTTGCACCAACCTAATATATGTTGTTATGGTGACAATAATTCAAATATACATGTATTTAAAAAGTGAAAAAATATTAAAATTACTTACATATAGTGTTAACCGACAAATTTGTAATGACTACAACATTATTAATGATGATGATTATAAGGACTTTCGGTCCCACTAGAGAATTCTATGATTAAGACGGATCCAGCAGGTAGATTAAATAAATGAGTTGTTAAATTTACCACATGTCGTGTTGTTTTTGTGTTACTTCCCACTTTTCAGCGGCCAATCTCATATAATATATTTTCCACCCTAATCCCAGTGGAACAGTGATCATTAAACCTTTTGAATTTAAAATAATAAGGGGGGACTAACTCTTTTGTTCATAGTGAAACTACATTGTGCAAACAAAATTTAATATGCAATAAATTCTTGTAGTAATTCTTCATGTCGGGAATGTATCAGAATTTGAAAAGGATAAAAAAGGGAGCTAACCCTTTACCATTCAAATATCAATCTTAAACGTGAAACACTTACAAATCCGGGACTCTGACTGCTTAAATGGTGTCCAATCAGGACACCTTCTTGTGGTCACGCGATAAAATCAATCCTGAAGTCATCCTCATTTGCAACTGACAGCCGTAGTCACCATGCACTTATTGGAGCCATCCTTTCCGACGTTAATGGAATAGAGAAGCCGCGAAGTTCACTTGTTCCCTGGACATTCTTCAAACAGTTAAATCCGCAAATATAAATTATATTTGTTAGCCTTCTTTTACCTATCGTGCATACACCCTTTTCTATACATTAAACCCTTGAAAATAATGCAATCGTTGTGTTGCTTCTCTTCAAGTTTGTCCGTCATTGTCTTTTACTTTGTGGAACTTAACTGCGACCGGCAAATCTTTATAACATTTCAGGGTAAGATATTACTACTATGCACTGATTTATTCTGAATATTTGTGTCTTCTTCATTGTCTTCATCCCAATGTTCGGGTCGCAGTACTCTCCGGCCTACTGAATGCTTTTTGAAAATAAATGAAGCAGACCAATTCCATTTTTCAGCGATAATTTTCGGACAATCATAGACCTATGAAATTTTAAGTGTTTGATATTTTTAATTAATAATAATTTTGCTGTCTTTTGACATAGAGCTCTCCCTGGATCTATATCCTCCTGGAAATTCCATACGGATTACCATATTGTATCATTACTACATATATATATATATATATATATATATATATATATATATATATATATATATATATATATATAACAAAAAAGAAAAAATGATATTAAAAATTAGTACATATTAATTGAATTGATTTTTCTATCAAAACTACAAGAAAATATATTTTAAATACTCATAAATTTGAGTCAATATTTACATATACGCAAAATTACGTTGTTTGTGGATTAACCCCACATAACTTGCTTTGCCAGTTTCGCCAAGACGTCGTGAGGTGGCGTTGTTAAACAGCTATAAAAACGGGACACTTCCTGTCTTCTTTCTCTTCTTTCTTCTAGCACACGGTAATCAGTGAATTGTTATATATAAAAACACATGAAAATATCGCCTTGTTGAAATTTGTTCCAATTCCTTACACCGCGTCTAACAATGACGACCCGTCATTTATATATGTAAATTTTGTTTGCCACTACTTTTAGTCCAACTAGGAGCAGTACTGCAACATGTGTATCTTTTCGGATTGATATCAGTTTCTCTTTAAAATTAAACAACTACAATAGGGTTATTCGCGATTAGTTACCGCGTATCCTGGCTACGTCCTAATTGCTTTGATTCAACTGACCAGAGATATTGACTCAAAATTACACACCGACTCAAGTTCTCTAACCACTTTGTATTGATCAGCATTATTTAGCTAAAGAGATGTTGTCATCGTTTGCTACGTTCTTAAGTAACATTAAATGCCTCGTTGCTAATAAACAAAAGACTAATACTGAACGGATTCAAACATTACACGAAATCGTATATTAAGAAAATATGTTATACTTTGATAATCATATTGATTAACCGATGTGCATCAGGGGCTGAAATAAACATAGACTTTGATATTTTATCCACTTTATCAATAATGCTGTTACATGATCTTTGGCTCCGATGGAAAAAATGAAAAAAGATTAAATTAATGAACAATGTGCCAAGTTACAAACGTTAAGACAATATAGTTAAGATTTCAAAAAGGTTTAGAAAGGAAAAAGAAATGCAAGATTCGAGAAAGTTTGAGGGATTTTAATCAAGATTTATGACTAATCAGTGCGTAACGCGCAAAAAAAAAAAGAAAAGAAAAAATGTGTAACACACAAAAAATATTAATAAATATAAACAAAAACGCGGATAACAATCTTTTCATGTAATAAAATGCTCCCTTTATAAGTCTTTGACGATTAATAAACTACACGGCTTCTCCATTAAAGGATGATGTGACACAATGTCGTTTAATGTGAGAAATGCCATGCATATACGCGTATGTATATGGGTTAATTACATTTTTTTTTTGTTCAGTCCCCGCGGCTACTGTCACGCTGGTATCGATATTACAACGACCCTTCTTCTTTTACTGCAATGATGGAGGTGTTGCCGCAAGTTTGGAATCTCCAGGACTGAGCAAATTCTCCCATCTAAAATAAGGCGAAACGTTTACTCCACAAAAGACAAAAGTTAACTACTCTGCCAGAAGGAGTGACGTAGCTAGGGGGTGGGAGAAGAGAGCGGTCCGTACCGGGCGGCACTTTTGGTCCGCGGTGAGTTTTCAGAAAAAAAAACAAAAACAATAGCATAATTTCAAAATTTTTTGCAAAAAAAGCAGCGATAAGGAAGAAGCCAATTTGTTTCTGATATGGATAGCTCAAAGCCAGCTAACAATTAAAAAAAATGTCTCCAAAAACACGCTGTCAGATGGTGGGGATAAACCCCACTTACAAGACATGAGCAAAAGGTGTGAAAAAATCTGAACATTTTTAAAGGGCTTGATGTGGGGTTGGATTAAGTGAATTTAGTGAATCCACAGTTCTTTCACATCTATGTGAAAAGCCCAGACTTTGGCGTCAGTTGTTTGATTTTGATTTTTCATGCCTGTGAACTGTCTGTGAAAGAAATTAAATAAGTGAACCAGTTGTTTTTTTTATCATTGGCCTGGCTTTAATACGGATATAAAATCGTTACTTTTCATAAATTATAAAATAGATAAATAAATTGAAATAATTCCAATGCTTTAAGGATATCATATGCATTTCATTTTTTCCCGGAAATATCGAACGGAAATTTAAAAGAAAATTGAAAATTAATATATTATTTAAGTGCAGAAACTTTATTTAAAGTACAAAAATGTGCATTTTTTTCAATTTTTCAATTTAGAAGTTTTCACGGTAATAAAACAATGCAATATTTTTTTATTTTTTTATTTAGACAGTTGAAGTTTTATTACGCAAAATCGAATAAGAATTAAAATTTAAAAGTATGATAACATTTATTTTAGTTTTTAAAAATGAAATTAATTTTATCGGATTTGTAATTCTTAGTCTACTTACTACTTTACTACTAATAATAACTTCAACTACGTAAAACAAAATAATTTATATAAAGACATTGTATTAGGTTGGTGCAAAAATAATGACGTAATAATGTCGTTTTTTGACGTAACGTCAAAAAACAACATTATTACGTCATTATTTTTGCACCAACCTAATACTTTTTTACATTGTTAAAAGAAAAACGAACGTGTTTCTGTTTGCGTGGCGTTTGATTTATGACTCACTTGTTAGAATTGAAATAAATATTAAAAACTGATAAATTATGAATTAAAAGAGCAATGTGTTTTTTCTTTTTTTTTTTTTAAATAAAACAGAGTGTATATATTATAAACAAAAACAAGTTATCTTTCTTTAAATATCGTAAAACAGTTTTAAAGTTTTTCCGATTTAGAGGAAAAGAAGTAACGTCCTCATTTTTTTACACATCCCCAGTTTTATTTAAAAAAAAAAAAAAAAAAAATTGGACTTTTATTTCATAATTTATCAGTGAGGTGTTATAAATAACTAGGATAGTTACTGATGACCAGCCAGCCCTAACCCACTTCCCTACGGCTTTGTGCCACAATTATGTAACAAATACATAATAAATATATATTCCTTTTTTGATTAAGATATATTTAAAAAAAAAAAAACGACTAAAAATTGATGGATGTACGAATAATTTCGTCGTTGACTATATATATATATATATATAAACTTTAAGGGTTTAATGTACATTGTAATATTGTATTCCTTCCGGGGAAGGGTGGCAAAAAAACACTAGCTACGCCAATGGCCAGAAGGGGAGTATCTTTTGTTACGTGAACAGACTGTTATCCTATCTTGGTCATTCAAAATTGTGTACTAATAATTTTATATTTTTTAAAGTTTCGTTACAAAAAAAAACAAAAAAAAAGAAAAAAAAAAAACACAGTCCCATCATAGCGTGAAAAAACATTATTAATAACTAGTTTGGTTTATATCAACCTCAATGGTTTATTTAATGCCGACAATTTTTATTGCTGGTGTTTTTTGATTTTTTCAAAAATTTATTTCTGGTAATAATTTTTTACAGAGTATTTCTGGTATTAAACCTATTTTTACATTTTCATGGTATTTTGACCTCAGTTTGCGGGTTAACTATTTGTCCATAGGTGGGACCCTAACAGGTGCTACCGCCCCGGGTCAGGGTGGACCTGGGAACACTAGCAGTTAAGAGGTGGTTCCACGCTCCTCAAAACCTCCTTAGAGGCCTTGCTGTTGGAAGTAGTTTATCGTCTTACCCAGGACGCGGATGTAGTTTATCGTCATACCCAGGGTGGCATTAATAACCACAAGTTAAAAAATCATTTTATTTTTACATGAACATGTTGCTACTCGAAATTTTGTCACTCTAAATTCTTTATAATCAAAATCAACAAATTATACAACGACTCACTGTCACGAGATCACAACTTTGCGCGTGTTTTACTCAACTGTATTTATTTTCGTGTTTGAAAAAATACCATTTTATAATCATTTTATGTTTGTTGAGTTTGTAATCAAAACTACAGAAATACATTCGCTATTGCATGTTCACGTAAGTAATAGTGATTCTTATGTTAAAATGTCTCCTAGTGGTGACAATAAACATTAAAAGTATAAATCAAGATACGATAACAAAAGTCCAAGCAACAGAGAGTACACCCGCCTGGCAAACCTCAATAATAACGTCACTGCGAAATTTAAGTAGGAAATCAAGCATGCTGCTTAGTTATTCTTTGCAAGTTAATAGACGTAAGGAAATACTGAAAATAAATCATGTTTGCATTTGTTTTCAAGATCAATTCTCATTTGTTGGTAAAACATAGCGAAACCATTTGCGATTCAGTTGAATAAATCTACTGGGCGTGTGAGTTAAAAAAAAATAAACACACATAACTAGCTACGCTGTGAGGATGATAGAGCAGGCACCACTGTTAAGATTTTCAAATATTGGTCCAGTGATATTCTTCAAGCAGCATACGCCTCCTACTTACTAACAGTTTGTTGACAAGTACTTTAAGAGAGAAGCTACTACTGTAAGTTGGCTATTGATTCCAATCCAACTATATATTTTGCAGATGACAGACAATATGAAAATGGCGAGCGAGTGTCAAGCCTACAGTATCCACTCTGACAATAGAAAATTTGCAAGTTTTTCATTCGAAATTAATTTTCAGTTTTCGGAATTAAATTTCAATTTTTTTCTTCAAGAAAGGCAATTAATAACACTTGCAACGGTTACTTTTGACCGTTTCGTAACATATATAATTCGGAATATATTTTGCTGTATCAATAATACCTTTCAAGTTTCAATTCACATCAATAAAGGAAAATAAGTTTCGATAGCATTCTGCCAATTATAGTTCTGATAATAATTATTATTTCAAAAATTAGCATGATTATGAACTCGTGGGTTTCTAACTCAGTAACATAGAAAGGTTAGAGAGATTTGTCTGTTGGCACCGATCCTTTAAGTTAAGCTAACTTGCAAACTAACAGAATGCAAAAGGAAGATCAGAGTATAAACTATCCGGTTACGAAATTACAATAAAATCAAACAAAACAATTCGTTAATTCATTGTTATTTCCACACCTCCTATATAAACAGGAAACACACATATAGAACAAGAAGAGTATGGGTACTTTGTTTTGTTTTTTTTTCCTTTAAATCATTTCACCCCAAGCAAAGCAAAGAGCGACTAAGACACAAGGGGTTGCTGGGTGTTAGAGAATATCGCATTAGATTAAAATTTTTGAAGATGAAAGTTGACTAGGAAAGAAGAAAGTGGAAGAGTTTCACAAGTAAGAAATGTGATAGAAAAAAACTGTTAGCACACATTTTACGGTTACATCTAGTCATTTTAACTCTAAAAATGAGACCTTGTTGCCAATCTAGTACTGAGCTTAAATTCATAAAGTCTAGGTACCATAGAGAAAAATTCATTAGAACAATTAACATGAAAATATTTATAGAAAAGGCATAGGGAAGCTACGTTACGGCGGTGGGAAAGGGACTGAAGCCAAAATGCCTTAAGATCGCTTACCTTAATGCTTTGTTGGGTAAAATTTCTTTAAAATAATCCACAAAATCAGTCATTTGAAAATTTCGTAGAACTGTTATTTTTACGTAAGCACAGCGATAATTAAACGCTGTCTCATAACACTGTATGCTAATTGAAACTGCATTTTCATTACATCTTCATTATGCATTAGTGTGAGCATAAAGTCACCATGGGAGGAACTTGATGATCAATAAATTACCAGTAACTGTGAACAAACTCACATTTACTAAACATCAATACAACACCATTCTGTGGATTTCAGTCATCTGGTTGGCATCAGCAAAGAGAAAGAAAATTTGTGACACAAATAGAATTTGCGTGAGTTGTAACTTATGAAGTAGCAATGAGCCAATATTTTCAACAAGTCTTGCAATTCTGTGATGCGTGTATGAATCTCTAGGATATCCCTGTAAGAATTCGCATGGCAACAATCTCTCTCTTTCTCTTTCTTTATCCCCCTCTCTATATATAATCTGTAGCGGTCATCTACACACAACAGTCTTTAAGTTTTCTTTTCGTCCTGTCAGTTATTCTATTTTTCTTTGCAAGGAATATCTACAAACTACTTTCTTTACTATTTCGTCAAACCACTCTCGCTCTTTTTTTGTACGAGACATGAGTGTACAATTCTCTCTAATTCTTCTTCATACTGTCTCTCACGCTCTCTTTCTCACTCATTCTCTTTCTCTCATTCATTCACTCACATTATTCTTTTTCTGGAAGTGATATCTTTTCCGAATTTTTTAATTTCCTTTTCATACTGCTTTCTCTCTCTCTCTCTCTCTCTCTCTCTCTCTCTCTCTCTCTCTCTCTCTCAGAAACATCTACACTTCCCTCCTTTTAATTATTCTCCCCATATCTCTTTCTCTCTCTCTCTGAATGGACATAGGCAAATAATTAAATTTTCATACTGATCTATCTATCTATCTAACTATCTATCTATCTTACTAATTTATCTATATATCTAATCTATATATATCTAGTTTGTTAATATCTATCTGCTCATTCTGTTCATATCTATATATCTACGAATCATATGCATATTCAATCTTTCTATATTCTTAATGTTATCTTATGTTATACGACATAAAATAAAAAAACAGCACATAAAAAAGTTATAACCTCAAAAAAGAAAGAAGATATTTTAATATTGATTCATAGGAACACAACGTCAGGCTTTTCTAAAGATTTGAACAGAGATCAGAGAGCAAAAATAACAAACCTGAAAGCATTGGCAAGATAAGAACAAAAGTGGTTTTAACAATGTCACAAAAAGAGATTTGGAAAAAAATTAAAAGGTTTTATAATCCATAAAATTGTATTGACCAGCAAGAAAAATATTTTACAAAACCGGTGATGTTAACAAAAACAGCGAGTAAAGATGTAAAATTATTTACATTCGGACCAATATCCTCATTTTTGTTGCTGTTATCACAACGTTTCGGTCGTTGTGCCCACGGACCTTTTTCAGGTATCTGTTGATCCTGATAACCTTCATGGAATTTTTAATTTCATACAGGTGGGGATTATCATCCCCTGTGGCAATATATTATTCCACGTCCCTTGCACTTGTTGACGTAATTTTCTGTAAGAGTCATCGGTGGACTAACTAAACGAGTCAGATGTCATGCCATCATTCTCCAGACATGTTCAATTGGGGGAAAGATCTGACGATGATACTGGTCAAGGAAAGAGCATGTTAAGTTGCATAGGTATCACGTGACTAGAACAGCACATGAACTTCCTTTTGCAAGTATTGCAACACAACGAGTTGAACAATGTCGTGGACTTACATAGTACTGTTCAAGGTTTCCTGTATAAAAACCAAAGAAAAGTGGGAGTTGTAACCAAGCCATAATATGAAAGCCTGGGATTTGAGTTTTAATGGAATGAATTCTGGAAGATGTCACTCCCCAGAGGTACGTTGTACACCCCCTAAAAAAACAAACATCTAATTGCATGAACAGAGAACCTGCTTTCAACATTAAAAGCAACAACTCCTTTCGCTACGTTGTTGAAGACATGGCCATTACTTAGATGTTAGGACTGCTTGGAATACCGAGTACTGGGAGCAATCTCCTATATTCCAAAATATGTTTCGGATTTAAATAACCTACAAAGGTTTGATAAATCGTAAAAAACAAATCAGTCCGTATCAATGTGTTTTGCTGCGATCAAAAAAGAAAATATTCACTTGATGTAATGTGAATATGGTGGGTAGGGTAAAAAAGACCACTGTTCAAATATTTTTCCTGTGTTATCCTTGCTATATGCGGCCTTGAATTGTCATAGAAGAGAACAAAAGTTTTCCTACTGAAGAGCGCTTTTCTACTAAGCTTTTATGGACATGTTGCAGCTGCTGCACGTATAAATGTACATTTAGTGTTTCATTGCGTCTTAAGAAATCAAAATGAATAAAAGTCCAACATTCCCACCATATGCACAACATTAACTTTTTCCATGGAGCTCAACCTCTGGTATCGTTTGTGGAGATTTAATCTTGTCAATTCACTACCTTTTTCTTTAAACATTACCTTATGTTAGTGTTACTTTGTTATCTATTCTTAATTGCTACGTATACTGACTAATTTAAACCCAAATTTCTGCGATGAAAGTTATTATTTACACTGTTTACATTCGGAGTAACGGCCAGCAGCTCGAATTTAGGAATCGGGGGAGCCGAGTTAGAATTCCAGTCGAGTTCATTACATTTACTTCCGTTGGAAATGTATGAATCCATTTCTTCTCCCCACCCCCATTAGCTATGGATAAAGTAGACTGGGTCAAAGAGCATTATGTGGCAACCAGTCTAAGAGAAAGATACTCTGAATTGAAACCAGCCTTCTAGCCTTAAGCAACTTCAAAAGCAAATCCACCTCGCATGTTGTCTTGAAGGAAGGAACTGCTCCCCCACCACCACACACACACACAGACATACACACTACTCGGGCTTAGTGCAGTGGTTCGAACAAACCGTAGATCTCTCTGATTTCGGATCATTCGTCCACAGGTGTATCACCCACGGCACGTTAGACAACGATAACATTCGGACTGTTTTCCTCATCTTTGTTGTTGTTATTACAACGTTTCGGTCGTTGAGTTCTCCGGCCTGCTCCACAACGGTCAAAACATGATAACAACAACAGAATAGTCCGAATGTAAACAGTGTAAATAATTATAACTCCTCATTCCAGAAAGTCAAACAGAAATTACTAATCATACGTAACAATTAAGAATAAATTAGTAATACAGCAATATTGAATTGACAAAGATAAACCTCCACAACCAACACCAGATAAGTAATATGATTACTAGTTCTTTTTTATGTGCCCTGTCTCTTCAGGACGTAGGCGATTATAGCCCTTCACATCTTCCTGTCCCTTGTATCTCTTAATAAGTTTTTGTTATTTCTCCCAAATCCTGTTCTGCATCCATTTGCTCAAGCTCATCAAGTATGTTACGTGCTGTTTTCCTTTGTTCCTCTTTCCCTCAATTTGTCCCGTGTGTATCACGCTTGCCAAGCCCTTCTTCCTCATACATATCCCAGAAAATTTAACTGTCTTTTCCTGATGTTAAGTATGTTTCCTTTTTGTTTACATTCTCTCCAAAACCTCGTTGTTGCTCACATGTCCGGTCCATGGTATCCTGAGCATCTTTCCGCAGAACCACAGTTATATTGCTTCAAGTCTCTTCTTCATCTCTGAGGAGATTATACAGCATTCACTTTCATATAGCAGAACTAATATCACGTAACAGTTCAGTATTCTTTTCTTTGTTTCTAACGAAAATTTTCTGTCTCTTAAACTGCTTAACTTTTGGAATGCATCTTTAGCTATGCCAATATGCCTTCTATTCGTCATTAAACTCGAAAATGGAAATTATGACTCAACCTAATAGAACTTTGGCGAGAGGCACGAATGCCTGTATTTCTGCTGCTAGTCAAAGATTCCCATCGATCTGTTTTGACAGTCCTGAAAGTTAACATTTGTTCTGATCTGTATTATGTCTGCCAAATACGGCCTTTACAATGCTGTATTGGAGTTGTCTTTGCTACCCAAATATTCAATTATTAATTACGTGAGACTTGTATAAAAGAGATATTATATATATATAATAGCTGGGGACTCGTATTCGAGGATATCCGTCTACTAGGGCGGCCAGCCAATCCCTATTGTAGACGCTCAGGCACATTTGTGTTTGCTCATATATATATATATATATATATATATATATATACTGCAACTATGCTGAGCATATCTTAGTTACAGTTTCTGGGAGAGAGCGTGTTATTGAGCGTAATCAACTATTTGAACAAGACCTCAGCCACGATGACTTGTAGCTTTGTGCTAGCACAGCTATCGACGGCCCTCAAGATTTCCGTCTACCCAATTTCATTCCCAAGGCTTGGGTCAACCCGTGGTATGGTTTAAAGACACTTTCTAAAGGTGCTGCACGCTGGGATCCATTCCGCTAACATCAGGAAGTCTCCTTCCTGACAAATCGACTATGGTGAGATTCGAACCCTGCGAACATTCTAACCTATATATGTGTGTGTATATATATATATATATATATATATATATATATATATATATATATATATATATGTGTGTGTGTGTGTGTGTGTGTGTATGTGTGTGTGAAAATGTTGTAGAAAATAGGAAACAAACTGGTTTGGTAAATAATCCAAAGTTCCGTAGTATTTTTGTTATTATTTTAAAAAAATAGTGCTCGATACGAAAGTAGAGCATAAATATAATTATTTATTTCAAAATATGATTCCAACTCGCTACATAAGAGGTCTCATGTTTCAAAACAAGAGTCGAAAACTCTAAAATAATATTTGAATTAACTTGAGTTAAAGTAGGCTCTGTTCCATCTTCAAGCGAAATTTTTTTGGGAATGACTTATTTCTGAAATTTACGAGTTTTAATAGTATGGTCAGAATTGAAATAAAAAATTTCCATGGTAACATCAAGGGCGGATTGTTTAGAATCGGCAGTGGAGGAGTGTTAACTCAAGTTAATTCAAATATTATTTTGTAGTTTTCGGCTCTTGTTTTGAAACATGAGACCTCTTATGTAGCGAGTTGGAATCATATTTTTAAATAAATAATTTTTAAATAAACAATTATATATATATATATATATATATATATATATATATATATATATATATTAGTATTGACAAGCTCTAGGGAATTTATCCAGAGGACCGAAATGGCCATAAAAATGAGGTACAATTGAATTTAATTCATATATATATATATATATATATATATATATATATATATATATGAATTACATAAAAATTAAACTCAATTGTACCCCATTTTAATGGCCATTTCGCTCCACGGGATAAATTCCCTTGAGCTTGTAAATACTAAAACGTTTGATAAAAAATATATAATGAGTAAGAGAACGGATTGAGGAAAAAAAGAGATAAATACCTGTGATAACATAAGGAGCAAGAAATCATTTGCGACGAAACTGTTAGCAAAATATTTTTTTTCAAATAATCCTTTTAAAGAAAATTAATTGCTCACTGAAGATTGTCCACGACGCCCGTCACTTTTTGTCGCTCATGAATATATCTATTGCAGAAAAATGTCTTTGAAATTCTTAGTTTGTCAATAATGCAATTGTTTTAATACTTCTGCAAAACGTTTCTAAATTTATGACATAGTTTAACAAATAATTCTCATACGCACTCCAGTATATTTATTTGGGTAAATTCGTCAAATTGCTTTTATTTTGTCATATAAAAAATTACTACTACTTTTTAATAGGAGTGCAGTCTGATAGATGATACAATTTAAAAGACTCTTGTTGCTTTTACATAACGCCAACGCAACAATTTCAACCGTTTCACAAGCATTACTCCCTTCCTTTGCGCATAAATAAATAAAAAAGAAAAATCTAAAGCGATGGGTTACATGATAACATCTGGAAAACATTCAATTAAAAAAAAGAAAAAAAGACCAATTTTTTTTGTTTTTGGACTGTACGAATGTGACAGGCTTGTCATTCGCAGATTAAAAGTTCTCGGTTCGATCCGATTCCCCAAATCTGACTAAATAGCCAAACATAAAATTGTTCTTTCAGGCTGATAAACTTCAGCACATAAGTATGTTGTTATGTATAATAACAAATTATGTATATAACAAAGTATATGCTCGTCATCAGTCATAAAATATATTCGGATGACGTCTACGCAAATAAGTTACGTTGGGTTGCAATTGCTAATCGTATGTTCGTGTTTAGCAATATAATAGGAAATGATGAGATAATTGGTGCAATAACAAACACAGTCGTTGGTACATTAGTACAAAATGACCGCTGATTATTTCCAATTGGGGGAAAGATCTGACGATGATACTGGGCAAGGAAAGAGCATGTTAAGTTGCATAGGTATCACGTGACTAGAACAGCACATGAACTTTCTTTTGCAAGTATTGCAACACAACGAGTTGAACAATGTCGTGGACTTACATAGTACTGTTCTTGAAAATTAGGGTGTTAGATTATGGTTGAGAAGGGCTTTATAGGTATGTACGTGTAGACACGAGACCATTGTAGAAATCCTAAAGATCTATTTAATATATATATATATATATATGTGTGTGTGTGTGTGTGTGTGTGTGTGTGTGTGTGTGTGTGAAAATATTGCAGAAAATAGGAAAGGAACTGGTTTGGTAAATAATCCAAATTTCCTTAGTATTTTTGTTATTATTTTTAAAAAATAGTGCTCGATACGAAAGTAAAGCATAAATATAATTATTTATTTAAAAATATGATTCCAACTCGCTACATAAGAGGTCTCATGTTTCAAAACAAGAGTCGAAAACTTCAAAATAATATTTGAATTAACTTGAGTTAAAGTAGGCTCTGTTCCATCTTCAAGCGAAATTTTTTGGGAATGACTTATTTCTGAAATTTACGAGTTTTAATAGTATGGTCAGAATTGAAATCAAAAATTTCCATGGTAACATCAAGGGCGGGTTGTTTAGAATCGGCAGGGGAGGGGTGTTAATAGTTTGTATCAGTATAGAGTTATTTTCATAGATGCCGGGTGAGGGTAAGATGGGGGTGGCAAAATTTACGACGGAAGAAGTTTTCGCATAGTCTGGCTAGAGCGTCTACGGAGATTTATTTATTTATTTTTATTTTATTCTTTTATTATATCTCTTTATGAAAGGGATTTGTGTATATAAAAAAAAAAAAAAAAGCCGTAGCGTTTGTTATTTGACGACTTCATAAAGGGTTATCAGTTTTTGTAGGGTATTAAAACTATGTATGGGCTATGTATTTTAAAATTTATTTTATTATGTGCGTGTTTTTAGCTAGTTATTCAGAGCGTAAGTTCGGTTGTGTCGGCAGAAAACCGTTAATTCTTGCCTGTTGTTTAATAGGTTTTTATTGTTTAGAAGCTTAATAATGTGTAGTTTCTCATGGAGGCACAAAGGGCATGGGTCATCCCAAGTTTTGCAAGTTCTAGTCCTGTTTATGATTTTCCATTTTACTTTAGGGGTCCTATTTTTTTCTTTCAGGTGCCAAAAATATTTAGATAGAGAGGTCTGATGTCTTAAGTTTATGTTGTTGAAGGAACATTTATGCTGCCTCCATCTGGTTTTAAAGGTATTTTTCGTGGACCCAATGTATATCATATTATTGTTAGGGTTCTCCGTGGATGATATAGTGCATTGGTATACCACAGATTTGATGCAGCACTTATTTTCTAATGGGCAGTCTACCGGGTTTCTACAATCGCATAATTTTTCCCTATCATTATCAGATTTAAGTGTAGAGTTATTAAAACTATTCAGGTAAGGGGGTTTGTTCAGGATTTCATTATTGTGTCTTCTTATTATACCTTCTAGATTTTCAGTGCAGCTGTAACTCAATTTTAGTGTGTTCTTATTGAATATTTTACTAAGCCTACTTTTGGTGGGGAAGTGTTTATCGATTAGAGCTAAGAACTTCTGTCCTAGTTTAATGCTAACCATTTGGTTGAACGGAGGTGTATACCAAATGATGTTTCTTTTCCTGTTTTTTTCTTTTGGTTATTGCAATTGTCCCTATATTTAATGTTAGCATTTTTATAACCACTACTTTTTAGGGCAGTGTTATAGAAGTCGTTATGTTGGTGGAATGTTTCTTGTTAGCGGAGTTACTGCTAATTCTCTTTTCTATTGATGAGGGTATATGTTTAATTGTGAATGGAGGGTGGTTTGACTTCGGGTGTATATATAAGGGGTTAGCATTTGGTTTTCTATAAGGGTGGTACGTGTTACTCGGTAAGTCTAGGGTTACGTCGAGGAAGTTTACCTTTTTCAATTTAGAAGAGACGGTTATCTTTAAGTTTAGATTTTTAAATTCACTAAACATAATTTTACGGATCTTCTCTATCTTAAAGCTAGTGGAACTCCTCACCACCATGAGCCCGTCATCTCTATACAGTCCGATGTCCTGGATATCAATCTCGCGGTGTGCCATTAGGTTGTACAATATTAAAAGACCAACCAAGTCAGAAGACTCTGCAGAGTCTAGTGATCCCATAGTGATGTCAAACAGGTCGTTGTTGTTTTTTATCCATTGCTCCCCATTATGAATGAGGACGGATTTTTTTGCGCTGAGGATTATGTTGGTTTCTACCTTTGTCAGGTTAGAATATACAGCAGCAAAGTCCAGAGCAGTCGTAAAAAGATCCTTCGAAATTGATGGGTAGTAGTACACGATATCGAACTGTAGTAAGGTGCAATTTGTTTTATCGTCAATATTGTTGAACCAATTGATGACATCTTTAGTAATGATCCATAATTTTAATTTAAATCTTAATTTAATTTAAATGTGGTATACCAATGCACTATATCATCCACGGAGAACCCTAACAATAATATGATATACATTGGGTCCACGAAAAATACCTTTAAAACCAGATGGAGGCAGCATAAATGCTCCTTCAACAACATAAACTTAAGACATCAGACCTCTCTATCTAAATATTTTTGGCACCTGAAAGAAAAAAATAGGACCTCTAAAGTAAAATGGAAAATCATTAACAGAACTAGAACTTGCAAAACTTGGGATGACCCATGCCCTTTGTGCCTCCATGAGAAACTACACATTATTAAGCTTCTAAACAATAAAAACCTATTAAACAACAGGCAAGAATTAACGGTTTTCTGCCGACACAACCGAACTTACGCTCTGAATAACTAGCTAAAAACACGCACATAATAAAATAAATTTTAAAATACATAGCCCATACATAGTTTTAATACCCTACAAAAACTGATAACCCTTTATGAAGTCGTCAAATAACAAACGCTATGGCTTTTTTTTTTTTTTTATATATACACAAATCCCTTTCATAAAGAGATATAATAAAAGAATAAAATAAAAATAAATAAATAAATCTCCGTAGACGCTCTAGCCAGACTATGCGAAAACTTCTTCCGTCGTAAATTTTGCCACCCCCACCTTACCCTCACCCGGCATCTATGAAAATAACTCTATACTGATACAAACTATTAACACCCCTCCTCTGCCGATTCTAAACAATCCGCCCTTGATGTTACCATGGAAATTTTTGATTTCAATTCTGACCATACTATTAAAACTCGTAAATCTCAGAAATAAGTCATTCCCAAAAAATTTCGCTTGAAGATGGAACAGAGCCTACTTTAACTCAAGTTAATTCAAATATTATTTTGAAGTTTTCGGCTCTTGTTTTGAAACATGAGACCTCTTATGTAGCGAGTTGGAATCATATTTTTAAATAAATAATTATATCTATATCTATATCTATATATATATATATATATATATATATATATATATATATATATATATATATATATATGTTTGTTATATACGGGATTCTCAGAAAATGATTAATCCATGCATTCATTCTGTTTACTAAAATCTATTCGCTTTAATTTCACCAGTATTTACTTTCATGAAACGTCCCGATTCATTCTATTATTCAAGTTTTTTAAGTGTTTTTTTATCATTTCACCCCAAACAAGGCAATAAAGCCACTAAGGTTTAAGGGGTTAGGTTACTGAGTGTTAGAGAATATGAGAGAAAAAATAATATCAAGAAAGTAGAACAATAAAAGAATAAGAATTAAAAAGAGAGAATATAACGATTGACATTGCATTGAATTTTTGAAGATCAAAATTGACTGGGAAGTAAGAAGTCAAATAAGAGTTCCACAGACAAGAAGTACGAGAAAATAAACTGTTAACATAGAACTTATAGTTACATCTAGCTATTTCAACTGTAAAATGATGATACCTTTGTTTGTTGCTGTTGTTGAACAAAAAGAACAACAACAACAAGGCAACGGTAGCGGCGGCTGCGGTAGCGGCGGCTGCGGTAGCGGCGGCTGTGGTTGTGGCGTGAGATGGATATTATGCCTGCTTCATAAATCCTCCTAAGATTTTTCAGGCATAATATCCATCTCGCGCACGGTGAATACTAGACCTGGCTTCTTTAGTATTTCCCCTTTTCTAGCGAGATTAATGCTCGACAAGCGTACATATAAATTTTAGATCAAAATAGAATTCTTTTCATTTTTCATTTTTCATTCAAAATACTCAAATTTAGGAATACGTTTTCACAGCGTCGCCCACGTGACGACAACGTGACCATGTTTAAAACGGAACGCTGATCATATAAAACTTTCAGTTATCTGTTTGGATAAGTCTTGTTCTTATGTCCATCGTCTTTGTCATGTTCAATTGATAATGTTAATTATATTTTATGAATATGTCCTGAAGATGGTTTATTAGACCGAAACGTCCGACGTTGACATATTAATATTAAAACAGCATAATTGCATATAAGGATTTTTGTTTGCTTTTTCTGTATATTTTTCTTCATATATATATATATATATATATATATATATATATATATATATATATATATTAAACATTTCTTTCCAACCAAGACAATAAAACCACTAAGACGCAAGGTGTTACGGAGTGTTGGAGAATATGAGAAAGAAACACTTTTAAGGAGAGAGAACAATAAAAGAACAAGAATTAAGAAGACAGAAAATAGCAATTGCCATTGCATGTAAAGTTTTGAAAATCAAAAGTGACTGGCAAGCAAGAAGTCAGAAGAAATTTCGACAAGAGTGAAGAGCGAGAGAAGAACTAAGAAGAAAATGTAGGTAATAAGAGGTAACATAATGGACATTGGCACGGAGAATGGAACCGACTATTGGAGTTCAAATTTCACTATATTCACGTATTACTAATATCGTTCAGAAAGGAATTAATCCACTTCAATTCGTTCTGTTTTATGACTCAATATATTAAAAGAAAATGTTTCCTTTTCGTAAGACACGATCGTTGACGAAGAAAAGTACGAGAATTTAAACCACTTTCTCATAATTACCTACGTTGCTACACTAATTGTTATCTTGACGTGGGAAAGCAGTACAATAAGTAAACCAGTAATATAATTGGAAATGCAAAACAAAACTAATCTATTTTTGTTTTAAATAAATATCGAAGCGTTATGTGCTCAAAATAGATGATTTTACGTAGAAGAATCTGCAGAGTTATCAGTGCTGACTTGGCATCTTGACTTCAGTCACATCCCACCGATGTGAAGTGGCTTTCCGGATAATTTCTATAAATATTTTCAAGGTAATTGTTCTGATGAGCTTTCCCCGTTGGTACCTTGACTTCACAAATTTAAATCCAGTACTAGATTGGCATCTAGGTCTCGTAATCTCACTGTTGAAATTGATAGTTGTAAGTATAAGTCCTATGCTATTAGGTTGCTGCAAAAATAATGACGTAATAATGTCGTTTTTTGACGTAACGACATTATTACGTCATTATTTTTGCAGCAACCTAATAATAATTTATTCTCTCGCAATTCTCGCTTGTGGAACTTTCTCCCGACTTCTTACTTTTCTGTCAGCTATGATCTTCAAAAATTTAAATGCAATGTCAATCGTCATCTTACTCTTCTTTAATCTCGTTCTTTTATTGTCCTCTGTGTTTCTTTAACTTTCAGTAAGCCCTTGTATGCTAGTGGCTTTTAATGCCTTAATTGGAGTGAAATGATTTATACGTTGTTTACAGAAGTGTTCACACTGTGTAGCTAACTCTTTCTTAACGTAGAAATTGATATCCACATGACAAATTTTACAACGTAAAAAGTTGGTATTATCCTAGAGATCTAGGTAAAATACTTCAAATACATATCTCAGGTATAACAAATGTGCTGCAAGACGAAAACATTAACCTAAAAACACGAGTTATATTCTTAAATAGCCACATCAGATCGAGACTTTCATATGAAAACCATACATGGTGCCAAACTCCGTCAGCTGCGTACAATCGCTTTCTTAGATGAATGGCTAAAAATGGCTTCGAGCGAATGAAATCAGTAGCTCTTAGCGAGAACCATTCTTCTTCGAACGTTGTGAACTGGCGCTACATAATCGCAAATAAAGAACTGTACCAAATAATGGAAACTCCCTCACTTGAGGACTTCCAACAACTAAAACGGATAGCGCAAGTAACTCAAACAGAAAATAATGACATAACCAAGATATTGACGTTCCTCACTACTTCGAACAAAAAGTTGGGAAGAAAACCGCCATCAATACTGGAAAACAGCTACGACTTACCAATTTTCTTTGGTAAAAAATGTTTATAAAATTCAGCCGTTGTTTGCTCGGTCAGTGAATGCCGAATATTTCCTGATTAACATTATCATTGCCATAGGGAGGCAGCTCGGATTGAGGAATCAGATAGCCGAGTTCGAATTCCAGTCGAATTCATTAAATTCACTTACGTGTTAATACCCTTGGGAAAGGTATGAATCCTCTTTTTCTCACCCCCAGCTATGGTTAAATAGCAGGACAGACAAATCGGGTTCTATAGCTTTGAATGAAACTGGTCTACGGTAGCCAACCTACTGCAACCTACTGCGGGGAAAAATCTGCGTTGTCAGTCATGTATCGAAAGATACATGGCACATAACTGACTGATGGACAAAATATCGTGTTAGTTTCGGATATTATAACTCGCTTTGTTGTGTATCAACTTTCATACATTTTATTTATAGATAAAACTAAAAAACAGAGGCCAAAGAAATGTATAATTTATCAATACACGTTAATATGAGTTGTCTGACATCCTACAAACATTGTCAGTTTTTCATCATTGATTTTTTTATATTGTTCCAACTTTACATTCTTTTTGTTCTTCTTCCCAGAGATTTTTGCTTGAATATGGTTTCCATTCTCACATATCTCTTTTAATGATGTACTACTAGTTCTCTATTGGATTAAATCTTGTAAGGCTGGAGACCTTTCCATTAATTTGGTGTATTTGAATTTTTATTTATTATTTTTTTTGCTAAGGTGGGCTAGAGTCAGCTTTTTAGAATGTAAAGGAGCATTGCCTTGCAATAATATACTCTTTAGATCCTTGGCTGTGATTTATACCATTTCAAAACTTCCTGGCTAAGAATTCAAAATATTTCTCTGTATTTATTTTGACAATAAAATCAACTTTGAAAGGATCTATTATTTTACTGTCTTAGACTAAAACATAACTCCATCATCGCTCTGTTGTCTTCTAAGTCGTTTCGGTTGATTATTTCCATAAAAGACCTCACCTCTGACTTAACCAACTTCT